>VDFB02000007.1:184244025-184531436 GCA_007258455.2 Sequoia sempervirens
ATTGAGCCTAGGATGATGGTGAGCTTTGTGTGAAGAATTGAATGGTTTTGATTTCTGGTTAAGATTAAGGATCATATCTGAAAGATTATTTTTGTACAAATCAACAAATTTATTCAATTCTTAAGTTTAAATCCTTTATTTCCATCGGCCACTATTAATAGTATGTTCGACTTACCTTATCTCATGTGCCACTAAGGCTAGATCTGCACCACCTCCATGCCTTTTGATAATACCAAGCACCTGGCATTAACACCTACACACATCTATCTCTCTTCCCATCACATCTTATGGTTGATTTGTGACTCGAAAGTTGTTTTACAGCTTATCACTACAACATGTACTAGTCGATGCAAGAGACTCGATCTCGATCCCTCCAATGGCCCTCTCCAAACAGCCACCTATCCCCGCATGGCTAGCACCTTTGACTCAGGCTCCCTCTCAACAACATATTTGGTTAAAATATTTGTTTGGCATTGTTATTAGTATTTTATGCTTATACTAGTTTATGTACCTATAGACATCCAAATTTGAACACTTAATTTATCCAAATTTATCATTTTTTGTCTAAACATCCTCTTATTCGAGTTAATTAAGTAATATTACTATTATTTCATTAATATCTTTAATTCTGCCAAATCCCTAAGGTATTTAATTAACAATTAAATACCTTACCCTCTTTTAATCCTCCTTTCATCAAATAAATTAAATAAATATTACATTTATTTAATTCCTCACATGTCATTTTCATCTAATCCTAATCCATCTCCTAATTTCTTCATTAGAGATGTGCACATGCCTAATCCTTGATTAGGATGTCACATCCTCCAACTTTTGCAAGTTGGCCTCTAATCCTCATTAACCCCTAATTATCTTCCTATTCTTGATTGTTAATCCCCTGAAAAAATCAATACCTTGGTCCAGCTCTCCCCCATTCCCCAAGGAATTTTTTTTTTAATTCTTTTATTCTATCCTAGATTCCTCCTTTATATGTGAATTTTTAATTCACATTCTAATCCTTCAAGGCTTTTTAGAGACCTTGTACTTGTCCTGTCTTCACATGTGACCAAGTCCCACCTTTTAGACCCACCTTTTATCCTCTAGATCCTCTAGGAATGTGAATTTTTTAATTCACATGACCTCACCAACCGCAACAACTTCGTGGTTTTGGGGTGCAAAGGGGTTGCATGGTATCCACTGCTCTGCGGGGACAAGAAATCCCTTTTTGAGGAAATCTCCTCACTCCCCAAGGTGCATGTCCTTCCTCCACCTCATGTACCTTCTTGACACCTCACTCACACCTCATATCCCCTTGTCCACTTCACCCTCCACATGTCAAGATGTGAGGGCATGTGGGTTCTCAATCCACCATAGCCCTTCATCTTGGCCTTGTTGGATCAATCTTGACCGTTGAATTCTCTAGAGAATTCAAATTCTCCTATAAATACCCCTTCCTCAAGGGAATTTTCAACACTTTATATTTTCATAACTACATGCTGCCAATTTACATCCTCAATACTTTGCCATCATTTAGCCATCTCTTTTAATCATCTTGCACATTGAATCTTGCATTTAGTCATTCAAGCAATCATCTAAGGAGCACACAAATCATTCCAAGCAAGGGCCAATCAAAGAGATATCAACAGCAAGGAAGGTGAAACTGTTTGTATTTCATTTTATTCATTTTCCTTTTCGTTATATCACTCTTTTGGCTAATCTTGAGGTGTCCTTGGTCTTTTACCATTCACATTTTTAAGTTGTTTTGCACATTTAGAGTAGGATAAATTCCAAGCTATATAGTACCAAATCATTTTCTAAATGTTATTGTGACCGTAGTCTTTTATGTTGAGGAAAAGGTCAGATTATTTTCCTTAAAACATCTACAATCACCTTTTAGTGGTTAGCTATATTAACATCCATTGACTTGTAACATTTTATACAACCTATGTTCCACAACATTTGGGGACAGAATGAGGGAACAATAGGGGATGTGTGTCTGGGATATCCCCTACAGGGCCATTTTTAGGGGACGGATATATATATATATATATATAGAGAGAGATGCCAATAATTGATAACAACAATAAAATATGTAAATAAATCACGAGAGCAATAGTATAAAAACATAATAAGTGTCAATAAAGCATTATAACAAAGGTCTCAAACATGAATAAAACCATGGTTCAAAAGTAACAAAAACAAGAAAAACCCAATAGTGCAAATCTCTTAGGTAGACTAGATAATTTCTTAGCCTTCGATGCTAATGCTTCTTAATTATTCAAACTACGTTTGACACACAAAGTGAATTACCTTGAAGATGGATTGAGAAGTATGCTTCCTAACATTGGTAACTAAAAATGCATAGACATTTTATCAAAAAGAGCTCCTAAAAATAGGCATGCAACTAGGAAACCTCAAATTTCTTAGGCCTATATCATTCTTCAAAGTACTACAATGGCTTTTGGATAGAAAAGCAAGGTAGAAAGCTCTTCACATACTAAAGAAACACAAGGAATAGAGTAACATGCACAAAAAATATATAGGGGTGAAGCCACAATATTGGTTTACAATTGAAGTGAGGAAGGAAAACTCACAAAAAATGAATGCATGGCAAAAAATTTGATTTTAGGGGTTCGTACGAACCTATTGGTTCGACCAAACCCATTAGGTGTTCGCTAGAACCTGGGTTCGACCGAACCCTTTTAATTTTTCCTGCCAAAAAAGTCAACAAACCCCCTTATAGAAGGGAGGTTCGAATGAACCAAGGTTCAAATGAACTAGGGTTTGAATGAACCCTTGTTCAAGATAACCCCTAGGGGTTCGTTCAAACCCCCCTTATTCCTCATCCCCCCCTGAGACACAAAAAAAACCTAGATTTTGGCACTTCAAAGCTTGAGTTGAGGATGAAAATAGAGGAGTCTTCACAAACCCAACTGGAATTAGGTAGTCCTCAGAACGAGCTATCCAACAAATATAATTTTAATATAATTTTATTTTATTATGTATTTGTTTTTTTAGTTTTATTAAACATAGGTTTTTCATCGAAAATGAAGTTTTTTGTTTTGCACATGTGGAAAAATAGAAAATTATCATTAAAAAAAATTCAAAAATATTAGTGCACCAGATATTGAAGTCCTTGATCCAACAAAAAAATTGATTTGATATACAAAAAAGTTATGCGTGCTTATACGGTCGTATGTACGAATTGTAATTGGTTTGACTTCAAAACTTGATTAAAGAAAATTATTCAATAAAATTTATTCTAAGCAAGTGGAAGCACTAGATATTGGAGTTACAAATCTAAATTCGAAAGAATTAGAATTTTATACTTTATGGAAAAAAAAGTTATGTGTTATACGGTGTGCATCACTTTTTAAAAATGTTGCTTTTTGAAAAAGACTAGTTTTCGTGGGGGATGGAAAAAGAAGTGCAATCTAATTCCAAAATTTTTGAAAAAAATATTTTTTAAATATACAGACAGAATGTGATGAAACTCTAGTTTGCATCATCTTCAAATTCTTCATGGTTTAGTCGCTATAGGTGCCCGAATGTGAATATTTAGTTAAAAATAATAATTACAATGTCTAGTTTGGCCAAAAATTGTAAACCACTATTGTGGGATCACCCATAGTACCATACAAACAAAATGTTGCAAGTATGATGGTGTTTTCATTGATTTCAATAGGAAGTCTATTGACTGGTGTTGTCATTGATGTCAACTATGGATGAAGATGTTGAGGATATTGAGAAAATTGTCAAAAAAACAGAAAACAAGTTGTGCGTGTAGTTGTGACCTTGAGAAAGTGTTGTGAGAACATGGAGCTATTCTTTTGTTGCAGAGTTTGAAGATGACTTGGAATGAAGTAATGAGTTGAGATGATGTCTCTAGTACTTGGTTTCCAATTGCTTTTGAGAAAATTTGATAAACAAAGTAAATTGTGTTGTGCAAGTGTTCACAGTGTACTCCAATATTGTGCTCCACATTCTTTCTATATTGATGCTATGTGTGTGTGGATCTTATAGGTTATTCAAGGTTGTCAGAAATTGCTATATTCAGAATATGGGTTTCTAGATTGTTGTATAGTGTGAGATATTTTTACTAGTATGTGAACTAGGTGTTCAATGATGTTTTTTGTGGCCTAAGAGAAATGTATTTGCTCCATGTTTCTCTACTATTTGGCTTTATGTTGTGCAGATTTGGGAAGTTTTTTATAATTTTTTTATCTTTCTGTATTCAATTTTTTACTTGATTTGGTGTAGTACAGTGAGTTTCATTTACCAATACGTGAATAAAGGTTACCAGTTGTTTTAAGTTGAAGTATTTGTTGATGCGAGCTTGGATGAAGTGTTTGATGAAACTTAAGTAGTTCATGGATTATTCTAGATTGAGTTCAAGTGAATTATGTTGTCTAAAAATTCTGGCTTTTCAAATTGGTTTAAAGAAGTGTGTACTTAATGATTATGGTGTTTTACATGAGTGTTGGCTAACCTTGTGTTTAACACTACATGTGAGGCTTGTGGAAGCATGTTGAAGAGTGTTGGGATCTATTTGGGTCCTAATTAAGAATTTATGCAAGTCACCTTTCATTCCTATCCATCGTGGGAATGTTTAGGTGTTGACCTATTTTGAATTTGTATGTATAATGTCTAGTGGCTGACATTGGAGAAAGATTTTTAGGTAGATCTTGAAATAAATATGTATGGTGTTGATGCAAGTGAAGTGAGAAAAAATTAAGAAGCAAGATAGATGTGATATTGATGCGAGTGATGTGTGTGATTGGAATTTGACTAGAGCAGTGTGAACTTCATTTTATGGTTCCTAAAGGAAGTGAGTTAAAGGCATCTGAAATATTTTATGTGAAATTGTGAAATTGTGTGAGCAATTGTGGTGGATTCCTTGTTGCATTGAAAAGTGTTCTTTGTGTAACATTCTTCTTCTATCTTTTTGTATTCTTTTTGTGGCAGTGAGCCCTGACTGTGAGCCATTTGGACAATGTGTCCTATTCTAGCAGTGAGCCCTTTTGTATCGGTTTTGCTATCACTTATATTGCGAGCTAATCCTCATTATGGTTTTTCTTCATTGGGTGTTCCACATACATATGGTATTCTTGTGTGTATGGTGATGTGATTTTATTTTTTGTTATCTACATTTCATGTTTAATTAAACTAACTGAATAAGGGTTTAATGAATGCTTGTGGATCTTATTATTGTTGAGGGTTTTTAAGGTTTAATTTTTTACAATTGATTCACCCCCCTCTCAGTTGTCACATTCATTTCAACAATTGGTATCAAAGAAATATTCCTTGAAGAAGAGATTAACCACTTGAGGTAGATTTGGGATAGTGAACAAGATTGCTTTGGAATATCCTAGATTTGATAGCTTAGATTATACATTTTGGAAGACAAAGATGGAAAAATATTTGTATGCTCAGGGATATGAGATTAAGAAGGCTTATCAGAATACATATTCTCCACCTATGAATGGTCCAAATACAGATGCAAAAATCAAAGCGCATGAGATGAATGCTAAGGAAAGATTTATTATTCTGAATAGTCTTTCAAATATTGAATTAGTTAAAGTTATGAGTTTGAAGACTGCTAAAGAAGTTTGGGATAAGTTAGAAAGTATTTATGAAGGAGATCCGAAGGTCAAACAAGAAAAGTTGTAGAACTTGAATTCGCAGTTTGAAATGATGCATACATCTGAAGATGAAACAACTATTTAGGCTACATACAGAGAGTTGATGAGTTGATAAGTTTTATGAGAGGCCTTGGTGCAATAGTTAAAGAATCTAAAGTAGTGAAGAAAGTTAGTAGATCTCTTCTAGATTGTTATAGTGAAAAGGTATTTGCTATTGAGGAAATTGTTGATTTTGATAATTATTCCAAAGATCAGTTGATTGATACTCTTACTGCATTTGAAATGAGAAAACTAAAGAAAGGTGCAAAAGTGGACACTACTTTCAAGGTTGGTAAATTAGAAAAAGATGAAGACTCAAGTGAAGAATATCTTGATGATTTGGAAGCTAACTTTGTGAGGAAGATGAAAAGGGGCATAGGTAAGTACAAAGGTAAATTTCCCTTCAAATGTTTTAGTTGTGGTGAGATGGGTCATTATGATTCTAGATGTCTAAGAAAAGCTTTAAACAATAAGAACAAGGAAAATAAATGAAATATGATTAAGAAAGCGTACTATGTGAAAGAAGATGCCGGTATTTCTGATAATAAGTTTGATTATAGAGATTTTGATGATAATGAATGTTTGGTTTTTGCTATAAAAGAAGAATTTGGTTTTGTTAACCCTAAACATTGTGTGAAGGAGAGTATTTCAGATATGAGGGATAAGATTGAAGGTACTTTGGTATTTTATTTTCATGTCAAAGAGGATAATCTAAAAATTGGGTTGTTGATAGTGGCTACTCTAATCACATGACTAGAGATAAAAGTAAGTTTGTTAAACTTGGAGATGATTTAGGAGCTAGGATTTGTGGAATAGGTTCAATCAATTTTGATGGCAAGCATAATACTAAAAAAAATTAGTATGTTAATGGATTAAGGAATAATCTCTTGAGTGTTGGACAAATGTGTAGCAAAGGGTATAATCTTGTGTTTAAGGATGAAGCATGTGAGATCCAGAAAGGGTTTGGAACTACGATTGCTACTAGTATGAGAATAGATGGAAACATATATCAACTTAAGGGTGTTGATGGTCATTGCTTTATGTCTCAAATTAATGATAGTTGGTTATGGCACTAGAGGATGTGTCACATGAATTTTGATGATTTGGAAAGAATTAGTTTGGTTCATGCAGTGAGATATTTACCTAGAATCACAAAACCTATCAATGTTATTTGTGAGAGTTGTCAATTTGAAAAGAAAACAAGAATCAGCTTTAAGGGAAAGGAACAATCTTCTACCAGACTACTAGAATTAGTGCATATATACATCTTTGTGGTCCTGCAAGGGTGAGATGTATACAAGGTGAGGAAGTTCCTAGATCTGAAACTATGAATGAACAATGATCATGGGGGCTACTACAGTAGACAAACTCCCTAAATTGGGTTTTTCTTGACCAAGAGAACCTACAACTACACAAAACCAATGCAATCTCCTAAGGTCTGTATATTTTCAGATTGTACGTGCACCTCATGAACATGCAATTGAACTAAGTTGCAACAATGATAGAAAGAAGCCAGGCTAACTTTGCACAACAACTTGTCATCAACAACTACTAAAAGTATGGGTTGAAAGCTCATCAAATACCATAACAACAATTTTGATTATCACTTCCATTCAAGAATCTTCAACTAAAACTAATATGGAAGGTAAAACCATGGATACAAGATGAGAAAAATCAAAGAGAACATCCATAAAATCATGCAATGTTGTCTTCTATTGCTACAACTGCTTTTTACAACAGCTCTCCAACCATTTACAAATGATGGGTAAGCCCCCATTTAGAGTTTTCCAAAGCCCAAATGAATGACTAGGATTGAATTACATTGTGTGGCTCAGATTTGATTACATTAGGGCTTCACCTACCCAACAATATTCAAGAATATAAAATACATCTTTTGTCTTTTCTCTATTTTGTCTTGTAGTGGCTAGTCACAGTAGTAATTTTGTCTTGTAGTTGATTGCTCTTTTACTATAGCTGAAACTATTTAAACGTCACCCTTGGTTGATGCACTCACAACATTTCTTCGATTGATCAAACGAGCCTTCTTTGTATATTTGCATCATGGTGGAATAGATCAGTTGGTCTCAATCTAATGAGACAACCCTTGATGGATCATGATCGCTTAATGAAAAGAAAAACAACTCTCCTAATGGGCCTCCCTGACTAACCCACCATAGGCTCCATAAATTCTGCACACACAAAACATTCACATGTCATGATATTCATATTTGGAGCTCATTTGGACCATAAACATAAATGCGGGTTCAGGGGTGTTGGCTTTCCCTAGGGTGGAAGGAAGGTAGACAACCTTTCGTAGGAGTAGACTCGGAAGCATGGAAGGATGATAGACGATGGACGACCGATGAACGAAAGGCAGACGGAAGGCAGATGATGGATGATAGATGGAAGTTGAATGGTAGATGACGGATGAAACGTGGACGGTGGATAGCTAGTGGATGGAAGGTGGATGGTGGACGACAGATAGCCTTACGAAGGGGTAAACCCAGAAGTCTTGAAGGACAATGGATGAAGGGTGGACTATGGATGACAGATAGCCTTTCAGAGGGTAGACCTGGAAGTAGAAAAGGACAGTAGACAAAAGGAGAATGAAGGACTACCGACGGATAGAAGGTGGATGGAAGACAGATGGTGAACAATGGATAGCCTTCCATAGGGGTGGACCCGCAAGTACTTGACCTAGTGGTTTTACCGTCTTCAACCTCAAGTTTGGGATCACTGATAACATCTAAAAAATGCACAACTCGGGATGGTCGTGAAGGCTTCATTGTTGAATGATAGCAAAAGGGGCACAACAGGTGTAGAGTCTGCAATGTGGGGGGGAATTCAAGGCTTGGTCACAAGTGAACGGTGAAGCGCAAATGATGAACAACAAATGGAAACCCACAAACAAAGTTTTTCCAGGGCCAATGGATGCTAGGGGAAAGGACCAAGGGGAAACCTATAGGACTAAGCCCGTAGAAGGAAATGACTTGGTGAAACTTGGCTAGGTAATTTTGGCCAAAGGTATTTTAATCATTTTGAGGCTTGTGACCAACTTAGGCTTAGAAACACAAGTGTACAAAGGAAGACAAGATAAAAAAAACATGCACAAGAGTGAGAATGACCCATCAAGAGCTAAAAGAGGGGGTCCCCACCTATAGCAGGGCGTGTGCACAAAACATGCACAACAAATGGAAAATCACTGGGGAAATGCTCCAAAGCATTTCAATGACAAACTGGAATCACAAATCCAAAATATTTGGTTTTGATCTTCACACTAGAGTAAACAAACCAAACACCTAACCAAAGGATCAAAACCACTAGTCAATCCAACCTTCAGTATGCTGAAAATCCAAGTGTGTGCATATGTGTTAATTCCCAATCCTTCAATTGCTAGAGGAACCTGAGCTCCATCTAGTTAAGCTATGTAGTTTATTATTACTCCAAAAGCATCTAAGACATTGGTTCACTACCGGTCAGGCATCCATACCCCCGATGAGGTTGTTTCTATGATTCTCCTAAGCATTGCTCTACTATTGACCAGGCATCCATAGCCCCAATAGAGTTGCTTGGATACCCCTAAAAAGTTGAATTTCTTTCTTTTGATTTTCAATATCTTACTTTTCTTTCGTTTCTTTTGATTTTCTCTTTTCAATTCTTTTCTTTTCAACCCACAAGCATTGAAGCTCATGCTCAGGGTTGAGAATCACAGTGGCGTTGAAGCAAAATTTTAGATTTTTCACTTAACTAGACTTCACAAAGGACCTACAGCAGCCTCTACATTCTTAAAATATGTAAGAGATAAAATATTCCAAAATACATTAGAATTGGACCAACCAATAGCTTATGCTCTTTGAATCAAATGTCCAGATTACTTGACACTAACAGAAAAACTTTACCATCCACTCTGAAAACTTGATTAGAGTTTACAAAGAAATACGTAGAACAACTCCAGACAATAAGTATGGTTGTTGTGTGCACATGTGTCTAGCTAAAAGTAGAGGTGTTAGGGTTAGAGATGGCAGATCTAACAATTAAATGCAGATTTAATAAACAAAACAGAGAAACTAAAACATGCACAGAATAAATCATAGCACAGAATTTAGTGTGGTTCACCCAATCTAGGCTACATCCACCAAACCGCAGCCATCTAATACTTTTATTATCCAGTGAAAAACCCTATTACAATCTTGCGAATAATCGTGTTTTTCATCATACAGTAATACCCATCCGAACCCCTTTTTACCAAGCTTAGAAGCTTCCAAATTTTTGGGTTCTACAAAATCGGATTTTTTTTTTCATTGATTTTTCCCTTTTTTTGATGATCACACGAAAAAGTAGGAAGAAAATTTTTCTCAGGGGCTACCGCCCCCAAACCCCAGCAAGATCAGGGGGCTGGGGTGTACAGTATACCATGGGCTATACAGTATAGCATGATCAGTCACCACATACCAACAATCTCCCACTTGGAGACTGATTAGGCTCCACACCATCACAAACCTCCCACTTGGAGACTGATCCTAGACAACACTGCTGCAATTACAACTCCCACTGGAAATAAGTACCTTGGACCCTGCTACTCTAGTATACTTAAATTCAACCTTGAAGGCCAACTGAAGCTGAAGAGGAGCTCAACTTCTCCCTTGGCACCGCCTTCGTAAACATATCTGGAGGATTTACATCTGTATTTATCTTGTCCAACTTGACCTGTCCATCCTCCAACACTGACTAAATGAAATGATATCTCAATTGTATGTGTTTTGTTTTAGAATGCAAGGCAGAATTCTTTGCAAGATGTATAGCATTTTGGCTGTCTGTAAACAAGTAATTTCTAGCCTGTTGTTTGCCCAACTCATCCATGAAAAGTTGCAGCCACATCATCTCCTTTGCCACCTCTGTTGCAGCAACATACTCTGCCTTTGTGGTGGATAAAGCAACCACCTTCTGCAATCAAGAAATCCAACTCACTGTTGTCCCACAAACTGTAAATACATAACCTATGGTACTATGCCTGGTATCTATATCCCCTGCTAAATTTGAGTCAACATAGCTTTTTAAATCAGTATTAGAGCCCCCAAAACATAAACATTTATTGGATGTACCTCTCAAATACCTGAGAATCCATTTTACCACATCCAATGCTCAACTCCGGGATGACTCAAATACCTGCTAACAACTCCTACAACATGTGCAATATCCGGTCTAGTGCATACCATGGCATACATTAAACTACCTACAACTGAAGCATATGGTACCTTGGACATTTTTTCTTCCTCCTCTTATGTCTTTGGACACATATCCTTAGTCAATTTAACATGACTAGGAAAAGGTGTATTGACAGCTTTTGCATTCTCCATATGAAATCTCTGCAACACCTTTTCAACATAATTAGCCTAAGATAAAAACAATTTTCTATTTTTCCTATCTCTACAATTTTCATACCAAAGATTTGTTTTATTGCCCCCAAATCCTTCATAGCAAAAGATTTGCTAATTGTTGTTTTAACTCACTGATGTGATCCATGTTAGACCCACTACAAGCATGTCATCAACATATAAACACAAAATAATGTAGCTATCATTATCCAACCTCTTAAAATAAACACAATGGTCAGAATTACACATGTTGTAGCCTTGCTCAGCCATAAAACTGTCAAATTTCAAATACCATTGCCGAGGTGCTTGCTTTAAGCCATATAAACTTTTCTTCAATCTGCACACTAGTTTCTCCTTACCTTTGACCTCAAATCCTTGTGGCTGATCCATGTATATTTCCTCTTCCAAATCACCATGGAGAAAAGTTGTTTTAACATGAAGCTGTTCTGAATATAAATCTTTAGCAGCCACAATACTTAAAACAATATGAATAGAGGTCATTTTAACAACAGGAGAAAAAATCTCATCAAAATCAATACCCTTTTTATGTGCAAATCCATTTACAACTAGTCTGGCTTTAAATCTTTTCTTACCTCCATCCTCCTCTTTCAGCCTGTAAATCCATTTGTTTGGTAAAGCCTTTTTACTTGCAGGCAACTTGCATAATTCCCAAGTCTGATTTTCTAGCAAGGAGTCCATTTTTTCTTTCATTTCATACTCCCACTGAACCTTGGTATCCACCTACATAGTTTCATCATAATATTATGGTTCACCAACATTAATTAATAGAATAGTATACAAAGAGGGAGAGAATCTTTCTGGAGGTCTACTTAACCTTGAAGATCGTCTAACAAGAGTTTGTAGTATTTATTGTTGGTGTTGTTGCCCAACATGAGGAACCACTGAAAACATCATTGTTTGGAGTATCATCCAACACTACATAATCTTTTTCTTTCTTCTCATGTTGAAGCAACAAATCTTTGTACAACACTTTCTCATTGAATATGACATCCCTGCTTCTCACAATTTTCTGATTTTCAAAATTCCAAAGCCTATAACCAAATTCATCAATGCCATATCCAACAAATACATATTTCTTTGATTTTGCATCAAGCTTGGTTCTATTTTCATAATCTACATGTGCAAATGCTTCGCAACTGAAGGTTTTGAGAAAAGAATAACTCACCTTCTTACCTTTCCATGCTTCCTCTAGAATACCACAACTCAGGGGATTAGAAGGACCTCTGTTGATTAAATAAACAGTAGTGTTTACAGTCTCTACCCACATTTTTAAAGGCAGTCTAGCATGCAATCTCATAGTCTGTGCATGCTCCATTATTGTCCTATTCATGTGCTTAGCCACTCCATTTTCCTTTGGAGTCCTTGGAACTATTTTCTGCCTACGAATACCATTAGAGGAACAATAATCTTCAAACTCTTTACTGCAATACTCACCACCATTATCAGATCTGAGACATTTTATCTTTTTACCTGTCTCATTCTCAACCAAGCTTCTCCATTTTTTGAAAGTTTCAAATACATCAGATTTCTGCCTAAGGAAATAAATCCATACCTTTCTAGTTGCATCATCAATAAATGTAACATAATATAGAGAGCCATCGAGAGAAGATACCTGAGTTGGTCCCCATACATCCATATACACAAGCTCCAATTTCTCATCTTTCTTTTGCTTCCCATCCTTGAGAAAACTAACTCTCTTTTGTTTTCCATACACACAAATTTCACATAAATCCATATTAACACATTTTAGACTTGGTAAAACATTATTTGAATGAAGTACTTTCATACCTTTTGCACTCATATGCCCAAGTCTATTATGCCACAGTGCTGATTTAGAGTCCACAACAACTATATGATCTTCTACCTGCTTAACTGCAACAACTGTTCCTGAACATTGACCCTTTTTTGTAACAATTAAAGTAGAAGGAATAGTATGACCTATACAAAGATATAAGGTGCCTACTTTCACACCTTTTGCTACCACTAAGGCACCCTTTGTGACCTTCCAATTTTTATCACTAAAAGTAACAACACAACCTTCATCATCTAGTTGCCCTGCTGAAATTAAATTTTTGCTTAACTTTGGAACATGCCTTACCTCACATAGTAGCCAATGATTCCCATTTTGCAACTTAATCTTGATTCTTCCCTTTCCAACAATCTGACAGGGTTCGTTATCTCCTAAATAAACCAGCCCAAAATCTCCTTGGACATAATCAAGAAAATAACTTCTAGGGGGGGTAGCATGAAATGAAGCCCCTAAATCTAACACCCAAGAATCATCAACATTATCAAGGGAAAGAATCAAAGCATCCTCATTAGATTTATTACTTACCACATTTTCCACTTTACTTCCTTCCTTTTTGTCTCCTTTATTTTTTTGAGACTAGCAATCTTTCTTCAGATGACCCGGCTTACCACAGTACCAACAATCCCTCTTGTCTCTAGATTGGGACCTTTTATCCTTTGATTTTCCTCATGACTTCCCACAATTTTTAGAATTGTTTCCTCTCTCCTTTGTTCTGCCCCTGCATTCTGCATTCAAAACACTGCCTGATGTGGATGTTCCACCTAAGTTTTTCCTATGAATTTCCTCGCTCAAAATAACAGCAACAACATCATCAAACTTCAATGTATTCGAACCAGAAATAGAATTGCAAACAGCCATTACCAAGCTATTCTAGCTTTTAGGCAAAGAACATAGAATCAAAAGAGCCCTAACTTCTTCATCAAAGTTTACTTTTACAGAAGTTAATTGACTGGTGACCATATTAAACTCATTTAAATGACCAGTAACTGACTCACCTTCTACCATTTTCATATTAAATAAATGTTTCATAAGAAATACCTTATTCGAAGTGGAAGGCTTTTCATATAACTTTTCCAGGATTTCCATCAACTCTTGAGTTGTCTTTTCTTTTGTAATATTGAATGCCACTATTTGTGCTAGGCACAAACGAATATTGCTAAGAGCCTTTCTATCCAAGATCTTTCAATCCTCATCTGACATTGCTGCAGGTTTCTTGGTTTTCCCTTCCAATGGCTGCCATAAATCCTTCTGATAGAGATAGTCCTCCATCTACATCTTCCATAACTGATAGTTCTACCCATTAAACTTCTCAACCTTCTTACCCTCGTCTGCCATTGCTCCCACTCAACCGTGAGATCTTTCCTACAGACGATAATCGAAACACAACCCGCTTTGATACCACTTGTTAGGGTTAGAGATGGCAGATCTAACAATTAAATGCAGATTTAATAAACAAAATAGAGAAACTAAATCATACACAGAATAAATCATAACACAGAATTTTACGTGGTTCACCCAATCTGGGCTACATCCACCAAACCGCAGCCATTCAATACTTTTATTATCTAGTGAAAAACCCTATTACAATCTTGTGAATAATCGTGTTTTTCATCATATAGTAATACCCATCTAAACCCCTTTTTACCAAGCTTAGAAGCTTCCAGATTTTTGGGTTCTACAAAATTGGATTTTTCTTTTTTCATTGATTTTTCCCTTTTTTCAGTGATCACGCGAAAAAGTAGGAAGAAAATTTTTCTCAGGGGCTACCGCCCCCGAACCCCGACAAGGTCAAGGGGCCGGGGTGTACAGTATACCATGGGCTATATAGTATAGCATGATCAGTCGCCACATACCAACAAGAGGAACCTCGAGCAAAGTAGTAGCAAAAATGAAAGCAAAACAAATGGGAAGCAAACAACCTAAACTAATCAAAGCGAGATAGCAAAAGAAAACAATAAAGAAACTACCGTAAACCAAGCAACCTATAGTAGACCAACTAACCTATGGAAATTAGGAAAGTGGAGTATTTACAGGAAACCTACACTACTCAAAATGTTCTATGTACAAAGGTATTTACAAGGCACTATGTTTAGGCAAGGCAAATCGACACTCACACCCATTGAATTTTGTAATTTATGCACAAGTAATAGGGAAATCGTTACAGTTCTAAGCCATGCAAAATTATCTTTATACTTAGAAAGAGGAAGCTCATTATTGCAACACTCAAATTTAATCGCACAGTCCCAAAAAATTAGTAGTTGAGGAGGTTCGTCAAACCCATGGTTGATCCATAAGCAAGTTTTCCTTCCCTCATTCCCATAATCAAAATGATAAACATAGCTATGAAAATTAGCAAGGGCAAGGAAGGATAGAACCTGGATGTTGTCACATGGAGGTGGCAGCGTTTGACAGTCGAGAGTGAGCACTGCATCATCAGTCATTGTGTTGGCAAACTCAAATGGAGGGACTAGATGGCACAACATTTCTGGCCTCAGGCATGGGTAGGGCTAGGAGGATGGGGCATCAATCACCTCTTCCAAGCTACCAATGGGACCCACAGCCCATATCGGTTGTTCTTCAAAGAAAAACACTACATCACGTGGGTCTTTCGTAGTCCATGGCTCCACTTGATTGATATCTTCAAAAGGTAGAGTGTTGTCCCATCTCCTTCCCCAAGCATCAACCTCCTTTTTGTGATGTTCAATATCATGGGATGATGACATGCACAAATTTTTCCTATTACAGCTCCCTGAATATGAAGGAGGATCAACAATGGTCATGGCAGAAGGACTTCTAGTTGCATCTTATAGTTGGTCGATTCTGTCATACTTGTTGCAAGCTATTAGAATACCCCCACCTTTGTCTTCTTCTCTTTGTTGGTCATGCATCTCATCATGATGTTCACTCATTTCCACTTGCTCACTATCACTATAGATTGAGGAGTTCCTCTCCCAATCTAGAAACTCTAATGCTTTGTTGTCTGGAGGTTCGAGTAGTAGGCCTTCATCACCCCCATCTTCTGAGATGTATTCTTCTTCAGTGTTGGAAAACCTCTAGAATATAGTTCCTAATGGAAAGAAGTCATCAATTGATGGTACCTCATCAAGGGGACCAAAATCTATATTGCAATTTCCCTCCAAGGACTCACTATAAAGCCTATCGTCCATAGTGCATAAATGCTCTTCAAGAGGAAGAAATTCTTGATGACTAGTGGAAAACATTCCTATTTGATCTACTTCATCACTCAAAAGCTCAAGACTATATTGTTATCCTTCTATTGTTGTCCCAATATCCTTTTCAGGACCGCTTTCAGATGATTCACCACTTGATTTAGGCTTTTGGTCTTCTTTCTCGATCAAGACAGCAAGTAGAGGAGGTTGGGTACTTGGTTGCTCTACTTTTCCTGTAACTTGTTGGATAGCTTCTTTGCATAACTTGCACACATTTACTCAAAGTGTGATGAATCATGGAGTCTACACAAATTTGGCAGTAGTAGCACCTCCAAATCTACTTGGCATTTTAACTTCGACTAATCCTAATTTGCTAATCTAGAGATGATTTGTTTGTATCTTTCCATTATTGGGTCCTCATCATCACTTGAAAAGGAAGCTTGATGGTAGACAGTCATGGTGAGTGGTTGTTCCCACTCCTCTAGACTTTCATTTTTCAGATTCTCGATCGCTGTCATTGATGAAGGAGAGGTCTTCCAATCTGATTTCACTTATGCCTTCACTATCTCCTTTTGATGCCCCAAGGCTTTCAAACTCCTCTACTTTTTGTTCTTCAACATCTTTGTTGGTTGTCCTAGCATGTGATGCTATAGACTTTGGTGATCCATCCTCAACTATGAATGTTTCTTCTTGAGTGGAGGGCTACCCTTTATTGATGGAGGGAAAGCCTTTTGAATTAGTTACAATCAAATTTTCATCAAGGCACTTTGTTGTCCCAAGACTTTCAACCTCTTCCTTTTTACTTTCAACTTCAATGTTTGTTGTCCCACATCTATTTTTGTGAAGCTTCTTGGTCCAACTTGAAGGTGTTTTCCTCCAAATTTTGACAGTTTTCCCACCTCATGGGATGACTTCTCTTCATTGGGAGTTCAAGGCTACTCTAACTTGTTCAAATAGCCTTGGGTTTGAGTGATAATTTTTGCACATGATGAACAAGTGAATTAAGAGTGAGGTGGACTGTGAAATATACACTAAGTAGACATCAACACCTCCTTCATTCTTGGTTTTTGTTTGCTGCCCAAAAAATTCTTGGATCAGCCCCTCGAATTCCTTAGCTTCCATGGCTATCAACTCTCCCTTTGGGTATGCAGGAGCTAAAGGTTGATATATTTCTCAAAAGGGAATTTTTCCTTGCAAGACTCTTTCAATTCTGCTCAAGAAAGTTAGACATCCCAATTCATTGTGTCTATGGGTAGCATGGATTCTACACTTGTCTGCCAATGCAAATTGTTGTAATGGTCTCCTCAATCTTCTATTCAAATCTACATGTAGTTGAGTGATGTTGATTTGCAAATGCTGCTCCATCTCAACTCAACTCTGTTTGCCTTCAAAATTTCCCAATTTTAAGCTTTATCATTAAAAGAGATCTCCCTATCTCAAATTTCTTCTTGAAGGTTCTCTTTTAAACTTCCAACTTTCAGCTTTGTAGCCTCAACATGTTAGGCCCTCCTTCTAGCACCAGTTCTATTGATGTCTTTTTTATGCATTTCTCAACACAAGTAATGCATAGATGCATAACCTCTCTTGAAAGACAATCTTCCATAATCAAATTGAAAAAAACTATCCCAAGGTCTCTAATGTCAGGTCTTGACAATGCTTGGAATATCTCAGTTGTTTTATGTGATTTAATGGAATCACAAGGTAGACTTACAGATGAGTTACAAAGTAGGGAAGTTGGATCTACAAATGGAGTTCTTAGGATGGGAGAATTACTATGTGTTTGTTGTAGGTTCAAACAATAGTCTTGAACTCCATTTTATCATTAGATTTAGCTTAACAATATGAATTGAACCTTACCTAAGGTACTATTAAAGAAAAGGAAAAAGGGGCAAGGAAGAGAGAAAGTTCCTAGATTTGAAACTATGAATGAACAGTGATCATGGGGGCTACTACAATAGACGAACTCCCTAAACTAGGTTTTGTTTGAACAAGAGAACCTACAGCTACACAAAACCAATGCAATCTCCTAAGGTTTGCAGTTTTTTTAGATTGCACATGCACCTCAGGAACATGCAATTGAACTAAATTGCAGTAATGAAAGAAAGAAACCCAAGCTAACTTTGCACAACAACTTGTCATCAACAAGTGCTAAAAGTATGGATTGAAAGCTCATTAAATACCATAACAACAATTTCCATTATCACTTCCATTCAAGAATCTACAACTAAAACTAATATGGAAGGTAGAACCATGCATGCAAGATGAGAAAAATCAAAGAGAACATCCATAAAATTATGCAATGTTGTCTTCTATTGCTACAACTTCCTTTTACAACTCTCCAACCATTTACAAATGATGGGAAATCCCCTATTTATATTTTTCCAAAGCCTAAATGAATGGATAGAATTGAATTACATTGTGTGGCTCAGATTTGATTACATTAGGGCTTCACCTACCCCACAATATTCAGGAATTTAAAATACATCATTTTTCTTTTCTCTATTTTGTTTTGTAGTGGCCAGTCACTGTAGCAATTTTGTCTTGTATTTGATTTCTCTTTTACTGTATTTGAAAATATTTAAAGGCTGACCTTGGTTCATGCACTGACAACATTTCTTCAGTTGATCAAATGAGCCTTGTTTGCATATTTTTGTCACAGTGGAATAGATCAATTGCTCCCGATCTGACGAGACATCCCTTGATGGATCACGATTGCTTAATGAAAAGAAAAACAACTCTCCTAATGGGCCTCCCCAATTGACTAGCAACATACTCCATAAATAATACATACACAAAACATTAAAAGGTCATGATATTCATATTTGGAGCTCATTTGGACCACAAACATAAATGCGGGTTTAGGGGTGTTGGGTTCCCCTAGGGCGAAAGGATGGAAGACAACCTTCCATAGGGGCAGATGGAAGGTGGATGGTGGATGATGGATGGACTTTTGTAGGGTGGACCTAGAAGCATGGAAGGATGATGGACGAAAGGGAATGACAGATAGCCAGTGGATGGAAGGTGGACGGCAGACATCCTTTCGAAGGGGCGGACCCGGAAGAGCAGACAGACATCAAACGGAAGGTGGAAAATAGACAACGGACAACCTTATAGAGGGGCAGACCCAAAAGCGCAAAATTATGGTAGACAAAAGGAGGATGAAAGGTGAACAACAGACAAAGGACAGTCTTCCGTAGGGGCTGACCTGCAAGTGCTTGACCTAGTGGTTTTACTGTCTTGAACCTCAAGTTTGAGATCACTGATAACATCTGCAAAATGCACAACTTGGTATGGTCACAAAGGCTTCATCATTGACCGATAGTGAAAGTGGCACAATGGTTGTAGAGTCCATAATGTGGGGGGAAGTCAAGGCTTGGTCACAAGTGAATGGTGAAGCACAAATGGCGAACAACAAAGGGAAACCTGCAAACAAGGGCTTTCCAGGGCCAATAGATGTTGGGGGCAAGGACCGAGGGGAAACCCATGGGACTAAGCCCGTAGAAGCAAATGACTTAATGAAATTTAGCTAGGTGATTTTGGCCAAAGGTATTTTAATCGTTTTAAGGCTCGTGACCAACTTAGGCTTGGAAACATGGGTGCACAAAGCAAGATGAGAGAAAAATAACCTTCACGAGAGCGAGAATGACCCATCAAGAGCTAAAAGAGGGGGTGCCCACCTATAGTGGGGCGTGTGTGTAAAGTATGCACAACAATGCTTTTGATTGATGATTATTCTACAATGACATGAGTTACTTTTCTTACAGAGAAATCTGATTTATTAGATAAATTCAAGGAGCTTAAAGCTATAGTTGAATATTAAATGGATTTGAAAATAAAATGTTTGAGGTATGACAAAGGTGGTGACTTCACCTCCAATGAATTTAACATGGTTTGTGAAGTTCATGGAATAAAGAGAATTTTTCTGCCCCTATAACGCCTCAACAGAATGGAGTTGTTGAAAGGAAAAACAAAACTATTCAAGAAGTTGCAAGGACTATGATGAAAGAGGAAAATCTATTGCAATTATAATGGCAAGAAGCTATTGATGTTCTTGTTTACATACTTAACAGAGTTCAAGCTAAAACTAATAGCCCAAATACTCCTTATGAGCTATGGTATGGAAGGATTCCTACTATGAAGTACTTTAGAAAAAAAAAAGAAAACTTAGGAAAGCTTGATGTAAGGCTTGATGAAGGTGTCTTCCTTGGATATTCTATTAGAAGCAAAAATTACAAATGTTACATCAAAATGTTGAGAAAGATAGTTGAAAGTGTAAATGTGAAAGTTGATAAAAACCTACAGAATTCTATTGTAGTAGATGGATATGTACCAAATGAACCTAATTATAGAGAAGTAGAAGAAAACACTGATGAACAAGAGTAGGGATAACTTTAAGGACCCTCCCTCGATCAAGGTGTAAAATCCTCACAAATCTTGTATACTTCCTGATAGAAATATTAATTTTATTGGCTATTTTTTTTGTTTTTCAGGAAAAGAATCCCAATTGGTGAATCTTTTGTAATCGCTAGAAGTCTATGGAAAATCCTGATGAATTATAATTTTTTAAACCAATAAAATATTTTCATTGGCGAATTAAACATGCTTTCAAACCAACAAGATATTTCTATTGGCGAACTAATGTTGTGCTCCAACAAAAGAAATATTTTTGTTGATAATTCAAACCAAAAAAATTATTTTCACTGGTGAATTAAACATAATCTCAAACCAATATAAATATTCATTGGTGAAATAAACTAGTATGCCAATAATAAATCTTAGCATGGGTGGTGAAACTATCAAATGCCACATATTTTTCTATTTCAAGAAAAAAAGTCCACACATCAAAATTCCTTCATAGAGTGTTTGGAATGTGGACAAGTGTCAACATATTCCTTACGTCTAAAGCCAAATGTCAATGAAAATCAATATAACCCATGGCCATTCAATGAATTTTTGATGGATTGTTGTAGTTCCATTTTGGTTCAAGCAAATGTCTAAAGTACTAGAATTGAAAATTCAAACCTCCAAAATAACATTAGAACCGTTATCTATTTCCAAAACTCAATGGTTGACATTTATTACTTATTAAATCACTTAAAGTCATGAAAACCAAAATAATATTTTATTGTTCACTGGCTATCAAAAGTTGAAGGTCGCTTAAGTTATGACTTAAGCCTTTGGAGTCATCATGGTGACCGGCCCCTCAACCTAGGTAAATGATGGGTTTGAAAAATTAATGATCGAGATAGGGTGACATGGGTAACCCTTCACCGCTCCCCGCCAACCTGCAAGGGACCCACCTCTCTCATCCCTCAATAGGGATGCAGGGAAGTGCCACATGCAATGATTAGAATCATCAAAGGAACTATAGCAATGTGCAAAATATTAAGGAAATATTTCGACATAATGTTGAGTAGTGTTAAATCCTGTACTACTAAAGGAATCTTTTAAGAACATGTTTTAAAGGTAAGCAAGACATCTTAATCTAGACTGTCTATTTGGTCTGAGGGTTGTGCATAGGCGAATGGTCTTAAGGTAAAGAGAACACATATGTGAAGCACCATATTTAATTTGGGCTGCTCCCCACCTCCTTGTTGCTGAAAGTTGCACACAAGTTAAACCTAATGGTGAAGTAGGGAGGCTGACATGTGGATTTTCTTAGGATTCATGAAGATGGTGGAGCCCACATGTAACTTGGAATAATATTGTCACAATTTTTTCAAAATAATATTGTCACATCAAGTGGTGAATTAAATGTTAAGTCTAAGTATTTGATGTCATTATCTTCATTCTAACTTAGACTATATATACTTCACCAACTTGAGGTTTTTCATATAATTTATAATATAACTGGCTTTGATGTCTTTCTTCTATATTCTCAATTTAACTATGATATGGAGTCTTCTGGTATGTCATGCTACCCAAATGTTTTTGGGAGAAAAGAAGTGATGATGCATATGACAGACGAAATATGGGTATGGTTTTTACAATTCCTTGTGTGGAGGTTGAGGATGTTCTAAGAATAATTGTGGGTAGGGAATGACTTCAAAATAACCCTTGTGCTCTATATTTTGAGGTAGCTTTGACTTTCTTGTCCAATTGCATGGACATTTTTCTCGATAAATATTTGGTGAAGATGATAGAAATACATTATTTACAACCTTTCATTTACCCTATTTCTTTGTTGGAGTTGGCACTAGAGCATTACAACTTTGAAAGTGGGTTATCACCTAGGTGCTGCCATAATAATGGTTTACACTTTCTGGGAGATCCTGATTTTTGCTAAAATCACATATTTTTATAAAATATAATGATTTAAGCCTTGAAAAGTTCCATTTAAAGGATTCCAATTGAAGAGGGTTTTATCAAACCACCTTAGACCAAGCCCCCTTAGATAGAACCCCGCTAGTTTTAAACCATACCTATAATGGAGTCTCCTTTACACCTATCAAAATGTTGATTAAAAACCACTTTTTATTTACCTTTTGGGGGATCAAATGAATTATTTAAAATTTATTTTTTGTAAGTATGTAGTCCTTATTATAAGCTTCCAAAAAATTATAATTTTAATTAAATTAAATTTTATTATTATATTTATTTTTTATTTCTCATGAATGTAGATTTTTCACCAAAAAATCAAGCTCTTTGTTCTACACATGTAGAAAAATAGAAGATTATAAAAAAAAATGAAAAATATGAGTGCACTAGATATTGAAGTCCTTGATCCAACAAAAATAAATAAATTGAATTGCGATACATACAAAAAAAGTTTTGTTATACAGTTTTCCTATGTCTGAATTGTAATTGGTTTGACTTTGAAACTTGATTAAGTAAAAAATATTCAATAAAACACTATTAAAACAATTGGAAGCACTAGATATCATAGTTACAAATCTAAATTTGAAAAAATTATAATTTTATCTTTCATGGAAAAGAAGTTATGTGTTATACGGTGAGTGTCACTCCTTAAAATTGGTGTTCACTGAAAAAAACTAGTTTTTGAAGGAGATGGAAAAAGAAGTGCAATCTGATTCCAAAAATTTTGAAAAAAATATATTTGGAATCTATAGACCAATTGTCACAAATCACTAGTTTGCATCATCTTCAAATTCCTCACAGTTTAGTTGCTATAGGTGTCAGAAAGTGAAGATTTAGTTAGAAAAAATCAGCTCAATGTCCAATTTTCCAAAAAATTGTAAACTAGTATTGTGGGATCACCCACCTATTGGTGGAATCTTTCAAAAAGTGGAATTGTGTTCTTCTATAGCACAGGCTCTTTCCCTAGTTAATATGATATATGGTCTATTGTGTGATACAAAAAATGAATCATTAAAGATTCTGGAGTTTTGGAGGAAGGTTTTGGGTGATTCACTTTTCTTCTCTGTTGTTACTTTGTTAAATTTGATTCACCTTCTACTCAAACATTCGGTTAAGGGCCTAAACTATTGTTACAATTTTTTTAGTAATGAATTTTGTGATGTTTCTATATTTTATTGTACAACATAATAGCTCTTGTAATATGTATTTAGTGACTGGTTTTTTGTCACGGTTAGTGGCTTTTTGGCTAGGTTGTCTATGTAGTATGTACTTCATTCTTTAGCAACTTAAATTAAAATAATTTTTCATGGCTCCATTCTTGTAAATCCTTTTTTCTTTGTTCAATATAAAAATGTGGCTTTGAAAACTACTAGTAATTATCAACATATAGTGTTGCTCATAAGTGAGTGAAATTTATTGTGACTTATTAGTGGACATTGATAGTGATTAAGGTAAAACAAGTCATTTAATTATCTCTTTTCAATGCCTCAAAGTACTCTACCTTTCATTTAATTCTCAATATTTTTGAAGATAGTTTGGTTGTGGTACCATGGATTAATTCCATATGTACGTACATCCGAAGTGATTGATTGAATAGCTTGAACTTGATATTGAAAATTGCATGATGTACTATAGATGATGTCATTAATCAAATGATCAATTGAAACAAGGGTATGTGCAGGATCATAATGGGCCAAAAAGTGGCAATATGATGGGTATGTGGCTGACAATTTTTTTTTACCCAAAATTGATGAAATGAAAAATATTTTTAAAGGATATTCTCAGCTTTCCACCAATATAAATTATTCCTTACTTTGAATTTAATAAGTAATTATTATTTATTTTCTATTTGAATTATGACTAAAGTCCTAATTGATAGGCTGATTGAAAAACATCTATAGCTTTCAAATGGTATCACATTTTTGAATACAAAACATGCATCACATTCTATGCTTCACATACTATAGGATTAAAAAAGAAAAATGAATTTCATAAAGTTTTGACCAAGTTAAGGTGGTTAGACATACGAGTTTTTATATTTTTAAAAAGTTGTAATAAAAATTCATAATTAATTATTTAATTGGAAAAAATTACAAAAAAATATGCATCACATTGGGACATGAGTCCTCTACTTATATCTAAAATCTTATAAAAATAAATATTATCATTTTATTGTGGTTAGGGTGGTTAGACAGACACCTAATTCTTATTTTTTCCCTGAAATTTAAGTACTACTGCATTGAAATTTCAAATTTTCACCAAATAGATTTTTTCTTTTTTAAACAAACCTAGTAGTTTAGAAACTACACTCAATTTTCTACAGATTCTATTCTTACATATTTTTGAAATAATATAGATAACTTATTCAAATTTTTACATCAAGTTACCTAACTCTATTTCTTTTGAATTTTTTGCCACTTAAGGGCTTGCTTTTTCTATGTTAATCCTGCACATACCCACAAGATTTGTAATGATTTCATATTTTTTGAGTGGTGATTTTTGATACCTTTTCAGTTTGAGGTACAATTTGCATGTAGCCAGATGTCAATCAAATTAAACATTGCAATTGTAAATGTAAGGCTTAAGTTACATGAATCGATTAAGTTGGTTTTTTAGTTTGCACAATTATTATTATGCCCAACCTCACACAACTCACAAGTAAATAGGGATTTGGCTGATAATGGCACTAGTGGCCCATAAATAGGGATAGTGAGCGCAACTAAAATAATTTGTTGAATGCTAAAAGCTTTACTATTGAGTGAAAATGTTCTAAATTTTCATAAGGGTTTTCATTTTGTAAGGTTAATAAAGAAGAAGATGGTGTGGTATTATTGGGAATACTCTAGATTTTTTTGCCTCTAGTTATGTAGTTACAAAGTAAAAGACCAATTTCCTTCAAGTTCAAAATGGGTTGAATTGGAAAGAAGTTGATTTGGTTAACCTAACTTCTCAAACAGATTTTGAACTAGGATGAGGATCTCTAATGGAGATAAGTGCTATCCCAGTGCAGGGAAGTTACAAGCAAACAATGGTAGCAGATTTACTACCCCTCATCTTCTGCATGACTTTGATTCTCAAAGAGGATAAGTATATTTTGTATCTTCACAGCTCCTATTTCCCCAACATGGTTGGCCAGGAAAACCCTATGCATTTATTTTTAGAGCCACATTTGTATTACGTTGTCACTAGCAAAAGCTTGGAATAAATTTGTAATCCATTGTCATGAGAAACAACTTGGAATCAATTGTGTCTATGTAAAGTGACATATGTCATTTATACAAAACAGGAGCTCTCATGCTCTACTCATCTCTAAAAAGATATGGAATAATGCAACAATGTAATTTAGTTGTATTAAAATAAATGGTCATGTTATTCTTTGTTATTCATTTATAGTAAAGAATTATTTTTTGAGTTTAGTGTCTATGAATCTATTCAAATAAGTTTTTTTCCTTTAAGAAATTAAGTATTATCTATTTATAAAATATTTGTATGCAGATTTAAAACATAAAGCAATACAAATGAATAAAGAAAGTTGCCATCAAATTGACAAAAAGCATTACAAAAACTAAAATTTCTTACTCTTGCTAGGGTTTATTGAAATCTTATTGATTTCTAATTTTTCGATGACCTTCTCCCTTAGTTCTCGATATTATTATTTATTTTATTAAGTCCTTTGCAACGTTAAGTTACTGACCCCTTGGCCTTGATGTCAATCCCAGCATAGTAAAGTTTAAAACAACTTTAAAACACATGTTTATTGTTTATATAATAAATTACTTAACTGTTCAATGAACATTTGATGTATGGTTGTAATTGCATTCAAAAATGAAATTCACATAGCACTAGGCTTGTGAACTTAAACCTCTAGAATCACCCTATAACCATTATATTTATGAAGATCAATGGTTTAGAATTTTCTTTCAATGCAAGACAACCATGTACTAATTGTGTAGTTTGGAAGCAACATGTTGAGGTTTCATTCACTTTAACATTCAGAAAAAAAAAAGAAGGTAAAAGCAAAATTTCTACTGCTAAGTGATTTTATTTTTAATTGACAAGGAGATTTCAGATTACTCATTGCAGTGCACTAGGGAGATTTTGGGTTCCATGTCCAGCAAAGCCAGTGCATGCATATCAGTATTAATCTTTTCAAGAATCAATATCTGGGTAAGTGAAAGATAGAATTCCTATGGCTACGTTTCAAGTTTCATCATTTACTAAAATCTTATTTTGTCAAACTTTTAAGTTTGGGTTTAGGGTTGAGAGACTTAAGAATTAAGAAAAATTTAGGAATAAGAGGGAATTCACTATTTCACATTGTATAAGCATGTCTACCAATAGAGCAAAATCAAATAAAAAAATAAATTATGTTGGATTGCTTAAAACCCAAGGTGTCACTGATGAATACCCTGATATTTATGATCCTAAAATCTATGGTAGGCATACCTTAGAACTTATATTTTCATCTGAGAATAAGGATGCAAAGCTAATGCAAGTTAATGGTTATGGTGCACCATGGGTAACTAGATTAGGGCACATGATATTACATGAAGTTTTCCCTTGTCCAGAATTTATCATGGTCTATGCCCAAAATTATGATGATAACAAAATAGAAATTGTTAATAAAGATTGCAAAGAAGAATTTTTATTCATTAATGCAGCAGAACTTGGAAAAGTTTTGGGGTTTACAACTGAAGAATTTGGAAATGTCCACATTGACCTAGAAAAGCTTTCTAGTGATTATGAAGTAGTGGATGAAAGGGAGAAAAACTCTTTCATAAATAAAATAGTTCAAGATAGCATACAAGTTAGAAAAAAATTGAAAGGTAATCATAATCCTCCTAATGATTTTGGTATTTTTAAACCATGGGTTCAGAATACTATTTCCATGCTAGCATTTTTCCTTGAACTAGATAGCAATTGGGAAGTGGGTGCAAGCCTCCTTGAAATGGTATATAATATCCATCATGGTGTTCCACATGTCAAATATAACTTTATTCAGAACATTGTAGAATCCATGCATAAAGGATTTTTAATTATTAAAGGAGGTTCCACCAAGACATTTAGGTTCACAACCTACATGTGCTATTTTTTTTTCTATTCAAATTTAGTGGAATGTTTCAAACCAACAAGTTTCAGATTCAGCCCTATAGTAATGTTGAGGAAAAGAAAATGGCTCCAATATATAATTGGACCATTGACATAAGGATGCATGATTCTCGAAGGAACTACAATCATTCTGTAGACTAATTTTTGGCTCCATTGCATCAAGCAATTACAAATACTTCAATTCCTAGATTGCCTATATCATGTGGAAAATGCATTCAACTAGGAAAAGAAATAAAATTGGTTGATTGGTACTTAATGGAAGAATATACCATGCTAATATTTTATGGATTAGGAGTAGAGCCATACAAAATTCCAATACATGTGATTGAAAGGGTTTTTGCATTGGAATATGTAAGGTAGATGTAGAGTACTAATGAGCTACACTTTGTCAATTAGCGGAAGAGGACCTTATTTCATTCTTTACAATTTTCATGTGGAGGGTTCACATTCAAGAGAAAAGCATTTAAGGTGGCTCATTATCTTTAAAAAAAAAAAAAAATTGATGTTGCCTATCACTCACAGTATGATTCATGTGACACCATTAAATCAATGATTATGGCTAATAGGAATGTTGCATGTAGAATTCAACGTCAAAGTAAACCCTTGCTTAAAAACTTGAGAAACAAGAATTCTTGGGATGAGGTCAAAATAGAAATGGAGAAAAGTGTTGTTGAGAAAGGTATTTATTTTGAACAATTGTTAGTAGAAATTATGGCATTTCATTGAATGAAAATCAGGACATACAACATTTTTTATGAAAAAGGGTATAAACCATCTAGTAGAGTAAAAATTCTAAGGAAGTTACAGATAAAAATTGGTCATGATAAAAAATATTACCTTTTGGTCTATGAGGAAGGAGCTAGGTAAACCAAGAACTCTTGCAGAATTTAGAGATAATGAAGAAGATATTGAGTTTAGAAAATTTTGGAGTATAGAGCATCCCAATGATCATGGATATCAAGAAATTGATGATGAATCTGATGATGATAGGGAAAAACAAAGCTATTTCAAACCTAGTTTAAGTGAGGCCACAAAAGAAGCATATACTTCAGGAGCATCCATAGCCAAAAAATGGGTTATGAAGGTGGTGGTTTGGGATCCCAAGGACAAGGCATTTATACAGTAATAGATGTTGACCATAGAAAACCTATTGATAAGAAATTCCTTGTAGCTAATAAAGTAGACCAACGACATACAAGTACAACTGAAACAATTTATTTTGTTAGAGCTTCAAATACTAACCATCAAGGTTAGATACAATCACAACTAAGACATGCCCATGGTGGAGAACCTAGTGAAACTGTCACTGCCACTAGTGGCAATGGTATGGGTAGTAGTACTAGTAGTGGTAAACATGTGCTACAACAATAAATTACACAAAAGAGGAAAAAAATACAAGATACCACACAAACACCAAGTGATCAAGGCACACAAAAGAGGAAAGGGATTTTGACAGGTCCAAGTCCAACAATAACTACCATTTCCACCACAAAGGAATTATTTCCAGACACTCCCAATCCCATAGTTAGTGTGGATGCAACAAAATTAGCAACTGAAATTACTCTTATTCCTTCACCATTCAATCATTCCATTGTTCTTGCATCCCTAGTTTTTGATTATATTGAAGAGTTTAAAAAGAAATCAAAAGTCATATAAAAAAAAAGAAGCAACTGATGGAGAGTGTTTCTACTATAACTTCAAAGCCCACAACAACCATGGTATTACCCACATTTTATATAAATAAATAAATCATGGAGTGCATGATTTTTGTTCCCATAGTTCAAAATAAGCCAAAAAATTAGATGGATCAATCTAAATTTTAGGTGAGCAGTTTACAATTAAGTTTTTTAGGACTCAAAAATATTGACAAAATTAATGTATCAAAGAAGAAAAATGAATTGGTGTACACATCATTGTGAAAGAAAGAGAGAGAGAGAGAGAGAGAGAGAGAGAGAGAGAAAAAGGTTGCAGACTCAAATAGAAAAGTTACAGATAGACCTAGCAAATGAGAAAGCAAAGAGTAAAGCAGCAGATAACAAGAGCAATGAATTAGAAAAAAGTAAAAAAATCTGCCTCTACTTCAACAAGCAAAGAGGATAAACAAAATGAGAGAGAAGTGAATGAGCTAAAGAAAAGGTTAGATGAGAGCAAGAAGAAATATGATGAGGAAAAATCCACTTTAGAAAAATTAAGAAAAAGCATTGGGAAAGGAAATGAACAGTGCAAACCAAAATTGGAGAAAGAGAGAAAAAGAAATGAAAGTTTGGCCATAGAGCTGGTGGAAGAAAAAAATGAAATTAACTCTTGTCAAAATAAGTTAACTGCATTTTGTAGAGAAACAATGAGGCATATGAATCAAAATATATGGGATGAAATAATATATCTAGGATTGATAATTTGTGTGAATTTTTTCAATTGATTGATGCTACCAAACTACATTATAAGAAGCTCAACAAATATTTAGTGGACAACAAAATTTGTGCTAAAATTAGAGAAATCTACAAATAAAGTTCAAAAAATAGTCTACAAAGCTAGTGACAATGATTTGAAATCAAAATGGATTAATAATCATTTTTTGCCTCAATTATGTTGTCATCTATAATTCAAAAGTGTTTGAGAATGTTTGAAACAAAGGAATTTGTGCATCTGGCTACAAACAAGATGAAGAAGCTAGATGAAAAGGTAAGGAACTTCACAGAACTTGGTTTTCCAGAGGCTTTTGACACAAATGAGAAATTCATTGGAAAGGATAATTTCAGAAAGAAGATGGAGGGTGTAAGGAAGATTGATTTGGACCAGTTTCCTTAGAACCCGAATGTGGGAAACTATTTGGATTCCTTCAAACCACTAATAACCTTGAATGCAATTTTGATCAAGAATTAAGATAGGTTCTAATTTCAATCATGAATTGTTAACAAATGTTCAAGTCAAAAACATCAATTAGAACAATGGAAGTTGTTTGAAAAGGTGATATAGTTCAATTTGATATTGATAATGTGAGTTTCCAAGTTCCAACTTAGCTATGTGTGTTGGATTCTGCAATAACCGAGATAGGATCTATTTTTGGTATTAGATCATATCACTCCACTCAACAAGTGATTGAAAATCAAAATAGTAGAACGGAGAAGAAATCTGAAAGAGAGAAAATAGAGACAACACCAAGAGAATTTTGAGAATGTGTAACTCAACTACCCATGTGTGGGGAGAGAGTGACACATGTAATTGTTGTTTTTTCCCACATGTCCTCACATTACCACATCTAATAAACCTAAGCAAGCTTAAATATATGTGTAGGAAAAAATAAATACCCCAAACATAAGGAAAATAAAAAACCTACACTAACACCCCCCCTTAAGCGTAGCTTAGGTGGGTGAAAAGATGGGTCCCGGCAAATGAGGCCATGTTAGGTACCCATGTACATAGATATCCCCCCCAAAAGAAGAAGCCCCCCCCATCAAAAGGAATAGCCCCCCCTAAATAGAGAGAGAAAATACCCCCCAAAATAGAGAGTACAAAGAAGGACTAAGAAGCCCCTCCTGAAGTAGACACTTGTCACACCCCTAGCAAAGCTCGCAGATGAAGGAACTTGCTCTCTGTGAAGGGTTTGGTGAAGATGTATGCAGTCTGCTCCAATGTAGAACAATACTTAAGATCAATGATGCCTTCTTGAATCAACTCCCTAATGTAGTGCATATGTATCTCAATGTGTTTTGTCCTCTGGTGATGAACTGGATTCCTTGAGATTTGTATAGCACTCTGATTATCACAAAAGATGACTGTAGGCTTTCTGAATGGAATGCCAAACTCAGTGAGAATATTCTGAAGCCAAATAGCCTCAGTGGTGGCATTAACTGCCCCTCTATACTCAGCCTCTGTTGATGAAAGAGCAATTGCAGACTGCTTCTTACTCGACCAACAAATTGGACCTGAACCAAGAGAGAAGCAATACCCAGAAGTAGACTTACGATCTTGAGAATCGCCTGCCCAATCTGAATCTGTATGTCCCACCAAGTCAATATCCACACCCGCTGCATAGTGAATCCCATAGCTATGAGTACCCTTAATGTAGTGAAGGATCCGTTTAGCTGCCTTCCAATGCAACTCATGTGGCTCCTGCATGAATCTTGAGACCATGCCCACAGCATATGAAATGTCAGGTCTCGTATGAGTCAAGTAGATGAGACTCCCAACAAGCTGTCGGTATAAAGTGCCATCAACCAAAGGTGAAGAACACTTAGCCTCAAGTTTGACCCCAGACAAAAATGGAGTCGATGTAGGCTTACAGTCAGCCATGCGAAATCGGGAGAGCATGTCAAGTGCATACTTGGGTTGTCCAAGGAAGATACCTGAAGATGACTGAGTGATCTCAATCCCCAAGAAATAATGCAAGAGACCCAAGTCTGACATCAAAAATCTATCATGTAGAGCAGTTTTCACCGCCTTGATGATGGATGAGTGACCCCCAGTGATCAATAGGTCATCAACATATAGAACCAAAAATGTGAGAGTGTCATCCTGCTGCAGAATGTAGACGTTCGAATCAGAATGGCATCGAGTGAACCCAACTGTCAGAAGAAAAGAGTCCATCTTGGCATACCAAGCTCGAGGGGCTTGTTTAAGGCCATAGAGAGACTTTCGAAGATGACACACAAGTGAAGGATCCTGGATGAACCCCTGTGGCTGCTCCATGTAGATTTCCTCTTGAAGGTCACCATGAAGAAAGGCACTCTTCACATCCATCTGATGAACTTCCCAATGATGGGCTGCAGCTATAGCAAGGACAAGTCGGATGGAATTCATCTTAGCAACTGGTGCAAAAGTCTCAGAGTAGTCAATCCCGGAACTTGGGAGAATCCTTTTGCAACCAAGCGAGCCTTATACTTATCAACTGACCCATCTGCTGCAAATTTTGTTCGATAGATCCACTTGCATCGAACGATTTTCCTTCCTTTAGGAAGAGGGACTAAATCCCATGTGTGATTCCTCTCTAAGGAATTGAACTCTTCCTGCATTGCAGCATCCCACTCGGGAATACCTGAAGCTTCTCGAAAAGACTGTGGATCAGAAGCTGAAGCAACGAAGAGATGAGGAGCCTCTTGAAACTGTGACCTAGTTCTTCTAGTATCTGATGGATCACCAACCCAATCACCTGCTGATTCCAATGTCTGACGAGCCCACAAAGGTGCTAGAGATGGAGAGTCTGGAGGAGAATCATCACCCTCTGAATGATGACTAGGAGAAGAATGTGAATCTACATCATCATTGTCATCATCTGAAGTGGAGGAAGAAGACTCCTCATCAAGATTAGGAGGATTAAGATCCTCTGAAGAACTATCATCATGATGCATAGGCTCCAATCTGATAGTGGATGGAGAAGTGGTAAGAGAAGAACTCGAAGGGCTCTCCTCAAAACAAACACTTCTCTCAATGAACAACTCATGAGTGGTAGGATGGAGAAGCCTATAGCCTTTGACATCATCTGGATACCCAACAAATATGCAAGGCTTGCTCTGCGGATCCATAGCCTTGCGTTTCTCTACTGGAATGTGGGCCCATGCAAGAGAGCCAAACACTCTAAAGTGCTTAACTGTGGGTTTCCGACCAGTCCAAGCTTGAAAAGGAGTTACCCCCTTTACAGCTTTGTGAGGAACTCTGTTCTGGATGTAACATGCACAGTTGATGGCCTCTGCCCAGTATTGAGGTGCCAAAGATTTGGAGTGTATCATACAATTAGCCATCTCTTTTAAGGACCTATTCTTGCGTTCTGTGACACCATTCTGCTGAGGACTGTATGGAACTGTGTGCTGCATGTTGATACCTTCTGAAGCACAAAACTGTTCAAATTGATGATTAACATATTCACCCCCATTATCTGTACGCAGAATCTTGATGAACTTCCCAGACTGTTTCTCTGCAAAAGCTTTGAAATCCTGAAAATGCTCAAAGACCTCAGACTTCTGTTTGAGAAAGTAAACCCAAGTGTATCTGGAAAAGTCATCAATAAATGTCAAGACATATCTAGCCCTGCTAAAAGATGGTTGTGGAAATGGTCCTGCCAAGTCACTGTGTACCAACTCCAATAGCTGAGTAGCCCTCCAAGCTTTGCCTTTATCATATTTCTCCTCAGGATGCTTACCAAGAATGCATCCCTGGCAAACACCATCAGAAAATTGAATAGAAGGCAACCCTGTAACCATATCCTGTTGACTGAGTTGTTGCAAGTAACGGTAGTTCAAGTGGCCAAACCGTTGATGCCACAAACAACTCACCTCATTTGCATGAGTGAGTAAGACTGTTGAAGGAGAGTCAGGAACAAAGTGAGAGAACTGATATAGTCTAGACTGATGATCTGCTTTTCCCATAGCAACTGTAGACCCATTATGCATTTCACTGATTACCACTTTATCTGGAGTGAACTCAACTCGCTTGCCAGTACCAGTGTGAGTGATTTGATAAACAGATAGGAGATTAGTTGACAAAGATGGAACACAAAGAACATCCTCAAATGTCCCTTCACCCACATCAACAGACCCTTTCCCATGCACTTCAACAGGAGTGTCATCACCCATTAATATGGTAGGCATAGAACATGGCTCCAAAGAGTTAAAATTATCCTCTGATGAGGCCATGTGGTGCGAAGCACCTGAGTCAATGATCCAAGACTCTGGTTGTGAAACAACAGCAACTAGGGCCTTACCCTTTCCTTTCCCCTTACTTTTGTCTATGTCCTTAGAAGACCCTTCTGATGAACTCTGTTTGACTGAATCAGGCACCTTGATATTGTTCTTTTCTAGAAGATGAGAAAGGTGATCAATTTGCTTCTTTAAACACTTATGTTCATCATGACCAGGCCTCTTACAGTAAGAACACTTGACCTTCTCCTTCTTAGGTTGATCACCTTTTGATGAAGAGGTTTGATTGTCTGCTTTTGAAGTAGCAACTTTTTGATCTTTCTTCTTCTCTCCATGGTTCTTTTGTTTCTTATCTTGCTTACTAGGCCCTTTTTGTTCTTTTGTGCCTTGATTGACAGCTAAGGCATGTGACTTAGAGGGCTTAATTGTACCCATTAGAACCAATTTGTCTTGCTCCCTAGTGAGCTCTGCAACAAATTCATCTAGAGAAGGCATTTTATAGGTTGAACCTAGGGCACATTTTGTAGCATAGAATGTAGAAACAAATACAGAATAATTAGGACCAAGCTTAGAAAGAATACTCAAGATCAGTTGCTTATCATCTTTCTTGATTCCACACTGTTCTAACTGCAATCTAATGGCCTTCAATTTTGTGAAGAAGTCTTGTATAGTGTCAAAACTGCTAGGACTTAACCCTATGAGTTCATTCTCTAACTGATGACCTCTTAACTCATCCTGCTTACCAAAGAGGCTTTCCAATTTAGTCCACACTTCATTTGGTGTAGTGGCAGATTCAATGTGAAAAAGAAGATCGGGAGAGACTGACATGCATAGAGTACCAAAGGCTTCATCACATTTGTTGAACCATTTAATCTTTTCTGCATCATCTTTTGGTTCAGTTTCAAGTCCCATTGTAACACGATGATATCCATGTCTTTTCAGATGTATTATCATCTTAGATTTCCATTCAAAATAGTTATATGGAGTTAAAACTGGAAGTGTAGATGCATCCATGAGAGCAGAAAAGAAGATTGCAAAGAAGAAAGAAAAGTGTGAAGAAAGAAGACACACGAGACACCTCCCTTTCCACTAGTATCAAAAATCACCCCCCCAAATATTACAATGTTGGCACTTTATGATTAGTGCTTTTACAAGGCTTTTCCAGATTACAAAGCTTATAAGGCTCTTTATAGCCAAAATTACAATATATGATACAAATTAATTTTGAAATCAAATCTGAAAAAGAAAGCCTTGTAGCTGTGATTTACCCTTCAATATCTTTCTTACACCTATTTCTTTTTGAAAAATAGATTACAAAAGTGAAAGATATGATTTACTGAAGGTAAAAAAATGCAGCAGATTCAACCTGTAATATCTGATAGAAAGATGCAATTTTTCTTATCAATACCTTCATGAATGGAAAGTGCTCCTTTTCAGCTTTCCGTTGAATACTCGTTTGCAAAAAACTGACACCCGAGGCAAAAGTTATGCAACTTTGAAGAACAGTGCAAAATCTGCCCGTGAAAACGACTCACGCCTTTTTCTGACTTGATTTCTGCACAATTTATCAACTTTCTGCAAAATATAACAACTACCCAGATGGTTTTTCGACCCTGGGAATAAAACCCAGAAATTGTTTTATTTGCAAATGAGTGAAAGCTGGAATTTTGAAGCCAAAATGAAAACGGCTCCAAAAAAATTTAGAAAAAAAATTACTCTGATTTTTACTGTGTCCTCCAATCTCTGATTTTGGTGAAGTAAAAGTCAATCTTGACTTTCTAAAGCCTTCTTGACACTCTGGAAATGCTGAAAAAGCCTCCAATATTACCAAAAAGCTGCAATCACCCAGATCTCACAGGAACACATGCATATATAAACCAGATTAAACAGTTGTTGATTTTCCTTTAAACTGTTCTGATTCTCCAGGTCATTTGTGGATGCAGGAGAAGAGCATACTTAGTTTTGAGGAAAACTTCAGCAATATATTAGTCTCAAATCTCTCAAAACAAATTCAGAAAAAACAATGAGCTATACCAGACAAATCTGCTCTGATACCATGTTGGATTCTGCAATAACCGAGACAGGATCTGTTGTTGGTAGTAGATCATATGCACTCCACTCAACAAGTGATTGAAAATCAAAATAGTAGAATGGAGAAGAAATCTGAAAGAGAGAAAATAGAGACAACACTGCAAGAGAATTTTGAGAAGACTCTTGTCACTCTCATAGAACGATCACCGAACTAGCTGAATCAGCTGAACTTGGAAGATAGTTCGTGAAGGTGAGAGGAGAGTGCTCAATATATAGAAGAATAAGGGCAAATACATCCAAGAGGTGCATTAACTCCTACTACCCATAAAAGGTGGGAGGTTATCACCTACTTGGTAAATGACAAGACATGTGGCATAACCTCCTCAAGTGAAGACAGGAGAGAGGTGGCACATAAATCCAAAAGAGGGTGAGAAACCCAACTACCCCATAAACTACTCAGGTAAAAACAAAATAGTGGTTATGAGAGGTGGCACAACAAGCCAAAAGAGGATGTGTAACTCAACTACCCATGTGTGGGGAGAGAGTGACACATGTAGTTGTTGTATTTTGCCACATGTCCTCACATTACCACATCTAATAAACCTAAGCAAGCTTAAATAATATGTGTAGGAAAAAATAAATACCCCAAACATAAGGAAAATAAAAAACCTACACTAACAATGTGCAGAGTTTGCTTTGAGCAATATTTTACGTTATCAATGCCTCTATGTATAGCTTCATATGAAAATAAATAAAAAAAATCAAATTCAGTAATGTGTTGATGTTCAATTATCTGTATTATTTATTTTATTATTTGAACAAAAAGTCTGGTTTCAACTAATAGATACACATTAAATGATTGTTGATGTTCAGTGTTATATATGTTACTATTGTTAATATGTTATTAAGCATTGAGTTGAGTGATGAATCACTGAGTACATGTTTAACACAATTAAAACATGAAATCTTTGCGTTCCACTAATAAATTTTGCAAAAAATGGTTGTTTTCCTAGTTGGAATGAGTCTTAGGGCTTAGGGTTTTGGTCATTTTTTATGGTTTAGGGTTATTGTGTCTCTTAAACCCTCTAAAAAATCCTAAGTATAAATTCCCTTTTCAAATGTTATATTTTTCTATTGACCTCTTGTCACCAGTTTCCATTTACTTAAGTCACAACTTATGCCTTTTGGCTTGTCCTTTTTCCAGCCCCTCAAACCTTGCATCCCTATTGTTACTCGTTGATTTGTTATAAATATTGATTTATGTCATGTGGGTCGTTAATCTTTTAATATTTTCTAAGTGGTCCTAAGTCGGGGTTTTTAATTTTTCAATCATCAGTCTAATGTTTTGGGTCTTAGGCTTTATGTCCCCATCCTTCATTAACCTAGTTAGCATCCTTTTTAGTGCTAACAATTTGTATGTGCAAATATCATCATTTGATGTAGGTCGTTGGATCTGTAAGGATTCATCTTGACCACTACCTGTGCCCCCATTTTGTTTTGTTTTCTATTAAAATATTCAGGCGAGCTAGAGGGTGAGTGCCAAGTGTCCCATACAATAGTGTTCCCCAACATCTTTCAAAGTCAGCAAGCAACAAGCTCCAATGGATCAACGGTGGTTATGAGGCAATGTGGCTACATCTAGACCATTTCCCACACCTCTTCTTGATTTTAATATTCATTTAAATAATCCCACGAGCTAGCGATCAGATGACATGTGTCCCCTTGTCAGTAGGGCCCATCAAATTTCAAAGGTAGCGAACACTTTGTAGTCTATATAACGAGATTGATGGTTGAGATGATGGTGACATGGCTAAATCTTGGGTGTTTCCCACTAGCCCACAAGGGACTCACCCTTATCTCCCATCTCTCAATGAGGAAGTGAGGAAGCTGACACGTGGATTTTCTCAGCACCAGTAAGGAGGTGGAACTCGCAGGTGACTTGCAGGATTTTCCATGTGACTTTTTTTTTATTGGTAGACAATGATGTAGGTCTATAGTCATCTTTTTCAAAACTTCCATGAAAAAATCTAAACCATCCATCGAGCCATCTCACTGTACAATCAATGGTTGACATTCAAAGTTGGTATTAAAGGAAAATGATCCATTCTGGTTTGTGCAAGAGAACCATAATTGCAAACAAGACGTAGAGCTACGGAATTGGAAGCTTTAAAGCCATAAAAACTCACTTTAAAGCATAATTACAACTTGAAAAATACATTCAATGCATCCAAGGAGTTCATGTTGCAACTTTTGAGCTTGTTTAATGACCAATTTAGGGTTTTCAAGCATTCGTAGAACTAGTAAATAAAATCATCTCTTTGCTCCTCAATTGCTTAAAACTTTCTTAGTTGTGATCGCTTTATCATTCTTTCATTAGGGTTTTCTCGTTTAATGCATTTCTTTTAAGGTTTGATGTCTGTTTCAAAAAATTAGCTTGTCTTGTTCTACTATTATTTTGTGTCAAACCCTTTCCTAAGTCATAAGCTTCCATTTTGCTAAAAGAAACCCTAGTTTGTGAAAACCATAGAATCCTGGCACCCAAAGTTAAAGCGTCTTCATCTAAAGAACAAGCTTCTAGTTCAAAACCTCCTGTTAGACCCCTAGTTCAGGACCTAACTAATTAGTTGAAGCCCTCTACTTCTAAAAAACCTAAGGGCCAACAATTATTCTGGGGTACACAAGTTGTAGAAGGCCTTGTTGACAAACAATGTACAATTAAGGATGCCACATTGCCCTACACTTGATGGAAAATATTTATCTTTTGGGTTACTAATAGAAACTATGGCATTCTTGTGGGAAACCCATGGAACTTGAATTTGGGGAAGTTGATAGTCACAAATGCCTATATGGATGTGGATTTATTCAAGACAATGGTTGCAAACTATGATCTGATTACAAGGACTGTGAGGACATTTGATGGGATTGATATGGTGAAGGTCACAAGGGATGAAATTTTTGAAGTCTTTAAGCTCATAGAATGGAGTGAAGATATGGTGCCAATTGATGAGAAGACACTTAGGGCAGAATATGAAAGGGTAAGGCACACTTTCAAAAAATTTAGTGTTGCAGAATTATTTGGAATCTACTGATGGTCGAAGGGTTATCTTGGGCCCATTAGATAAAGAGCCCTACCCTATCAACTATTTTGTCTCTTATTTTTAGAGAACCTTTTACTCTTTGTTTAAAAATATTGTTTATGAGCTAACTATAGGAATGCACATGGCCTGGATGTATATGGGAGGACACATTCAACATCCCACATGTTGTACACTCTATGATTATGGAGGCTACTTAGCAGAAAAGATTCATGAGGGCTTGGTTAAGCTGAAGAAAGGTGAATTTGGGGTCAGATTCTTTTGGTACTCATTATTCATGCACATTCTTTTGTTCAAAGGAGCTATAAATTTTTGTAAAGACATGATGCTAGAATAGAAGGAAGGTAACTTGGATTTTCTTGTCCAATGTTGGACCACGGTCCTTGATAAAGATGATAGGAAATTTGATTATGTGATGTTTCAGAATTTGTTTGCATCCAAGTTGAGAAGAGTGTTGATTGTAAACATCTCAAGGATTCATATAGCCTTGCATGATTTTTTGAGGCCTAAGGACAGAAGGCCAGATTTAAGTATTAATCACAATTGGAGGGATGTTATCCCTTACCCTAGCTATATAGTTTTGAGAGTTTATGGAATAACTATCTCACCCCACATGTTTCCCAAGGATGTTCCAAAAAGAATTGGTTTTCTAGAGGTAATCTGGAAACTAGGAAATGTGGAGAATCACTTGAAGGATCAAGGAAAGGGAAATTTCTTCCCTTCATATACTTGTTTCTCTAATTTTTTTATGATCAAATGAGGATGGGATAAGATTAATGATATACTCAAGCCTCTGAGAATGAAAAGAGTAGTAGCAAGAAACCATGATCTCGAGGGATTCATGGAACAGTTGAAAACGAGGATTAGAAGCTTAAAGTTTATTCATAATTTATATTTCCCAAAAGATGCGATTAGAAACATTGATTTTTAGAAGAAAGCTGATAGAAAACTGAAGTGGATTGCCTACTGTAAATTTCAAAATGAAACAAGGAAAAAAGATCCACAATTCACTGCTCTTCAATAAATTCCAAATGTAATGCAAAGAGTTGAGTATATGTTTTAGAACTTTGAAATAGTAGTTGGGCACCTAAAAGGTGAGAGATTTATCCAAAAAAAAAGTGAAAAGTTGTGGCAATAGAAGACAAAGGTGAGGGGGAAACCCCTATGATGGAAGAAAGATCAGCTTATCAACCACCTAAGGAAAATAAAGTAATCATTTTAAGGAGGAAGAAGAACAAGGAAAAAGAGAAGGAACAAGCAGTGCAAGCCTCCTCTCAACAAGATGAACAAAGAGTCACTTCACCAATGCAACAAGTGCCACCACAATCTCCTCCTAGGCCAACTAGTCCACAATTTATTGATATTGATTATCCACCAAGACAAGCATCACCACCTAGGAATCCACCCCTAAAGAAGAAAAAGGTTGAATCAACTGGTCTAGTGGATTATGAAGAAAATTATGAGGAAGAAATCTTGGTGATAGAAGATGAAATGCAACAAGGAATGCCTTCTCCACTTAGGGAGATAGTGCCACAGCAACTAGGTCTAAGATTGAGCAAGGTTGAACTCACTGTCATAAATAGCTAGGATGATGTTAGGGAGGAGGCATGTACAAAATTCATGGATAAAAATTCTTTTGTAAAGTTTAAAGCTTTCATGAAATTTGTTTGGAGGGCTAAGAAAGATGAATTTGCTAATAAAATTGCAAAGAAAAGAAGCTTGCATCCATAATTCCCTGATACAATCATCCAAGCCTAAGTAATAAATGAAATGAAAGAGAAATTATAAGCAATAACTACTCAAGAAGGTAGAGAATTGGTAAGGAAAAGTGGCATTCTTTTATTGCTCGAATGTGATTTATCTTTTGTAATTACTTTTGATATGGTCAAGAGGTATTATAGGCCTCTGTATAATTTTGAGGAAGAATCTACCATTACACTACAAGGATCTACATTTAATGAGCAGTGGGACACATTGGTCATCTAGGTCCTAGCCCCCAACGCCAAGAAGCTAGACATTACAAAATCTACTGCAGATTACATAGGAGGTTTAATCATAAAAAGAGTATATGACACATATACTATTGAAGCTAATACAATGTTAGTTAATGTTACTTAGTTCACAAAAGCAACTATTGAGTCAGTAACAACTAAGAAGGAGAATTTCAAGAAATTGTACAATGATTTTTTGGTTCAGTATGGCAAGGGCCAACAACAAACAATGCAACTACAAATTGAATTGGAATTCTTAAAGAAGAAAATGTGAAACTTACAACCTGGTGTGCCTACACAGATAGATACTTCTTCTCCTTCTACTTCACAAGTTCTTCATGGGAAATTTCTCCCTACAATATGGGAAATGTGTGCATTCTAATGGAGATGCCTAGCACATCAGACAAACCAAAAGCAAAAGAAATTAGCAGAGAAGAATTACTTGAAAAGTTCAAAGATTATGAGGAAAGATACAGTCAACGGGATAGATTGATCCTTGCTAGAAAATTGAAGATTATAACTATAGTGTTGGAACATTGAAAAGAGGAGTAGATAAAAGATTAATTAGCATCCATGCTAAGTGTTCTTCCATGAGGTATGCAATGAATAGTTTTGACATAGACAAGGAGTTGGCAATACACCTCATGGAGAAGTGGATCCCAAGACTCTAGGACTTGAGGATAATGGATGTGGGAGCCAAACATGATGCAAACAAGCCTGAGAATCTCCAACCTACCATTAGAACTATGAATAGAATCTAAGAATTCCAGGGGAAGATTGAGCCTCTAGAGGCTAAGATAAGGGAATTGGTTAATACATTTCATGAAATAAATCATGGTCTTCCTCCTAATATTTTGAATTATAAAGGTGATATCAAGTCTTTACAGGATTGGAGAAAGGAGGAAAATCAGGAAATTTCAAATTAGGTAGCTAAAATATGTGAAGAAGGAGATATGATCATGTTGAAAAAGAACATGGACATGCTTTCCCAGGTAGGAATTGCTCTTGAAAAGTATGATAAGGAGGAAAATCAAGTTGTCACTAAGTATGCTCCTTACAGGTTAAATGTTGACTCTATTATCACTTTCAATTGGCCCTCAGAGGAAGAATTTCAAGCCTAGAAGGATAAATACCTTAATGTCTTGGAGGATTGAGTTGTTTTCAGGAGGTAATCATTGCAATTTTTGTTTTAAGTCTATAAACCTAGTGAATAATGGATGGGAGAAAAACAATACATGGCCAAGAACCAATACAAATTAGGCCATAGATAAAGTAATGTAAAAATATTGTTCTCTCTCCAATTTGAAATGGTTGACAAGGATGCACACGTGGAGGTATTTTATCTCTTTTGGGTATGTGCAAGATCATCATGGAAAAAATAGGCCCTTAAGTGGCAAAAAATTTAGAAAAATTAGAGTTAGGCAACTTGACGTAAAAATTTGAATAAGTTATCTATATTATTTCAAAAATATGTAAGAATAGAAGTTGTAGAAAATTAAATGTAGTTTCTAAACTACTAGGTTTTTTTTTTAAATCTATTTGGTGAAAATTTAAAATTTCAATGCATTTACTTCAAGGAAAAATAAGTACGTATGTCCGACCACCCTAACCACAATAAAATGATAATATTTTTTATAAGATTTTAGATATAAGTAGATGACTCATGTCCCGATGTGATGCATATTTTTTTGTAATTTTTTTCCAAGTAAATAATTAATTATGAATTTTTTATTACAACTTTTAAAAAATATAAAAACTCGTATTCTAACCACCTTAACTTGGTCAAAACTTCATGAAATTCATTTTTTTTAATCATATATTATACGAAGCATAGAATGTGACACATGTTTCATAATCAAAAAATGTGATACCGTTTGAAAGCTATAGATGTTTCTCAATTAGCCTATCAATCAAGACTTTAGTTGTAGCTCAAATAGAAAATGAATAATAATTCTTTATTAAATTCAAATTAAAGCATAATTTATATTGGTGCAAAGCTGAGAATCTAATTTAAAAACCCTTTTCGTTTCATCAATTTTGGGTTAAAAAAAGTCGCCAGCCACATACCCATCATATTGCCATTTTTTGGCCCATCATGATCCTACACATACCCTTTTGTCTTTCTTCAATTTATGCTTTTCTATCTTTCAAGCTGAGTCTACTTGGACACAATTTTGAGAGTACATGGATATTGCTACATCAACTTAAAGATGCCTTTTGGAAGGTGAGAAGTGATCTTCATTGACAAATGAAAATGATATTTATCTCATGTAATATTTCCCTCCATCTGAAATGAAAATATAACTACAATAGGGAATGCATTGTAATGGTCCAATAAGAATAGGACATGTGTACTTTCTAGCCCAAAGCTTGTTTCCTCCTTCATTTCTATAAGAAGGAATTCAAGGCCAAAAGTATGGGTTTGTTCCTTGTCAATTGATCATAGAGAATTTTGTAAAGATAATACAAAGAGCATTTTAGAGTTTTTTCTTAGGTTTTAAGTCTGTCAATATGCATATGTACACTTTGATAACAGTACTAGCAATTAAATAGAAAATGGTGCAAATTCAAGGCCATTTCTCTCTTGTGTGCTTTTTTCATGGATTATGAATAAGATGATCAAGGGTTATCTTATTTTTCTTCATTGATTTCTAGTCGATGTATAGTTTTGTTCTTTCTTTTAATTCAAAGAATTAATGAAATTTCTTGAATGAAGCTATAGGTTCATGGAAGTTGAGTACTAGGATCTTCATGAGAAGTTATGGTTAATAATACAATGAATGTGATGATGTAATGCAATATTATCAAAACTTAATGATGTTATGTATTAATTTGTTGTCAATTGTATGTGTTTTGAGATTGACTTCATTCCTAGGTTTTACGGCACTTATTTGAGTTGTGTATTCATGATACATCTTGTTGGCCATTCAGCAACAAATCAATTTTATAAATAAAAATTTGAAATGGACTACAATTGTTGTTATTTTATGTTAATTTTCTCCATTCTCATGCTCTAAATGTTGAGTGTTGTCAAGAGGTAGCCAGCTTCTTAATATATTACATTTATTGAGCTATTACATGAGAATTTATTTGTTATTTGCAATGTATTCATTCATTAGGTGTAGAGGTCTTTAAGTACATCCCATTATATCTATGTTAAGAATGACTTTGTTTCCTAGGTTAAGGAATAGATTTGAGTTGTGTATTCATGATAAATCTTCTTCTTCATTCAACCAACAAATCAAATTTATAAACAAACTTTCAAAATATCATCAACTATAGTTTGGAATATGATTCATGAAGTGAAGTGCAATATAAAATAAAATATCATGAAGTGCAATGATTCACAATTTCATGGAATACAATATAAAATATCATCAACTACAATTTGGAAAATGATTCATTAAGTATAGTATAATAAATACCTTATAGCTAATAATTCACTTGCATTTCCCAAATGTAGTTAGGGTCCTAAAATTTATCTTCAACTTGAGATAAAGTAAAAGAGTCATCTTGATTCTGATTCTGGACTTCATTTTCTTTTCCCTGCATCTCAAATTCAACATTCATTGTGTCACTGTCATTTGTTCCACTACTAGTGCCACTAGTACTAGCATTTGGAGTATTGCACAACCCTCTTCTTTCACATATGGACCTCCAGATTGTGAGTGCCCCTTCAAAAGAAATTTTTTTGACATTATATGCAGTTCCTTTCATCCTCAAGAAATTTTCCAAATTCTTGTCTAGTTTGTTTCTTATCTTTGATTTCAAAAATGCCAATGAATTGAAAAAACTCTCATCCTCCACCAACCCCAATATCATTGTTTGACATAAATCAAAAAAGTTTGAAATATTCTAATATCGAACCACACAATATTTCACTCTAACCTAAGTTTTTCCAAGCCTTTGTTATTGATCACGGTTAAAAGGACTTCTCCATGCCCATGGAATCAAACCGGTCCATCATACTTCTTGCAAAATTATTACATTATTTTCTAAGATTATTTTCATTTGTAATTCCTTCTATTGTCTGCTCATTGTATTTTACTTTTCAAAAAGTGTTCAATCAAGATATTTACTTTATCATGAAAATAGGTTGGGCTATCTCGGTGACTGTGTACCCAAAATTGAGGAAACACAATACCCATGGCTTCAAGTATTTCTGGTTGAGGGAATCTATCATAAATCTCTATGGAAAGATATTTTTAAATTTCCTTCAAATTATCACTAACAGATTTAACAATGCCATTAAAATATTCCTTTCTAACAAGTACTTCTATGATAGAGCATCTGGTTGTCATACAATGGTACATTGGTATCTCAAATCCACGTACAAAGATACATAATTTCCCGCTTGCACTAAACTATAAATAATTATCAATCTTATTCAAATTAGTAATTTTCTGCTAGATGAAAAAAATGGGCTTTTAGAAGTTAGATCTAGTTATAGATGATCAAGGGCCATGCACGTATGTGTACATAGTTTGGAATATTCATAAATATACATAGTTTTGTCTTGGGCTTTCTTCACAAGATTTTTCATTTCATCCAGCATGGGGAAAAGACTAGCTAAATTCAAGAATGTCTCTATATCGCTTAACCTATGTAAGAGGTCAAGAGCTTTGTCTACTGTGTTGTGATTCTCGTACATTACTCCAATCAAAGATTGATATTATGAAAGAACTCATTGTACTGGTCCATGTAGGGAGATCCATTTGGTATCAACATCATTGAGAAGCTTGTTTCCTATTGTTATTCCCTTAACAAAATTTTAAAATTCCACAAAACGTTTGGGACTTTGGCAGAAATATGCGTAGAGCTCACAGACTAGATTTTCATCTTTTGATATTGTAGGAAACTTGCTTACAATTCTAAATGTTAAATTCATTATGTGGGTCATAGAGTGAATGCCAAGCATGTATGGTGCACAAGTAGTTTGTAACTTTGTGAAAACACCGCTCATGTGATATTGTATCACTACAACTCCATCAGCTCCTACACACACCAAATTTTTGACAATTGTCAAGCCATCCATACCTGCAATTTCATTCAAATATTTCTTGACTAGTTCAAATAGATTTTGTGATGTTGATTTGTCCTTTATTTTATGAACACAGAGAATATGAGCTTGGCAGAAATTTTGTTTTACAGTATGCACATGCATACAAACCCAAGAAGTATTATCTATAGTAGTAACTTCATCTAAAGAAAATGCAATGAAGTTTGACTCTTTTACTTTCTCCTTTAAATCTTAATTTTCCATTGTAGCAAGACAGTTTTCCCATTCCCATCCAGTGTTTACTGAACAACATGAGCTAGGAAAATGGGGAACATCCAAAAAAGATAACTTAAAATATTTTGGGTAGTCTATCATAGAACTCCCTCTAGAAAAATATGAAAAATAACACTCATCTGAATAGTTTTTGCTAGTTGTGCTCCTTCCATTTCTTTTCCAAATTGAGCCTCAATTTTACCTCGACATGCAGCAAGCTTTGACATTCTTTGCTTATGCTCTTCATATTTTGTGGCATACTTAAAACATGAATACATTCTTCCTTGATTTCCATTGTACTAATTATTTTTCCTTTCCATCTATGACTTTTTTTCATAAAATTTACTGATATGCTTTTTTATAGTGTCAAGCTTTAGCTGCAACTTCTTGTCTCTTTTACATTTCCAACTATAAATCATACACATGCATTCTATTACAGTTACATATTTATTTTCTTTCTTCATTGGTACAATGAATGGGTACTTTGAAACCCAATCAAGTTGAAACTTCCTTGTCATTTCGCACCCACACCCCGCTTTTGATTTTCCTTTTCTTTTCTTGCTACCAACATCATCCAAGTCAATTATCTCATTTTGGTTGACCAAGGTATCCCTTGGAACATATTTTTTGGTAGTGCCATCCTCATTTATCTCATTTAACTCAATGAGAATCTCACCTTCACCTTTCGGTGGTGGTCAGGTATTGTGAATTCCTTCTGCATTAATATTTGGTGGAAGAGTTGGTGATGTAACACCATCTTGATCTGATGGATCAGAAGCATTGCCAATCCAAAGTAAGACTGTATGGCAACTCTATGTTTTGGGTGTTTTGATGGCCTCCCAGTCCCTTCACCACCCTAAGGAGTCTTTCCCTTGTTGCACTTGTTGCTCGACATATTGATCTTTCACTTTGAATAAAAGCTAGAAAAAAATGTCTTCTTGTTTAAAAAGGATAGAGAATATAGATCCCATTCCATACTCAATATCATCTTTAAGATTGAAGCAAGAATGGAAAAGAGAAAGAAATATTATAACACTATGAAGAAATGATCACTCACCTTTAAGTTTAGGTTTTCACTGACTTGCCATTTGTTAATGCAAGAATGCATTTGTTGTAAGTTTGTAACTTGCCCATGATCAACTTCAAGGTTCCAAGTCCAAATTTTGAATTGAGAGTTTAGAACTGGACAAAATTTGTAAGAATAAATGATAGTTTTGATTGTATTTATATCAATCCATATTTGGTGAATTTTGTGAGATTTTTAAATGGTATATTAAAAAATTTGCAAATCCTACATGATTATACAATGATACATTGTAATTTTCAAGGCGATTATGGCCCTACGATTAGCATGGAGGTGTCACAACAATTGGAAAAATGTGTCCTCAAATGTAATTATTTTTTAATGTTATTGGAAAAATGGGTCCTCATAAGCAACTATTTGTAAATTTTAATTGATGAAATGGGTCCTCACAAGCAACTATTTGTAAATTTTAATTGGAAAAATGGGTCTTGATACACAATGTTGTTTTAATAGTATTATGTAGGTGAAAATATTAATTGGCCCATTTGAAATGCGTAGTTTGTTATGGAAAATTTATTAATTAAATATGCCTCATAAAAAATCAATGGTGAATGGACATGCATTGGACTGATAATTCATAAAATCTAAGCGATTTGAACACCTTGTTGAGTGTGATTAATTTTCCAATTTCAACTTGGCTGATATCTAAAATTTTCCAATTACAAAAGATTCACCACTAATGTTTTCCCTGAACAAGAGATGTAGAATGAAGAGGAAGAAGCTCTAGAGAAGACCCCTAAAACCCTTAAGTATGTGAAAAAGAATCATTATGAAGATTAAATCATTGGAGATAAGATGAAAGGTGTATTTACAAGAAGCAAAGCTACTGAAGTTGAGGTAAAATTATGTTTTATCTCTAAAGTTGAACCTAAATCAATGAGTGAAGGATGTAATGATGAGCATTGGATGAAAGCAATGGAAGAAGAACTTATGTTGATAGAGAAAAAATAGACTTGGGAATTGGTCCCTAGACTGGAAAACAAAAACATAATTGGAACTAAATGTGTGCTCAAGAATAAGTTGAATGAGAATGGAGTAATCAGAAACAAGGCAAGACTTGTGTGTAAGGGTTACTCTCAAGTACAAGGTATAGATTTTGAGACTTTTTCTCCTATGGCTAGGATGGAAGCTATTGCAATGTTTTTGGAATTTGCAACACATAAATGTTTTAAGGTGTATCAAATGGATGTGAAGTTTTCTTTTCTGAATGGAGAATTGGAAGAAGAGGTTTACATGGAACAACCAAAAGGATTTCAATTGTCAAATCAACTGGATATGGTATGTAAGTTGAATAATGCACTATATGGTTTGAAGCAAGCTCCTAGAGCTTGGAATGCAAGATTGGATAGATACTTGATATAGCAATGATTCAGTAAGGGCTCCACAAATAGTAATCTTTAGTTTAAAATTGAGGAAGAAAAAATATTTTAGTACTTGTATATGTGGATGATACTATCTTTGGTGGAAATGAGACTATGTGTAAGAATTTTGTAGAAGAAATGTAGAAAAAGTTTCATATGTTAATGTTTGGGGAGATGAATTTCATTCTTGGGCTACAAATTAATCAAATAGATAAAAAGATTTTCATTTCATAGTCTAAGTATGTCAAAGAGATGTTGAAATTTTTTGGAATGGATGACTCCAAACTGCTATGTACTCTTATGGTAAATGATTGTAAATTGAGAAAAGATGATGATTCACCTAAGGCTAATCAAAGCAAGTATAGATCTATGATTGGTGGACTATTGTATTTGATTGCTACTAGACCAGATATCATACATGTTTGTCTTGTGGTTAGATTTCAAGAAGACCCTAAAGAAACACATGTTGCAGTAGTGAAGAGAATATCTAGATATTTAAGAGGCACACTGGATTATGGCTTGTGGTATCCTAAGGATACTAATTTCATATTAAATGTTTATATAGATGCAGATTGGGTTGGTTGTGTTGATGACAGGAAAAGTACAAGTGGTGGTGCATTCTTTTTTGGATATAGATTGGTGTTATGGTTGAGTAAGAAATAGGATTTTATTTCTTTATCCACTATAGAATTTGAATATATTGCAACAACATCATGCTATACATGGGTATTATGGATCAGATAGACATTGAAGGGTATCAAAGTTATATATGATGAACCTATAGCTATCTTATGTGATAATACAAGTGCAGTTAACATTTAAAAGAATCTAGTGATGCATTCAAAGACAAAGAATATATCTATCAGGTATCACTTTTTGAGAAAGAAGGTTATGGAGAATGAAATAAAGCTTGAGTATGTTCCAACAAAGGATCAAATTGCTAATATATTTACTAAGGATCTTCATAAGGATACTTTTGAGTATCTTTAGGAGAAGTTGGTGGTTATTGCCCCCCCTTTCTTGAACTACATGCATATGGAGATGCATCATTCTAATGGATCTATGGATCTATCTCTTTCATGGATTGATGTTGGTGGCTACCTCTTAGGGGGAGTAAGTAGTTTCGTGTTGTCATTGATTTGTTGATTCAGTTGGGTGTACTCCTAAGGGGGAGTATTCAAAGCAATTATATTTCTTGTTTCACTGCCAAAAAAGGAGGACAATGCAAAATATTTTATCCTTTGCCATTAATGTCAAAGGGGGAGAGACAATCATGTGAAAAAGAGCTTATCTACTTAGCAAGAGAGAGAGAATCATGTAAGGTATTAGTAGAGAGTGTTCAGAAGTTGTTGTGTGTTATTTGGTGGCTTTTCACATCTTGTGTTGCCATCAATGACAAAGGGGGAGATTGTTGCAATTATGATGGTGTTTTCATTGATGTCAATGGGAAGTCTACTGACTAGTGTTCTCATTTATGTCAACTATGGATGAAGATGTTGAGGATATTGAGAAAATTGTGACAAAGAGGAAAATAGGTTGTGCATGTGTACTTAAAACCTTGAGGAAGTGTTGTGAGTACATGGAGCTATTCTTTTCTTGTAGAGTCTGAAGGTGAGTTGGAATGAAGTAATGAGCTAAGATGATGTCTCTAGTACTTGATTTCCAAGTTCTTTTGAGAAATTTTGATAAACAAAGTAGACTATGTTGTGAAAGTGTTCATAGTGTGCTCTGGTATTGTGCTCCACATTATTTTTGTATTGATACTATGATTGTGTGGATCTTACATGTTATTCAAGTTTGTCATACATTGCTATATTAAGAATTTAGGTTTCTAGATCATTGTACAGTGTGGGATATTTTCACCAGAATTTGAACCAAGTGTTCAGTGATGTTTTCTATGGCCTAGGAGAAATGTATTTGCTTCATGTTTCTCTAATGTTTTGCTTCAAGTTGAGTAGATTTTGGAAGTTGCTTATAATGCTTTTATCTTTCTGTATTCAATTTTTTATTTGATTTGGTGTAGTACAGTCTAAGTTTCATTTACTAGTATGTGAATAAGGGTTACCAGTTATTTTGAGTTAAAGTATTTGTTAATGAGAGCTTGAATGAAATGTTTGATGAATCTTACATAGTTTTTGGATTATTTTGGACTAATTTCAAGTGAATTATGTTGTCTAAAACTTCCAAATTTTTGGATTGGTTTAAGCAAGTGTGTACTTGATGATTATGTTTTTTTACACAAGTGTTGGTCGACCTTGTGTTTAACACTACATGTGAGGCTTGTGGAAGCATGTTGAAGAGTGTTGGGTTCTATTTGGGTCCTAATTAAGGATTTATGTAGGTTTCCTTTCGTTCCTATCCACCACAGGAATGTTTAGGTGCCGACCTATTTTGAATTTGTATGTATAACAACTATTGGCCGACATTGAAGAAATTTTTTGAGGTAGAGCTTGATATAAATATGTATGGTGTTGATGCAAGTGAAGTGAAGGAAGTAAAAAAATATAGATGTGAGATTGATGTGAGTGATGTGTATGATGTGAATTTGAGTAGAGAAGTGTGAACTTCATGTCAGGGTTCCTAAAGGCATCCAAAATATTTCATATGAGACTATGAAAGTGTACGAGAAATTGTGGTGGATTACTTGTTGTATTGAGAACTATTCTCTGTGTAACATTCTTCTTCTATCTTCTTTTCTTCTTTCTATAGTAGTTATCCTTGGCTATGATCCTTTTGGATAGCATGTCCTATTCTAGCAATGAGCCTTTTTGTACCATTTTTTCTATTACTTATATTGTGAGTTAATCCTCACTGTGGTTTTGCCCTCATTGGTTTTTCCATGTAAATCTAGTGTTCTCTTGTGTATGGTGTTGTGATTTTTTAGTTTTTATTATTTGCATTTCATGTTTAATAAAACTAACAAAATAAGGGTTTAATGAATGCTTGTTGATTTGATTATTGTGATGGTTTTGAAGGTTCAATTTTCTACAACTGATCCACCCCTCCTCTCAATTGTCATGCTCATTTCAACACAAAATATATGCAAATCTGCATCAAAGAACCATAAAAGAATAATTTTTTAATATTTAATGTTATCTTTACTGTTGAAGCATCCACGTCTATTTGGTGATGGCTAGCCATCCTTGGGACGATGAGGGATGTCCCTGACATCCCCCAACCCTCCCTAAACGTGCAGGGATGTTTCTTGTTGTTTCCTACTCTCCATCCTATTTTAGAGATGGCAAGGGGACGTTTCCTTTGCATCCCCTCGTCTCAAGGATGCTAGGGGAGGGGGACGATGCATTTTTGGATAGGAGACACATCCCCATGTAACATAGTATACAACTACTTAACTAACCATCAAAGCTTGTAAAATGGGGGGTGTGTTGTAAACTGTAGGGTGAAAATTTGATTGTAAATATTCGACGAAGATGTGTCTCTATTCTAGAGAATATAGCATTGAAATGATTTTAAAAAAAAATTAACAAAAATATTGTCTCCTCTTTTCAGAGGAAAATTTTAAGTTTCTAAGTGTAAAATTAGGCAAATAGGATTATTATATATTTTGATTAGCTACTCACATTGAGTATTGTTTTTCTAAAAGTGAATATCAGTTACCCATTTCATTAGAAATGATATCACACTCAATTATAAAGTATCAATATTCGTTACATTGAAATTTTTATATGCACTAAAATATATAAAGTTCCAATTCAAGGGGAATCAAAATAATCAAGGGGAGTTGTCATTGTCATCGTGCCTTGAGAACTTTATATTTATTTTAAAATTCTTTTATGATTCTAAGTTTTCAACTCAAATAATGTGGGAATGATTGAAAATAATGATTAAAAACATAATCAACTCACCCACCATCATTTGCTAAGTCTACATGAGATTCTAGAGATGCTTCACCAATAGAATTTAGAGATTCTTTCTAGTAGGACATCACTTGTTGCATAAGAATTCAGAGACACTTCACCAAGAGAATACACAAATTCTTTATCACTTCTTTGGTACCTGTTATACATTAGTCTTCACATGGAGCATTTGAGCAACACTCAGAGAAATCATCATCTTATGGAGGGGTTGCATAGTGTGAATCCCGAATCCAAATACCTGCAAAACACAACAAATGAATACATTAGGAGATCAAATGCAAGTAAGAACAAGGATTCCCAATGAAATCCATTAACAAAACTCAAAATAGGAATGAAGAGATGAAGATAATGAAAGAACAAGAAAGTAGATTAAACCCTATTAAAAGCAATGCAAACTCTTGGTCCCATGGGGGAATTGGTGCCAATTTGATGTGAAAATTGGCCCTTTCCCAACTCCAATGATGAATGTTGATAGATGATGAAGAGTGTTGATGAGTGATCCACTTTTGTGAAGATTCAAATGTGCTCCAAGATGAAAACCTTCATAACCTATGCTATGGATGGATGAATCTTGCAAATGCTTGAAGATGAATTTGAGTAGAGTAAGTTTACTCAAATTGTGGATAATGAAATAAGGATATGAGCTCTTTATTTATAGATTTCCAAGATGGATGAATGCCAAAAATGAAGCAATGTGGGACTAACATTCAACCAATGGCAAGGTGCCACTTGTCAACATTTGATAGGATGAAGGTTGAGCACATTTTGATCCATGTGCAAGTTTGAAATTTGAATTTGATGAGATGAGATGACATGTTTAGGGGGGATGAAATATGAGTTAAATGCCAAGTGGGAGACATGTAAGAGACAATGTAAGAGCTTTAAATGCTTTGTTGGATGGACAAGTCCTTTTGGGGGGATATTTCAAATTTGAGGAATATTCCATCTTTGATGCCTTTTTGAATGAAAATAGATGATTTATAAATCAATTAAATTGATTTTCATGTGCAAGTTGCAAAATCTAGAGGATTTGATGGATTAAGATTATCATTGATCATGATTTGATTAATTTAAATGATGTTAGTTGATTTGACCATTTTGACTTAGATTTTAGGATTTAAATAACTCAAAATGAGAAAAAAATGATTTAGACTTAGTTAAATAAATATTTTTTTATTTATTTAACCAAAGGGGGTGATGTTAGATTAAATTAGATAAATATTTGATTTATTTAATTTAATTAGATGAACTTTAGAGATTTAATCAAATAATATGGATTATTTAATTAAATCAAAGATAGGAAGATGAAATGACCTAGCTAATTACACAGAGATAATGATTTAATTAAATCGAGGATTTATTTAATTAAAAGGGGAATTATGACGAATTTAATCAAATAAGGCTATTTAATTAAATGGTTAGATAGAGGGATAATTTAGGATGAAGCAATGTTAGTAGATCAAGATCAGAGTGTGATATTAATTTGTATATTTTCAATGTCTACATTTTTCCCCTCTTTGAAGCAATGCACTTGTTGTGTTGGTTCAAAGAATAATCTTGTTGAGATCAAAGTTCAAAATTCTCTCATTTTATGATGCCCCACTGTTGCCCTAGCAAGAAGAATTATGCTAGTATATTGCCCCCTCGAGAGATCGAGCGAAGAGGTTTGATTTGAGGGTCGATCTCTCGACAAAGAGGTTCAAGATCATATCAACTCATGTGTTTGATGTAGACATATTTGATGATGTAGATAGTCATCAACCATGGGTAGTCTCATGCCTATTTTGGTATATTACACACACTTGATCCTGATTTATACCATGACAGTTACATTATTGATGATGAGATGATTATAATGTTTATATGTAATGGATGATATGATGATGTATGGATGGTATGGATGTACATGATTTGATATGATGATGCTTTTATGATTATGCAAATAGATGATAAATGCATGGTTTATGAGATGTTTAGAATAACCAATCTATATTATGCAATGATGGGGATGAATGCATGTGGTACGAGTAATGCTTTCTATATGGTATGATATTCACTATGCAGTATGGTTTTTGGGTGTAGGATGGATGCATTAATGATGATTTATTATTAACTGTCATGGTACCATGTTAGCGCAAAAAGAAAGAGATAGAAGAAAATAAGAGATTCCAACAAGACATGAGATGATGATGATGATGATGATGATTACTTGCCGAGGAGTTGGGATTTTCAAAGGGCCAATTATCTTATGTTTGATAACACACCTAGATACGATGCATCAAGGTATAGACAACTAGGATGGTGTGGTATTTAGTGTGATGGACTTTGACTCAACAAATAGATAGGAGTATTCTTGTTCACACCTGACATACAGAAACCTTGCTATGACGTACCTAACAAAGAAAGTATTCACCAAGGATATATTACAAGAACGTCTAACAAGTGCAACAGATAAAAAGATAATGATCATTGCCCCATTCCTATTTCTCTCAATCCATTGTTTTGGGGACATCATTAAGAGGTCCTTGGAATGAGCACAATAAGATAAACCAAAAAAAAAGATCAAGTACACAAACAAGCCAATGTTCTTCATACCTTCAGCCAAAGGGATGTGTTTTGATAGGATAAGAATCCAAGTGATATCCAAAATGATGCCCATTGTTGGAACAATATATCCTAGGACATGCATTGTATAGGATGATGATGGTTTGATAAGTTGATTGATAGGCTGTTGATATAAGGGTGATTGACATGTTTGAAAATGATCAAGAGTTTGATTTTGTGTTAAATGTTGTTGTTTTCTTTTCATTTTACAATTGAAGATTACTTTTGCTGACTGCTATGATTGTTTTTGTTTGTGTTGTTCAAAGATGAATGTGACAATTAGTTTATTATGGATGATTGATTATTGCGGGTGCAAGCGAGATGGGAATGGATAGATTTTTTCAAATATTTGGATGTTTTTAACATTTTTGGAATGTTTTGAGGCTATTTTTGGTATTTTCAAGATTTTTCAAATGTTTTGATTTTTTGATTTTTGATGTTTTTGGATTTTGCGTTTGATGTTTTTCGAATGTTTTTTGGATTTTGTTTTTTTTTAATGTTTTTGGATTTTGATGTCTTGGGGGTTGATCAAAGATTAGCCTTGCCTATGTTTAAGCTCAAAGAAGACATAGTTCAGATTCCAATGTTTTTGACATTTTTCTGACTTTTGAGTGTTTTTGGATTTTTTGATGTTTTGGATGTTTTTGGATTTTTGCATGATTTTGATGATCAGGATATGGACATGTGTGATGATATCAGCACTCTATTTAGGTTTTTTGTTGGAAACCAAGCTAAGGTTGATTGATCAAATTGATGGATTGATGATGATGATAACATTGTTGAGGATACACAACAATGCAAGGATTTGATTGATTGGGATTGATGATGATAACATTGTTGAGGATGCACAACAATGCGAGGATTGATGATGATAACATTGTTGAGGATACACAACAATGTAGGGATAGTGTTAAGCAACACAAGGATTAGGATGGATATCCCAAGATGATGATGGATTGATTGGATTTGATTGATCAGGATCGTTGAAGCTTGGTTTGGAACAAAAGATGTTTTCGATGATTTGATGTGACGTTGAAGGATGTGTTAGATGTGACCAATAGTGATTGCTTGGATTGGTGTTCGATGAAAGATGAAGCTTGATAAGGAACATTTTTTCATCAAAATATGCCATGGGCTAGTGATTTGGATTTTTTCTCACAAGTGGTTTGACCAATTTGATTTCACGTTTGTCAATGTTCGGATCGCCACATAAGATGGAGGATATAGATCAAGATTTATTCCTGAAGCAAGATCCATATATCTGCCCCCAATGTCTAGCAATGTATGGAATGTCATGGATAGATGCCTAGATAGGTGTATGGATGGATGGATATGGTAAGTACACAAAGGATGCCAAGGATTATCTTGCGATAAGATAAGGTGTTCAGATAAAGAATGCTCATTAGGATAATGCTTCATGGCTCAAATACCATTGGATAAGATAGGATCAATGAAAATGACCCATGTCAAATATTTTTACCATAAGCAAGTGAAAAGTGTGCACCAAAATTTCATCAAGATCAAGATAACTTGCATGATAGATATATATGGATGAAAATGGATTGGATCAATGGTTTATGGATGGATGGATTTATTATCGATAAGATGGATGGAATGATGGATTTATTATGGATGGGATGAGATTATTTCACCCAAAGTGGCACACGTAGATGCTCGATTCTATGCATGATGCCTGTTTGCCAGGTTTTCATCATGGTCTTGCCCAAAGTGCCACCGTAGTGGTTTTCACTAGAGGACGATTTTTTTCTTTACTGTTTTCAATCCTTTTTCTATTTTTTTTGGATTTTCATATTTTTTATTTTTTTGATTTTTTTTGAAAGATTCATGTTGACCCACCTAGTGGTGTTGACGTAGATGCCCCTGTCATGATGTGCCATCGATATCCTACTTGAAGAAGTTGCTTTGCTAAGATACGTGCACTTGAAAGCAACTTTTGAGATTTCTAATCTGCTTTATTGATACCAGGGTTAACTCTGTCTCTGTGCGCACATCACAATAGAGTGCCTTCTAAATCCTTATGATGAAGGGTTGTTGCCAATACATGGTCGATGTGAGAATCGGATATTATGTGTGGAGGCATGGATGGATTATGTTTAGGGATAAGAGATGGATTGGTTGATAGTTTGGAACCTTTGACTCTCCAAACTTGGGAAGATGAGCATTGATGGGTGGATACAAAAGTGTACGTGGAATTAGGACCAACCACTTTATAAACTTTGTACATCGCTTGAAAAGCCTACTTTTGCTTTTGTGGACATCTTTGATGGATACTTTTCCCTTTTTGATTTTGCCCCATAGTTTCTTTGACTAATGGAGTTTGATAGGGATGATCTTTCTTTGTATGTTTTGGTATCCATTTGTATTTGATTTGTCTGATATGCTTCTTAGCTTCTTTTTCTTTGATAATAACCTTTGTACTTTGATTCAAATCTTTCTTTTGATGTTGCTCCCAATTTATGGATGCGATGATGGGTGGATGAAGATTCATGATGTGGCTGGTTGTAGTATTGACACTAGTTTCACCGTAAGAACTCTTCGTGCTCCCTATGTTGATGTTTGCTTGAGATGAAGTTGCCCCTAGTATGGTGGTAGTACTACCTTCATACATTGATTATTCCTTTTCTGAGATGTCTTGTTCGATAAGCGTTATTTGATAGATAGCCATTGTAGATGACATTAGTTCAAGTTGTTGCTCTGCTAACTCTGGAATATCTCATTTTATCTGACAGATTTCCTTGAGTGGATAATACTAAATATCTTTATTCATGATGTCCTTAATTTGTATTTGGGATATATCTGATACTATTGTTGACAACTCTATTTGATTGTAGGAATCAATAACCTGCTCCTTTTGTGTAATAAAATATTGTTCTAGATGAAGATCATCTACGTGTCCATCCATAGAAATCATCTCATGGGTAGATGAAGGAGTATGTGCTACATGGATATGATCATCTTGCATAGATAGGAGAGTGTCCCTTAGACAATTGTAGTATCTTGCAGATACAAATTCTTGATCTTGAATGATTTCAGAGTTTCTTTCATCATGATTTGGATCAAATTCTTGACATGGGGTAGCTTCAAAGGATGGATTTCTTACAAAGGATTCTTGGATGTTGACATTAGGCATGGTAAGTGGTTCAATATCCTTAAGTGTCGAGTTCAGGGTTCCTTCAATATTGGTAACTATGAGGTCAAAAGATGTTAACATGTCTTGGAAAGGACCATTGCTAGATTTTGGTGAAAGATGTTGATCTTGCTTTGGGATAAATTCTTGAGATATGTCCTCTAACTCAAAAGGAAATGTAGAGACATTTTCAACACGACCATGCATTATGTCGATAGGATCGAATAATCCTAACACTCCTTGAAATAGCTCACTAAAAAGTGGCTCTTGATGTATGGTGAGTTGATCATCAAATGGGATAGAAATACCTTCAATGTGCTCCTTAATTGAGAGATTTTGAACATTGTTCTCAACAATTGTGGTGGGGAGATTGTGAATGTCTTCAACCATAGAGTCAAGTGATGTTGATATTTCTTGAATTGGCTCATTGTCAAGTTTTGTTGGTGGATTTTGATAGTGATTCAAAAGTGACTCTTGACATATGTCCTTTTGATAATTAGATGAAGCAGACATAATTTCAAGGTGCTTAGTGATGGATTGATCTTGATTCTTGTTCTAAACAGTTGTCATTTTTTGTGTTTGTGCTTGTGTTTGTTGAGTAGCTTGAGAGGCTTGGGCAACTTGAGAGGATTGTTGCACTTGTTGAGCTTGTGTTGCTTGTTGCATGGCTAGATATTGTTGGAATCCCTTTTGAAAAGTAGCTTGTAATGTCGCATTGTATTGGCTTGATGTGGTGGAAGTTGGTGGTGGTGGGATGGTGGCGGATTCAAAATCATGTTGGATGTAGTGACAAGTGTTTGAGATACACTCGAAGTGATCATGGTAGTGAGGGGTTGAGATGTGATGGGCATGATAGTGGTGGTTGGAATGATTGAAGGGATAGTGATGGTTGGAATGATCGAGGTGATAGGCCTTTGGGAGACCATATTTTGATTTGTCAGGATTGACTTTGTTATTTGATTAGATACCATCTGTTGGTGCAATTGTGATGGTATATTCGAAGGATTTGACGTGATGGTTTGATTGGTGTTAGGTGGATTGATTTGGATGGAATGATTGGTTTTAGGTAAAGGGGGAAGCCCTAAACCAAGGAATGATGTTGGTAATGGTGGTGGAGATTTCCTTTGGTGCAATGCCTCAACTATTTTGGAAAGTGCCACAATTTGATCTTGCCAAATTTGTTCTTGATTTTGATCTTCACTCCCTTGATATAGTTGATTTGGCTCTTGTTTAAGTAGATTTGGAAGGTGTACTTGTGTTTGATTTTGGACAATATTTTGATTTACAATGACACTCAGATTTGGCATGATAGGTTGAATTTGACCATTGTTCATGTTTGGAATATTTGTATGATTTTCAAATGTATCCATCCCAAAGTTTTTCGGATTCATGTTTTGAAAACTTGTACTTGGTACCTTCTCATTTGGTTTGTAGGGATTTAGTGGGATGACATTCTTTTGAAGGCTCATGCATTGATTGTTTGGTTGAAAAACTTGTAGGTTTGGATTTAGATCTACCATCGAGAAATGTGTTCCAATCTTTGATTTGGGCATACTCACACTTGTTGTGCTATTGACATTTGTAGAAGGTAATGATTCCATTTATGGATTGTATAAGTGTGAGTGTTGATAATCAATCGACGCTGTAAGGCTTTGATAGCTTGGTTGACTTGGATTACTCGTGATGTATGGATCAATTTTATATTCCATGTTCCTCTTGTGTTTTGACCTTGTTGCGAAAGTGACCTATAAGGTGTTTAGGACCAATGATGAGATGAAGGATGAAAGGGGTGAATGATATGAGTGTGTAACGTTTAGGGACCTAGGATCAATGCTAGACTTAGGGATTGATTTTGATTGGTTTGATTTGGATAATGAACTTGTAAACCCTAAGATGTTGGATGTGATCTTTAGGATAAACTTGTTCAAAGGGGTGCTAATTTAACTAGAGGTATGAGAAAGGATGCATTCCCATACTCCTAACTAAACAAGGTGATTTTGATTTTAATGATTTACCCAAGTCTAGAATGATGTTTTCAAAGCTCTAAAGTTGTTTTTGGGATGAATTTTGATAAATGTTTGAGATGGATGAAGTGTTTGATTTTGATCCTAAATGAAACTAAGGACTTGTTTACAAGGCCAAGGTTTTGAAGAACATGATTTTCCCTTCAAACCAAAAGATCAATGTTTGCTCAAAAGACCATAAGACAAAAGATACACAAGCACATGTGTTGGGTTCAATTGATTTCATCTTGATTGGTGAATTTATTTTACCAAAAACACTTTCTTGATTAGATTTTCAAACTAAATGTCCAATGTCCTAACTTCTTCAAACCCCACAAGATATGTTATGTGGAAATTTAATGAACTTAAGGCAAGGGTTTCCTATTGTTTACTTAAGAAGACAAATTGAGATATAACCCAATGTTTAGAAACCTCTAAGGATGTGAATCCCAAGGGAAAGCAATAACATATGGATCAAGTCAATTTCATTTGTCTTCAAAAGGGTTTGAAATTTGAATGATAGTGTTAAGTGTTTGTTTCCATGATATTTTTGATCAAGCAATGCATTGTGTAACCCAAGAATAAGTACAATCCTATGGATGTGTAAGACAATATTTGTTGGATTCCCACTTGGACAAGTCCAGCTATGCTTATCTCTAGCAGATGGTTAGATGCTTGACCCCACTAGCTCCCCTCCACAGCACTCACTTATATGGCGCATCCAAGCATCAACACCCATGAAACTCCCATGGCATGCTTTCCATCTCTACTAGAAGATCATAAAAATGGGGTGGCTTCAGAACGACCGTTCTTGCACCAACAAATAGATTTAAGGATTTTGGTAAATTCTAGCACATGGGTTTTAGTAAGGACTTTCCATTCATAGGAGCTAATCCAACATGGCAAGATTCCCCTTTCGGATCCATCTTGTCAGAGTCAACCACATGATATTGGCATTTCATCCAATATCCACATTTATATCCCAGTTGGAAATGCTCTTGGCTTTAGAGTGTTACTGGTTGAATCGTTCCCTTAGGTGATTACTTTTTCCCACAAGGCAAGCCCTCTAAGATAAACAAAAGTGAATGAAGAACAAAATCCGAAACTCGATCAATATTTGATAGCAACAAAGAGAGAGAATGTACGCGAAAATGCCCCTACTCACACTCGCACAATAGTTTGTTCAATTTTAAGCCCAAATCAAAGTGTGGAGGTGATTGCTTTATCTTAACCCAAAGTCATGGAAAAGACCTATTGATTCTCAAGATCGCTATAAAGTGCGAGAGAAGTGCATACGTCCTTTTCCAATGGCTTTAGTCTAAGTAAGCCCTCACGAAAAACACTACACTTTTTCTTTTTAAATCCTCAAAGCAATATGTGAGTTCGTTTTAGAGCACCAAATGAAGTGTGAGAAATTTCCTTGTTCAATTGTTAATCCAATAAACAAAATCTAGTAAGTTGTGATCCTAAAGTTCATTTTAGCCTTTGCAAGAAATGGAAAAGGTTCTTTTTAGCCCAAACAAAAACTAGTGTCCTAAGAAGGAGAAGGTAACAAATTCTTAAAGAAGTGTTAAACAAACACTAAAGTGTTTAAAAACACTTTGATTGAACGAAATATCCTTCCCATGCTTCTCTTTCTTTTGATTTTGATTCCCAACCTACAAAAGTGATCAAAACATTAGATGAGATCAAAAAACAAAAGGATATAGGGGTTAGATGAATCATTTACCAAAACACCCTAAAATTTAGCCAAGTTATCATGTGTTTTGACTTTAGATGCAAATTTGAAAATTTTAATTCATTAATAGTTAAAAAAAACCTCCACTATTGGATAGCTTACGAAATTCTACCCTATTTCAAAAAAAAAGCATTAAAAAAGACCTTCGTATGACCAAGATATGGTCATTTTAAAACTGACTCATGGGCACTAAAACAATGGTCATGGGCGCTATAACAGTGATCATGGGCGCTAAAACACTGATCATGGGCGCTAAAATAGTGATCATGGGCACTATAACAGTGATCATGGGTGATAAAAGAACATTAAAGAGTGCTACAAGAAATGTAAAGAGTGCTAAAAGAACTATAAAGAGTGCTAAAACAGTTGTAAAGAGCACTAAAACGATGAAATTTTAAATAAACGTGTTAGATTTGTAATTCCTGCCCTCCCTCTAGCGCCAAAATGTGAATCCCTAATCCAAATACTTGCAAAACACAACAAATGCTTGAAGATGAATTTGAGTAGAGTAAGTTTACTCAAATTGTGGATAATGAAATAAGGTTATGAGCTCTTTATTTATAGATTTTCAAAATGGATGAATGCCAAAAATGAAGCAATGTGGACTAACATTCAACCAATGGCAAGGTGCCACTTGTCAACATTTGATAGGATGAAGGTTGAGCACATTTTGATCCATGTGCAAGTTTGAAATTTGAATTTGATGAGATGAGATGACATGTTTAGGGGGGATGAAATATGAGTTAAATGTCAAGTGGGAGACATGTAAGAGACAATGTAAGAGCTTTAAATGCTTTGTTGGATGGACAAGTCCTTTTGGGGGGAGATTTCAAATTTGAGGAATATTCCATCTTTGATGCCTTTTTGAATGAAAATAGATGATTTATAAATCAATTAAATTGATTTTCATGTGCAAGTTGCAAAATCTAGAGGATTTGATGGATTAAGATTATCATTGATCATGATTTGATTAATTTAAATGATGTTAGTTGATTTGACCATTTTGACTTAGATTTTAGGATTTAAATAACTTAAAATGAGAAAAGAATGATTTAGACTTAGTTAAATAAATATTTTTTTGATTTATTTAACCAAAGGGGGTGATGATAGATTAAATTAGATAAATGTTTGATTTATTTAATTTAATTAGATGAACTTTAGAGATTTAATCAAATAATATGAATTATTTAATTAAATCAAAGATAGGAAGATGAAATGACCTAGCTAATTACACAGAGATAATGATTTAATTAAATTGAAGGATTTATTTAATTAAAAGGGGAATTATGACGAATTTAATCAAATAAGGCTATTTGATTAAATAGTTAGATAGAGGGATAATTTAGGATGAAGCGATGTTAGTAGATCAAGATCAGAGTGTGATATTAATCTATATTTTTTTTATGTCTACACATAGTCTCTCTTCATTGTATCATTTCTCTTTTAGAGAGTGGTTTTATTTCCCACAAGGTTTTTCTAATTTTCTCCATTTTATGAGAAATTTATACATGAGTACCTAACATGGCCTAGTAGCCAGGACTCATCATCATGCATACATTACTCCCTAAGTTGCACTTAAGGAGGGGTGTTAGTGTAAATAGTGTTATTAAATAACTAGTTAAGTTTTCATTTTTTAATGCACAAGACAATTTTAAGCAATGGTGAATTAGTTGCACCTTAAAACTTCAAAACCCTCACAAACATTCAGATCCACATTAATCCAATTAACCCTTAATATTTTATAATGGTTTAGCATGAAATAAAAATAACAAAAATTGAAACAAATCAACACAATGCACAACAAAACACTAGAGCTATGTGGAAAACCCAAGATGGAAAAAACCATGGTGAGGATTAGCTCACAATATAAAGTAATATCAACATCAAATACAATAGGGCTCACTTCCAAAGAGAAAGAAAGGCTTACTATCAAAATAGAAAAGAAGATAGAGAAGAGTGTTACAATGAGAAATCCATCTCAAAGCAATAGAAAAATCTAGCATAGTATCATCAACACCTTCCCTGTCTTTCTAAGGAATTGTAGACACCTTCTGCTCACTGCATTCAATAATCTAACACATGAAATCTCACACAAGGAAATTTACAAATTCACACCCTACAACTTTTCAATTCATATTAATTATATCATACTCATCTCTCTTTGCATCCCTCAACAACCTAACTCATATTTATACCATCTTCAACCTCGAAAACATTCTCCAAGGTCAATTATGCACCTCAACCATGCAAATTAAAATTAGGTCAACATTAAAACATTCCCATGGTGGAAAGGAATGAAGGCATAGAAACAACACACCTTATCTAGGACCTAAATCCACTCATGCATGCCACACCACACTTCCAAAAAAATTGCAAGTAGTGTAAACACCCAAGGTCGACTGCTACCCATGTAAACACCATTAAACCTTTAAGTACAGGCTTAATTTGATCCAAAAACAACTCAAAATAAACAAATTTCACCTAAACACAATCTAGAATATTCCAAAAACATCTTGAAAACTAACAAACTCCTTCACAACAACTTTAACTTGAAGAATGTAAACACCCAATATAATTATATAACTCTGCCATACACTTTAACTCAAGAAACTAACTTCTGAAGCACCAAACCTTGAACAACTTCAATTAAAGAAATATACCAACACTATCAGCATACTTCTAGATCTATAAGACCTGAAACCAAACTGCGATAAAATGTGGAATAGAAACATTTCTCCTAGACACTTCTACAATACATAGTTCACACACTAATGAACACAACTTCCTTTACATAGTGATCTAACACACCAAATTCTGAATACAAAACCTCTGAATATCTCAAATCAACATTTCCAAAACACGTAAGTAGATCTTCAAAATAGAAGAATAGTAGAGAAACACCAGGACACTACTCTTCAACTCATAACACACTGTAACTCACTGTTTCTTTTTATCAATTTTTTTCAAAATAACTTGGAAACCAAGCACCAAAGACACAACCTCATCATCTCTAGTCCTTCTTCAACACTATACAACCAACTACAACCTAGCAACTCAACCATACATACATAGACATAGGCTTATCAAAGCAACACTTGAGGTTGACATCAGTAGCATAGTAATAATAAAATAATGCAACTAACCAAAGCATCATCATATATGATAGTACCAACTCAATACCAATTGCACGTCCTCTTGCAAAAACCTTCTTCTCATACAATTGAAACCAATGACAACATTCTCTTGTTGACATCAATGACAACACCAACTACTCATACTTACAACAATATCCCCCTTTTTCATTGATGACAATGCATGATGTGAAAAACCATCAACAACAAACACAACAGCTTTGCTCCATACCTATTTCCTGTTCTCTTTTCTCTGCATGACTTGATCTTTTTATCTTACTCACTTTCCCCCTTTCAACTTATATTTTTCACATGATTCCTTCTCCCCCTTTGACATCAATGGCAAAGGACAAAAGATTTTTATTCCTTATGTTTCTCCTTAGACATCAATCAACATTCTCAGAAACTGCTTTGCAACTATTTTTCCTTTACTGCTCAGTATACTCCCCCTTAGGATCATACACCATATTGGACTAATCAACAACCACTACATAATGGCAACACTTACTCTTTTTTACTACAACCACTAATAATTTCACTACCTACCCTACTGAGAGGTAGCCACCAACATCAGTCTAGACCAAAGAATGAATCTTGAAATCCATTGGACTAATGCATCTCCTTATGCATCTAGTTCAAAGAAGGAAGGGCGATGACCCCCAACTTCTCCTTGAGATAGAAAAATGTATCCTTAGGAAGATCCTTAGTGAATATATTGGTAGCTTGATCCTTTGTAGACACATACTCAAGCTTTACTTCATTCTCTACAACCTTCTCTCTCAAAAAGTGGTATCAGATCGAGATATTTTTGTCCTTGAATGCATTGCTAGATTCTTCAAAATATTGAAAACACTTTTATTATCACAGAAGATAGAAATTGGTTCATCACATACCACCCTAATATCCTTCAATGATTTCCTCATCCACAACACTTGTGTGTAGCAAGATGTTGTTGTAATGTATTATGCCTCTGTAGTAGATAAAACATTGAATCTTGTTTCTTGCATAGTCATGACACCAATTTGCATCCAAAAAAGAAAGCACCACCACTTGTACTTTTTATGTCATCCACACAACCCGCCAAATCTACATCTATGTAAGAACTCAAATTAAAATCAATATCCTTTGGATACCATAGGCCATAATTTAGAGTTCCCTTCAAGTATCTGAGTATCATTTTTTACTACTACAACATGTGACTCTCTAGGACCTTCTTGAAACTAGACACAAGATAAATTGCATGCATGATATCTGGTCTAGCATCAATTAGATATATCAGTCCTCCAATCATTGATCTATACTTACTATGATCAACCTTAGGAGTTTCATCATTATTACTCAGCTTGCAACCACTAACCATAGGGGTACATACCATTTTAGAATCTTCCATTCCAAACTTTTTCAACATTTCCTTAACATACTTTGATTGTAAAATGAAAATACCTTTGTCTATCTCATTTATTTGTAGTCCAAGGAAGAAATTCATTTCCCCAAACATAAACATTTCAAACTCTTTCTACATTTCCTCTACAAACTTCTTACATATAGCTTCATTTCTTCCAAAAAATATGTCATCAACATATACTTGACCATAATGAATATTTGATCTTTTTCAACTTTAAAGTAAAGATTGTTGTTTGCAATAAGTTTGTTGAATCCTTGCTATATCAATTACCTGTCCAACCTTGCATACCATATAATTCCTTCTTCAATCTGCATACCATATCTAATTTTTCTAATAACTGAAATCCTTCTAGTTGTCCTAGATGTATATCTCTTCTTCCAATTCTCTATTTAGGAAAGAAGACTTCACATCCATTTGATAAAATTTGTAATTCTTGTGTGCTGTCAAATCCAAAAACATCTTGATAGCTTCCATTCATATCACTAGAAAAATGTCTCAAATTTTATTCCTTCAACTTTTGAGTAGCCTCTACACACAAGCCTTTCCTTGTTTCTTACCCTTTCTCCATTTTTATTTAGTTTTTTTTCTGAATACCCACTTAGTTCCAATCACATTTTTGTTAAATGTTGATCTTGGGACAAGTTCCCAAGTTTGATTCTTCTCAATCTACAATAGTTCTTCTTCCATAGCCTTGATCCAAAATTCATCTTTGCATGCCTTAATCATTGTTTTACGTTCAACTTCAAAAAATAAACATAAATTTACATATTCTTCAGTAGCTTTCCTTCTTTTCAATATACCTCTACTCTTATCTCCAATGATCTATTCTTTAGAATGATTCTTCTGCACATACTTAGGAGTTTCAAGAGTCTTTTCTAGAGCTTCTTCCTCTTTAAAATTTCTTGAGTAGGAGAGAATGGAGTAAGAGATAGTAAAATATTTTAAAGGAAAGAATAAGGAAGAGAAGCGTAGAGTGGATGTAGTAGAGATTTTTCATTGATGTCAAAGGGGGAGAGAATGAAGTGAAAAATTTCCTAACATCCAAAGGGGGAGTACTAGTTTTGGCTTTGATATTTCTTTTTGGTTTTTGACATTTAGTAATTTTTTCACTAAGTGTTGCCATCAATGCCAAAGGGGGAGATTGTTGGAATTTGGATCTAAGAGGTCAAATTTGGCTAGACTTGTGTTGTCATTGATGGAAACTAGAGTCTACAGCTTGATCCACAGTATCAGTTATGCTTATACCAACAGAGAATCTGTCTTTGTATTCTATCGGCAGAGAAAGCAAAGAACAAGACATCTGGTTGGTATGTTGATCCAACTACTTCACCGGATCACTATTTTGAAGTGTGGATCTCCAAGGAAGTTTTCTTAGCTCATACACTATTCTACTAAAGAAGTTTTGTGGTGTTGCATTAATCATAGTTCAAGTTAAGAGGTTCGGTGGCATGTTTTATGATCTATTTTTCATTGTGGCCAACATGCTTGATGTCATGGATTGTGGTTGTATGTGGAACAATTATTTTTCTATATTTTATGTTTAGGACCATGGTGTTAGTCCCTTCTATAATTCTAGCTGACTTATGAAGGTATGCTTCATTTCTAATTAAAGATTTAAAGCTGACATGGCCGATATAAGAAAAGAATATTATATTTTGTTGAAAGGCTGACATATATTGAATTTTTGAGTTAGCAGATATATAAAGAAGATAAAAATAATTTTAAGGCATGATAGAAAGAGTGTGTGTGCATGATGTGAATAGAGATGTATATGTGTGCGAAAAATAGTAGAGCAGCTGACTGATCAAATATTAGTTGGACTTCTGAAGGGTTTTTAGTAGAAGATTAGAGCAAAGCAGGACAGATTTGGGCAGTAGGTCAAAAGTCAGTTTGTGCACTTTAGTGGAACTGGATCCAAGAATTTTTAGATGTTATATTCTCCGTTCAAGTTTTTTTGTAATCTATATTATAATTGTATGGAAGTGAGCCTCTTTCTTTGAGCAGTGAGCTCTAGGAAGTGAGTCTAAATGCAAGTGCATTCCCCTCTTTTATTTTACTTTTAATAGAGTAAATTTTTTGTATTAATCTCCACCATGGTTTTTCCCCTAACAAGGTTTCCACATAAAAATATCTGGTTTTATGGTGATTATTGATGTAACTACATGTTTTCATCAATTGTGTGCTACTAATGTTATATAAAGTTTTATTATTGGTGTTGTTGTTTTTTAGATCTATTTTGTAAATCAAAATTGTTGAACATTTATTCACCCCCCCTCTCAGTTTTCCTTGCATCCAACAATTGGTATCAGAGTAGGTTCCTCTTTTGAAGCTTAGCAGCTTGAGGTGAATCTTGAACTACAATGGATGTTGGTGGTCTGCAACAATAGCTAATGGTGGCACTTGATGATCTTGATCAATCTATGGAAGAGGTCATGGAACTTAAGGAAAATCTTGCATATGCCAAAAAATTCATTCAATCACTAAAGGATAAGATAAATGACTCAAGGGAAAAAAGAAAGGAACTTTGTGATTAGTTGAAGCAGAAAGAAAACAAAGGATCAGATGATGTCCATTTAAATCAAACCCTAAAAGAGATAACAGGAGAATGTGAGAAGCTAGCCAAGGACAATGCAGCTCTAAGACCTAAAATGGAATCTATGGCAATGAATTTTACTAAAGAGATTGAGAAAATAACAAAGAATGAGGAGAATCTGACCCAGTCCCTAAGAAAATAGTTTGAAGAATGCAGCAGAATTAACAATAGATTTATCCAGTTGGAGATTGAACTGCAAAAATATAGAAATAATGAACAAGAGCTTGAGAGATAGATAGTCATTCTTGGAAATGAGCTTGCTACTGCAAATGAATTCAAAGAAAAATTCAAGATAAGTTCTACCAAGCTTGAAGAAATAACCAAAATTCAAAAGGATATAAATGATAAGTGAGGTCTTGGATATGAGAAGGGAGAATGCTCTGGATCTAAACTAAAGAATCCTAAAAAGAAGAACAAAGGAAGAATGCATCCGGTAAGGCAGTATAATGCTCAAAAATTTAATGGATATTGCTTTTCTTGTAATAAATTTGGGCATATGGCTTCTTAGTGTAGAAGAAAGATAAACCCTAGTAAGCCATCATTTTTTGTTCAATGTTTCAAATGCAAGAAGTTTGGTGATAAGGCTTTAGAATGCAGAAGTATGACTATCAATACTAGTAACATTAAATGCTATACCTGTGGAAGATTTGGACATGTTGCTAATCAATGCAGGTCAAGAGGAAATCAATAGAATGGATGGTACAGGAAGAAATTTCTAGTATGTTTCAATTGTAACAATCTTGGTCACATTGCAAAGTTTTGCTAGAACAAAAACATGAATAAAAGAGGTCTGGTGTATCAAGGAAGAAATTCCTAGAAAGACAATAAAGGAAAAGAAAAAGCATCTATGGAAGAGATAAGAGACCAGATGAAGAAGACATGGGTGAAGAAAAGCCAAACAGATGAAGGAAATAAAGTTGTACTAGAAGATCCTTTTGGTAGCTCCTCTAGCAATTGATATCAAGTCAATGGCCTAGGGGGCTTTTTTCATGAAAATTCATTGGCCCCCCTTTGTGTATTGTTGGCATCAAATCTTTGGATGGCATCAGTTGTTGTGTTATCCATTGATGGAAGTATTTGCAATGATATGATGAATTGGTCGAGATGGTATAAGTTTGAAGTTGAATTCTTAGCGTGTTGTCTAAGATTGCAGTGTAACTAGAACTACCAGGGCAATGCATTTATTGTAGAAAAAAGTAAAGATATAAAAGTGAATTTTGAACCCTATTTCGGCACCAAGCAATAAGGAGAACAGTTCAAGAGTATTTTTCTACAAAATTTCAAGGGAAAAAGTTCATTCTAGTGGCGAATCTCTAGGTATTCTTGTTAATCATTGATTTTACATCTATTTTGTAAGTTGTACAACTCTGTTCGAAATGAAACATGAAGAAAATCAAAGGTACCATAACTCTAGACGAGTATAGTAGCTAGAAGATTAGGGATGAAAGAAATTTGTTGTCGCTCACCAATTTTAGAATGGTTGAAAGATCAAAGCACAAGAATTTGGACATATGGAACAACTATCCTCATTTTGTCAGTGTAGAAGTGATTCAATTTTTCTTGCACAAATTAGATGGTGATATTCTCAATTTGGATAAACCATATCAAATTACCAAGGATGTAATCAAAAATTTAACAGGCTTATGCAATGTTGGTGATGTACCAAAGAAAAAGTTGATTCACAATGTGGAGGTTGAAGCCTTAACCAGAATAAGGGGAGATCAAAGGGTTCTAATAATTTCAATGATTAAATACCCTTTGACAAGGTATGTGGCTTATGGAGTCTCATACAAAAATTTAGTTCAGAAACTAAGAAGGATCTACCTTGGTAGGTGTTGCATATATTTCCCACAAAATGATAATTGAAAATGAGGACTTTGATCTATGTAATCTATTGAAGGAGCTACTATTGGAGAATGTTCAATTAATGAAGGATATTGGCTACCAATTCAGGTTTGGTACTCTAGAAATATGTATTATGATTTCCTTTCTAAACTGTTTTCCATTGAAGGACAATGTAGTGTGGAGACAGAATATGTCGATTTGTAAGCAGATTTTTAATCATTACAATTCTTTTGAAAATTATGAACAAGTGTATGAAAATTTCTTTAGAAAGGTATTAGAAAGGTTTGGAGAAGGTGTTGTCCCTCTTCTAGAAAAAATAACTAAATTTGGATGATCTTCCGAAAAAAGAGAGAAAGAGATACAGCTGGTGTCACTCCTCCAACACCCAAGTCTGCAAAGATTGAAGAAAAAAATGAGTGAGCTGAGATAGTCTATCAATTCTGCAAATAAAGTCTTTAACTATTGTCACAGGTGGCTTCATGTGGTAGGAAAGTACAAGGATAAGTTTGAAAAGATTGAAAGTGAGCTTGTCAACACTGGACAGAATTATAGTATGCTCTTGGATAAGAATGGAGATGTGAAGAAATTTTATAATTTACAGATTGAGCATGCAAAATTTCATACTGTCAAGAATGCTCTCATTGATGCTTTCTGGAAAGTTAAAGATATAATTGAAGGGAGATTAGAATAGATGATTGAGACTCTTAAATTAGGAGAGGAACTGGAAGCAGCAATCACTATTCCTGATTCTCTTATGCAAATAATCAATAGAACTTCAGAAAACAACAATATAATCATAGCCATTGGGATTGCAGTAGATTCTTGGAAGAAATTCCTTCCGGAATTGAAAGCTAATTATAAAATAATTTTCTAAATTTTCATAACAACTTTGTCAAATTTTGATCAATTTTTGCATCAGTATTTGGGGAGAGAATGGAGTAAGAGATAGTAAAATATTTTAAAGGAAAGAATAAGGAAGAGAAATGTACAACAGATGTAGTAGAGCTTTGTCCTTGACACTTAGTAAATTTTTCTTTTTGGTTTTGATATTTCTTTTTTGTTTTTGACACTTAGTAAATTTTTCACTAAGTGTTGCCATCAATGCCAAAGGACCAGATTGCTGGAATTTGTCTCTGAGAGGTTGACTTTGGCTACTTGTGTTGTCATTGATAGAAACTAGATTCTACATCTTGATCCACAGTATCAGATGCACTTATAACGGCAGAGAATCTAAGTCTCTACATTCTACCAATAGAGAAAACAAAGAATAGGACATTCGGTTGGTATGTTGATCTGACTACTTCACCGGATCACTATTTTGAAGTGTGGATCTCCATGGAAGTTTTCTTAGTTCATACACTATTCTATTGAATAATTTTTGTGGTGTTGCATTAATCATAGTTCAGGTTAAGAGGTTCGGTGGCATGTTTTATGATCTATTTTTCATTGTGGCCGACATGCTTGATGTGGTGGATCATGGATGTATGTGGAAAAATTAATTTGCTATATTTTATGTTTAGGTCCATGGTGTGGGTCCCTTCTATAATTCTAGCCGACTTATGAAGGTACGATTTGTTTCTAATTAAATATGTAAGGCCAACATGGCCGACATAAGCAAAGAATATTATATTTTGTTGAAAGGCCGACATATATTGAATTTTTGAGCTAGCAGATATATAAAGAAGATTGAAATGATTTTAAGATGTGATAGAAATATTGTGTTTGCATGATGTGAAGAGAGATGTATATGTGTGTAAAAAAGAGTAGAGCAATTGATTGATCAAATATTAGTTGGACTATTGAAGGGTTTTCAATAGGAGATCAGAGCAGAGCAGGACAGATTTGGGCAATAGGTCAAAATTCAGTTTGTGCACTTCAATGGAATTGAATCCAGACATTTTTACATGCTATATTCTCAATTCAAAAAAATAAATCAATCTATATTATAATTGTATTGTAGTGAGCCTCTTTCTTTGAGCAGTGAGCTCTAGGCAGTGCGCCTAAATGTAAATGCATTCCCCTCTTTTATTTTACTTTTAATAGAGTAAAATTTATGGATTAATCTCCACCATGGTTTTTCCCCTAATAGGGTTTCCATGTAAAAATAACTGGTGTTATGGTGATTATTGATGTGACTGCATGTTTTCATCGATTGTGTGCTACTAATGTTATATAAAGTTCTATTATTGTTGTTGTTGGTTTTTATATTTGTTTTGTAAATCAAAATTGTTGAACACTGATTCACCCCCCCTTGCAATGTTCCTTGCATCCAACAAGAATATAAACAATAGTATGAATTGTTTCTCTCCAATAGACTTCAAATAGATTTTCTTCTTTCATCATTGTCCTTGCAATTTCTTGAATAGTCCTATTCTTTCTTTCAACCACTCTATTTTGCTAAGGAGTCCTAGAGGAAGAAAAGTGCTTCTTTATGCCATGATTCTCAAAAAAATGTTAAACTCATTGGAGGTGAACTCTCCACCTTTGTTAGACCTTAAACATTTGATTTTCATATCCATTTCATTTTCAACCATATCTTTAAATTCTTTAAACTTATCTAGAGCTTTTGATATTTCTTTGAGAAAAGTAACCCATGTCATTCTAGAATAATCATCAATTAATAGCATGAAATACCTATCACCTTGAAGAATTCTTACTCTTGTAGGACCACAAAGATCTATATGTACCAATTCCAACAGTGTGATAGAAGCTTGTTCTTTGAATTTGAAGCTTCTTCTTGCTTGTTTTCCAATTTGACACCCCTTACAAACAAGATTGATAGGCTTTGTAATATTTGGTAGATCTCTCACAGCTTGAAAATAATTGATACTTACTAGGTTATCAAAATTTATGTGACTCATCCTCTTGTTTCATGACTAGATTTCATTAATCTGAGTCATAAAGCAATGACCATCAACACCCTTAAGTTGATAAACATTTCCATCTTTCCTTCTTCCAGCTACAATCACAGTCTTGAAGCCTTTTCTAATCTCACATCCATCATTTTGAAACATAATATTGTATCCTTTGCTACACACATGTCCAACAATCAAGAGGTTATGCCTTAAATGCTTAACATAGTAAACATCATTAGTATTATGCTTCCCATCAAAACTGATAAAACCTTTTCTACATATCTTAGTAGATGAATCATTGTCAAATCTAACTCATCCTCCATATTTTTTGTGTTTAACTAACTTAATCTTGTCACCGGTCATATGGTTAGATCATCCACTATCAATTATCTAGTAGTTCTTCTCCTATCTAAAATGAAAAGGGCATACCAAAGTACCTTCAGTCATACCCTTTGTCTTCGGAGGGCTTTTCTTCACACATCTCTTAGAGTTAGAAGAAATAGATTCATCTTTTAAAGAAATGAACAAGAATTCACCATCATCATCATCTCCATAATCAGATTCATCATCAGAAATACTTGCATTTTCTCTAACGTAATAAATTTTCTTAATCATCTTACCTTTTTCCTCCTTATTTATGTTATTAAAATCAAAGTTAACACAAATTTATTTCATCAGCAACATCAGCTTTGTTTCTTGTCAATAATCATTTCCTCTTGTCTCACATGATTTGACTTTCTGAATTATTTTTTTGCACATATTTAGTTTTCTTTGGGGACACTACCGAAGCTTCTTCTTCATTCTAATTTTCTTGTTCTTCCACAAATTCTATTCTTATGCAACCAATTTCATTAGATACATATCCATCAACTTCAATTAAATTCTTCAATGCTTCATCAACCTTGACATTTGTGCTCTCTACAATCTTAGTCTTTTTTTGAAACATCAGTAAGATTTTCTTCTAGTATAGTATCCAATGAAGATACCTTCATCGCATCTAGCATTAAACTTCCCTATGTTTTCTTATCCTTTCTAATATAACATTTTCTTCCAAATACCTTGTAATACTTGACAATAGGAATTATTCCACACCATAGCTCATAGGGGGTCTTAGTACTATTAGCTTTTCCTTGAAATTTATTGAACACATAAACAACAATGTGAATAGCTTCTCTCTAGTAAACTTCCGATAGACATGCCTTTGTAATCATAGATCTAGCAGCTTCTTGAATTGTTTTGTTCTTTCTTTCAACAACTCCATTCTGTTGAGGGGTTCTAGAAGAAAATACATGTATTTTTATTCCATGAACTTCTCAAAACATATTAAACTCATTGGAGGTGAATTCACCACCTCTGTCAGACATCAAGCATTTTATTCTCAAATTTGCTTCATTCTCTACCATATCCTTAAATGCCTTGAATCTATCTAATGCATCATTTTTTTCTCTAAGAAAAGTAACCCATGTATATCTAGAGTAATCATCAATCAGAAACATAAATTACCTGTCACCTTGTAAATTTCTCTCTTGTAGGACCACAAAGATCTATATGAATAAAATCCAATAGTCCAGTAGTAGGTTGTTCCTTTGACCTAAAGCAATTTCTAGCTTGTTTTCCAAACTAACAATTATTGCAAATAGAATTAACAGGCTTTGTAATCCTTGGTAAATATCTCATAGCATGCACAACACTGATCCTCACCATATTATCAAAGTTCATGTGTTACATTCTTCAGTTCCATAACCAACTATCATTAATCTGAGTCATAAAGAAATGTCCATCAGCACCCTTAAGTAGATAAATATTTCCTTCAAACTTCTTACTAACACCAATCACTGTTACTAAATCTATTCCACAAATCTTAGCACCAGTATCATCTCTAAATTTAACTAAGCCACCATCATAATTTTCAAGTTTAACAAACTTACTCTTATCACCAATCATGTGATGTGAACAACCACTATTGATAACCTAGTAGTTCTTTTCTTCTTTAGCATGTAGGGTAGAGATCATAGTATCTTCATCTTTCTCTAGAGGACTTTCCTTCACTTGTCTCTCAGTATTATCAGAAGTAGATTCATCTTTTATAGCCAAGAACAAGCATTCATTATTATCAAAATCTCCATAATGAAACTCTTCATCAAAAATACTAGCATCTTCATTTACATAATATGCTCTCTTAATTTTCTTCCCTTTTTTTTCTTTGCTTAATCTATTTTTATTCTTATTAGCTCTTTATGGACATCTAGAAGCATAGTGACCAATACATCCACAACTAAAGCTTTTAAAAGTTAACTTACCTTCATACTTACCGGAGTCCTTTTTCATTCTTCTTACAAAGTTAGCTTCTACATCATCAAGGTTAAATCTTCATCTGGATCTTCAACTCTTGTAGCCTTAAAAGCATTTTTTGTCCTCAATCCATTTCTCAAGCTAGGATTTCTCATTTCATAAGATGTTAGAGTACCCAAAAATTTATCTTTAGTATATGTCTTATAATCTATATATTCCTCAATAGCAAATACCTTTTCACTGTTCACATCAGGGAGAGTTTTGAGAAACTTTTTCACAATTCTAGATTCAACCACTATAGCACCAAGTCCTCGCATTCCAGCTACCTTCTCGTCCACTCTCTATACATAGGTTTTAATGTTTTCATCTTTAGACATCTGCATTAGCTTTAATTGTGCCTCTAAGTATTGTAACTTAGCTTCTTTAACCCTTCCATTACCTTCATGCATCTTTTCTAATTCATCCCATACCTCTTTAGTATTCTTTAGATTTTAAACTTTGATTAACTCCAAATGTGAAAGACTATTCTTCAGAATAAACTTCACCTTGTTGTTCACTTCATGTGCCTTTATCTCATCAGTTGTACTCAGACCATTTATAGGAGTATAAGTAGTCTTGTAAGAATTCTCAACATCTTATCCACAGTATTGTAGATATCCTTCCATATTTATCTTCCATAGGGAATAGTCCCATCGAACCTAGGCCACTCAATAGTAATCTTGCTCATCATCCTAGACCTTCCTTAAGTGATCTTAAGCTCTTCTCCAAGGAACCAAGCTCTGATACCAATTGTTGATCAAGACAACTAAGATGGGTAGGGTGAAGTAGTTGTAAAAATAATTAACCTTTAATCACTTCCACCAAAGATTAGATCAATTATCATTCATAAATCCTTTACTCTACTAATGTGATTAATCATTAAGTTCAAAAGAAGAAACTAAAAACATTACACACATAATAACACCAGATTTATGTGGAAAACCCAATAAGGGAAATACCATGGTGAGGATTATCTCACAGTATAGATAATATTAAATATGAATACAAAGGTGCATTGCCAAAGAATGCTCATTGCCAAAACAAGACTCATTGTCTAGATCAGGACTCACTGTCGAGCAAGGGTTAACCACCTGAAGGGCTCACTGCGACAGAATTATAAAGAAGATAGAAGAGATTTGTTATAGAGATAAAACAATATCAATGCAATGGATATTTCCACCACAATTTACTCACACACTTGCAGGCATGCTTGAATGATAGAGTACACCTTCAGCTCACTACTTCTGAAAACTCATAGTTAGATTTCATGCAAATCTACTCAACCTCACATCACATACACACTATTTCACATCTATCTCACATCTATATTTATTGTATTCATCCACTATCTACATCTCAACCTTTATTTATACCATCTTCACCTTTGAAACTCATCCAAAGTCAACCACACACCTTTTGTATTTACAAATTCAAATTAGGTCAGTGCCAATGCATTCTACAATGGAATTAGAATGAGGGAAACCCAAACACATATCTAATGAGGACCTAAATAATTCCCAACATGCCTCAAAGTGCTTCCATAAACTTTGTAAGTAGTGTTAAACACAAGGTTAGCTAAACCAGTGTAAAACACATAAATCAATTAAGCACATGCAACCTTAGCATGATCCAATCTTTGCAAATAGAAAAAATTAACTTGAACACAATATTAATAACTTATCTTGAGAATCGCAAGTCATTATACTCGAACAAGAATAAATTCATAGCAACAAAATTTCTCCTAGATCTCAACCAGATACATAGAAAAGCATAGTTCACAACTAGTGAAAATAAATTGCACTATAAAAAGATCTAGAATCCAAAAATTTGGATGTAGAAACTTCTAGAAACTAGGGACAATACCTTAGATCCTTACTAGCATAGCAGCAAATCTCGAAGAAAAACCCAGATCAAACACTAAATACCTACAAGCTTTCTTTATTACAATTTTCTCTATATTCTCGACATATATAGCCAATAACCAACATCCATGGCATTAACAACAATAGCAACTAGTTAGAAACCAGTTAACCAGCTAACATCAATGACAACACCTTCATACTTGCATCAAATTTCTCCCCTGTACTCATGAAGTATTTGAAGGAATTGGTGGAAATAGCAAACAAATTGAGGGAATTAATGAAGAGGAACTATCCCTCAAACTAGTAGCTACCCTAAACACAAAAGAGAATTCCATAATACATTTTGACATCATGGTTGAAGAAGTCATGGAATAACCCAACAAAGCATGTGAAATTTGAATTCCCAGTAACCAACCAACAAAGGGTTGTTGCTCTTAAGAATATACCTCCTTCAGTATTACCCATTTTCTATAGACTGGTTACAAAGGATCCAGAAACATTTCTTTTTGAGTTTCATGTGTTATGTTAGAGCTATAAATATATTACAGATGCCCACCAGCCCAAATTATTTCTATCCACACTACAGGATGTTGCTTTGCACTAGTTTATGGGGTTGGGAATGAATGTTGTCCCCAATTGAAAGAAAACCAAGATTAAATTCCTAGAGAAATATGAGGATTACTAGAGAGGTATAGATAGAAAGAGGTATGAAATATTTAGGATTTCATACAGAGAAGATGAGCCACTAGAAGATTACATTGAGAGATTTCAATTTTGTCTCAAGAAATTACCTCAAAATAGACTCTCTTTTGAATCCTTTAAATTGGTATTTTTAAGGGGTTTCCATGAAGATTGTATGGATGCTCTAAATATCATAGGATCAAGAGACATATCTCAACTACCTTTTTATTAGATTTGGAAGGTGTGTAGAAACTATGCTAGATCATTCATCAAGAAGACCAGGGATGAAAAAAACTTTTCCCTCAATATAATATTCAATGGATTTTCAAGGGTGGAACTTAGAAATATCCTATCTAATATGAAGGAGTACATCATTAGCCACTTGGCTACCCAATTGGACACACTCCATATCAAAAAGAAGCATGAAGAAGAAGAGACAACCCTAATATATTTTTTTCCATACTACTGCCAAAAGAGGATCAATTGCAAATGCAAAACGTTGGTTGGAATCTCACAAGAAAGTCAAGGGAAGCCATAATTTCACACCCTAGAGGATGAAGAAGGTTAATTTTTTTACATTACTCAATTCAAACCATGGAAACCAAGACAATGTGTACCTCAAGATCCATGGACCTACAATCTATCATTTCTAGGTAGTGATTCAAACTTCTCAAATTGGAACCATTAGCCTTACACTAATGTAAAAAGATCCACCATGGCCAATGACCCAAGAATCTAATTGGACTCAACAACAAAAAGGGACATGGCCACCACAACATTACCAAGTCCCAAACTACAATTCCTACAAATCACCCCACAAAACTAATGGCCATCACAGTGGTGGAGGTCGACAATGGAAAAATTAAAACAAAAACTACTTGTAGCCACAACAACCCTTGCAGCCATAGGAACTTACCATAATGCCAAATCCAACCATGGCTATACCATCACAACCAAGAGCACTTCAACTTCCAACACAACCTACACCTAACCTTAAAGATATGTTTAGCATGTGACACCATCAAATACCCAACCTATGGGGTTGAGGTGAGTGATGTCCACTTTTGTTCAGGAAAAATGCTAGTTGGGACCTTATCTCTCTTGAAAGGCACAAGACAACTAAGAGGGGGGGGTGAATCAGTTGTCACCAATCACATCCAAAAATATCAAACAATAATTAAATCCACATCCACTTTAATATACTATTAAGTATGAGCATGAAGTGCAAATAACAAAAAATAATATCAACACAAGAAACAACAGATTTACATGGAAAACCCAATAAGGGAAAAACCACGGTGAGAATCAACCCACAATATAAAGTAATAGAAAAATTGATTACAAAGAGGCTAGTGCCCAAGATGGAGGCTCACTACCTATAGATAATACTCACTCTCCAAAAAGGAGGCTCGCTGTCTACAGATACAAAAAGATAAGAAAAAATCCACCACAACAAATTACACACATTTATAGCCTTGATCAAAGAATTGCAGACACCATCAACTCACTGCTTTCAAAAGTCTAACACATTAAAGTATTGTTGCCTTAATTCAATTTTTCACATTCTTGCTTCTCACACTTCTGGCATATTTTATCTCATCAATCCATAACATCTCAACTTGTATTTATACCATCTTCAACCTTTGAAACTTTCTCCAAGGTCGGCTACACACACTTCATATTACAAATTCTAACTAGGTCAGCAACTTAACATTCTCATGGTGAAAGAGAATGAGAGTGAACCAAACCAACACTTAACCAAGACCCAAATATAACTTCTCAAATCAATCACATGCTTCCTTAATTGGTACTTATCTTTCACATGATGTGTAGACACCAAGTCAAACAAACCTAATGAAAACACAAATGAACTTTGAAGTGCACTTTTCCACAACAAGAAAATAGCATGCAGACCACATAACATACTTCACCATACACTGGAACACATCTCAAATTCCTTCAAATTCATCTGCAGCAAATGAAACAACATTAATACACAAAATACTTTCCATTTGTCCATCTAGACTATACAGACACACACAATAATTCTGAACCTAATCTTTTGGAGCACCAAACTATGAATGCCTTTGATAAAACATAGATAACACCATTACAAGTCTTCTACCAGATCCAAAAAACCTAATAAAAACTAGCAGAGGACTATGGAGCAAATACATTTCTCCTAGTCCACATACAAAAAACTCTACCAGACCAATTCACAAACTGGTAAACACAACTTTCACACTTCATATCCACACATGCATAGGATCAACATAGTAGAAATACATAGCACAAACTAGAGCACATTCTAAACACACACACAATTGTCTTCACTATTTGTCAAAAGCACATGGTAACTCATCATATCAGCACACCTGCAATATCATAAAGATAGATCCATGTACTCACAACATCTCTACAGTATCTAAACTATACATGCACAACCTGAAATCACGTGTTTCCTTTCTTTGCAATAGCCTATACTCTGTTGACATCAATGACAACATTAATGACAAAACCACCATACTCATTCATACTTGCAACAATCTCCCCCTTTGTCATTGATGGAAACACATGATGTGAAAAACTACCAAAGACATAATACACACTCTCCTTTATTTTCTAGATTAGACAACCTACACAACATTTTTGCACTCTCTTTTCCTTACAATATTCTCTCTCTCTATCTCTCCTCCTTTCAACTTTTCCTTTCACATGACTCTCTCACCCCCTTTGACATCAATGGCAAAGAACAAAGATTATAATCACTCCCCCTTAGGAGTGCACCTACATCTCATACTGCAACAATGATACTTCCTACTCCCCCTGAGGAGTAGACCCCAGTCATCAATCCAAAAAAATGAAGAATTTGTAGATCCACTAGACTATTGCACCTCAAGTATCCTTCGGCAGAGCCTTAGTAAATATATCAACAATTTGATCCTTTGTAGGCACACATTCTAGCCTGAATTCATTCTCTGATACCGTTTCTCTCAATAATGATATATGATAGATATGTGATTTGTCCTTGAATGCATTACTAGATTCTTTGAAATATTTATTGCACTTGTATTATCACAGAAGATAGGGATAGGATCATCACATATCACTCCTATATCCTTCAATGTTTGCTTCATCCATAATACATATGTGAAACAAGATGTTATTACAATGTACTTAGCTTCTATAGTGGATAAAGAAACTAAATCATGTTTCTTGCTTAGCCATGAAACCAATCTTCCTCCAAGAAAGAATGCACCACCACTTGTACTCTTATGTTCTTCCACACAACTAGCCCAATTTGAATCAATGTAAGCACTCAAAGTGAAATCAGTATCCTTAGGATACCACAGGCCATAATCCAGAGTGCCTTTTAGATATTTGAATATCCTCTTCATAGCTATAACATGTGTTTCATTAGGTTCTGATTGAAATCTAGCAACCAAACATATTGCATGCATGATATCCGATCTAGTAGCAGTAAGATATAATAGTCTACCAATCATAGATATGTACATGCTTTGATCAACTATAGGAGAATCATTATCCTTAGTTTGCATCCAGTCACCATAGGGGTATAGAGTGGTTTGGAATCACCCATTCCAAACTTCTTCAACAATTATTTAACATACTTTGATTGTGAAATGAATATTCCCTTATCAGTTTGATTCACTTGAAGTCCAAGAAAGAAGTTCAACTCACCAATCATAGACATCTCAAACTCCTTTCGCTTCTCCTCTATGAATCTCTTGCACATACCCTTATTTCCTCCAAATATAATATCATCAATATACACAACTACTATCAACATTTGGTTTCCTTCAACTTTTAAATAGAGATTATTGTGTGTGGAGGCTTTGTTGAACCTTTTTTGTGTGAAATACCTATCCAACCTTGCATACCATGCTCTAGGAACTTGTTTAAGTCCATATAGTGCCTTTTTCAACTTACAAACCATGTCTGGTTTATTTGATAACTCAAATCCCTCTAGTTGTTCCATGTAAAATTCTTCTTCCAATTATCCATTCAGGAATATAGACTTAACATCCATATGGTATACCTTGAAATATTTGTAAGTGGAAAATTCCAAAAAAATCCTAATAGCCTCTATTCTTTCCATTGAGGAAAATATCTCCTCAAATTCAATTCCTTCAACCTATGAATAAACTTTGCATACAAGTCTTGCTTTGTTTCTTACTAATTCACCATTCTCATCCAGCTTATTCCTGATCACCCACTTTGAACCAATTATGTTCTTCTTTATAGGTCTACAAACCAATTCCCATGCCTAATTTTTCTCTATCCGTTGCAACTCCTCTTTCTTTGCTCTAACCCAATTCTCATCTTTGTGTGCTTCACACACTATTTTAGGTTCTATCTTGGAAAGTAAACATAGATTTACCTTAGTTTCCACCACTTTTCTTATTGTCTTTATACCTTCACTTTTATCTCCAATTATTTGTTCTTCAGGATGATTTTTCTATACATATTTTGGGGTCTTAGGAGCAGGTTCTAGAGCTTCTTCTTCTTAAATATTTTCTTCTTCTTCCTTATTCTCTTCTTATGCTTGTCCACAGATAGGTTCATCTGGTTCAACTTCACTTATTTCAACTAGTCTGTGCATATCTTCATCAACTTTTACATTTCCACTTTCAACTATCTTTCTCAATCTTTTATTGAAGCATCTATAAGCTTTGCTATTAGTTGAATATCCAAGGAAAATACCTTCATCAAATCTTGCATCAAATTTTCCAAGGTTATCATCATCTCTTTTAGTATAACATTTTCTTCCAAACACCTTGAAGTACTTAATAGTAGGAATCTTGGCAGTCAGAGGGAGTCTTTGTGTTGTTACCTTTGATCTAAATTATGTTAAGAATATAAATAGTAGTGTGGATTTCTTCTCTCTATTATACATTAGGTATATTTTCCTCTTTCATCATAGTCCTTGCAGCCTCTTGAATAGTTTTGTTCTTCCTCTCTACAATTCCATTCTGCTAAGGAGTTCTAGGAGCATAAAAATGTCTCTTTATACCATGCTCTTCACAAAATGTATTAAACTCATTGGAAGTGAATTCTCCACCTCTTTTATACCTTAAACATTTTATTCTTAGGTTCACTTCATTCTGTACCGTAGCCTTGAACACTTTGAATCTATCTAGAGCTTGAGCTTTCTCCCTAAGAAAAGTAAACCATGTCATTCTAGAATAATCATCAGTCAAAAGCATAAAATACATGTCACCATTAAGACTTCATGTTCTTGTGGGACCACAGAGGTTTGTATGAATCAATTCCAGCATTTAGGTAGTTGATTATTCTTTTCCTTTAAAACTACATCTTGTTTGTTTTCCCAATTGACAACTTCTGCAAATAGTATTGATGGGATTTGTTATTTTAGGCAAATCCCTGACAACTTCTCTTGAACTAATCCTGATCAGATTGTCAAATTTTACATGTCCCATCCTTTGGTTCCATAGCCAAATTTCATTAACTTGAGATACAAGACATTGACCATCAACACCCTTAAGATAATAAATTTTCCCATATGTTCTTCCTGCAACTACCACAGTTTTAGGCCCTTTTCTGATCTCACAAGTGTTATCCTAAAACAAAAGCTTGAATCCTTTGATACACATTTTTCCAACACTCAAAATATTATGCCTTAAGCCCTTAACATAATAGACATCATTAGTATTGTGTTTTCCATCAAAACTAATTGTTCCTTTTCCAACAATCTTTGTACCAAAATAATCTCCAAACATGACTAATTCCCCATCATACTTTTCAAGTCATACTTTTGTCTCTGGTCATATGATTTGAACATCCACTGTCAATTACCCAATAATCTTCATCTTGTCTAGCATGGAAGGAAGTAACCAAAGTACCTTCCATCTCATCCTTCTTGTTTTTTGAACCACTTTCCCTTGCACATCTTCTAGAGTTAGTAGACACTAATTTATTCTCTAAGGCTAAAAATAGGCAATCATCATTATCACCCTCAAAATAAGATTCATCATAAGAAATTATAGCATCTTCTCTAACATAGTACAATCTCTTGAACTTATTATCCTTTTTTTCTTTATTGTCTCTACTCTTTTTATTTATAGCTCTATTTGGACATCTTGAAGCATAGTGACCAATATTTCCACAACTAAAACACTTAAAAGGTAACATGCCTTTGTAATTTCCAGTACCTTTCTTCAATTTCCTTGCAAAGTTTGCTTCCACCTCCTCTGAACCTTCACTATCTGGATCATCTTTTGTCTTAGTGGCTTTGAAGGTTGTTTTTATTTTCTCCTTTTCTTTTCCAAATTTCCTCATTTCAATTGTGGTCAAGGTGCCAAATAGTTGTTCTTTAGTGAACTATTTAGGATCATACACTTTCTCAATGGCTGAAACTTTATCACTATAACTCTCCAATAGGGTCATCAAAATATTCTCCATTACATCTTCATTTGTTAGAGTACCACCTTGATTTTTTACTTCATTTACTACAATATCAACCCTATGAGAATAGCTTGCAGTATCTTCACCTTTTTCCATTTTCAAGTTCTCACATCTACACTTAGTTGTTAGCTTCTTTGAAAATTTGACTCTATCATTTCCTTCATAGATGTCTTCCAAATTTTTCCAAACTTCATAAGCAGTGCCTAATGAAATAAATTTTATCTGCTTAGTCTTAGATAAAGAACTATAGACTGTGTACCTTGATTTCTCATTTTCCTCATAGGAAGAAATCTCATCTACAGAAGAAGGACTACTTGTCAGTGCAACATATTTTTTCTCAACATCTTTCCAAGTCTTGTAATCAAGAGAGATCAAGTTGTTGGTGCTCAGTTGTGATCATATGGTTTGTCCTTGATGACAAAATCCCTTTTAGTTGATTCTACTTGTTGAAAGTTTCAGATTGGTTTCTCATGCTTTATCTTGGTAAAGTTTACATTCAAAATTTTAATATCTTATGGTACTATTCAGTTTGAGCTTCGTGCAGTCTTAAGTTACATTTTGTACATTGTTTCAGTGACAAGAAAGAACATATCGGATTGAGAATTCCAGGGTCTCCTTGATCCATTTCTCTAATAAACTTCTATGTTTCCTATCGGCAAGAAATTTTTGATGTCATGACGATTGGATTTTACTTACAGGAAGCTTTCAACAGGACTTTTCCTTTGTTTCGATGATAGAAAAGGATCATATTGGCATGAGTTATATCGTTGGAATGATGTGTTAGTGAACTCATCATGTCTCCCTGACTGGCATCAAAGGATGCTCATTGGCGAGAGGTTTTTCTTCGTTGTAACATCTTGGTAAACTTACTTTAGTCTTGCCAACCGCCGGTGGAAAAATTGCATATCGGCAGGAGGTCTCAGCTTCGGTATAATGTCATAGCGAACCCATCAGGTCTTTCTGACTAAGTCTTATGAGAGGCTTTCGGCAAGAGGTTGGTATTGTCTCAGCATCTCAAAGTGGATAAAGATTTTCAGTATGACATAGTGTGCTCTCTAAGAGGTCTCCCTAACATTGATATGTCTCGGCGATGCATAAAACAAAAGGAACATTTTGGTATGACTCATGTGCAATGAAGAAAGGTCTTGGCGAGTTTGTTTTCTTATTCCAACCGACAACATAAAGGTATACATCTCGGTAATAGTTAGGGTTTTTGACGTGAGGTCTCAGCGAGTGACCTCTAGTCTCGCCAATGGAACACAAAAGGACTTTGTTGGCACAGGATCTAACTTGTCTCAGTGACACACAAGATGGTGGGTGACTTTCAGTATAATGAAGTATTATCTATATGAGGTCTCCTCGAGAGCGATATGTCATGGTGACAAGTTTGATCACGAAGGGCTCTCAGCAAAACAAAGACTGGTCTACAAGATGTCTCTCTGATATCAAAAGGCTACAGTGATAGTAAATGAAACAAAAGGGAATCTCGATGAGAAACTTGCTTATGTCTCAGGGATTGGAAAGAACATAACATATGAGCTCTTGGCGTGACATAATGTATTCATTATGACTTCTCCCCAACTCTGATGGGTCATGGAAAAAGCGATAACTAAGGGGAATGACTGGAAATTTAATTGCCTTTGGCAAGACTATCTGGATGTCTCAGTGAATGATTAACAAAGACTCAATCACTGTGGCCGACATGGGAATTTCTAAGTATAGTTGTAGGCTGACATCATTGGTTAGCATCGAATCTCAGAACGGTTACATGGAAAAATATTCTTTGAGTTTCATTTGTGGGAAGTCATGGCTTTGAAATAATGGATTATTTGCAGCCCTCTGGATAGGCGTTACTCTTGATTTTTACCATCATCTACAGATTGTCATTATTCAGCTTCATACTCTAAAATTAGCAAGTGATTTTCAGATACTTGTGAAAAACACATTCTTTGAAGACCTTCATAACAGACATACTTGAAATGTATATAAAAACCAATGTTGAAAATCGTGTAGCTCCTCTAGTTGTAATTATGGAATATTGTTCTTTGGTTGTATCAAAAATGTATTGAAATACTAAGTATTAAAAATTTGTAAAATAAAGATGCAGAGATATATTGTAATATTCTTTTCTATGTAATATTTTAAGGATTCATTTTTTTGAATTCTTAGGGTATTAGGTAGACGAGAAAAAAAAACCAGAGTTATGAGCTTAACTGAAAACAAAGAGATCCTCTGAGATATTATTATTGTTCAGAAATATAATTTGAGGGGTTGGTACTCCTTGAGATAGGTATCTCTAAACGAGGGGTTGGTGCTCCTTGAATGGGTGCTCAAAAATTAGCCTATAAGGCATTGTGAACAGTTGATTAAAATTTAAGCCTGTAAGGCATTTTAGGAGTGGTTTTTATACCCCAAGATGGTTTTCCACTCGGAAAAATCTTGTGTCTCCTTGTTCTTCTGAGTTCTCACTACTTTACTGTGTTGTTGTTGTTGTTTCAGTTCACTATTGGGATTATTACTTTCCTCAATTCTATTTATGAACGATTACATTCAACTTATGAATGCATTAATTAGAGTAATATTGAGATCAAATCTTAGCTATGTTTTTGAATTTTTGAAAATTGGTCAAATCTATTAAGACACTAATTCACTCCCCCCCTCTCAGTGTCATTTTAACTCCAACAATTGGTATCAGAGCGTAGGGTTCTCTGATAGATTTTAATCACCTTGGATTGATCTTGGTCTTAGATTTTGTTTTTAATGGCACATTCTCAAGACAGTGCCTCTGTAACCAGAGCTCCATTATTTGATGGAACAGATTGTGTGTTCTAGAAGATCAGAATGGAATCTTTTCTTATTTCTTTTGATGTTGATGTTTGGAGCATTGTTATAAATGATTACAATGTACTAGCCTCTATTCCCACTGATCCTACTGAAAAAAAGAGGTATGAAACAAATGCCATAGATAAGCATGCCATCTTGTGTGGGTTAACTAAAGATGTGTTCATTAAAGTCATGCATTGCAAATCAGCTCATGAAATATGGGAAAAACTTGAAACTATATATCAAGGGAATGAGAAAGTCAAACTATCAAAAATCATTACACTCAAATATTAGTTTAAGTAGTTGAAAATAAAGGATGATGAAAAAGTGGTTGAATATTTCCTTAGAGTTGATGAAGTTCTCAATCGAATGAAAGGTCTAGGTCAAGAGGTTAATGAATTTGATGTGGTCACAAAGGTTGTTAGAACCTTACCATCCAAATTTGAATCTAAGGTTTCAGCCCTATAAGAAAAGAAACACTTTGATAAGCTTACCTTAGATAGCCTGCAAGGAAAACATACTACCTATGAAATGAGAACTAGCAAAAACAATTCAATAGGAAAAGAAACTGCCTTTAACACTGAAAAGAAAGAAAAAGTCGAAGTCAGTGAATCAAAGTTGTCTGATTCTAAAGAATCCCATTTTGTTAGAAGATTTAAAAAGGGATCAGGAAAATATAAGGGAAAACTTCCCTTTAAATGTTTTAATTGTGGAAAAATAGGTCACTTTGCAGCAAAGTGTCCCTATGATGATCAAATATGTGACAACGAGACAACTGAAAAATAGCCTAAGAAGAAGGCCTTCAAACCTAAACGAAACTTCAATTTCAAAAAGAAGAAAAGTCTATTTAGTAAGGATGAATTTGATATTGAGTCTGAAGATTCATCAGTTGAAGAAGATGAAACTTTGTTCATGGCTGAAATTACTCAGCAAAATGATTCAAACACTATTGATGTTGAAGAAGGTGAAGTAGATCTTGAAAGTGAGCTGAAATGTGCTTTACAAGAAGTCAGAAAACTCAAAAAACAAGTTCTTGCTCAAGAACATAAACCAGATCAAGAAATGGTCTCTCTGAAAACTCAGCTTGAAGAAGCTAAAAGAGTTGAAGACTATCTTCAAGAGACTGTAAGATATAAAGATCAAGAAATTCAAAAAATGGAACAAGAAGTAGTTTGTCTTAGGAAGGAAATTGAAAAATATGAAAGCACTCTAAAACCGAATGAGATACTCAGCAAGCATATCCTGTATAAAGATAAAACCGGTATTGGTTTTGAAAAGGGTGAATGATCAATTGATAATAGAAAACAAAACCCCTCTTCTAAAATCTAAGGTTTAGGTTCAAATCACTCAGAATTTGGTAAGGATCATGTTCATTTTTTTAAGAAGTAATAGACCTTCATACAAAGTTAATCCTTTCTTCTATGGTTATTGTTTTTTCTGCAACAAATTTGGCCATAAGGTGAGCACTTGCAGGCTTATGAATCCTAGAATAGCTAGGTTTGGTCTTAGGCAACACTATGGTTTTGTTAAACATATCAGATGTTTTAAATGCAATGCTTTGGTACATTCTGTCAAACAGTGCAGAACCGATTTGCAATCTAAACAGCAGAAAATTAAAAGGGTTTGGAAACCTAAGACAGTTAACAACATTGAGCAAACTATGTTGGTTCAAACTACTTTTCATTCCAAGAAAAAGGACTTATGGGTCCTAGACAGTGGATGTTCTAACCATATGACTGGCAACAAGGATAAGTTTATAAATCTTGGAGATTATGTAGGTGGATATGTTAAGTTTGGTGATAACTCTAGTATTCAAATTAAATGTATAGGTTCACTCCTTCTGAATGAAGACACTCCTATCTATAATGTGTACTATGTGGAAGGTCTCAAGCACAATCTTCTAAGTGTTAGTCAAATCTGTGACAGTGGTTATCATGTTCTTTTCACTTCATAGGGATGTGAGATTAAGAACAAGCTTGGAAAGGTTGTTGCAGCTGGAAGGAGGACAAAAGGAAATGTGTACAATCTTCTTGACACATCAAGCAATGACAATAATCAAGGTATGTGTCTAATGGGCCAAATTGAAGAGAATTGGTTATGGCATAAAAGATTAGGACACATAAACTTTGAAAATCTAGTTAGAATTAGTAAAAACCATAATGTTAGAGGTCTACCAGTTCTTAGCAAGCCAGAAAACTCTGTGTGCAAAGAATATTTAAGTGGTAAACAAACTAAAATCAACTTCAAAACAAAAGAACATTCTTCTTCAAAACCTTTACAGCTTGTGCATACTGACTTATGTGGACCAACCAGAACAAGGTCTATTAATGGTGAAAGGTACTTTATGTTGTTTGTGGATGATTATACTAGAATGGCTTCGGTCACATTTCTTAAGCACAAATCAGAAGCCTTTGAAAGGTTTAAAATCTTTTGTAAATTGGTTGAGAAGGAATCTGATTTGAAACTTAAATGTCTACGATCTGACAAAGGAGGTGAGTTCACCTCTCAAGAGTTTATTGATTACTATGAACTACATGGCATTAAAAGACAGTATGTTGCAACAAAAACACCTCAACAAAATGGGGTAGTTGAACGTAAGAATAGAACTATAAAAGAAATGGCTAGAACCATGTTAGATGAAGCTAAGTTGTCTGATATGTATTGGAAAGAAGTTGTTCATACAGCTATATACATTTTGAATAGAGTGCAGCTTAGGGTGAAATCTAAACACACTCCTTATGAACTTTGGTATGGAAAAACTGCTTCTGTCAAATACTTTAAAAATTTTGGAAGTAAGTGTTTTATCAAGAAAGATGATGATAACCTTGGAAGCTTTCAATCAAAGAGTGATGTGGGTATCTTTTTGGGATACTCAACTCACAACAAATCTTATAAATGCCTTAACAAAAGGCTTAACAAGTTGTTGAAGTTGTGAATGTAAAGTTTGATGAAAGATTACATTTAGATGTTGACATCTTGCAGGATAATGAGGAAGAACAGCTTGAACTTGAATCAAATTCAGAAGAAGCTGAAACAACAAATTCTTTTACTGAATTAGCAAGCCCTAAAAATGAAAAAGCAAGTCCTAAAAAGGTTGTATCAAAAGCTCCTTCGAAAACTCTAGCTATATATCACCCCAAAGATTAGATTATTGGGGATAAAAATGTAGGAGTTCAAACTAGGAGAAAGGTTGTTGAATCTGATGAAAAGGCTCAAATAGCTTTATGTTTAGTTACTCAGTTTGAGCCTAAATTTTTTTATGAAGTTCTCACAGATTCATGTTGGGTTAATGCTATGTAGGAAGAAATTGATCAAATTAAGAAAAATCAGACTTGGGAGTTAGTCCCAAGACCAAATGACAAGAATTTCATTGGAGGAAAATGGATATACAAAAAGAAGGTTGATGAAAATGGTAATGTTATTTGCAACAAAGCAAGATTTGTCCACAAAGGCTATGCTCAACAAGAAGGTATTGATTTTGGTGAAACCTTGGCACCTGTTGCTAGACTAGAATCTATCAGAATATTCTTGGCTTATTTTGTTTACAAAAACTTTATTGTTTATCAAATGGATGTCAAAACTACTTTTTTAAATGGCTATTTAGATGAAGAGGTCTATGTTGAACAGCTTGAAGGATTTATTTGCAAAGATAAGCCTGATCATGTTTACAGATTGAAAAAGGCCCTCTATGGCTTAAAAAAAGCACCTAGAGCTTGGTACTCTAGGCTGGACATTCATTTGCTTTCAAATGGTTTTGTTAGAGGAGGTGTAGATAGCAATCTTTATGTTAAAACTAAAGATTCTAATATTTTGGTTGTTGAAATTTACGTTGATGACACTATCTTTGGCTGCAACAATGTTACTTTGAGTAAAAAATTCTCTCAGCTAATGGAATCTGAATTTGAAATGTCATTATTGGGAGAATTAAATTTCTTCTTGGGTCTTCAAATCTCTCAATGTGAAAATGGAATATTTCTTTCTCAAACCAAGTATGCTAGAGAGATGCTTAAGAAATTTCAGATGGATGAATGCCATCCAGTTAGCACTCCAATGGTTACTGGATGCAAACTTACTAAGGTTGATGATTCTCTTGATACAAATCAAACTGAATATAGATCAATGATTGGTAGTCTATTATATTTAACTGCTTCTTGACCTGACATCATGCAGGTAGTTTGCACTGTTGCACAGTTTCAGGAATCACCTAAAGAATCCCATGTCACTGCTGTTAAAAGGATTTTTAAATATATTCAGGGCACTCTTGTTTATGGTCTTTGGTATCCTAGAATTAATGATTTCTCTTTGATTGCTTATACTGATGCTGACTGGGCTAGTTGTTTGGATAATAGGAAAAGCACCAATGGTGCTGCCTTCTTTCTTGGTGATCGTTTAGTGGCATGGCACAACAAGAAACAAGTATTTGTTTCTCTCTCTACTGTCGAAGTAGAATACATTGTTGCAACTTCATGTTGTACTCAAGTACTGTGGATGAGTCAGACTCTTTTAGATATGGGTATTGATGTTTCTAAACCTGTTTCCATTTTCTGTGATAACACAAGTGCGATAAATATCTCAAAAAATCCTGTTATGCACTCTTGAACTAAACATATTGCTATCAAGTTTCATTTTCTGAGAGAAAAGGTACTAGCTAATGAAGTATGTTTACATTTTGTTGGATCACAAGATCAGGTGGCTGATATTTTTACTAAGCCCTTAGCTAAAGAGTTATTTGAAAGGTTGAGACTTCAATTGGGAGTTATCTCTTAGTCTTTACTTCTCTGATTTTACAAGCATTGGCCTAGGGGGAGCATGTTATATATTTTTTATTCACTTACAACTCTCCTGCAATCTTGGTTCCTGCTGTTACTCTTTTTGCAGCTATTTCTCATGGTATTTGGTTTGCTTCTTAGTTGTGTTTCCTGGCATTGCACATTCTTCTCTTCTATTATTTTTCATTGAGGCAAAAAGGGGGAGAGTCATTTGTGTTTTGCCATCAAGGACAAAGGGGGAGTTTGTTGGTTCTCAGTTGTGATCATATGGTTTGTCTTTGATGAAAAAATCCCTTTCTATTGATTCTACTTGTTGAAAGTTTCAGATTGGCTTCTCATGCTTTATCTTGGTACACTTTTGTCTATATGGTTTACATGTCTTGGCATTCAATGGATAGTTTACATTCAGAATTTTAATATCTTATGGTACTGTTCAGTTTGAGCTTCGTGCAGTCTCAGGTTATCTTTTGTACATTGTTTCAGTGACAAGAAAGAACATATCGACGTGAGAATTCCAGGGTCTCCCTAATCGATTTCTTTGATAAACGTATGTGTTTCCTATCGGAAAGACATTTTTGATGTCATGACGATTGGATTTTACTTATAGGTAGCTTTCAGCAGGACATCTCATTTGTTTTGGTGACAGAAAAGGATCATATTGGCATGAGTTATACTGTCAGAATGATGTCTTAGCGAACTCATCATATCTCCCCAACTGGCATCAAAGGGTGCTCATTAGCGAGAGTTTTTTCTTCGTTGTAACGTCTTGGCGAACTTACTTTAGTCTTACTGACCATCGATGGAAAAATTGCATATTGGCAGGAGGTCTCAGCTTCGATATAATGTCATAGTGAACCCATCAGGTCTTGTTGACTAAGTCTTATGAGGGGCTTTCGGTGAGAGGTTGGTATTGTCTCAGTGACTCAGAGTGGATGAATATTTTTGATATGACATAGTGTGCTCTCTGAGAGGTCTCCCCGACATTGATATGTCTCGGCGATAAATAAAACAAAAGGAACATTTCGGTATGACTCATGTGCAATGAAGAAAGGTCTTGGCAAGTTTGTTTTCTTATACCGACTGACAACATAAAGGTATACATCTTGGTAAGAGTTAGGTTTTTCGATGTGAGGTCTCAGCAAGTGACCTCCAGTCTCGCTGATGGAAAACAAAAGGACTTTATTGGAATAGGATCTGACTTGTCTCAGCGACACACAAGATGGTGGGTGACTTTCTGTATAACAAAGTATTATCTATATGAGGTCCCCCAAGAGGGATATGTCACGATGACAAGTTTGATCATGAAGGGCTCTCAGAAAAAAAAGACTGGTCTACGAGATGTCTCTTTGATATCAAAAGGCTATAGTGATAGTGAATGAAACAAAAGGGCATCTCGGTGAGAAACTTGCTTATGTCTCAGCGATTGGAAAGAACATAACATATGAGCTCTCGGTGTGATATAATGTATTCATTATGACTTCTCCCTGACTCTGATGGGTCATGGCAAAAGCGATAACTAAGGGGAATGACTAGCGATTTAATTTCCTTCGGCAGGACTATCTAGATGTCTCAGCGAATGATTAACAAAGACTCAATCACTGTGGCTGACATGGGAATTTCTAAGTATAGTTGTAGGCCGACATCATTGGTTGGCATCAAATCTCAGAATGGTTACATGGCAGAATATTCTTTGAGTTTCATTTGTGGGAAGTTTTGGCTTTGAAATAATGGATTATTTGCAGCCCTCTGGACAGGCGTTACTCTTGATTTTTACCATCTATAGATTGTCATTATTCAGCTTCATATTCTAAAATTAGCAAGTGAGTTTTGGATACTTGTGAAAAATTCATTCTTTGAAGACCTTCTTCATAACAGACATAATTGAAACGTATATAAAAACTAGCGTTGAAAATAGTGTAGCTCCTCTAGTTGTAATTCTAGAATATTGTTCTTTGGTTGTATCAAAAATGTATTGAAATACTAAGTATTAAAAGTCTATAAAACAAAGATGCAGAGATATATTGTAATATTCTTTTCTATGTAATATTTTTAGGATTCAATTTTTTGAATTCTTAGGGTATTAGGTAGACGAGAAAAAAAAAATAGAGAGTTATGAGCTTAATTGAAAATAGAGAGATCCTTTAAGATATTATTATTGTTCAGAAATATAATTTGAGGGGTTGGTACTCCTTGAGATAGATATCTCTAAATGAGTGGTTGGTGCTCCTTGAGTGGGTGCTCAAAAATTAGCCTATAAGGCATTGTGAACAGTTGATTAAAAGTTAAGCCTGCAAGGTATTTTGGGAGTGGTTTTTATACCCCAAGAGGGTTTTCCACTCGGAAAAATATTGTGTCTCTTTGTTCTTCTGAATTCTCACTGCTTTACTATGTTGTTGTTTCAGTTCACTATTGGGATTATTACTTTTGTCAATTCTGTTTATGAATGATTACATTCAACTCATGAATGCATTAATCAGAGTAATATTGAGATCAAATCTGAGCTATGTTTTTGAATTTTGAAAATTGGTCAAATCTGTTAAGACAATGATTCACCCCCCCCCTCTCAGTGTCATTTTAACTCCAACAATCTCATCTTCATTGATTTCTCATTTTCCTCATAGGCAGAAATCTCATCTATAGAAGAAGGACTACTTGTGGGTGCAACATATTTTTTCTCAACATCTTTCCAAGTCTTGTAATCAAGAGAGATCAAGTAACCTCTCATCTGCACTTTCCAGTCACTATAGTCAAATCCATCAAACATAGGAATTGACAATTTGTACACCATTAGATCTACCTCAAGTGGTTAAGATCTTCTCCAAGGAACCAAGCTCTAATACCAAATGTTGAAAGGAATGAGACATCTAAGAGGGGGGGGGAATCAGTTGTCACCAATCACGTCCACAAATCTCAAACAATCATTAACTTTAGACCCACTTTAATTTATTATTAAGTATGAGCATGAAGTGCAAATAACATAAAGCAATATCAACACAAGAAACACTAGATTTATGTGGAAAACACAATAAGGGAAAAACCACATTCAGGATTAACTCACAATATAAAGTAATAGCAAAACCGATTACAAAGAGGCTCACTTCCCAAGAAGGAGACTCACTACCTACAAATTGGACTCACTATCCAACAAGGAGGATCACTACCTACAAATACAAAAATATAATAGAAAATCCACCATAGAAAATTACACACATCCACAACCTTGATTAGAGAATTGCAGACACCATCATCTCATTGCTTTTTGGAGTATAACACATTAAAGTATTGCTGCCTTAATTCACTTTCACACACTCTTGCTTCTCACACTTGTGGCATATTTTATCTCATTAATCCATAACATATCGACTTGTATTTATACCATCTTCAACCTTAGAAACTTTCTCCAAGGTTGGCTACACACACTTCATATTACAAATTCAAACTAGGTTGGCAACTCATCATTCTTGTGGTGGAAGAGAATAAGAGAGGACCAAACCAACACTTAACCAAGACCCAAAAACAACATCTCATATCAATCACACACTTCCTTAACTGATACTTATCCTTTGCATGACATGTAGACACCAAGTCATCCAAACCTAATGAAAACATAAATGAACTTTGAAGTACACGTTTCCACAAAAATAAGATAACATGCAGACCACATAACACACTTCACCATACAGTGGAACACATCTTAGATTCCTTCAAATTCATCCACAGCAAATGAAACAACCTTCATACACATAATACTTTTCATGTGTCCATCCAGACTATATAGACACTCATAGTAATTTTGAACCTAGTCTTCCAGAGCACCAAACCACAAACACCTTTGAAAGAACATAGATACCACTATTACAAGCCTTCTACCAGATCAGTAAGACCTAAAATAAACTACCAAAGGTCTACAGAGCAGAAACATTTCTCCCAGTCCACAGAAAAACAACTTTGCTAGACCAATTCACAAATTGGTGAACACAACTTTCACACTTCATTAAACGAAAATATCTAATTGAGGATATATCACCCAAGGTTTCCCATAAAAAACACTTCAGATCCACACAAGCATAGGATCAACACAAAAGAAATTCATTGCACAAATCGGAGCACATTTTGAAAACACACACAATTATCTCTTCACTATTTCTCAAAAGAACTTGGTAACTCATCATATTAGCAGACCTGCAATACCATAAAGATAGTTTCATGTAATCACAATATCTCTATAATATCTCAACTATACATGCACAACCTACAATCACTTGTTTCCTTTCTCTGCAATAGCCTATATTGTGTTGACATTAATGACAACATTAATTACAACACCACCATACTCATTCATACTTGCAACCATTTCCTCACATCATATAGGTGAATGATGAGGAACCCCCAACAAAAATTATGGACAGAAAAACCAATGAACCTAAACAAACTCAAGTCAACTCAACCAATAAAAGTATAGAACCATAATTCTTTGAAAGACTAACTATAAAAAAGTATCATTTTGAAGTTGAATCTGGCCTATTAGGCAAACTTAGAAATGTTTGCATAAAAATACCCTTAATCCAAGAAATTAAGTAGGTACCAATATACACAAAAATGGTGAGATAGTTATGCCAGAAGAAGCCAAAAATAAAATGGAAGGACCCTCAGAGTTTGGATGTTTTAGGGTAGCTTGTTGACATATTGCTAGGAAATATTGTTGTTCTTAAATATACAAACCCTAGAAGCCCTATAGTATATGTTCAAACCAATGGAACTCTCATCCAAAATACCTTAATTGACCTATGAGTATCCATAAATTTAATCACAAAGGAAACCATGAAAAAACTTCAATTAATGGAGCTCTCACCTACACCTACTATTTTACAACTAGTAGATAAGTCAACTATTAAACTAGAGGGTATTATAGAAGAATTGGTTATCACATTAGAATCATGGGAATACCCTACAGAATTTATGGTGTTACAACCTAAATAAAACCTTGTAGGATACCCCTTAATCCTAAGAAGACCTTGGTTTGCTACTGTAGATGCATTCATCAGTTGTAGGTCTAGTAATATGATCATTTCCAATAGAAATGTGACAAAACAATTAGTCTTTTATGCATGTACACAACTACATATAAATTTGGATCAAACTGCATGGCCTACCCTAGATGAGGGTGATCAATATTCATTAAAAACACTAATGGCCATTGAATGTAGTCCAATGTTGGAAACCCAAGATGAAGATAAAGCCCTTGTAAACATTATGTAGAATTCTTATGGAAAGGACTCACAACATTACAATTAGCTAACATGCTTGCATGACCCTTTGCATAACATAATACCTGAAAGTGCATCCAAGTATAATTCTTAGATTTTTCATACATTACTACCCTATTATTGCATCTCTAATTTAAAAAAACTTGATATTTCCTAAATTAAGATATTAGCCTTGACCATAGAAGTTACACTACGTATAACACTAAATGTAAACAGTCAATTAATAGCTACACAACAGTCTTCACTACTAACCATGTGCAACATGCGCATGCACCTAAATTTCCATAGGACTATCATGATATGAAAGGAATATATCCTAACCTATGCATGCACAAAATTTACATTAATGAAGGCTACAAACTAGTGAGGTAGCCTCAAAGAAGAATGAACCCAGTTATATGTGATAGTCAAAGAAAAATTATAGAAGTTACTAGATGCATGGTTCATTTATCTAATATTTGATAGCCAATGGGTCTCCCCGTTAGTGGTTGTGCCCAAAAAGGGAGAAAAATGGAGGGTATGTGTTGATTAGAGAGAATTGAATGAAAAAAATAGAAGAGACCACTTTCACCTTCCTTTTATTGATTAAATGTTGGATTCATTAAAGAGAAACAATATTTTTTCCTTTTTAGATGCGTTTAGTGGGTATAACTAGATCAAAATAGCTCTAGAGGACCAAGATAAGACAAAATTTACCTGCCCTTAGGGTACATATGCATATTTTTTCTTGTCATTTAGGTTATGTAATGCTCCTACCACATTTCAAAGGAAGTCTTAAGTATATTCTCAAGATTTTCTCATGATTCATGATGATGAAAAAAGGAGTGGTCTTGGGACACCTTATGTCTAGCAAGGGGATTTAAGTAGACCCAAAAAAGATTGAAGTGATTTCCACCCTACCTGTTCCTCATAAGAAAAAGGGTGCTAGAAGCTTTCTTGTTCATGCTAGTTACTATAGGAGGTTTAGTCAATACTTCAGTAAGATTGCATCACCACTATTTGCTCTCCTATCTAAATATTTAGAACTTGAATAGAACCCTTCTTGCTAAAACACCTTTGAAGCCATCAAATTAGCACTTACTAAGGCTCCAATATTAAGATGACCAAACTGGAGAATACCTTTCCTTATACATAGATGCATCTAATCTTTCAATAGGAGTTGCTTTAGGATAGAAATAAGGGAATTTATTATATATCATTTATTATATCAGCAAGAATATTCAAGGTGTAGAGCTCAATTACACAATAGCTAAAAAGAAAATGTTGGAAATAGTCTATGCCATCAATAAGTTTAGGCACTACATCACAAGATAATCTATCTTTATTTACACTGACCATATAATAGTAAGATATTTAATGAATAAACTAGTGGTTGGAGGAAAACTTGTAAGATGGTTATTACTACTCCAAGAGTTTGATATCACAATTATGGATAAACCAAGGGAGGCCAATGTAGTAGAAAAATTTCTCTCAAGACTACCAATAAAATAAACAAGAGGATATTGTGGTTGACTCATTCCCTAATTAACACTTATTTTCCCTCTTTGTGCATACACCCTGGTATACAGATATAGCTAATTATTTGGTTGCAAGGAAAACACTACCACATCTCTCACCAAGGGAAAAGAGACATCTAGTTGAGATAAGTTTTCCTTATTCATGGGTAGCTGGAAATCTATTTTATACATAGCCTAATAACATAATGAGAAAATGCATTAGGGAGGATAAATTCTATGACATTTTGAAGGCATGCCATGATGAACCTTATGGATGAAATTTTAAAACTAAAAGTACAATTCTCAAAATCTTGAACACTAGTTACTATTTTCCTACACTTCACAAGGATGTAGTCAAGAAAATAAGGTGTGACAAATGCAAAAGAATGGGACATCCTTTTAAGACTGATGAAATACCACTCCATTCCCAACTAGTCATTGCACCATTTGACAAGTGGAGACTAGATAACATTAATCACATATCCCTAGCATCAAATAACACAAAATATATCTTGGGTTGTATAGATTATCTTACAAAATGGGTAGAAGTAAAAAATTTATAATTTTCAAGGGATGGAAATATTGCTAAGTTTCTCTATGAAGATATCTTTACAAGGTATGGTGTTCCTAGAGAAATAGTAACAAACCAAAGGCCTTAATTCACTTTAGATCTGATTAAAAAATTAGTATAAGAATATGAGATCAAAAATAGGAAATATACGCCTACCACCCCAAGCTAATGGTCAACTAGAAGTTACCAATAAGAAAATAGAGAGTGTTCTTAGAAAAATAGTGCAACTCCACACGAAGGATTGGGAAACAAAGCTACCTGAAGTAGTTTAGGCTTATAGGACAACCTAGAATACTACAATAGGCTTCACACACTATGAATTGGTGTATGGATATAAGGTTGTCCTTTCCAATGAGTTTGAATATAAGACTCTGAACAATAGTGAATCTTAGAATGCATATATCTACAACACAAAAAGAGAAGTTGCATAGTCTCAATGATTTAGATGAGATACAAATGGAAGAAATCCATCATAGTGAGATCATACAAAAATAAAATATTTGATGGCATAATCAATTCATCAAGACTAAATAGTTTAACATAAGTGATTGGGCCTTCCTTTATGATTCTAGGTATAAAGACCATAAGAGGAAATTACAAACAAGATGGTTGAATCCATATGAAATTCAACATGGTTTTCCCTATGGGGAAGTTTAGCTAACCATCATTGGTGTAGTAATATTCTCACTCTTAGTAAATGGCCATAAACTAAATCTTTACAAGAAGCCACTACAAAAGGATGACTTCTTATGCACTCTACAATCTCAATTTGAGATAGAATTGCATGATCCATCAATAGATCAAGCACTTAATCAAAAGAAGTCTCAGAAGATGAGCCAAATAGATTTCCTACTAATATTTCATAGGTATGATTACATATTATCCAACACTTATCACATGCACACACATGTATAGATTATGATCACCAACCTTTATTTTTCTAGACCTACTATAGAAGTTCATGGGAACTATAGCAAAAAGCATCAAGGCACACCATTTACACAGGAATTGATTGTTTAGCTAATTGAAGTACTTTTCACATTACATTTCATCCATACCTATAGCCACCACCATTTACATTCATATCATGCAACCTATCCATTCCATCACATGTAGAATGAAGCAATAAATTCCACTCTTCGTGGAACATACTTTTTGTAGATTTTCATTAACCACTCATCATTCTTGGACATGTGTTATACCTCATGTTGTGTTACTTTTTCATGCATGAAAATATGTATTACTTCACCATAAAGTACTATCATTTTAAATCTTTTTCACCAAGCTACATAGTGGTGTTTGGTCCTCATCATACTTGCCAACTTTCCACTCACTCCATGATCACATGTACTCTTTGTGTTAACTAGATATAATTAACATTTAATATGGCTAATTTTATATAAATTTATATTCATGCACACCTAAAATTTAACATTTCATGTATCATAATTTAAATTCTTTACACTTATCCTTCTCAACCTTCCTATACTTTCTATTTGAGGCAAAATATCATAATTAAGTTGGGAGAATGAAAAAGTTATTTATTGTTATCACACAACATTTTAGAAGCTAGACATAATTTCCTTCACTTCCTTCAATTGATCACAAAGAAATGATAGCAACAAGTGAAAAAGTATCAAGTGCAGAAGTATAGGAGCAATACAAGTGAGAGAAGACTATCCAAGAACATAGTATAGAAGTAGAGGGTGAAAAAGGTGATTGTATTGTAGCAATGGGAGGAGACATTGTGAGGAGAGAACCTATAGCACACAATTTATTATTGGAAGATAGGTAATGTTTACCAATTTCCTAATAGGTGGGATGGTTGGATTACTCTCTTTGTCTTATAGAATATAATGAGCTAATGACTCAACAATTTTCAAGTACTTTGTAGAATGAAGCCATTGTAAGAGGAATAAAGATTGATGCTTTAGAGGTAGATATATAGTAGAAGTATTAAGGATGCCATGAATAGGGGAGGAATTCCTAGTGAGGGAAGTGTTGAGAATGGGGGCCCACCACCTTGGGACTATAGGTCACAGCAGAGTCCCAAGAAATGGGCTGCCCTAAACTACCTCGATTTTGCAAAGTGAATTGAAAGGGGTAAGGTACTAAGGCTAAAAATGAAGGGCATATGCCATGTCACTTTCCTTTTGCTAAAAAAAAATGTTCAAAGGGTCAAAAGATTTGATTTCAAGGGTCCGTCCTACTACCTAGATAACTTACTATCTAAGGATGATGACGCAGATGACAAACACCAATGTAACGCACTAGCATATTAGTGGTGTGTTGGCATCCATACAAATAGAGATCTAGCAAATAGGCTGACACTCAGCGAAAATTACTAACTATCTAACAAATAAGTGTTTACACTATGATAGAATGTTGAAAGAGTATGAAATTGAAAGAATAATGAAATGAATGCTATAACTAAATTATGTTAGAATAGACAAAGAGAGGGTAAGAAATTGGACCTTTCTACCAATGAGTTGAATCTTCAAGTAGCTCCACATGAGAACACCTACACACATAAGACCAAGGAAATTTTTGGATCTATTTTTAGAGGACTACCTTAGTCATTCCACCACTTTGGTGTTCTCACCTCCATAGATAGCTAGATAGCCACATAATATAGAAAATAATAAAGAGATAGAAAGGAAAGCACCAATAAAAAGTACACTACATAGTAAACAAAATGATGCAAGGAACAAGTAGAAATGGAAAATATCACCTCCACACCTATGAGAAATCAAGGTAATAGTGGAAGGAGAGAGCTTGTAAGTCCTCCAATAGCAACATTGTTGCAACAATCATGGTGTCAAAGCCAAGAATAACAACTTTCAACTAAGAAAATGGTGGTGTAGAAGCTTGGAAGTGCAAGAATGGAGCTAAGAGTGAGTGAATTGATGAAGAGAGTGAAGAAAAATGTTCAACAGTTCAAGAGAGAGTGGATGAATGAGAAGATAGATCATTTGAATGGAAAAAGGGAGGCAAAAGACCCGTTTCTCATTCGTCAGGGAAGTAAGAGGCATTAAAGTTCATCACCAATGGAGAAATGTAATGCCTCTATGGATTTCAAAGGTAGCAATCCTATTAGGATGGATGTGCAGTGCGTGGATGTTCACATGGTGCATCTAGGTCCCTGATAGAGATTCCTACACTAACACAAAAAGATGTGGCCAGGTGGTGGTGGCAGAATCACATCATCAAATTTACATTTGTTCTAAGGTAAGGGCTATGAAATAGGGAATTTTCCTAGGGGTGCCAATCTACTCCATTACATTTTCCCCCCACTTTAGCAAGAATTCATGTTATTTTGAATGTGTGGTAAAGTATCTAAATAGGTTGAAGAAAATATACATGAACCATCAAGGAAGAAAATCTTTGATCTAGAACACCCAAACGTGTAGGCGGTAGCTTTATAGGTTCTCAGTTTTGTAGGGAAACTTTGATGCAAAATAGAGAGATGGATCATAGGTACTCATTCCTATGATAATTGAACAAAAGGATCTATGGGCTCTTGGTCCTAGAGAAGTTGAAAAAAGGCTCTACAAGTTCTCAGTCCTATAGAAAGAAAGTGCTTCACAAGCACTTGGTCCTATGAAGGAAGAACCATAGTTTCTCAATCCTACAAGGCTTGCATGAAAAGACTCCATAGGTGCTCAATCTTGGAGTGTTTGATGTTAAAGGCCCCTATAGGTTCTCAGTCCTACAAGGCAAGCTTGATTGTGAAATCAACTTTATAGGTTCTCGTTCCTACAAAGCAACATATTAAGTAGTAGATAAAACATGTTAGGTGGCAAAGCTCAAACAAATAAACACGTCACAGAGAAAGCAATTAAAGGAGAATTTTTCAAAGGGGGTCCCCTCAGGAACCCTTCTAGATAGAAAGGGGTCCACAAAAAGGGAGACTCCAATTGGAAAGCATGAAATTTTTCACAAATGATTATGTCATCAAGGAATCCTTTTGAAAGATATTTTTTGTCAAGGAATCCAATAAAAAGAATGATCCTTTAGAGAAGGCAAGTTTTCATATTCTTTTTGCTATGAATTCATTTTCAAAAGATAAATTCCACTAATGGGATCCTTATTGAAGGATGTGTTTTTGAAAAATGAAATATTTTCAATAAGGGATTTATTGTCCACTTAATTCACCTTACTGAAAAATTAGAGTAGTAGCCCCCCTTGCTATAGTGTGTGTGAATCAAAGGAGCATCTAGATTCCTAAGGAAAGAAAGAAAAGCTAGTGTTCTTTTGGCCCACGAGACAACAAGATGTAAACATAGAAATTTTTTCACACACATGAGGGACAACACATAAGCACCACAACATCACAAAGTAAGAAGAAAGAGAGACAAGTAAAGGAAAAAAAACAAGAGACAAGTAGAAATGAAGAAATTAAGAGATAGGGGGATCTAGGAGTTCAAGGTTATGTGGACATGGAAAAAGTATCCTTTATTTCTTGCTTGATTTGGGAATAATTAATGATAAATTGAGCTTATTGAGGCCTTGATTTGGTGTTGTGAGGTGTTTTACGCATCCACACTAGGTCTTGGACCCTTGCAAACTGAATAAATTGCATTTAATGATGTCTTTTGAAGGTGTTCTAAAGTGTTGTAAAAGACTTTCACACCTCTCTAGACTTAATGGACCCATATTTCCCTAATTCAATGTTGAAAAATGTATTTAAATGCATCCTCACATTAATCTAGAAGGCTTGTAACTTAAACCTAATCTTAATCTAGTGTTGTAATGTGTCCTACACATTCACATTGGATGTTGTGCATTTTTAAGCTAAGTGGACCTCGTTTTAATGTTGTAAAATATATTTAATCACACTTTCACATTGAATTTTGTGTCCCAAGCCCTAATTAACCTTTACATCATCATTAATTGGCTCCTATGACCCCATACTGTGCATCCCAAGGCATAATTTTATCAAATACCTGATGAAATCAACATGAGAACTAAACTCTCTCATTCCCCAACATTCCAACTATCAAAAGAGACCCTTTGGGACTAAGTTTCCCATCTGGGTGAATGAGTCCCTGCCAGGTGGGACCAAGTCACCTAGCATGGCACTTAGTCCAATTTGGCCTATTTTCAAGGTTTGAGCGAGAAATTTTGGAGTTTATTTTTCTTCCATGTCAGCCTTAGGGATCCAATTAATGGAAAAATTAGGTGTATTTCCTATAAATACAAGCCTCTAAATCCTAATTCATAATCATCTTAACCTAATCATTTCATTCATCATCTATCTTCTCGTCCAAGTCAAGCAAGCTAGGGTTTTGGCATTCTAAGTCATAAAGATAGCTTCCAAGGACATTCAAGGGCATATTCTTCAACTATTGCTACAGAAAATCAAGATCAATCATCATGGAAAGGTATAAACTCCATTACTTCATGCTTCATTGTCTCATTTCTTCATTTTGGTTTAATTACCTAAAAAGGGGTTTGACCAAGGCAAACCCCCATGCCCTACCATTCACCATTTCTTTCTCTACCCACCTTCACACAAACAACAAACTCAATGCCAACCTAAACTCATCCTTTGCCCACTATCACATAACACTCCACCTCCACCTAAACCCAACTTTACCCTTTACCCACCTCAGAATAATGTGTCATAGCAATCAAGTCAAAATATCATTGCTCATACATATAACACTAGAAACAATCCATCACCACAACAACTAACCCCAACTTCCCTACCTTTGCCTAGTTCTATAGTGCCTCCTACTCCTTGATTAAGGGAGTATGATCTTGTTGAACAACTTAAGAGCACTCTCGCAAAGATATCCCTTTGGGACCTTCTCCAAAATCCACCTACCTATCACAATATGCTTCAAACGGACTTACAACAAGTCTGTATCCCTTCTAATGTGCAACCAAATGACATAGCAGCCATAATTCAAGGATTAAATGTTGACATTGTTTTCCACCAAAGTGAACTCCCCCCTTTGGATGTGCAAAAACAAAATGAAGCATTCATGATCATAGCTCAATACAATATGATAGGGATAAAATGAACCCTTGTTGATAATGGCTCTACTCTTAATGTGTGTAGTGTGAACCTTTTGGATAGGCTTCATGTGGATAAATGAAAAATTCAACCTGAATCTTTATCTATTAAAGGCTTTGACAATGAAGAAAAGAAACCACTTCATATGATCACTTTTCCTATTATAGTGGGAGTAGCCACATTGCAAACACCAATCCATGTCATGCCTCATAATCTTTCATATAGTCTTCCTTTAGGAAGACCATGGATTCATGAGATGAATGCAGTGCCTTCAACTCTTCATCGTACAATGAAATATATTTACAATAACACTATCTCCATAGTTGGTGTTGATCATGAGCCTTATTGTGTCTTATAGCTTGAGAAAAATAGAGAGAACCCCTCGAACACCTTAACCCGAACCACACAAATGGAACATGTGCAACAAAAGGGAAAACAACAACACATTAAACAAGTCACGAAGCTATTGCATGATGATTTTGGATCCATATACTTCACACCACCACTCATGGACAGTCCTTCAAAAGCATTCACCTCAACTACTTCAGACAACAAAAGAAACTACACAACAACCTTTGATGAGCTTAATCACAAACAACCACCCAATCCAAAAGTAATGAAAAAGCTTTATTGATGAGGTTATGAGCTTATGAAAAAGCTTGGATATAGTGGAAAAGGAGGTGGTGCTAATGAAAAAGGTATCCTCAACCCTATAGATCCTATCACCCAACAAACAACTCACGGTCTTGGTTAATTTCCTTTGAAAGAAGTAATCAAACCTTCCCTAGACATCAATACTATCATAAAACATCCTTATAAGACAACTTTAACCATCATTCATCCTAAACTCCTTGACACTAGTGGTCTTGAAAGTTCTCCTTTCCAAAACATGAAAAAAACAACAAACTCTTCACCTAATGTCAATTTCATCACACAAAACACTAATGAATTGAATTCATTAGATTTTACATCCTCTTATAAAGGAGAGAAAAAAATCTTGCAGTCTAAAGAGTCTTGTGTACATATGACATCTTGTACATCTAAGCAAGAAACATCTTTGTTACAAACTACAGGACCACCTTCTACCATAGATCAAGAGGGTATCTTGTGAAGACTTCTCCAAGATCACTTGATCACCCTTCCTCCAAGAACTCGCAAGGAATTATATTACAACAATTCATTATTTTCCTATCATAGAGTTCATGGTCACTCCACTAATGAATGTAAGGCTTTGAGTAGTAAAATCCAACATTTTGAGGATTTTTTTATTCTTCCTTATGTGGAGGCACCTAATTCCTCTAATTGATACCATATTTCACTCTAGCATGCATTTCATCAATCGTTTCAATTCACCTTTGTCCTACACTAAGTGGGGACAAGGGGTTAGGTAGCCTTGTCTTTGTATGTCACTTTTCATTGCCTCTTTTGACTAGTTGTTAACCTTTCATGAACATATAAGAGCAAGCTTGGGATGTGGACGGCATGCCTTAAGTTGGATCGTTCATGACATACTGCCCTTTTCATGATGTAGCTTATAAGAAACATATGACTTGGCATAGGGCTTTCCACGTAAGCTCTCATGTCCTCCTTTTACTTTAAAGCAATTGTTCATAGTAATGGTGTTTGCAACCGCTTTAAAGTCGGGGCATACACTTACACTCATATTTCATTATGTGATTTCTTTCTTCTTGTGATGCATCCTTTTCTTGGTGGAGTGATTCGGTTTGATTCCCTCCAAGAGTGTGATACTCCTTTGGTGCATTCTCTCTTGGAGATGTTAATCACAATGTCCCCTAAGATGAGATCTTGCATGAACTAAGAAAAATCCCTTTGAGCACGCCTTACACTATTGTCGCATTCACAACAAATGTTGTATGGCCACCTTGCATAATACAACTTGAATGCATGTGGTGCCATCATGTTTGTCTATGAGTGTCAAGAATACGAAGTTTTGCTTACCTCATAGAGCTTCAAAATCATTTTCATTGTGGTGCCTTATTAAAGTTATCAGGGGGTATAACTTTGGTATGGTTTGAGCAAGAATCCAATTCTAAGGCATGACTTTTCCCCATAGCCACCTGTGTGTATGTGAGAACATATCAGTCATATGTGTCTCACCCCATGGACAACCAAAAGTTTCATGGCCCCAGAGTGAGTATACTTGGGCTTTCTCACCCGTTGGAAAGCCAATAATTATGTCACCCCATAGTGAGTATACGTTTCTTTTTCCAAACAAACAACCTAGATCTGGTCCACAATGTGTTGGACAAATGGTCAAAGCTTGATCCACCCCATTTTCATTTCCTTCTAGTTCTTGCCATTGTATGATCATGTATTTGCTCTTGTTTCATATTATACACTTGCATGTGTCTTTTGCACTCATGTTGGTTTGAATCAAGATCTTGGATCTTGGGGGCTTGCACAACCTCCTTTGATCTTTGTCATTCTTTGTCATCTACATTGGTATGGTTGGACCCCTCTTGAATGTCTACTTTAGTGTCAGTTTGAAGCAAGTTCATCCTCTCACTAAAGTGGGGGCTAATTGTGGACATCGAAGAAGTATCATTTTTTTCTTGATTGATTTGGGAATAATTAACTATAAATTGAGCTTATTGATGCCTTTATTTGGTGTTGTAAGGTGTTTTACACATCCACACTAGGTCTTGGACCCTTGCAAACTAAATAAATTGCATTTAATGATGTCTTGTGAAGGTGTTGTAAAGTGTTGTAAAAGAATTTCATGTCTCTCTAGACTTAATGGACCATATTTCCCTATTCAATGTTGCAAAATGTATTTAATTGCATCCACACATTAATCTAGAAGGCTTGTAACTTAAACCTAATCTTAATCTAGTTTGTAATGTTTCCTACACACTCACATTGGATGTTGTGCATTTCTAGGCTAAGTGGACCCTTTTTAGTGTTGTAAAGTGTATTAATCACACTTTCACATTGAATTTTATGTCCCAAGCCCTAATTAACCTTTACATCATCATTAATGGGACCCTATGACCCCATATTATGCATCCCAAGGTATAATTTGATCAAATACCTGATGAAATCAGCATAAGAACTAAAATTACTCATTCCCCAACATTTTAGCTATCAAAAGGGCCTCTCTGGGACTAAGTTTCCCATCTGGATGAATGAGTCCCTGCTAGGTGGGACTAAGTCGCCTAGCATGGTGACTTAGTCCAATTTGGCCTATTTTCGAGGTTTGAGCAAGAAATTTTAGAGTTTAAGTTTATTTTTCTTTCATGTCATCTTTAGAGATCCAATTAACAGACAAATTAGGTGGATTTCCTATAAATAAAAGCCTCTAAACCCTAATTCATAATCATCTTAACCTAATCATTTCATTCATCATCTATCTTCTCTTCAAAGTCAAGCAAGCTAGGGTTTTGGCATTCTAAGTCATAAAGATAGCTTCCAAGGACATTCAAGGGAAGATTCTTCAACTATAGCTACAAAAAATTAGGATCAATCATCATAGAAACGTATGGCAAGGTATTAACCCAATTACTTCATGCTTCATTTTCTCATTTCTTCATTTTGGTTTAATTACCTAAAAAGGTTTAACCAAGGCAAACCCTCATGCCCTACCATTCACCATTTCTTTCTCTTTCATTGTGTGTTTGAAGATCGTTGAAGATTAGGTTGAAGACTTGGTGAAGACATCTCCTTTCTTGCAAAGCAAAAATATCAACAAAAAGTCACTTTCAGGCCCAAAAATTAGAGTTTCAGAAGTGCAAACCTGTAGAGAACCGAAGTGCAGACCAAGGGCTTCCACTTCCACTTTCAAATTTTTAGAAATTCAAAAGTGGACTAAGTCACCAACAGTGGTGACTTAGTCCCTCTGTGATCTAGGTGGATCTTCTGAACCTAAAAATTGAAGTGTTCTAGTTTCTCTCAGAAGTAGTGTCATTTCATAGAGCACAGAATTCTGAATCTGATGCAATTTGAACGAATGAAAAAGGAGTCTGTTTGTACAAGATATCGCCAGTTAAAGTTAGGTCAATGCCAATCAACGCTGATATCTGGGAAGAGGAAAAGGTGGGATATTCATCATCACCAAATTGGTCAAAGTTGGGATCATCGCAAAGGTCTCATCATCATGATTCCAACGGCGTTCGTTTCATCAAAAACGGAGCTCGTATACGAGAATTACAGCCAGTCAAAGCTCATAGTTGACCAAGGTACCATGAGGTACGGTTGCTAATGTCAGCATGATGTCATCCTACTAAATTGGAAAATGGGCCATCGTACGGATGATGACGTGGACCTGTGGTCATGACATGTGGCTGACCAATCAACTATCGACACGTGGCAGGCAGAAGTACGATAGACTGACACGTGGCAGATGCGATGAGTTGACATTCGACGTGGATGCTGACATGACAGTGACATGAATCCACATGTGCTCAAACTGGTATGGTGATGTGGCGATGACTGTGATATAGCAGCGAATGTAATATCACCATGTGGCACAACGAGGATGCACCACATGGATCCTTTGTCTCCTCCTCTAGCGCGGGTGGTTTATCAGTTCGTTTGTTTAAAAAAAGAATGGTGGGTAGATTTGAACCACCGACCTCTCTGTCGACAACGTAGGGTTCCGACCGTTGTGACATGGACATTGGATCCAAACTATAAGCAGCGTCAGTTTGTTTTGTTCTAATTCGGTTCGAGTTTGGTGGACAAAAATTCCCAACAGGAGTTGAACCCCGCATCGGGCAGATTCCAAAATACATGGACGCCAATACACCGTCGAATGTATTAGAAATTGTAATGGCCCCATTTTGATATAATGTATTGTGTAAACCAAAGCCCATAACTATTAACTAAAAAGTTATTAGTTAGACCCTCAAATGGTTATTTTTTAAATACCAACAAATCCTTAACAACTATAAGCCGATAAATGAAAGGCTTAGAATGGGGTTGTTTTTATTAAAGGGGATTTTGTTGATTTATATGTAAAAATGGGTGATTTTATAACCTTATGGTTATTACCCATATTGAGTAAATTTAAAGTATTTAAGGGGGTGTAAGGGGTTGTAGAAATCATCAAATTCTTCTCAAGTCAATTCTTCACAAGCTTTTCTTCTGCAAGCCAAGTAATCTCAGGAGGAGATTTTTGAAACTTGGCAAGACTTTGCTTAGTCTTTGTAAGCTTCTTGTTGTTCTTCTACAAGGACGTCTTGCCAACGTGGAAGTTAGGTTCATAGGTGGAGTCACTTTTTGGAGGCCTCTTGTAAGGCGAAAGCTGACCTCTTTTTGTAACCTGTGGCATTTCCAAGTCTTGAAGGCAATAGATCGATTCGTTTTTATAGCGAATCCGGAGACGTAGCCGACTTTCAGTGAAATCCGTTATCATCTCGTTTCTATTCTTTTGTGATTTCTTGTAGTTGTTTTTTTGAGCTTAGTAGATTAAAGATTTGAATTTACATGTTGGATTTATATCGTTAATTTAAAAGATCCTGGTGTTAGATTGACTATTGTAGTCTTTGTAAGTCTAACTCATGAACTATTCCAAGCAAGTGCTCAATTCGTTTATGGATCAAGTGGTATCAGAGTAGGTTACTAAGCTCCTTTTACAGTTAATCACAAGATGGCATCCGAATCAGGTGAAGCATCCATAGTGATGACATCATCGATGGTACGAGAGTTCTTTGAGATGAAGAAGATGATCGATACTAATTTTCACGATCATTGTGAAAGGTCTGACAAGGTGTAGAGGCTAGAGGAAGCAAATCATCATTTGCAGAAAAAAATGAAGAATTGAAGAGATTGTTGGAAGAGGCCAATGCGGAAAAGCAAAGGCTAGAGGCCTTGTTACAAGAGTTCACTGGAGAGCAGAACAAGAGGAGTCCTCTTGTATCTGAGAGTGGCCACATTTGCAGGTTTTGTCTACATTATGAGGATACATCATCCTCATACTCCCTGCTTACCCCACCTGATAGTACGAGGGCTTCTTCAGCAACAAAGCCAGTGGCCAAGTTTGTTTGTGGCCACGATTGGGAAAATTCTCCTGGGGAAGTAGAGTGTGCCTATTGTCGGTAGATGGAGTACCTTGAGACTCTTAATCTTCCAAATAGTGACAATAATTATCGCAAATTATCTTCTTCCACAGACTAGAAGAAGTCAGCAAAGGATGAGTAGAGCTCTTTTGTGCACTTTGAGAAGCACACAAAAGGTATCATAATGAAGTTGCTAGGAAAGATGGGTTTTAGAGGAAAGGGCCTCGATGTTTCTGAGGAAGGTATCACCAATCCGGTCAAGGCAAAGAAATGACCATGAAACCAAGGATTGGGATTTAGAAAGGAAATGGGACAATCCTCTAGAATTTAGAATTTCTGCACCCACTATGGCATCAGTGGACATTGGGACGCAAAGTGTTGGAAGCTGCATCTAGAGCTCCATCGTCGATCAAGGTCCATAGAGAGACCCAACCACCAGCATGTTGAAGAGATGACAATGGAGCTGGTAGTTGCTACCACCCCTAAAGCAATCCCAAAGGAAACCAAGCCATAGCTTGAGCAGCCAATAAAGGAGAGTTTCTTCAAATAGCTCTGAAAGAGCTGGGAACATCGCTCATTGAACTAGTATATCAACTTGTGTGTGTTTATTATGTGTTTCTAGTGTAATAAATATGTTGATAAGCTAGTGTGGTTTTGTGAGAATAAAACTCATTAAAATTGTTTGTAACAGTTTATTTATGAAGTTGTCTTTCTTTTTGATTGAGAATTTGTAAGGCTCTTGGAAGCCATGTCTCTGGTAATCAATGGAAAGAGATACTTGATAACTTCTTACTGCAGGACAGTAATTTGTTTCTTGTAGTTCTTGTAGTTTCTTTCAGTGCGAAGCTTTAGTTGAAGAGCACTTTTTCAGACAAGGTTGTTGAGAACAGTCAACAGTGACCTTGTATGTTCTCAACTTGAAGACTCAGTGATGGTCATTTTCAGGATAAGTCTGAACTTAGTTGGAGTTCTTGAAGTATTTATCAATGACCTTGTTGCTTCAGATGGATGAGACCTGAGTTGTGTGGTGGAGCCTTGAATCAGCTATTCTAAAATACAAGGGTGAAGGAATATGTCAGGCTAAGGCGCAAATCCATGCTCGAGTAGTTGGAGGAACAATAGAAACAAGCCAGAAGAAGGTGAGACATGCAGAATGTGAATTATGTGTGAGAAGCACTGAGGGATAGGTTTATCATACTCAGTTTTTCCTTCTTGCTTTGGGTGTTTTAAGTTCCATTTTTGAACTACATTATGAGGAGTTGTGAATTCCTACATTGTTGAAGTGTAAGACCCTGATAGGAAGATGTGGCAGTGTGTTCTGGTGATTCAGATCGTGGCGAGTGGCAAGATGCTGAATGTGATATTTTTGAAGGAACTATACACTTTTGGAGGACCAAAAGTTCTTCAGTGGGGAGGTTTGATCCAGGTGGATCTTCTGAACCTGAAAATTGAAGTGTTCCAATTTCTCTCAGAAGTAGTGTCATTTCATAAAGCACAAAATTTTGAATCTGACGCAACTTGAACGAACGAAAAAGGAGTCCATTTGTGCAAGATATCGCCGATCAAAGTTCAGTCAATGTCGGTCAACGTTGATATCTGGGAAGAGAAAAAAGGTAGAAAATTCATCATCACCAAATTGGTCAAAGTTGGTGTCATCACAAAGGTCTCATTGTCATGATTCCAACGGCATTTGTTTTGTCGAAAACGGAGCTTGTACGTGAGAATTACAGCCAGTCAAAGCTCATAGTTGACCAAGGTACCATGAGGTATGGTTGCTGACGTCAGCATGATGTCATCCTGCTGACTTGGAAAATGGGTCATCGTATGGATGATGACGTGGACCAATGTGGTCATGACATGTGGCAGCCGTACAAGTGACGTGGTGGTACATTCATCAGATGACGTCAACAGAACTGACCAATCAACTATCAACATGTGGCAGGCCGAAGTACGACAGAATGACATGTGGCAGATGTGATGAGTTGACATTCGACATGGATGCTGACATGATAGTGACGTGGCATCCACATGTGCACAGACTGGTATGGTGATGTGGCGATGACTATGATATAGTAGCGAATGTAATATCACCACGTGGCACAATGAGGATGTGCCACGTGGATCCTTTGTCTCCTCCTCCAGCATGGGTGGTTTATCAATTCATTTGTTTAAAAAAAGAATGGTGGGTAGATTCGAACCACTGACCTCTCTGTCGACAACTGAGGGTTCCGACCGTTGCGGCATGGACATTGGATCCAAACTATAAGTAGCGTTGGTTTTCTTTTGTTGTGATTCGGTTCGAGTTTGGTGGACAAAAATGCCCAACGGGAGTTGAACCCTGCATCAGGCGGATTCCAAAATACATGGATGCCAATACACCATCGAATGTATTGGAAATTCTAATGGCCCCATTTTGATATAATGTATTGTGTAAACCAAAGCCCATAACTATTAGCTAAAAGGTTATTAGTTAGAACCTCAAATGGTTATTTGTTAAATACAAACAAATCCTAAACAACCATAAGCCGATAAATGAAAGGCTTAGAATGGGGTTGTTTTTTTTAAAGGGGATTTTGTTGATTTATATGTAAAAATGGGTGATTTTATAACCTTATGGTTATTACCCATATTGAGTAAATTTAAAGTATTTAAGGGGGTGTAAGGGGTTGTAGAAATCATCCAATTCTTCTCATGTCAATTCTTCACAAGCTTTTCTTCTGCAAGCCAAGTAATCTCAGGAGGAGATTTTTGAAACTTGGCAAGACTTTGCTTAGTCTTTGTAAAAGCTTTGTAAGCTTCTTGTTGTTCTTCTACAAGGACGTCTTGCCGACGTGGAAGTTAGGTTCATAGGTGGAGTCACTTTCTGGAGGCCTCTTGTAAGGTGAAAGCTGACCTCTTTTTGTAACCTATGGCATTTCCAAGTCTTGAAGGCAATAGATCGATTCATTTTTCTAGCGAATCCAGAGACGTAGCTGACTTTCGGTGAACTCTGTTATCATCTCATTTCTATTCTTTTGTGATTTCTTGCAAAAAAAATTTGAGCTTAGTAGATTAAATATTTGAATTTACATGTTGGATTCATATCGTTAATTTAAAAGATCCTTGTGTTAGATTGACTATTGTAGTCTTTGTAAGTCTAACTCGTGAACTATTCCAAGCAAGTGCTCGATTCGTTTACGGATCACTCTAAACCTATTTTTAGAGGTTTTTGTAGATTTGGATACCCATTTAGCCAAAATGGGCTTCAGAATAGTTTTTCTAGATCTAGGACTAAGTTTCCCAAATTGGCACAAGTGTCCCAGTTGACTTATGTATTAGTTCTATCAAGATTCCAAACCTTCATCTCATCCGTTTTCAGCCTCTAGGTGCAAAAACATTTTTTATAACTTTATGTCTAGTTTTGTTTGCATTTTTAGGTCATTTATCACATGTTTTTATATCACAATTTGTTTTCCAACAAGTTACATTTGTTAGGTTTTACATTAATAATCCATCTCTTTTATCAATTATTTTCATTTATACATCATATTTAGACACATTGCATCCATCCATACATTAATCTTGATTATAGACATGGCCCATTTTGGCCCACTACTCTCCTTTTAGGTGAAAAAACCCTAGAAGTGAAAGGGAGTCTTAGGGTGCCAAAATCTTTGTCAAGAGGTCATATCAGTTCTTATAAGTAACTCATGATGTATTTGAATGAAATATAATTAGTCCCTGAAGGTCCCAAATTATGAAGAAGAGAACATGAAGATAAAATTAAAAAAATTGGGTTGAACATGGAAGGAAGTCCTAAATTCCCCGAACACTTTTCATCATCCCTAATTATCGATTTAAAGCAAATTAAACCATATAGAAGAATAATGACACATATAGAGGAATTTCACAAAAAAAAATCACTTTTGTATCCAAGCACCTACAAGGGTAGCAAGGGTCTTCTAGGAATACATAAAGACAAACACAGGGAATCCAAACACACACAAATCTAATCTACAAATAAAGAAGAGGTGCCCCCTAGTCCTCATCAACTAGGAGGTTTTTTTTCTCCCAATCTAGATCACTATATGGGGGGTGAACAATCCTACAAGTCTAGGATAGTGAGAGGATCACCCTCCCACTCTCCTGTAACAAGGGACAAGGAAGAAGGCACCTCAAGGTCTTCTTCGTTGAGCTCTTGTGAGGTGAAGGTCATCGATTTTGCAAAGATCACTGAAAAGGTTGAGAAATCATCCACCAAGTCAAACATGCACTTAACTGGAGTGCCATGTGTTAACCAAGTGGGAGAGGAATGAGGCACCCAAGATCCAGTACCGACCTCATCAAGAGGGATAGTAACAAAATCAAGGGACATCAGGGTTACCTCTATCACTAGGATGATGCAAGACAAAGTAGAACTCCCTTCTAAAGAAGGTGATCCCTTCTTCTGACCTCCACTTGAAGTGAGGTCATCCTCCAACTTCCACTTCAACAAAGGATATGTAATCCGCATAAAAGAAGCAGAAGGTGAGGAGGAAGAGGACAGAACCAGGGCAGACACCACCATGGTGTTCAGCATGTCCATAGGATGGGAAAAAAGAGGGGTGTATGGAAGGGAAATCAAAAGTGGAGACTCCATTGAGGGAGTGATGAACACTTCCACCATTTTTGGGTGAGGATCATTAGCATTTTCTAGGGAGATAGAAGAAGAATCAAGGCTTGTGGAACTAAAGAAAAAGGAGAAAAATAGGGAGGCACAACATGAGGTGTTGAAATAGGTGCTATTGGCTCTCATTCTACCTTCTACAAGGCAGCTTGTTCAACAGCCAAATCCTTTTTCCAATGCTTACATTCACATGCAAGCAAGTTTTGTCAATGTCGGGAACTAAAACTTGCAACCTGATACGGGACAAGAGGCTCTTGTTCTATTATAGGAGTGTCCTCCATAATCATCACTAGTGGAAGGGTGGCCTCCTAAATAGGATTTGGAGCAAGAAGCATGGGAGTAGACATAATAGTAGGTGGAGAAGTAGACACAGGTGCCTTAGCAGTAGGCCTTTTCTCATTCATTGTTAAAAGGGTAGGAGTGGTTGGAGGCCATAGAGGCTGAGACACAGGAGAAACTCCACAAGGGCCCTTCCCCTTGCCATAAACAACAAACCTAGGCACCATGGGAAATACAAAGAAGTTCAAACACTCAATGCTTGGATTTTCACCAAGCAGGCACCATTAGGCTCCCCATGCGAGGCATGGGAGAAAGAGCCAAAGGTGCCACAGCAGGGTGAGAAGTGGAAGCAGATGGAGCAAAAGAGGATGAAGGTTCTTGGGCTTGAGCAAGCTTCCCCTTCCCCTTTTGTTGAGAGGAGGAAGCTTGATTCTATGCAATTATAGAACCTTTGACAAAGATGGCGTAGGGAGATGTTGGATAGGCCACCTTTGACATCATGCCCCCAATATTATACATGACATGGGAATGTTATAGCAAGTCATTCCTTAGAGGGAGTGGACTAATGGGACTAGGCCAAAAGTGATCTAATGAGAAGCCCTCAACATGACACCAACAATCTATAATTAGTTTCATGCACAACATGCACAGAGCCCTCATGAGAAAACTTAAGACATTTATGGATAACTAAAGTGATTCCATTCATGGAAACTGGCCATGGAATGCCTAGTTTCACCCTAAATAAATCTAACTTCGAAATTATAACAAAAGAAGTATTTATGGCCCTAGGTCCTACCAAGACTGGAAGGGTGATAGAATTGAGAGGAGGGACCGAGAGTCCATCGTGTGTGTGTATAGTGGTCTATGATTTCTTGTATTCCTCCCTATGCAAAAATTTTAAAAGCAAAGCCTCCTCCATTATGATGTTCACATGGCTTGGAGGGTCAACTAGGACACCGGGTACAATATTGCCATTGATGCAAGCGGGAATGTACAAGGGGGAAGGCTCTTTGTTCATAGGTAGATCCTACAAAGTGAAAGTTATGTTTGGTGACCCATTCATAGTTTGGGGGGAGGAATGTGTGTAAATGAAACCATGTTTATGTATTCTAATAGAACAAACTCTATGTAACCCAAAGGTTTGACAACTAAGTTCACATAGTGAGATGGAAATGGATCAGTGTAAATCTATAATTCATTATTGGCCTTTTCCACATAATTGTTAGCATTTTGCTTCTTCCCATCAAGTAGATGATACCATCATCAATGCAATCTTGAATCTCATGATGCAAGTGTGTGCATCTTTTAGCATCATTTTCATGAACTTGATGGTATTAGAAAAATGTGTGCTCATCATACCAGTTGGGGTAGGACTCGGTAAGAGGTTGGGGATCTGGAAAATTTAACACTTTATCTTTAAAAAAAATTTAAGATAGCAGAATCTGATTTAGATATTTTTGTAAATCACCTATTGCATTTAAATCCCTTGTCATCAGTCGAAGAGACCACATTTACAATGGTCATGTTTTTTCCTAAGATCAACACTATAGACCTACCCTCAAAATGGGTGTGTCAGGAGGATCCCCTAAATTGAGCAACCGTCTACTAATATTCTCATAATGTGACACAGAGATGTGTGAAAGAAGGATATTTCATCAAGGAAAATTTCTCCTACCAAGATCTCTATAGGTTCCCAATGAAAACCTTTTGAAAATCTAAGTCGAGAAAATGGTAAGAAATTTTTGAAAATAACACTAGATAACGAGCTATGAAATCAGTTATATTTCCATGTTCTTCTTGCTTACATCAGGCGAGATCTGAGAAGGCCATCTTCAGCCCACTATTTTCTTGGAACTATCTTAGAAACTAATTCACGAGATGATCAAATGAGAATATGGAATTGTTAGGTAAGGAATAGTAGCATTCAAGGATTGTATCCTTAAGAGACCTAGGAAACAACTTAACCATTAATGCATCATGGTGGAAGAAATTTGTACAGATGGAATTGAATGCCAAAACATGCATTTATGGATCTCCCTTACCACCATATTTCTCAAACTTTGAAAACTTAATCCCTTGAGGGATAGGAGCATTTAGGATCACTATCGACAAAGGATTGTGAAAAATGAAGGGTCGAAAGGTGGGTTGAGAGGTGGCCTAGGACAATTCCGCTAGTTGGTTCTAGATTTGGCCCATGTTTTATAAAAAGGCATTCAAAACATGACCAGACAACGAAACCGCACCATTAGAACCACCATTACTACCAGACCCACCAGCCCCCAGTCTAGCAGAGGCCCCATAGCCCAAGCTAACATTGACCATAGGATTACCATTGGGAACATTAGGAGTAGCGGAGCTAAATCCCAAAGGCACCTTGTTCTCTTTGATGATGAGAAGCACTTCAGGAGTTATGGTGGAGGTTCCCATTTCATCCATGTTTATTGATACCTTGGGCATCGATACTTCTATTTGTCTCAACGATCTTAGGCCTAGGTCCCTGGACAACACTTGATCCAGGGTTGAAAGATGGGACATGAGTTTCTATTATGTCAGTAATACCCTAGAGAAATTCCAGACCCACTCGGTCCTTGTCCAACATATGTCTTATCTCATTAACCACCCTAGCAGCCCTAGCCATGATCTTTTATTTCCCCAAATAGTTCCCAAATTCTAGAAGCCTTTAATATAGGTAAAGGAGATGCTCTACAAGAATCATGAGAGCTTCATCTTCCTCCATGGATGAGGCTGTAGGAGAAATGGGAGGAGTAGGGACACGTGTGGTTTCTCCAAATAAATTTGTGTCTGTTCCTGAAACCATCTCATCAAAAGTGGGAGCTATAGTGACCTTCATAAAATCCATCTCTAAATGTTCTACGCTCCTTCTAACCACATGCCTGGAGGTCATAGATTGAGTTGCAAAGCTCATAGAGCTTTACAGCACACAAGTTTGTAACACTTCTCAAATGTGAGAGAATAAGTCTTCAAACAAATAAAAAGATTCAAGAGGTTCATGTTGGGTTCACCAAAATTTAGAGAAGGGGGTCCCACCACCCTAGGACTCCAGGTTATAGGAGAGTCCCAAGCAACGAGCTTCCCTAAACTACCTCAAGTTTTCTAACCAAGATGGAATGGGTAAGGTGCTAAGGCTAAAAGGAAATGATAGTTGGCTTGTCACTTTCCTTCTACTAAAACTAAATATTCAAAGGGTTTGAAGAGCCAATTTCAAGGTTTCAACCTATTTCCTAGATAGCTTACTACTTGAGGATGATAGTGCAGATGATGTACTCCAATGTGGCATGCTAGTGTATCAGCGGTGTGTTGGCATTCGTACGAATAGAGATCTAGACAATAGGCTAAAACTCAATGAAACCTACTAACTATATGACAGATAAGTGTTTACAGTATGCTAGAATGGTGAAATAGTACAAAAATGAAAGCATAATGAAAGGAATGCTATAACTAAATTATGATAGAATAGACAAAGAGAGGGTAAGAAGTCAGACCTTTCTACTAACGAGTCGAATCTTCAAGTAGCTCCACGTGAGAACATCTACACACACAAGACCAAGGAAAAATTTGGGGCTACTTTTAGAGGACTTCCTTAGTCAATCCCTCGCTTTGGTGTTATCACCTCCACAAACAACCAGATATCCATAGAATATATAAAATGATAAAGAGATAGAAAGAAAAGCACCAATAACAAGTATGCTAAATAGTAAACAAAATGATGCAAGGAACAAGTAGCAATGGAAAATATCACCTCCATACCTATGAGAACTTAAGGAAAGTAGTGGAAGGAGAGAACTTGTAAGTCCTCCAATAGTAGTATTATTGAAACAACATGGTGTGGGAGCCAACAATAGCAGCTTGCAACTAAGAAAATGGTGGTGTACAAGCTTGGAAGTGCATGAATGGAGCTAAGAGTGAGTGAATTGATCAAGAGACTGAAGAAGAATATTCAAGAGTTCAAGAGAAAGTGAATGAATGAGAAGATAGATCATTTGAATGGAAAAGGGAGGAAAAAGACTCATTTCTCAGTGTTCAAGGAGGCAGGAGGCATTATAGTCTATCGCTAATGGAGAAACGTAATGCCTCTATGGATTCTAGAGGTAGGAATCTAGTCAAGATAGTAGCACAGTGTGTGGACATCTATGCGATGTGTGTGCATCCCTGATAGAGATTATTCTACCAATAGAAAAATACACTAGTAAGGTGGATGAGGCGAGGTGGTGATGGTGGAATTACATCATCAAATTTACATTTTTCTAAGGCTATGAAATGGGAAATTTTCCTAGGGGTACAAATTCGCTCCATTATAGGAAGATTCAATTGCTACTAGGAATGAGTTCTCAATGCTTAGAGAAAATCTAGATTCTACATACCAAGGTACAAAATTCCTCTCTTTACCCTAGATTTTCACTTCACTTGCCTTTTAGAATTTTAAATACTTAACCTACGATGGTAGGAAATAAATTTTATATATTATATATTTTAAACTTCTTAGCCATTTATTCCATCAAAGGAATTTGAATGTACCCAATTTCTTGTAAAATATTTGTAAAATAATGTCAGTTGAATACAAAAATTAAATAAATTAGTCTTCCTTCTCACGTTTTTATTTGGTCACTATGTTGATTAAAATAAGCCTCAGAATTCAATTCCCCAACATATCTTGGCAATATTTCCTATCTTGCAACAATGTCAATAATATTCTTCTAACGAAAAGTAATGATATGGGTAGAGAGAAAGAAATAGGAAAACCTTCTATGGTTGCAATAGAGGGAAACATACCCTTTGGTTCCCCTTTTACCTCACCTACCTACAACATTGAGAGACATGCAAAATGGGAAGAGTAGGAAACTCAACCTGTAGCTTTCGAGGAGCGGCCCATAGCAGAAGGAACTACAAAAATCCTTACATATTTCGATATCCCTTCTAAGCCAAAGAAAAGAAAAGGTGTGGCTTTTACTACTAAACCTGAGAAGAAACAAAAAAGGCCCACACAACCAAGGAGGAAATCACATCGCCTAAGAAGAAAAGGGCATGTAAAAGGGAAGGCTAAAAATAAAAAATAAAAGAATCTTAGTATGGTGGAAACTAAAACATATTCTAATAAAGAAAATATTCCTGACAGTGACAAAAAACCTCCAATTTTAAAGTCTTTGTATATGAGTAGTAGCTCTAATTCAAATTCCGAAGACTTATCCATAGCTAAGAAGAAAAGCAAACCTCTAAGAAGCCCTATTTTTGAAGAAGGGTTATTTACCATTAGAGGAGGTGGAAGAAGAAAATATTTTTGAAAAAGAAGAAGAATTTCTTTTGAAAGGAAAATATGCAAGCAAGGATTTGCAAGAGGCCTTGCAGAGAATAAAGTCTTTAGAAGAAAAACTCAAAACATACCAACAAAAAAGAGTAATAGGGATGCCAAAATTAGGGAATTGAAAGAGAAATTTGAGAAATTTGAGAAAGGTTTAGGGTTGGAAACATTGGCACAACCGACTATAGTTGAAATGATAAAAAGGACTCAACACCTTGTAAACCTAATTGAATACCCAGGGACACCTAATGCTCCCACTATGATAATACTTGGCATAGAGATATGGAATAGAACAAAGGAACTTTTTCAAAAGAAAAAAGACTAGGAAAAGGAAAAATCAGAATTATTGGAAACTCATGCTAGAGTGGTTGAAAAAAAAGAAACAAAGATTAAGAAATTGAAAGTAAAGATGGAAGAATTGGAAGATAAAATAGTCCAACTATTAAAGTGTAGACCTCTAAAAAAGGTGTATACTTTGTTTCTCCAAGAAAAAATTCTTATTTTTTTGTTTATCCAAATAATTAGTGACCTCCCTCTTGCAATAAATTCACGAACACTTCTTTTAAAAGTATATTATCAATCCACACCAAAAATGTAAGATCAGTTATGTGAATTCTATTTACACAATTTGATTCTTCCCTATGACACTAAATGGAACCCACTTATATTTCTGGGGGATGTTCAACTTAAAGCATTAACTTCCTATATCAAGAATAAACATCTAAGGGGAAAATTGTATTAGGAATATATCAGGACAAAGAAAAACCATCCCCTCTTCAGTTGATGGAAGAATCAAAATATTCAAAAATAGTGGTGGATCAGTGGATAGATCTTATAGAAAAGGAGGGAGTGGTAGTGAAAATAATGCAATGTAGAGAAAAAAAGACTAAAAAATATTTTCGAAACTTACAACAATATCAATTAAGTGGACACTAGATAGCATGATGTGGAAATGTTTTGGTATTTGATTTAATGATCATTATGTCGGTCTCATGCAGATTTCAAATGATTTTTAACATCATTTGATAGTGGATTTCAAATAATTATCTCAAAATTTGTAAGGAGAATAGGGAAAAACAAAGTTATGTTTTCATTTTGTATGGCTAGCTCAAACCATAGCTGCCATTGCAATTAGTAGTTATAGATTTTGACATCGTGGTTGTGGATCTTTGATCGAACTTGAGGTATCATGGACAATGAAAGATTGGAAATATTTTGGTGGACTTTGCTTGAGCTAGAAATAGAGATGAATCTAGAGGATTTCATGGGATTTGTTTGTAGTTTCAAACTGCCATGAGAGGTAATATTTGCAAATTTCTACTTGTTTTCTGAAGGTGAATAAGGTAAAAGGAAAGTGAAAAGATATAGTTTATTTGCAAAGCTATTACAGTTGATTATATTTTAAAAAAAAAGGAAAAATAATATTGTTTTAGTTTCATATTGGTTACTTCCTTTCTGGTTTCAGTTTTAAAGAGATCTTGAATTTTCTTTAATCATAACTGAATCTGAAATTGTTTTAAACTTGAAGTTCAAACTCAAGGGTTTCAAAAAATTTGGAAGGAAGGGTTTGCAATATGTGAATAAGGTTTATTCCAGTCTATAAAAAGCATGGAATCTTTAGCAATTGTAGAGTGATAGAGATTGGAATGAAACAATAGAGTGTTGTTGAAAAGAGAATAAGGGTTTATTATAGTGATATCTTTGTATTTTGAAAAATTGAAAAAGAGAGTTTACAGTGTTTATTTCTATGATCCTTATTATAGAGATTCCATATTTCAGTGGGATAATATTGGTATTGTTTCATTCAATACATATTATAATGAGAATTATTGTATATGTTTTGTATGTACTATGTTGAGATTTTGTAATTGCAAAAATAATGTAGTTATAAGGTCATGTCAGTTTGCATGGTTATTGTGAAACTTTCTTAAGGAGTTGGTGCTCCTAGTGAAGTTGGTGCTTTAGAATATTGGTGGAGTTGGTGCTCCTAAATTTTTACAAAGTTGATGCTCTGAAAAATATTGTAATCAGTTTGGAATTAAGCCTGTAAGGCATTTTGGAGTGGTTTTTCTACCCCAAGAGGGTTTTCCACTCGTCAAAGTTTTGTGTTTCTCTTTTATGTGGTTTGTGCTTATCTTGCTTAATTTTTCATTTTTTCATTTTTCAAAGTGGTTCATGCAATGCTCCAATACATTATCATAATTCCAAGTTGTCTAAAAGTTCAAAGTTTAATTTTTCATGTTCAATGTATGAGTGTTAAATTCTGCAATTAATGAGTTTAATGTCCTGTGTAAAAGAAAGCATTAAAAGGTTGTTCATTTAGCACTATGTGAACAATGTATATCATTCTTTGATATGAGTTGTTAATCATTCATGTTATGTTTGGATAATTCATTAGAAAACAATAATTCAAAACTAAGTATTCACATTACATATATAAAGTCACTATTTGTTCATGATCAAATAGTTCAATTTTGTATTACTCTAATTACCCCCTGTTCTCAAAGTAATTCCATTTCCAACAAGTGGTATTAGAGCGTAGGGTCCTGCATTAGGTTTCATACCTAGGATTGATTATGGTCTTGGAATTAAATATGTCGCATGTGCAAGAAGGTTCATCTATTACAAGGGCTCCTTTATTTGATGGCTCACATGTTTTTACTGAACTTGAATTTGGTGGTTTTGGTTTAGTATGGTTTGGTAACAATGATTACATACAACTTATGGTAAAAGGCATAGTGGTTTTTGGTAACAACATTTTCTTGCTAGATGTTTATTATGCAGCAAGTTTAAAACACAATTTGTTAAGTGTGACACAAATATGTGATCAGGATTTATGTATTATTTTTTATTATTGTGGGTGTCAGATTAAAAGGAAATCAAGAGAAATAGTTATTGTTGGTTCAAGTACATGGGGAAATATCTATGAAGTGACTATTGTGAAAGTGCTTGATCAGTTGAGGAGGATTCTCTATGATCTTCCTCCTATTTCTTTTCACTAATCAATCTTTGTGATTGCAGGGTGTGTTTTAAGTTTTATCTTATATCCCTGAAAGTACAAATTTCAATCAAATATTTGTAGTTTAGTTGGTGTTTTGGAATAGTTTGCAATTTTTATTACCTAAGGATTGTGTGTTAACATTGTATTGATTATGGTAACGAGATGTAGAAAGTTTTTTTCTTGAGAATTGATATTAGTTGCTTGGATAGATAATACTTAGTTGTTCTATCTACATAAAGAGGGAGGCTCTATGATATGAAGAGAGAATTTAGAAAACTCTATGTCTGAGGAGATGGAGAAGATGGAAAATAAAGATTATGTTTTTTAAGTCATGCAATTTTGTTTACTTCATGAAGCAATGTGGAATAGGGTTTCAAGGCTTCTCGAAATAGTCGTTGTTTGAATGCTTTTTAAAGTATGCATGATCTTAGAGGGATACATTCTTATTTGTTTGCACCATTTGTTTCCTTAAGAATTGGTTTAACACATAGTTGCATTTGGTTCTTCTTAAGTTTTCATTTCTGAATATTCCACTGGATGGTATTGTGTGCATTTTGTTATTGCATTATGGTTTGGATTGCAATTGTCTAATGTTTAGATTGGCAAGTCAAATTGTTTTGGGTTTCATGAGTACTTAAGACAGAACAACATCAGTGAAAGCAACATTTCTTGCTTGGACACAGGTCACAAATAAGCAAGTAATTGATTGATATCAATCACATTTTGCCAGTAGTATTATTTTTTTTTGTTGTAGATGTAAGGTGTTTGTAGGGGTATGGTAGCAATACTAGTATTTTGACAATGAGTATGTAGATGATAAACAATGATTTGAATATTGCCTATCAATGACAGTTCTTTTTGTATGATGATAGTATAGTATACATGATGATAGTAATTTTTGTGTTATCTCTTGCACAACTTTCACAAAAGACAAAGCTTTGACAATGGAATAGTTGCTTTGGTATAACAGTGCTTTATTGTTACTTGGAAGTTCATGGTCTTTAGCTTGCAAGTGATAGTACTTTGTTGGTTCACATAGTTGATCATTATTTTGTTGATATGGTTCAGGAGAATTGGTATGATAGGTGACAATGTGGTAATATTTATTGATATGCTTCCTCGATTCATGCTTGACAGTGATTTGTTGCTATACAAAAAGAAGTTGGTTTTGGCATGATATGATGATCTTATGAGATTTAGTTGACAATGTTCATATTCTTCATGGTATTCAAAAATTTATGCTTATAATGCACATAGTGTGGTGTTATTTAATCAAGGCTACATCTAAATCAACTTGGTTAATTGTGTCTCTACTTATTGAATTCTCTCTATCCTTGTTCAAGTGTGGTACTCAGAAAAGGAGTTATGATACTAGTTTTGATATATTTTGTTGCAGCTGGTTTTTGTTTGAATAGTACTATATCATAGGGAGAGGTTTCTTGCATATTTCATGATACAAAATATGGTTGGTGATTGGTTATAATATAGCTTGGTGATCTATGCATTCTCAGCTTGTCATTGATGTATGGCAGCGGTATTTATTTTTGGGGTTCTTACAATTATATTCCTTTGTGCTCTTGACAGTGAGTTGCTATTTTTAGGTTATGCAATTGGTGCATACAGTACTTGATTTTATGATATTTACATGCTTTCAGTATTATGGCTGCCAGAGTTATTGTGTTTGCTCATGTGAATACAATGTGTTATATGCAACACAGTTATTTTCTTATGTATAAAGTAATGATATGATTCTTGACTACTATTTTCTGATGGATATGTCTTGGTTGGCTTCAATTGTTTTTATTTATGGAATTTCACATTCTCCTCTGTTACTCTTTGTCCTTGTGACAAAAGGGGGAGAAAATGATAGTTCAGATGGCTAAGTTTTTTCCATCAAGGAAAAAGGGGGAGTTTGTTGGCTTCTTCTGTGGCATTTTTCCTTGATGTCAAAACTACCCTAGGTTGGTGCCTTGGCATTTCATAATTTGGTTAAATATTTTAGTACTTTGTCAAAAATTCTTTGGATACTTTCAGTCCTATGGTTCTAATCATGTTGGATTCTTGTGCAGAGGATATATATGTCACATGAGGTGATTCTTTCCACAAGTGTTAATGGTTAAAGGTGATATCATGTTGTATTCTTTTGATCTTTATAGATGCACATATTGTTCTGACACTCAAATTGGTTCAGTGATATTGGTTGGCACTCACTTTGGCATGTTTTTTTTCAGTCTCTACTTGGTTTTGTTGAGACACATAAAGGTCATAGTTCTGTACAATTATTTACTCAAATTAAAGGTAATTTTGTTTGTGTCTACAAGTGATCACTAATCATAATCAGCTTCATTTTACATGTAGACATTTTATAAATTTACATTTCTTTTGTGAGCTCTACTTCACTCAGGGTTTACATGCTACACTTGGTGGTTCACATGTTTTTATCATTCTTGATATATGGCCAGATTATCATGTTGCATATGTTTACTTGCTATACATATAGCTTCACAAGGGTTCTTGCATTATACATAAGGTGGAGTTTATTGTTTAAGATGTTTATATTGATACACAATATGTGTATTGTGATCGAGTATCATTTCATTGTTATATTACAATGTATCTCACCTTACATATTGACTACATCTATTTGTTTGGTCATTGGGCTTTATAAGGCCTCGACTTAAGTGATAAATCATCCTTGACTAATCTAGGACAGTCGATTATATTAATCATTATGTTTATTTGGCAGCTGACAGGGTATTGTCATTGTACGGTTGTTAGTTCACGTGGACATTGGATAGCATGATGTGGAAATGTTTTGGTATTTGATTTAACGGTCATTGTGTTAGTCTCATGGGGATTTCAAATGATGCTTATCATCATTTGATAGTGGTTTTCAAATGATTATCTCAAAATTTGTAAGGAGAATAGGGAAAAGTAAAGTTATTTTTTCACTTTGTATGGCTAGCTCAAACCCTAGCCGCCATTGCAATTAGCAATTACAAATTTTAACACCATGGTTGTGGATCTTTGCTCGAACTTGAGGTATCGTGGATAGTGAAAGATTGGAAATATTTTGGTGGAATTTGCTTGAGCTAGAAGTGGAGGTAAATCTAGAGGATTTCATGGGATTTGTATGTAGTTTCAAACCGCCATGAGAGGTAATATCTACAAATTTCTACTTGTTTTTTGAAGGTGAATAAGGTAAAAGAAAATTGAAAAGATATAGTTTATTTTCAAAGATATTATAGTTGATTATATTTTAAAAAAAGGAAAAATAATATTGTTTCAGTTTCATACTGGTTACTTGCTTTCTAGTTTCATTTTTAAAGAGATCTTGAATTTTCTTTAATCATAATTGAATCTGAAACTATTTTAAACTTGAAGTTCAAACTCAAGGGTTTTGAAATTTTTGGAAGGAAGGGTTTGCAATATGTGAATAAGGTTTATTCCAGTCTATAAAAAGCATGGAATTTTTAGCCATTGTAGAGTGACAGAGATTGGAATGAAGCAACAGAGTGTTGTTGAAAAGAGAATAAGGGTTTATTACAGTGATATCTTTGTATTTTGAAAAATTGAAAAAGAGAGTTTACAGTGTTTATATCTCTGACCCTTATTACAAAGATTTCATATTTTAGTGAGATAATATTAGTACTATTTCATTCAGTACGGATTATAATGGGAATTATTGTATATCTTTTATATGTAATCTATTGAGATTTTGTAATTGCAAAACTAATGCAGTTATAAAGTTCTGATAGTTTGCATGGTTATTGTGAAACTTTTTTAAGGAGTTGGTGCTCCTACTGAAGTTGGTGCTTTATAATTTTGGTGGATTTGGTACTCCTGAATTGTTACAGATTTGGTGCTCTAAAAAATATTGTAATCAGTTTGGAATTAAGCCTATGAGGCATTTTGGAGTGGGTTTTCTACCCCAAGAGGGTTTTCCACTCGTCAAAGTTTTGTGTTTCTCTTTTATGTGGTTTGTGCTTATCATGCTTAAGTTTTCATTTTGTCATTTTTCAAAGTGGTTCATGCAATGCTTTGATACATTATCATAATTCCAAATTGTCTAAAAGTTCAAAGTTTAATTGTTCATGTTCAATGTATGAGTGTTAAATTCTTCCATTAATGAGTTTGATGTCCTGTGTAAAAGAAAGCATTAAAAGGTTGTTCATTCAATACTATGTGAACAATGTATATCATGCTTTGATATGAGTTGTTAAGCATTCATGTTATGTTTGGATAAGTCATTAGAAAACAATAATTCAAAACTAAGTATTCACATTGCATAAAGTCACTCATTTGTTCATGATCAAATAGTTGAATTCTCAAGTCCTAAAAAGTTTTTATACATTACTCTAATTCACCCCCGCCCCTAGAGTAATTCCACTTCCAACACAGTACTCCAAAGGTTAATGAAGTTAGGATATATTACAATATATTGGTTAATTGGTTACAGTCATAAGCATTAATTACCCATAGCAAGAGATAGTTTTTTATATTTATTTACTTTGTTTTGAGAATAGAATTTTATTTTGATTAAAAAAAATCTATATTTATATGTGTTTCATTCTCCCATACTCAGTCGATGTAGGATGTTTAGAATCCATGAATGCATATATATTGCTAGCACTATTTGAAGTTTACGACTCCCTGGTTGATGATTTAATGAAGCCCTCTCTTAAGTGATGAACTTCTTCATATAGGGATCCTCAGGTCCACTAATTCATGTCAATAATCATTAGCACCAATTAATTAGGCATTAGACGAAGCCTGAAATAACTTATTAGTGAGTTCCTCCAACACTTCCAAGAAAACATTGGTCCTCAAGTTATGTTAATAAATTTAATTTATTGTAAACAATGACCTAAGGAGAAGATAACAGACTTTATAGGACAATACCAATCACTTTATTCATAAATTTCCTATAGTCTTCTAGATACTGATATTCAAAGGGTGTTTATAGGAAATTCACAACCTAGTATTCGAGATAATATATTATTGATGAAACATTCATCTTTTTCACACTTGTGCATGACTCTTCGTGATTATCAGCTATTGGTTAGTCAATATGAAGGTACACCTTCATTAGATCCTACTATTGAATTCAAATTCATACCTCAAAACAACAATGACCAATCATTCAAAAAGAAAAAAAATAACTTGAACATTAAGATAAAAACTCCTCAAACTATTAATAACATTGAAATACAAGTTGTCATAAATACAACTCCATATCAATTTAGGCCAAGAGATAGATAATTTTCAAAATTGCCCAATTCTCTCCATGCAATCATGTTACATTTGTTAAATAATAATATGATTCAACTTCGTTCAATTAGGCCTATTGACACAACTAAACATTTACCATTTAAATTTAATGCAAAAGCATTTTTTCAATATTATCGTACACCTAGACAAATATAGAAAAAAGTATGTGTCTTAAGCACCAATTGTAAGACCTCATTAACTCTAATCAAATATAGTTGGTTGGTGTTAATAAAAAAGGAAATAAATTGATTTCACCACCTAATCAAAACTTGCAAATATTGACAAGCCCATTACCAAACTACTCAACAAAATTTGTTTAATATAGTGATAATGAAGAAGATTATAATGATCTATCCAAATTTATAAATATGATTAATATTCAACCTCGTGAGGGTTGAACCAATTTGTTTCTTGATATTTCTTTTACACATATTGATGCATCTATAAATGCACCTAATGGTCCTCTTTATATCACTAATAGAATCATTGATAAACCCATAAGTAGTATACTCATTGATCTTATGTGTGTAGTGAATGTGATCACCAAAGAATTCTTATATGTGGATGAACTTTACAAAGATTATTTTTACCAATTGAATGTATGGTTAAAGGTTCATGATTATTTTTTCACCCTATGATTAGTTTGATAACTCCCAATAAAATTTGGACCTTAATAATTATATGTTTAAATTACCATAATTCAGATGTCAAACCAGTTTCATGTGAAAGATTGTCCATGGATAAGATCCATGAATGTGATCTCATCAATTATTCACAAATGTCTAAAATTTACATTTGAAGAAAAAATACATACCATATACCATAAGAGATTCAAGCCCTTGGCCTCTCGTGGAAATTTTTTGCTATATTATTTTTTACCTCAACTAGTTGAACCTGTAGAACCTCCAGAGGAATTTTGATTCATGTCATATCAAAAAATTTAAGCTAAATGTATAACCAAGTTATCCCTTAGTAATATCTTTCCTAAGGCTCCTTGGTCTAGAGTAACTTTGATGGTCATTCCTCCTACCCCACATGTAGTGGACGAACCTAAGTCCAAACCAAGTATCTTCCCTTGACCACTTGGCATGTATGTCATAGTTCCACCTCCACCATTCTATAAAATACCAAGAGGTAATTATGTAATTAACTTTATTCCTATAAAATATAAGCAAATCTTTAGGCCAAAAACTACTAATCTAGTGGTGTCCAAACAAACAATGGTCCCTTTAGTTCCTCCCCCAAAGGAAGAAAAGATATAAATTTTGGGAGTCACCTCAATTACCCTTTTGCAAACTAAATCTCATGCAAGAAGAAATAGAAGTACAAAATAGTGTAAACAAAGACGTCATGTTATGGCTTGTCAACTTGCTCCAAAGTGTGAACCTTACCTAATGACCATCCATCCATCCAACCTAATTATGATAAAATACCTCCCACCCATCCATCCTCCTCATTGTCTGACTCCACCCCACCACCCTCACCAAACCATGAAGATAAACCTTACCTATCCCCGTGTAAGAAAATAATGAAAGAGGCTCATATGAATGATAATGCTTACAATCATGATATCACTAATATGCAACCTATTGTGATACATTTAAATAGTGAAGGAGAAGATAAAATATAATAAATAGAAGAACATGTAATGAATTTAAAGCTCTTATTTTTTCCAAATCAATGAATTTAGATGGGATTAGCCATGATGATCCCCTAATGAGAGTGATCCACCATGTGTTAAACCCAATGCTTCCCCTTTTACTACACTTGTTGTAATCACTTTAGTGTATTTTTGTTCTTCTATTTATGATTAGAATGTTTAAGATGTGGATGATTTTCTTTAGATTGAGTCACATGTGTATTTTTGTTTGTTATTTTTCTTTGAATAAAATATTGCAAAGGTATCAAGAAATATTACTTGGTCGCACTAACATGAAATTGAATTCGTAACCATCTTTCCCTCATAGTTTTTGTGTGGTCTCACAACATGCCCCATTTTTCCCCTTGGAAAAATGTGGACCCCCTTTTTTTCTTTTCTTTTCCCTTTTTCTATTGTTTTTGCTCACTTCGGCATTGTTTTGATGCTCAGATGGTTGCTAGTTTTCCTCTCTCATTTTCAATTGGCCTCTTTGTATTATAACCTTTTTGTTATCCTATTTTTTATGTTTCAGTATGATCTTAATGTTTAGTCTGTTATCGGAAACTAGAATCCTATAATCTTGTGTTGAGCCAAAAGAGTTTGTATCTTCAAAAAGACTCTAGCTCTGCCCGATATTTCATTGATCAAATTTTCTAATCCCGGTAATCTCCTCTTTTACCAAAGTCTAGTGCTTTATTGTTTCTTTGATGTAAAATTTGAAAACTGGAAAGTCTACTTTGAAATTTCATCAATTTTGTTTTTTAGTTTTGGTTTCTGGTCTTTCTCTTGTTCTAGTTTTATTTTTCCCCATAAAGTATTTCCTAGATCTCAGTGTTGTTTGATCCTTTCGAAAGAAATACCAAAAGCCCCAACCCTGGTGATCATCAATCAATCACATATCTTTAATGAAATATACCTTGCAAATAATTAGTGTGACATATAATTGCCACATATAATCATTGCACTGTCTTTCTTCTCAAATAGCAAGCCAATACATAAATCTAGGTGATTGTGGTTTGAACCATAATCCGTAATGATTGCACCTTTATCTTAGGAATTAATATGAAATAACAAGTAATTAATGAAGGTGGCGAACTACCTATGTACCTGGCACCACCTCAAACATCCAATTGCTTTTACAACACTCCACTTCATGTCATATTACAAAATTGCTAAAGACATTGAATTCACAAAGCAACATTGGCATGCAAAGAGAAGTTCAATTTCAAGAAACTAAGTCGCAGCTACCAAGGGTTTTGAATTTGCATCCTAAAGAATCACCATTTTTAACCAGAACTAGGTATGTTCCGAATAACCAATAATATGATAAGATTTTATCAAGCTTGAAAATTTTGATAATGGTATTTTCTCATTATGAAATTAAAATGTTAATTTTTCTTTGAATTGTTAAATTTTAAAATCAAAAAATGAATTGAAAATTTTGTGGAATGTAGTTTTTGGTTAAATCTAACCCTAACTTGCACACAAGACAAATATTTTAAAAATTGCAGAGCACATTATATCCAAAATGAGCACTTCTAATGCAAGACCAGAAGATGAATTCAAGCACTAAAATTCACAAGCAGTACCCACTAATGTAGTGGTTGTAGATACTCACACGGGATGGTCTTTCGACACTAAAATTCATTCATCGTTGTTGCAAGAAAATGCTACCCAATGTACCAAAAATTTCATATCAAATGGGTTACTTCCCGCAAGAGGGTTTTTTCCAGCAATGGAAGCTCTTGAATTAGTTATGCAATGCATAAACAATTACAACCCAGCTAAAAGGATTATTGAGAAAGAGGGAAGAATTTATACAGACTTGTCTCAAAAAGGAATCATGTATACATTTGGTCCCCCATTCTACACACAGGTGTTAGGGTTAGAGATGGCAGATATCTAACAATTAAATGCAGATTTAAATAATAAACAGAGAAACTACAACATACACAGAATAAATCATAACACAGAGAATTTAACGTGGTTCACCCAATCTGGGCTACATCCACCAAACCGCAACCATCCAATACTTTTATTATCCAGTGCAAAACCTAATACAACCTTGCTAATAATCGTGTTTTTCTACTACTGTAACCCCCATCCCAACCCCTTTTAACAAGCTTTTAGAAGCTTCCAAAATTAGGGTTTTACAAAGTCGGTTTTCTTTCTTTTTCGGAGATTTTTCCTTTTTCGCTAATGACGCGAAAAAAATGGCAAAACAAATTTTCTCAGGGGCTGCACCCCCGAACCCCGGCGAGGACGGGGGGCCAGGGTGTATAGTATACCATGGGCTATATAGTATAGCATGATCAGTCGCCACAAACCAACAACAGGTGTTCAATGTCGACCTGAAAGCCAAGGCCAAGACATATCAGAGCACTGAGGAGCGTAATAGAGAAATTATGAGTACCCAATGGTGCAAATAGTGAATCACACTATAGACCAAGGTAATTCAAAGGTCTATGTTTAAACAAGAAATGAAATACATTATAACTTTGCTGAGTAGAGTAGTTGGTTTGAGAGATGCAAGCAAATTTGAACTCTAGATGTTCGTTGTAATGTCTCGCATGATAGAAGGTCTTGTGGAGTTGCATTGGGGAAAATTGATACGTGATAGATTACATGAATAGATTAGTACATTCCCCAAAACCAAATGCTTCTACATGTCATCATATGTTATTTACTCCTATGCTATGAGAGCCAATAAACAAGGATTAAAATAGATTGGTACTCTGGGCACACAAGTTGGCAATAGTTTAATATATGCACATTTACCCCAAATCACTATTCATGGGTATAAAGATGATTACAGAAAAGTTAATGATTTGTTCTCCATGAAACTTGTGAGAACAAGAAGGTCATAAATCTAAGAGACTATCCCTGGAAGCACAAAGTGTCATTTAGCCTATGGGAGGCTAGTACATATAGTTCCCAACTTACTTCTACATTAGAGTGGAGTGATTTGATGGATACCCATTCATGTTGCCCAAGTATCCTACAAATAAAATTATTTTGTTGGAATTAGTGAGACAGTTAAAACCATCTCAGGCTCTTTATAGCCATGCTCGCAAAAAGGCCTCTTTTAAATTCCCCATCACAATAGGAAATTAAAAATTTTGAGTTAATTAAAAAAAATTAGAGTTAATTAAAAATTTTAAAATGATCATTGGCAGCAAAAGAAGACAACAGAAAAAATTGTGAAAAGAAAAAGCTAAGAGAAAAACATGAATTTTATTGAGTTTGTTCAAAACTAGTTTCGCCTATTGAAGGCTCATCAGTTGAACTCAGGAAAAAATACATGAAGAGTGGGGTGTGGTGCATTTAAAAGGTGGAGACAAATCCACTACTTTTACAAAATCTAGTCATTGGAAAATGTTTCCAAATGATAGAATTAAAATTTTAAAATTACTCCCAAAATAGCCAAAGAATCTTTTCTAAAAAAATCTAATGTAAAAAATCTTTCAAAAAACTTTAAAATATTTAATATCTTAGAAGAAGTTTCTAAAATATTAAAAAGAATTTTACAACGGAAATATTTTTACAAACACTTCTAGAATAGAAAGATTTTAAATCTTTCAAAAGATATTACATTTACAAATGGAAAGATTTTAAAATCTTTAAAAATTTAAAAATTTAACAAAATCCTTTTATAAGATTTTGAAAAAAATTTAAAAAAAATTTAAAATTTAAAAATTGAAGAAGTTAAGAAAGTTTTTGTAAAGAAGGCCTCTTTGAATAAAATTTGCTTCTCATGATGAAGGAACTAAGATTTCTAGGATTACGCCAACAAATCTGAGGGTGTGGGATATGGCGTAGCGCGGGAACTTCTTGGCAAAGCCAAAAGAGTGTAGGGTTTAGGGTGGCCCCCAAGTTCATCGCTTTAGTGGAGGGACTAAAGTCAAGTTTGAAAATAAGGGGGGTCCTCTTTCTTATCTTTGGATTGAAAACCCAATGAACAAGCGTTGACTTGCCCTTCATAGAGACCTTACTGAAACAATTGAGTAGAAACCTTCTAGGGTAACCACGAGCACAAAGCCTCTGAAATAGGAGCCTCTTTAATCTAACAAAACCTGAAGCATCAGATTCTCGAACAAGATAATGCTGAAGCTCAATGATAACAAAAGATTTCTTCTAGTGCAAAGGATGCCAAGACCGGTACGAAATATACTGATAAGCATTCAACTTCTTCTAAAAAAACTGGGTGGAGAGAATACTAGTATTGCTGAAATTTGGTCCCTTGAAAAAATTAATATCAAGAAGAACTACAAAAGTAGTAGAAATGCAGGGGGTAATCTTAATCTCTGGACAAAAACATTGGTAAGCAAAGAGATACTGTTGTAGAGAAGATTCAGAACCTGACCAGATACCAAAGGCATCATTAATAAATCTTTTGTAGAAGATCAGAGGAGATGTATCAACAATAGAACACAACAAGCTTTCTAAGTGACAAAGAAAAAGGTAGGCATAAACAACTACAAAATTTCTCCCCATGGTTGTCCCTCTAATTTTCTAGTACAAACAACCATCAAATTCCAAGAAATGAAAATGAAGCACCAGTTTAGCCAAACTCATGATCAAATGAATGAGACAAAAGTTGAGATTATGCTCAAAAAAGTACTAAGTAACTAAACTTTTTAGAGCAGCAAGCCCCACAACAGTAGGAACACTCGGATAGAGAGAAGCAATGTCAAAGGTAAAGAGCAAAGAATCTCTAGGAAGGCTGAAATTTTGAAGTTCACAAAGAAGGGAAAGAGAATCACATAGATGATTCTTTTGATGTAGCAAAATGGGGAACAAAAGAGAGTGTAAAAGCTTGGAAGCAATTTCTAAAAGATAGCCTGTATACAAGCAGATAAGGTGGCCAACCAATGAAGGTTTGTGAATTTTAGTCAGCAAGTAGAAAGCACATGGATGGGCTTTCAAAATAGGATTCTGCAAAAGAAAAGAGGTAACAGGATTCAAAAAGAAAGCGAACTTGTCAAGAAAGAACAGAAGCTTACTATGCATGAGCTTCCAAGGAATATCAAGGACAAGTAAATAAACATTGGAATTAGACAACTGACAGAATCCTTCCTCTTTGTACCTAGATTTGTCAAGCACAGCCAGTCCCAAATTTTTGTCCACTAGCTTGATGATGATGGAGGAATCTTTTCTCAAATTCTTCAAGGCTCTGAGCAACCAAGTAGGGAGCATAGGTCTCATAGTGAAAGAGACAGAAGCAAGCTGATGAAGAAGAATCTACTCACCCTTTCTAAGAATTAATTCTAGATTGAGATTTGGTTCTAGAGGATTCCAACCTGGGTTAGGTGTACTAAAATGATGAGGAAAGACTCTAGAAAAAAGAGAAGGAATGTCAGCTGGTGCAATAGGAGCATTTGGTTTAGGACCAAAATAAGAACGAAGTCTAAAAATTCTAGCGAGGGAGAAAAAGTCCACTGCGATATGTTGTGCAATCATAGGCGGGGGACGAGGAATGAACTTAATCCATAGACCCAACACTCTTCTCTCATCATAAGAAAGAGAACGAGTGGAGAGATTATGAATCACTGAATTGGAGATTCGATTCTCTATCTTTGAAGGTCTCTTTCTTGAAAAGAGGATTAAAGAAAAGAGATTTGGATTGATGACAACACCCTAAAGACTTAAGCGGTAGCACGAGTGTTTTTCCCAAGAGAATGACTCTGGTTGCATCCATGTGTAGGATTCTAGCTATGTCCACGTGTAGGATTCTAATTCTGAGTTTGATTCTGATTCTGAATTAGATTATGAATTTGAACATGACCTTGTCCTTGTCCTCATCCTCATCCTCACCCTTGCCCGTGGCCACGGCCTAGTCCTCTTATGGAAGAAGAGGAAGGTTGTTCTACAAATTGAATAGAATGATTCGGATCTCGAATGAATGGGGATTTTGAGCGCGATCGAACATAGTTAATTGAAGTGAAATTTTGGGTATTGCTCCCGGAATGAACTCCATTTTTTGGCTGTGAAGGTTTTTATGGTTGTTGAGGCTGCTAAGGTTGTTGTGGTTGTTGAGGCTGCTGAGGAGAAGCTTTCTTTTTCTTTTTCTTTTTTTGAACAGGGGCAGCAACATCATTGTTAATCTTCCTTTTAGAAAGATTAGCTCCTGTCAAAGAAGAACGAAGCTCCTTTAATTCCTTTTGAAGAGTGCTGATTTTTTTATTCAACTTATCATAGATAAGTTCTGCTATATATTTTTCAACAGGAATATTATTAGCATTTGTCATGGCTTCATCTCGGGCATCTTGTCTGACAGAAGCAGCAGCATCACGCACATTCTTTTTCAAAATTTTCTCAACAAGAAAATTATTGCAAAGAGATTCAAACAAGGATTGAGTAGAGGAATGCCATAAATCAGCAGGAATGGAGAAGGACCCCAAGAAAGATTGATTCTTAACTGAATCAATTGTCGAAGCAAGAGTGGCTAAAAAAGAAGCAACAAACTCTTCAATAGCTTTCAAATGATTAATAGAGGCAGTTTCTATAGCAGAAATATAAGCTCCAAGAAATATTTTATTAGCATCTTCTTGAATTAATTCAAGTTCAGAAGCAAGAAATGTATTTCCTTCTATATCATTGATGGTAATCTTGGGTGGCTTAACCTAGAGATTTTTTTGGTAAGGAGCCAACAGCTTCAAAAAGTTTAAGCTTTCTGAGGAATTCAGTAGAATGATCAACTTGAAGGTGATGCCTTTTGAAGTCTTTGAAGGCAGTCTGAACCAGGGAAGAGATGGCAGGAGGGAATTTGTCTTTTTTTGCTTCCTTAGCATGTTCGGCCTCCATGTTTGAAGAAGGCGCTCTCATTGAAGAAGGCACAGCTTCTTTGGAAGAGTGTGCAGCTTCTTTGGAAGCATGCACAACTTCTTTAGAAGTCTACGCAGCTTCTTTAGAAGCATATGCAGCCCCCAAGAGAGTAGTTTCCTCTTCATTTGGATGAAGAACATCACCCCCAACATTTGGAAGAGGCTCGAGAAGATGGTGGAAAGCTTCATCCTAGTGTGGCTCTTCCTCAAGACGAACAACAGGTTCAAACTTATCAGCATTTATCAAAAAATTACGAATTTCATCCAAATTGGTTTCAATATTTTCATGCATTGATACTCTGTCATGCCTCTTTGTTAAATCTTTTCAATGAGCATTTAAAATTGCTATTGAATGACATCAAGAGCAGGGAGATCGGGAGCAACAAAAGTATGAACCAAAGCGAAAGAGCGAGATTTGGTATGAAGAGCAATGACATCATCCTTGGTAGTTGCAACAAATGAAGAGCTCTGAGTTGTAGTTGCATTCGTGGATGAAGCAGGAGACTCTAAGGGTTGCCTTCTAAGGGCCATTGTGAAGCAAATAAAAATTTAGAGTTAATTAAAAAAATTAAAATGATCACTGGCAGCAAAAGAAGACAAGGAAAAACATTGTGAAAAGAAAAGGCTAAGAGAAAAACATGAATTTTATTGAGTTTGTTCAAAACTCAATGGCTTTAGGATTTGCTTGAATGCTCAAGATCTATGACATCCCAAACAAATTGGAAGAAGATGATGGTCAGGTGTTGAACTAGTTTTATAATGATGACAGTGTATATAATGAACCCATTCCAAACCCAGGTGTTGATGATGAAGACATGACATCAATTGATGACTTTACTAGGCCAGTCATAAGCTATACTCAACACTGGATTAATTATTTTTGCAAAATTTTGAGAGAAAGAGGAATTGAACCCATCTTCTCAAAAGATAAAAGAAGAAAAAAAAGAGATGAAACTGCATTTGAAAGTGGAGAGCCTACCAAGAAGAAAAGAAAGACTAGTAAGTTTAGTCCAGGTGTTAGAATTGAAGAAAGAACCCCTGAAGCAATAAGACAGGAAGTTCCCATGAAATTATCAAATAAACAAAAAGATGCAGAGACAAGTAAAGATAAATCAAAAGCAAGACCTAAATATGCATCTTCCTCTACAGCTAGACCTAGAACAAGAGTAACTATTGATGAAGGAACATGAGCAACAGGGAATGTTGGTATGCAAACTAGGTCTGCATCTCAAAGAGCTGCAACATTATTTACCTCTCCCCCGTCTATTAATATGGATATTCTGAAGCAAGCACTGGGAGGGACTCTTGTAGCTTTAGAGGAAATTTCTTAACAAGATGGAGCTAGAATTAAGGAACAAGTAGATAAATTGGGTGCTATGTGGGAGAAAGTGTAAAAAAGAAGTCTAAAGACAAGCCCATGGTACACCCAGTGGTGGAAGAAATTTAGGATACTAGCTCTAACGCCATAAATATTGAAGAAGAAGAATTTATTCAAGGAACACTCGCTTTAGAGGCAGGAAATCCTAGCATAATTGAAATAGAAACAAGGTAAAATGAAGAGAAAAATCCTATTGATGAAAGAGTTGTTGAAGATACTCTTATTTCCCAACCTTCTCTTGGGAATGTGCAAAATGTTAATGAACACTCGCAGGTCATTGAAGAAACAGATAGAGGTCATGCTGAAACTAAAATTAAAAATGAAACTCCAAAAGAAAAAGCTAAACAGTTTGCAGGAGATGGAACTGAAAATGAAGAGAATATTGGTTTAGTGGTAAATGAAGAAGATAATGTTTAGAAAGATGAATCAAAAAATCTAGATAGATAAGAAAATATAAATCTCCAAATAGAGGAGGCAGTGTCAAACCTTGTTAATCTTGAATCTATACTAGATATTGTTAAAGAAATCCTCATTTTAGAAAATATGGCAAGTCAAAGAGAGGAAGTTCCTGAATCAATCAATAAACTGAGACAAGAAAAGGTTACATAGGTACAACAAGATGATGATACACTTGATTGGTTAATCAGGGAATTAGCTTCTCTAATGGAAGTAGAAATATTACCTCTGAATCTCAACAATTCTATACAAGTACTCCTAAACCTAGGCATAGAGCAAAGACAAAGCATGTCATACAGACGAATGTAGATGGCAATAGAACTATTCAGATAGCCACTTCAATAATTGATAAAGATAGATATGAGATAACACCTAAGGATTATAAGATTACAAGTGCTAATCTTGGACACTCATCTTGGCAACAAGAATTATATGAAATAAAAGTAAATTTAAATGCTACTATTGCCAAAGTATAGAAATATAAACAAAAGAAAAGAGAATTGAAGGAACAGGTTTCTACCTTGGAACACTTTATTAAGTCATTGACTTTATCTAGTCGAGAACAAACTAAACTACCCCAACATCCAATGCTTATGTCACAAGAGCAAGTGGATGTCATTGCTACAATTCGTCATAAGATGAATATATTTGAAGAATGGATTGAATATTGGGTAAAGCAAGGAGATGAGGTTATTATGTAGATGCAATAAGAAAGTACATGGAATCATATCATTGTTCAAAGAAATTGAAAAGATTTGCAGATGAATATAAATTTCACCAAGAACAGGTCATAGATGAAAGGCGAAATATTGAAATTCTCATATAGTCAGACATCCAAGAATTAATACAAAATAATGTAATATAAGGACATGAGGTCTCATTGCTAGGAAAATGGAAGAAACAACTGAAATAGGAAGATGACATGATAATACAATGTATTGAAGGATTTGAAAGAGTCACTGTTGAGTGTAGAAGACCGATTAGCGAGAATCAAGAATTTATTGAAATATTGACACATCAAGGCTTTGATCCTCAAACATTAGGACAGGAGGAAAAGGAAGCCAAAGCTTTCAAGGAATGGATAGAAAGGATAAATAAAGATCCTATCCAATTGCTGACAAAAGAGGTTATTGATGAAATAATATAGTGCATAAATGTTATAGTCAAATATGAAACAAGCAAAGCATAGAAAAATGACATCATAGTTCAAGTAACTGAAGAATATACCAGGCTCAAGCTCACTTGGAGAGCGATACAAAGAATTTCAAAAGAGTGCATACATAAAGTATTAAGGGCTTTCCGAGAGTACCAATTAAAGAAAGAAGGAAGGATTCTGCAACCTAAGTCATAAGTGAACATGGAAAGAACCAGATACCAAATACCAAAAATATAATGGAGTTCATTTTTATTTTAAATTTTTTAAATTTGTAGGTTGATCCCGGTCCCAGTAGGTGTTTCTCATTCCAGTATTTTGAAAGGAAGTTGATAGCCTTGATGGAGATAAAGTGATCATGCTGAAGTATGAAGAAAAGTGTTGTTGTAGAAAAACTCAAAGCTTTGACTTATTCTAGAATGTTCTTGATGACAGTTGGCACATGCCACATGACACATTTTGATTTTTTGTTTTTGATTCTCTGGATAAACTTTTAAGTTGAACTTTTGGGTGCCTTGTTTCTATAAAAGGCCATCTCCTCTGACATTTTTATTTTAAGTTTGAAATTTGTGGATGTCAGAGGAGCAAAATCTTCTTTTAAGTTTTGTTCTTTTTTCCTATTTTCTGAACCATTCCAATGTAAAACTTTGTATGCACGTAGACATTAATTGATATCAGAGCTTTATGGATAGCTACCTATCTAATTATCTTTTGTAGCTAGTTTTGTAAGTTCGACTGAAAAAGATTATATGTTGTGTCATTTAAGGGTGCATACAGAACCTACTCGGTGTCCATAAGCGAAACCCTCTCTCTTTAAAATCTTGCACCATTTTATACATAGTTGTGAAGAAATCTGGTGAAATATAAAGCGGTTTGCTCTATTTTGATTAATTCTTTGGGGCATCCATGGAGAATAACCAAGAGAAACTTTTATTTTTCATTATTTTTATATTATGCTTTAGAATAGATGTTTAATATTTTTTGAAAATGTTCCAAAAAAAATATAAGTAAATGGAAATAATTTTGTTGAAAATATTTTATTTTCCATGAATTTGTTAAATTCTTAATGCTAAATGTACTTAAGTGATAGCAAAGAATTTGTGATGTTCATGAAATATTATGTTGAATCTTTTGATTTCATGATGTAATTTGATGATGAAATGAAGTTTGATGTGAAATGTTTGTAATTCTTAGCAAAGCTAGAAATAACCGTAGTCCCTTTGAGATTAACAACAATTATCACATCATTACCCGAGAGCAACCCTCGTACAACCATGACCTGGTTATCAAAGACTTGGGATTGAACAAAAGGACCAATATTTTCTCTATAAATTTAGAATTTCCCCTTAGGGTCTTTGTTACATATATTTCAAGAAGGATAGACTCTTCGTGTTCTTTGCTATGGATATTTTATTCTATCTATTTACTGTGAGTAAAACCATTGTCAACAGGAACTGGCACTTGAAGGAGGGCCTATTGTCATTATTTTTTGTTGTGTTAGGGTTTAAACTAGACTTTTGTAGAACCACTAGATCTCAGTCTAGTGATCCTTGGGTGACCTTAGTTGAGCTTAGTGTTGCCCAATTTTTACTTACGGGCCCACTCAGGTCACCAAGACATCTCTGTTCGGCATAACGTCTTGCAGTTCAACCGCAGTCTCACCGAAGGAATGGAGCTCTCACTCAAAGTTTTGGGCTCGCCAAGATATATCGCCGACAAGTGGTAGTCTTCCTGAAAGAAGGTCTGAGCTCACCAAGAGAGCAAGGATTTGGCATGATGTCTCGGTGACCGTTGGTGGTCTCGCCAAAGCAGGCTGGCGTCGGGGAGAGGTCCTGTCGATGGGGTAGGGTCTCAGCGAGGGGAGGTGTCATCGGTGTGAGGTCTTGCCAACCCGGTAAGGTCTCGCCAAAGCAAGATGCCTTCGATGTATATGGGGGCTTCACTATAAGGTCTCACCGATGGGGTGAGGTCTCACTAAAGTGAAGCAGTGTCGATGAAGGAAAGGAGCTCAGCAAAAGGTCTTGCCGACCGAGCAATGTCTCCCCAGCTGATATAAGCCATCACCGAAACATGGTAGCTTCGACGTGAACTCTTGTTGACCCGATAGGGTCTTGCTGAGATGAAATGAGCTCACCGAAGGATCTTGCCTTCGACAAAATGTCTGGCCAACTCGATGGTGTCTCGTTGAACTGTGAGGTGGCTACGGTAGGACTCATCACTGAGAGCTTGCATTCGACAGAAAGTCTTGCCGATGATGGGGAGTCTTGCCGATAGTGATAGATTTTCCAAAAGAAAAGGGATATCGGTGTGACTGATGGGAACTTGATATGACCTCTGATCGATAGCGATTACAAGGGTGACCATTGTGGATATCGATAGGACTCTGGCCACTCGCTATGAACTCTTGCTGACCGTTGTGTGTTAAGCCGATAGCTACTATGAGGTATAATCGCATCGAGGAGACACGGTAAGTGTCTCACCAGTGTACGATTCAGTCTGAGTGACTTTTGACTGCCTGGGATCTTGTGTAGAATGATTTCAACCAATCAAAAGGAGCTAAAGGCGAACCACTATCCATTTAACTATTTGACTCACCCTGAAAAGAAGATCAATAGAATGTAAGCAACATGGATCTACTCTGAGGTTAGAAGCAATGGAGCAGCTCAACGAAGCAATGGTGTGGAGTTTTGACAACAAGGAATATTTGATGTTGCTTCTAGGGGGGATCGGCATTAATGTTAATGCTTTAGAAGCATTCAAAGTGGCCCTTCAAGGAGGTTCGAGGATGGACATGGAGGCTGGAAGTAAATGCAAGTATTACATAAGATCTGAAGGCTTCTCATGAGAGCGATCCTTCACACCGACATGGACAGCAGGGATACACTTGAATGTAGCATTAACTCCTTTTAAGAGATCTAAGGGCAGATATTTTATGGAGGCTGATATTTTTGTAAGCCCTAAGGGCCAACACTTTTTGTATATAGGGCATTTTTGCCTCTTTGTAAAGGAGTTCTCCTTATGCTTTTTGAAAGTCTATTTTTTTTGCAGTCCTTTCTTAGATTAGCAAACTTCTGTAACTCATTTTGGAGCATAGTATACAGAGTTTACCTTGGTCACTATTGATGTTTCAGATTACCATCTTGTTCTTACAAAGTGTTGTGCATTTCAGGTTCATGATCAAGTTATTTTGTGAATTTTTATATTCCCTTATAACTTTATCTATTTTTTTCATGCCTTCCTTTGCAAACGTATCATTATATGAATCACAAACTATGTGCACATAATCACACATAGATTCTAATCTATGAAAATATTTTCCTTTTTTGAAAAAGTGTGTGAATCGAACCTGTTTGTGAAACATTAATGCAAATATTACAAAATTTGATGTGTAATCTTATGTTCATTGCCAATTTTCAAGTGTAAATCAAGTATTCCATTGCTCTTATTAGTTCGGTGTATCACCATAGGGTTTAGTTTTATTTTTATGCATTCCTTCTCCCTTTTCCTTTACAGAATCAATAGTTTAGGTGATACCAAAGGAAGTCAGCCTTCTCTATAGGTTGACCTCAGTCTACAAGTGACCCACAGCTTTGGAGGTCTTCCCATGTTACACTGAGGTGTTGAATATCAGGTTCAACAGGGTGCAATTTCAAGTGATAACACTTAGTGGTCGAACATCGTCTAGACCTCAAAAGTCTACAAGTTTAAGTGCAAGTCCAAAGATTCCAACCATTATTACACCATTGCCTCCTATAGTGATGGAATTCTTTAATGTGGAGTCACCGATTCAATTTTTTGTATATAATGATTTATCGAAAATTCCTGACAAGTAGTGTGCTAAGTATTATTTCCACAAAGATGCTAAAGAACATATCAGTATATTCAAAGATACATGTTTTCAAGCAAAAATTCAACATGAAGATGTTGTGTGTCGATTGTTCCCATATACATTGAGTGATGAAGTTTACCAGTGGTATATCAATTTGCCTCATAATTCCATCATATCATGGCAAGACATGGAAACTCAATTTTTAGCTCAATATAGAACATCGACTGATCCTGCCTTGTTATATCATTAATTCACTTAAATCTAGAGGTTTGAGGGAGAACCTATAACTGCTTTTAATGATATATTTCAAAAGGCTTATTATAGGTTGCAAGAACCTTATCTAGTGGATAATTTGTCTGCTATCGTAGTTTATTATACAACACTAGATCCTTTAACTACTATGTTTTTGAAGCGAAGAGCTAATCCTCCCACTACTCTACCAGAAGCCTATGTCGAATCCGTAAGTGTAAATTTAGAAATGAAACACCTTGGAAATGAATCATCTGCAAATGGTGGCGATGGATTGAATATTTACCCTACCCCAAATGCAAACGGAGTCCCTATAGTTCATTCCATGACTCCTAATGTTTATCTTGTAGTGATCCAAAATGGGACATTTCTTCAAAATAGTTTCTTTCAACCAAGAAATAGTCAAGCTTTAGTCCCTCACCCTGGTCCAGCTATTACAGAGCTACATCCTAATGGAAACTCTTTTTTCTCACAAACTCAAGAAAATCAAAATGTCAAAATTTCTAAGGAAAAGGAAGACATGAAAGAAGTTATAGCTCAACTCAAAAGATTGACCACAAAGGTTATACAATTAAGAAACCAACTGATGAAAAGTTTACTTATAATGAAAAATTGGTGTAGAATTCATAATACAAATGCTCATTTTGAAGTGGATTGTCCACAATTTAAAATCGCTTCAAATATCTTCCTTGTTGCTACTCATTATAATGAGCATTGCAATTCTCAACCTCCTAAAGGAAATGAATTAGTTTTGGTGGGATATGACTCTACTTTAGTCCTGGAAAGTTATGAACATTTCAAATTACCTTCAGCTATCACAAGTCATGCTCATAGATATGAAAGTGATAATTCAACTATGACTTTGGAGACATACACATTCCTTATCAAGATGAAAATGAGCCTCTAGAAGAAATGGATGAAATACATGCCTTTCAATAGTATCAGAAAGGACATAATTACAACATGAGGAATAATGCTAACAGTGGAGGTAGATTCAATGGTCCTTTAACAACATCCATCCTACCTCATAACGTTAACACTCCACTTGATGACAAATCAAGCTAGGTTACCCAAGATGACCTCTCCCTAAAATTCATCAAATGTTTCAAAAGGTGAAAAGATAGATCCTGTTGATCAAAACAATTTGACTAATTATTTAGTGGAAGAAATTAAGAAAGTAAAGATTAGCCTTTCTCTATCAGAATTACTTAAGACGCTTATGATCAAGAAGCTTTCTTAAATACTTTAGAATATTTTCCCAAAGAAAACAAATCCAAGGACATTCAAGTGAAAGATAGTCAAGCTAAAGTGAATGATAAGAACATTGTTCCCATAGTTGATGCACAAGTAGCCTTTTATAAAGGAAAACTAGAGTCCCCGCCTTTTTTGCTCACTTTGAGAATATTTGGTAAGAATCTTCATAATTTCTTTGTAGACTTTGGAGCTTCTACTAATGTGATGTCGTTATCCATATGTCAAACATTGGGGTTAACTCCTGCAAATTCTTTAAATAAATTCACTCAACTTGGCAAGATAGAGGTAAATGTAGTAGGAGAGTTGACTAATATTCACATGCAATTGGCTTTTGATCCTAGAATCCACTATTATATTGATATTCAAGTTGTGGAGATACTTGATACCTATGGTATGCTTTTAAGTAGAGACTGGTCTAAAACATTAAATGGATACATGGCTACCAACTTCTCACACATGTGGTTACCATGGAAAGGAGTGCCTAATCAAATTAGGATTGAAAGAGAACCTTGCATGAAATACATGATCACAAACTATAATAAAAAAAATGAAGTTCTATATATCAATGTAGAACCAAAAATTTATAAAATACACAGTTCAGGAGTTAAAATTGAGGAAGTTTTCACTTGTGATGCCAGGAAATCTAATGAACTAGCTCCTAGAACAAATGTTTTAATCCAATCAGATTGTGATTCTTCTAAGGAGGAGAATAGTACTTATGATAAATTTCCAAAGAATATTATTGCAAAAGCTCAAGAGAGTAATAAAAGTAAAATTTCACTAAAAAGATTGTTATTGCAAGACTGGTGCAGATTGCATAATGTTGTGCATTTAGAAAACAGTTGTATGATGTGTCTAGAGATAATCCACAAAATCAAGATTCGATATTGTGCAGAACATGATGGCGTCAAAAGAATTGAACTAGAAATGTTTGAAAATGAAGATCAAAACATATAAAATGAAAAGATTTGTATGATGACATCAAAAAATGGTAAAATATTGAATACAAATGGTCAAGCTTGGATTCTCAAATTTGATGGATCAAAATCAAAACACGAAATTGGAATTGGAGTGGAACTTATCAACCTGCAAAGTAAGTCCTTCCTTGTTGCATATCGATTACAATTTCAATGTACTAACAATGTGGCAGAATACAAAGCTCTTATACATGGCTTGATCCTAGCAATCAAGAAGAAAGTTAGAATCCTTAAAGTGTTTGGTGATTTAGAATTGGTGGTTAAACAAGTTTTAAAGCAATATATTTACCACTACAAAAGATTATCCAATTATCGACACAAAGAATGGGATTTAATTAAAGATTTTGATGCATTTAATATTACTCATATCCCTAGAAGATTCAATCAAAGAGTCGATGCTCTAGCTACTACTGCTAGTACTTTGGAACCTTTAGAGACCTTAGATCTTAAAATATTCATAGTTGAATTGATACAATGACCCTTGGTTCCTGATAATGTCACTAATTTACAAGTGTTTGAAGATGACAGACACATTGGAATTCATTACTAATTCTAGTATTTTTGAAGCACAAATCATTGAAGAGATAGATAACCCTGATAGTGAAATTCAAGATGAAGAATTGACTCAAGCTAGAGATAATAATATCATGAAAGGAATAATTGAGTTAGAATGATTGTTTGATATTGACCAGATAGTCAGAAAAAAATATTTACCTCAAAGTGAAGGAGGACTATCTAAGCTATATAACTTGCATACTAAAGAAGATCCTAAAAATGTACTCATAGGGAAGGTTTGTACTAAAGAAGAGAAGAGAAATATTGCTTAAGCGCTTAAAGATTATTGGAAAGTCATAGCATGGACATATGAGGACCTGAAGACATATGACATTATATCATTACACATACTATACCATTGAATCCTGATGTGAAACCTTTCCGACTTGAAAACAACGTCCAGTGAATGCACTCTTAGAGCCTTTAATTCAAAAGGAAGTTCAAAAAAATTTGTCAGCCAAGATAATTTTTACAATCAGACATTCTACTTGGGTGGAAAATTTAATCCTTGTAAGAAAAAATAATGGAGATATACAATTGTGTGTAGATTTCCAGAATCTCAACAGAGCATCTGAAAAAGACAATTATCCACTACCCTCACTCGAAGAAGTGTTACAGATAGTTAATGGTTCACAAATGATGTCCTTTTTAGATGGATTTTCTAGATATAATCAAGTAATGGTAGCGAGGGAAGATCCGATGAAAATAGCTTTCACCACTAAGTGGAGACTTTTGCTTACAAAAGGATGCCATTTGGATTGATAAATGTTGGAGCTACATTCCAGAGAGCCATGGACTATGATTTTTGAGAATTCATAGGAAAATGTATCATTATTTACATGGATGGTTTTCTAAAGATAGAAGAGATCATGTTCAAGATCTTAGAGTGATATTACAGAAGTGTGAAACTTACGAAGTTTCCCTATATCCTAAAAAATGTATTTTTGGGGTGATTGAAGGAAAGTTACTAGGACATATCATTCTTGAACATGGTATGTCAATCAACCCAGATAGAGTGAACACATTACTCAAATTACAACCCCTAGGAAGTAGAAAAGAATTGAAGTCATATTTCGGTAAATTAACTTTGTTCGGAATTTTATTATAGGATTTGTCAAAATAGTGAAAACACTCAATGACATGTTAAAGAAAGATGCCAAAATAGAGTGGACGAATGAAGCTAAGATCACCTTCAAGACTATAAAGACTGTAATCATAGAAGCACTAGTACTGGTAAGTCCATATTATATTAAACATTTTTATATTTACTCATTCGCTTCTAATCACATTTGTGCAGCAGTATTAACATAGAAAGGAAAAAATAAAGAAGAAAAATCAATTGCTTTTATGAGCACTCTATTCAAGGAAGTAGAATTGAGATACACAGATGTTGAAAAACAAGCCTTCTCTTTGGTCAAAGTTGTACACAAGTTCAGACATTATATCCTCAGGAGTATAGTTAAAGCTATTGTCCTAGATTCAGCTGTCAAAATGTTGTTAACACAGAGTGAGCTCAGAGAAAAGAGAGCTAAATGGGTCAACATATTACAAGAATATGATTTAAACATCATACCCATGAGGTTGGTTCAAGGACAAGATTTGGTTAAATCTATTACAAAAATAGATCCCCAAATCTCAAGTCAACAATACACATTGGATAAAAAAGATCAAGAAGATTGGTATTTAGACATTTGGTATTATTTGGTTAGCCACACTTGCCCTAATCAAATGCAAAGGAATCAAAGAAGAGCCCTCAAGATAAAATCACAGAGTTACATGATTAAGGGAGGGGTTCTATTTAAAAGAAATCATGAAGGAATCCATTTAAGATGTTTAAATAGAACAAAAGTTGATAAAGTGTTGCAAGTACTACATGATATATTTTGAACAGCTCATGGATCACCTTTAGCTATTGCACACCTCATTTTAAGAGCGGGCTACTACTGGCCCACAATCTGTAAAGATACTTATGAACATGTTAAACACTGTCATACATGTCAGACAGCGTCAGATAAAGGAAAAATCAATGCTCAACAACTACAATCGGTGATGGAGATGTGTCCCTTTTCACAATGGGGATTAGAATTTATTGGAAATATCAATCCTCCATCTTTTGCTAGTCATAGATTCATATTGACCGCCACAGACTATTGTACTTGATGGATAGAGGCATGCCCCAACAAGCAATGCACTACCGACATGGTCATAAATTTTTTAGAAGAAAGCATTATCACCAAGTTTGGAATGTTGTATTCATTGGTATGTGATTAATGGACATGCTTTTGCTTCATTGAAATTTTCTAATTGGGCATTTGAATATGGCATAACATAAAAAAAAATCATCTAATTATTATCCATAGGGAAATGGATTAGTTGAATCATCAAATAAGAATTTGTTGGATATAATTAGAAAATTGATTGAAAAGATCCCTAGGGAATGGCATTCTTTGTTGAGGTTCACCCTTTGGGTAGATCATACTAGGATGAAAGTTACATTAGGGAATTCTCCTTATCATTTAGTCTATGGGGTAGATCCTATACTACCAATAAACTTAAAAATCCCTACCTGGCAGCTTGCACAAGAATATATTGGATTAGATGATCAAATAGAAGCTTGATTGTTGCAATTGATGCATTTAAATGAGAAATGTACACAAGCCATAAATCATTTTTCTATACATCAATCCATAGTGAAAAGATGGTTTGATAAGCGTGCCAAATTAAAGACTTTTAGAATATCCGATTTGGTCCTATATTAGAATAAAGCTCATGAATGAAAAAGTGAACATGGTAAGTTTAACAGATTATGGACAGGCCCATACCAAATTTTTTGAAATCTTGGGTGATAGTACTTATAGGTCAAAGTATTTGACTGGCAAAGATACCTCATTCCCTATGAATGGGTAGTTTCTAAAGCATTATTTCCAATCATAGACAAATAGTTTTTTTGTAAATAGTTTTTTTGTAAATAGTTTTTTTGTAAATAGTTTTTTTTGTAAATAGTTTTTTTTGTAAATAGTTTTTTTGTAAATAGTTTTTTTTGTAAATAGTTTTTTTGTAAATAGTTTATTTTATTTTGGTTTTCTTTTTTTTTGTTTGTTGTTGGTTTTTTGGGGGGGTGTTGCATTGTTTGACTTTACATTAATTGGCAATCGTTGAAGGTTTACATGTCAATAGAATGTCAACTCCAGAACTTTAATCTCTATTCCGATTGGAAATAGTTTTCCATTTATAAATTGTTTGAGAATTGTTCAATTTTATGTACTTTGATTAGCATGAATTATTCAATTGATGTTGAGCTACAAATGAATACATTTAAATCATTCTGTACTAAAATTTGGGATAACAGTTGTTTCAATTAATTGAAAAATAAAAAGACTACCTTTGCTACCACTATAATTCCCAACCTAATAGCGGTGCTTCAATGCTTGCAAGTTGATAAAAGATCTATTATTGCAATATCAAAAAAAAAGTGATATCAACTATTTAGGGTATCCAAATAATTCTACCTAGGCTATGGACATCTAACTAGTAGTAGAGCTATGTTTGGGGGAATTACAAAGATAACCTTGTCAGGGCTATGGACACTTGATTGGTAGCAAGGCTCTATCCCTAGTTGGCTTAAAAGGAATTGTCATATTATATAGATTAATGCAAATGGTTGCTATTTCTAAGTTTATTGTAGTGGAAATAATCAGTTGCACACATGTGATCTCGGTAATACTTAATTTTGCATGCTAACCAAAGTAAAATTTGAAGATGGAATAAGGATCCCATGATTTATAATTAGAATATTAAAGAAAGTTGGAACATTGATGTTAGATCTGAAATTGACTTTCTATTGTTTTGTTTTGTTTTGTTTTCTTGGTTACTAGTTGTTGTGTGGTCTCACAACATGCCCTATTTTTCCCCTTGGCAAAATGTGGACTCCCTTTTTTCTTTTCTTTTCTCTTTTTGTTTTGTTGTTTTTTCTCACTTCGACATTGTTTTGATGCTCAATCGGTTGTTGGTTTTTCTCTATCATTTCCACTTGGCCTCTTTGTATTATAACCTTTTTGTTATCCTAGTTTTGGTGTTTCGGTATGATCTTAATGTTTAGTTTGTTACCGAAATCCAGAATCCTGGAATCCTATGTTGAGCCAAAAGAGTTTGTATCTTCAAAAAGATTCTAGCTCTGCCCGGTATTTCATTGATCAAATTTTCTAATCCTGGTAATCTCCAATTTTACCAGAGTCCAGTGCTTTATTGTTTCTTTGATGTAAAGTTCAGAAACCAAAATGTTTGCTTTGAAATATCGTCAAGTTTATTTTTTAGTTTCAGATTTTGGTCTTCCTCTTGTTCTAGTTTTCTTTTCCCCAGAAAGTATTTCCCAGATCCCAGTGTTGTTTCATCCTTTCGAAAGCAGTACCAAAATCCCCAACCCCAGTGATCATCAATCAATCACATATCTTTAATGACATATACCTTGCAAAGAATTAGTGTGACATATAATTGCCACATATAATCACCACGTTGTCTTTCTTCACAAATAATGAGCCAACACAAAAATCTAGGTGTTCGTGGTTTGAACCATAATCAGTAATGATTGCACCTTTATTCTAGGAATTAATGCAAAATAATAGGTAATTAATGAAGGTGGAAAACTACCTGCGTACTTGGAACCACCTCAAACATGCAATTTCTTTTACAACACTCCACTTCACATCATATTGAAAAATTGCTAAAGACATTGAATTCACAAAGCGACATTGGCGCGCAAAGAGAGGTAAAATTTTGAGAAACTAAGTCACAACTACCAAGGCTTTTGAAGTTGCATCTTGAAGGATCACCATTTTTAACCAAAACCAACTATGTTCCAAATAACCAATACTTTGATATTAAAAGAGTTTCTCAAGCTTGAAAATTTCGATAATGGTATTTTATCATTCTGAAATTAAAATGTTATTTTTTCTTTGAATTGTTAAATTTAATCAAAAAATGAATTGAAAATTTTATGGAATGTAATTTTTTGTTAAATTTAACCCTAACTCACACATAAGACAAATATTTTGAAAATCGTAGGAGCACATTATATCCAAAATGAGCACTTCTGATGGAAGAGCAGAAGATGAATTCAAGTACTACAATTCACAAGCAGTACTCATTAATGTAGTGGTTACAGATACTCACATGGGATGGTCTTCTGATACTGAAATCCATTCACGAATGTTGCAATAAAATGCTACCCAATGTACCAAAAATGTCGTATCAAATGGGTTACTTCCTCCAAGAGGGTTTTTTCCAGCAATGGAAGCTCCTAAATTTGTTATGCAATGCACAAACTATTACAACCCAGCCAAAAGGATTGTTGAGAAAGAGGGAAGAATTTATGCAGACTTGTCTCAAAAAGGAAACATGTATACATTTGGTCTCCCCTCCTACACACAGATGTTCAATGTCGACCTGAAAGCCAAGGCCAAGACATATCAGAGCATTGAGGAGCATAATAGAGAAATTATGAGTACCCAATGGTGCCAATAGCCCATCACACTACAAACCAAGGTAATTCAGAGGTCTATATTTAAACAAGAAATGCAAGACATTATAACTTTGCTGAGAAAAGTAGTTTGTTTGAGAGATGCAAGCAAATTCAAACAATAGATGTTCATCATAATATCTCGCATGATAGAAGGTCCTACAGAGTTGCATTGGGGAAAACTAATGGTCAGGTGTTGAACTAGTTTTATAATGACGACAGGGTATATGATGAACCCATTCTAGACCTAGGTGTTGATGATGAAGACATGACATCAATTAATGACTTTACTAGGCTAGTCCTAAGGTCTACTCAACACTAGATTAATGATTTTTGCAAAATTTTGAGAGAAAGAGGAATTGAACCCATCTTCTCAGAAGATAAAAGAAGAAAACAAAGAGATGAAACTGCTTTTGAAAGTGGAGAGCCTACTAAGAAGAAAAGAAAGACTAGTAAGGTTACTCCAGGTGTTAGAAATGAAGAAAGAACCCCTAAAGAAATAAGATAGGAAGTTCCCATGAAATTATTAGATAAACAGAAAGATGCAGAGATAGGTAAAGATAAATCAAAAGCGAGACCTAAAGGTGCATCTTCCTCTATAGCTAGACACAGAACAAAAGCAACTATTGATGAAGGAATAGGAGCAACAGGGAATGTTGGTAAGCAAACTAGGTCTGCATCTCAAAGAGCTACAACATTATTTACCTCTCCCCCTTCTATTAATATGGCTAGTCTGAAACAAGCACTGGGCAGGACTCCTAAAGCTTTAGAGGAAATTTTTGAAGAAGATGAAGCCAAAATCAAGGAACAAGTAGATAAATTGGATGTTATGTGGGAGAAAGTGCAAGAAAAGAAGTCTAAAGACAAGCCCATGGTACACCCAGTGGTGGAATAAATTTAGGATACAAGCTCTAACCCCATAAATATTGGGGTGATCCCACAATAGTGGTTTACAATTTTTGGCCAAACTAGACACTGAAATTATTATTTTTAACTAAATCTTCACATTTGGGCACCTATAGCAGCTAAATCATGAGGAATTTGAAGATGATGCAAACTAGAGTCTTTTCAAATTTTGTTTACAGATTCTAAAAATATTTTTTTCAAAATTTTTAGAATCAGAATGTACTTCTTTTTCCATCTCCCATGAAAACTAGCTTTTTTTAAAAAACAACATTTTTAAAAAGGGACGCACACCGTATAACACGTAACTTTTTTTCCATGAAGGATAAAACTCTAATTCTTTCAAATTTAGATTTGTTACTCTAAAATCTAGTTTTTTCACTTGGTTAGATAGTTTTTTATTGAATATTTTTTCCTTAATCAATTTTTGAAGTCAAACCAATTACAATTCAGACATAGCGCAACCATATAATGCATAACTTTTTTTGTATATATCAAAATTCTTTTTTTTTGTTGGATCAAGGACTTCAATATCTGGTGCACTCATATTTTTCATTTTTTTGATAATATGTTATTTTTCCACATGGGTATGTGCAGGGATCATCATGGAAAAAATAGACCCTTAAGTGGCAAAAAATTTAGAAAAATCGAGTTAGGCAACTTGACGTAAAAATTTGAATAAGCTATCTATATTATTTCAAAAATATGTAAGAATAGAATATGTAGCAAATTGAATTTAGTTTTTTAACTACTAGGTTTGTTTAAAAAAAAATCTATTTGGTGAAAATTTGAAATTTCAATGCAGTAGTACCTAAATTTCAGGGAAAAAATAAGTATTTATCTGTTTGACCACCCTAACCACAATAAAATGATAAAAAAAAATTATAATATTTTAGATATAAGTAGAAGACTTATGTCTCGATGTGATGCATATTTTTTTGTAATTTTTTCCAAAGTAAATAATTAATTATTAATTTTTTATTACAACTTTTAAAAAATATAAAAACTTGTATGTCTGACCATCTTAACATGGTCAAAACTTCATGAAATTTATTTTTTATTTTTTTAATCCTATAGTATGTGAAGCATAGAATGTGACGCATATTTTGGATTCAAAAAATGTTATACCGTTTGAAAGCTATAGATGTTTTTCATTTAGCCTATCAATCAGGACTTTAGTTGTAATTGAAATAGAAAATGAATAATAATTATTTATTAAATTCAAAGTAAAGCATAATTTATATTGGTGGAAAGCTGAGAATATTCTTTAAAAACCCTTTTCGTTTCATCATTTTTGGGTAAAAAAAAGGTCATCAACCACATACCCATCATATTGCCACTTTTTGGCCCATCATGATCCTGCACATACCCACATGTGTAGAACAAAGACCTTCATTTTTGATGAAAAACCTATGTTTAATAAAACTAAAAAACAAATACTTAATAAAACCAAAACATATTAAAATTATATTCGTTGGATAGCTCGTTCTGAGGACTACCTGATTTCAGTTGGGTTTGTGAAGATTCCTCCATTTTCATCCTCAACCCAAGCTCTAAAGTGCTAAAATTTAGGTTTTTTTGTGTCTCGGGGGGGATGAGGGATAAGGGGGTTTGTATGAACCCCTAGGGGTTCACTCGAACTAGGGCTTGAATGAACCCTGGTTCATTTGAACCCCTTCAAAGGGGTTCACTCGAACCCCTTTGCTATGCATTTGTTTTGGTTTTTTGGCAGTCAAAATTCAAATCGGTTCAGTTGAACCCTTGTTCAATCGAAACCTCTAATGGGTTCAGCGAACCAATAGGTTTGTACGAACCCCCAAAATCACTTTCTTTCTTTGGGGTCATTTTTTGTGAGTTTTCCTTCCTCACTTGAATTGTAAACCACTATTGTGGCTTCATCCATTGAACAAGAAGAATTTATTCAAGGAATGCTCACTTCAGAGGTAGGAAATACTAGCATACTTGAAATGGAAAAAAGGGAAAATGCAAAGCAAAATCCTATTGATAAAAGAGTTGTTGAAGATACTCTTGATTCCCTAAAAGAGTTGTTGAAGATACTCTTGATTCCCAACCTTCTCTTGGGAATGTGCAAAATTTTAATGAACACTCATAGGTCTTTGAAGAATCAAATAGAGGCCATGCTGAAACTGAAATTAAAACTAAAATTCTAGAAGAAGCTACACAGTTTGCAGGAGATGGAACTAAAAATGAAGAGAATATTGGTGTAGCGGTAAATGAAGTAGATAATGTTTAGAGATATGAATCAAAAAATCTAAATAGACAAGAAAATATAAGTCTCCAAATAAAGGAGGCAGTGTCAAACCTTGTTAATCCCAAATCTATACTAGATATTGCTAAAGAAATCCCCATTTCAGAAAATATGGCAAGTCAAAGAGAGGAAGTTCCTGAATCAAGCAATAAATAGAGACAAGAAAAGGTTACAGAGGTACAAAAATATGATGATACACTTGATTGGTTAATCAGGGAATTAGCTTCTCCAATGGAAGTGGAAATATTACCTCTGAATCTCAACAATTTTATACAAGAAGTAAGTACTCCTAAACCTAGGCACAAAGTGAAGACAAAGCATGTCATAGAGATGAATGCAGATGGCAATAGTACTATTTAGATAGCCACTCTGACAATTAATAAAGATGGACATGAGATAACACCTAAGGAGTATAAGATTACAAGTGTTAATCTTGGACACTCATCTTGGCAACAAGAATTAGATGAAATAAAAGTAAATTTAAATGCTACTATTGCCAAAGTATAGAAATATAAAGAAAAGAAAAGAGAATTGAAGGAACAGGTTGCTACCTTGGAACACTTTATTAATTCATTAACTTTATCTAGTTGAGAACAAACTGAACTTCCCCAACATCAGGTACTTATGTCACAAGAGCAAGTGGATGCCATTGTTGTAGTTCATCATAAGATGAATATATTTGAAGAATGGATTGAATAGTGGGTAAAGCAAGGAGATGAATTTATTATGTAGATGCAATAAGAAAGTACAAGGAAGCATATCAACATTCAAAGAAATTGAAAAGATTTGAAGATGAATGTAAATTTCACCAAGAACAGGTCATAGATGAAAGGAAAAATATTGAAATTCTCATACAGTCTAACATCCAAGAATTAATACAGAATAATGTAATATCAGGACATGAGGTCTCATTTCTAGGAAAATGGAAGAAACAACTAAAATGGGAAGGTGACATGATAATACAATGTATTGAAGGATTTGAAAGAGTCACTTTTGAGTGTAGAAGATTGATTAGAGAGAATCAAGAATTTATTGAAATATTGACATGTCAAGGCTTTGATCCTCAAACATTAGGATAGGAGGGAAAGGAATCCAAAGCTTTCAAGGAATGGATAGAAAGGATAAATAAATATCATGTCCAATTGCTCACACAAGAGGTTATTGATGAAATAATATAGTGCATAAATGTTATAGTCAAATATGAAACAAGCAAAGCATAGAAAAATGACATCATGCTTCAAGTAACTAAAGAATATACCAAGCTCAAGCTCACTTGGAGAGCAATACGAATAATTTCAAAAGAGCACATACATCAAGTATTAAGGGCTTTTTGAGAGTACCAATTAAGGAAAGAGGGAAGGATTCTAGAACCTGAGTCATAAGCGAAGACGAAAAGAACCAGATACCAGATACCGAAAATATAATGGATTTCATTTGTTGTTTTAAATATTTTAAATTTGCAGGTTGATCCCAATCTCGGGGTAGGTGTTTCTCATTCTGGTATTTTGAAAGGAAGCTGGTAGCCTTGATGGAGATAAAGTGATCATGCTGAAGTATGAAGAAAAGTGTTGTTGCGGACAAAGTCAAAGCTTTGACTTATTCTAGAATGTTCTTGATGATAGTTGGCACATGCCACATGACACATTTTAATTTGTTGTTTCTGATTCTCTAGATAAACTTTTAAGTTGAACTTTTGGGTGCCTTGTTTCTATAAAATGCCATCTCCTCCAACATTTTTATTTTAAGTTGAGAATTTTTGGATATTAGAGGAGCAAAAACTTCTTTTAAGTTTTGTTCTTTTTTCCTATTTTTTGAACCATTCTGGCATAAAACTTTGTATGTGTGTAGACATTAATTGATATCAGAGCTTTATGGATAGCTTCCTATCTAAGTATCTTTTGTAGCTGGTTTTGTAAGTTTGGTTGAACAAGACTATATGATGTGCCATTTAAGGGTGCATACAAAACCTACTCGGTGTCCATAAGAGAAACCCTCTCTCTTTAAAAGCTTGCATCATTTTATACATAGTTGTGAAGCAATCTGGTGAAATAAAAAGTGGTTTGCTTTGTTTCGATTAATGCTTTGGGTCATCCGTGGAGAATAACCGGGAGAAACTTTTATTTTTCAGTATTTTTTATATTCTACTTTAGAATAGATGTTTAATATTTTTTGAAAATGTTCCCAAAAAAAATAAGTAAATGGAAATAATTTTGTTGAAAATATTTTATTTTCCATGAAATAGTTGAATGCTTAATGCTAAATCTACTTAAGTGATAGCAAAGAATTTGTGATGTTCATGAAATATTATGCTGAATCTTTTGATTTCATGATGTAATTTGATGATGAAATAAATTTTTATGTGAAATGTTTGTAATTCTTAGCAAAGCTAGAAATAACCTTAGTCCCTTTGAGATTAACAACAATTATCACATCATTACCCAAGAGCGACCCTAGTGCAACCATGACTTGGTTATCGAAGACTTGGGATTGAATGAAAGTCAATCTTTGCTTTGTAAATGTAGAGTTTTCCCTTAGGTTGTCTTTGTTCCATATATGTCAAGAAGGATAGGCTCTTCGCAGTTTTGTTTGTGGAGATTTTATTCAGTCTGTTTATTGTTAGTAAAATCGTTTTCAACAATAGGCAAGTAAAAAATGCATAAATTTTTTCCCAAATTGCTTCTTGGACATGAGAAATGGATTGGGAAAGCTTTTGGATGAAGAAACATTCATACTAAACTTGCAACATTTCAAAATTTTGCCCCAAATGCTAAAAATGTGATTGCCCTTCATATTTTGTTAATGAGAGGAGCTTTTCAAATTATTCTCAATGATGCAAAGCAATTTATTTGATTTTTAGGAATTGGAAGGAGTGGTGGGTTGTTTTCCTTGTTGATGAGCATTTTAAAATGCTTCAAACAACATGCAAAATATTGCAGGGGCATGATAAAAGTTGCAAGCCATTTTTAGAGGCTCAAATCAACAAATTCCTTTGATTTTAATGCTCCAAAACCTTCCCCAAGCATTCAAATAGGGATAGGAAACATATTTAATCTATATACAAGCTTTGGGAAGCCTCAAAAATGTGAAAAAGTGGCTTCCCCACTCGTACCCCTCAGAAAATCTCTCCAAAACTTTAGCAGGCTAGCAGAAAAAGGCTATGGGTGAAAAAAATCAACCTTAATTTCATCACAAAACATAGAAAAAAGGCTCTTTAAATGCCCCCACAACATTTAAAACATTAAAAATTCCTTAAATCTTGCAAAATTTGGAAGTTGCAAAGAGGAAAAATTAATTTTTCTTGCTAGCAAAATGGTGAAAATTCATTGCTCACAAACAAGAACCCTTGGAGCCATGCTTTTTTGTGAGCAAGCCTAATAAATTAAATAAAACATGGGTTTTCAATCATAGTTTTCCCAACAATAAAAATTTAGGTACCTCCTTTGTAAATGGGCTCGTCGAAGGTGTTTGCCGCAACTGAAACACATTAAAATAATACGTCATATGGACTCTATTTTTTATGAAAATGGAACTAAAGATGTTTTAGACCAAAACAAGAAATTGGTTGCCTTCATAATTGTGAAATTTGCAAATTTTTGGAACACCAAGTTTAGTCTGCTCATAGTCAGAAAAGCATTAAATAACCCATCAAAAATCATCCTAGAAACATGAAACTAAGCAAGCATACTACCATATATATCAAGAAACTTTCTACCGTAGGGATTTGCAAGATGGCCTCTAAGTTGCAAAATTTTAATCAACAAAGATGGGCTCCAAGGTAGATTTAGCAATATGCCAACCTAACCTCTGTCGACACATTGAAAGGAGATAGGCACTTCAAATTTGTAAAATTTGAAGGTGTCATCAGGGCCTTTCATCAAAAAATGTTCAACTAGCACATGATCCATGTTTTGAATGACCAGGTATTAATCATAAGATCCATTATTTTGATTGCCAATATCTCCTCCAACTCATACATTGAGATTCTTTTATGTGACTTTGGGGGAAATTGTTTGGAAAGTCCTCCCTAGGATTTCCCAACCAGGGCTTTTATATTTTTTTAAAAAAAATTATAGACTAACCCTCCTTTTGACACAAGTGAGGACCCACTTGGAAGGGCATCATTGTCTACCTTTACTACCATGGAAGGTCCTTCATTCGATGTAGAGAAACCACACCTAAATAAAGACCAACTCAAATCATGCCCAATTCATGAGTAGCTCATTTCAAATTATTATAATTGTTATATGATTTATATCAAATATATATTAATTTTAATAATATGTTATATTTAATCAATACAGTATAAAATTAAATTTATAATTAGTCTATAATACATTTTTATAAATAATATAGATCTTTTTATCAAACAAATTTTATAATTAAAACTAAACATTCAAATATTTAAGATGAATTTAAATCACAACATATATTATTACTTTTAAAAAGTTATCTTCCCAAAAGTTAAAGACTAAATCCAAACTTTCTTATATATCTTATTTTATTCTTATATCCTTTCACTTAAAAATATTTATATGTGCAACATTCATATTATACTTTTTATTAAAAAATCTTACTCTTACTATAGGAACCTAAAATTGACACATTATCATTACTCAACCATTTATTTTATAATTGATTGAATGTAAACATTATTACTCAATTAATTATCTCATTCTTATCTTCTTATTAATTAAATAATATTTTATTATTTAATTAATAAAATTTCTATTCATTCACTATTCACTTGTACCCATTTTTTAGCCTAAATCATTAAATCGCCTTCCTTCTATAGTCCACCTTAGGTAAATAAATACAATTATTTATTTACCTAAATCCCCCATCATTTTCCCAAAAATTAAATAAATATTTTATTGAATTATAATCACTATTTTCCTTCACTTTTTATTAAGTGGGCTAATCCACTATCCCCGTAATTCATGCAAATCCCCACGTGTATAGAGTCATGGTCTTTTGTACACTAGGCAACGCCTTTGTACATGTCACATGAGTCAAAGGACTTGCCCATCCCTCTTGGGTACTCCAAAGTACTCTTTCCATCTCATCCATTCAACCTTCCCAAGGAGAATCTCCACCATTGATTCTCCCATCAACCCTCTTCCTCCATCTCATCCAATCACCACATGCCACTTGTCATCCCCTCCTTGCTTGAAATGTCTCAAGCAATCTTGTCCATCGATCTCTTAAACTCTTCCTAGCCATCTATCCATTGTCCTAAAATTTATAAATCAGCCCCAAACCAAAAGCCATTATCGTTCACTTTTTGAATGCAACGTTATGTTGTCAAAATCATGAGCACACATATCAAACTTAAATCGCTTGGGCAAATCCACTTTCGAGTGCAATAGGAAGTTTAACATAGAGTTCTTATGCTAAATTTTATGTTTATATAAATTCTCTTAAATTAAACTGAATGCTTGTTTGTTTCTTTGTGTTGTTTGATTTACTTATTTAAATTATTCAAATAGACACAAAATTGATGCAGACACTTACATTATAGAAGTAATAAATGAAAGATGATACTTAGAAACACATAAAAGACCCTAAATTATGAAACAACATTTTTATGATGAATAGGTTAGAGGGTCCTACAGTAGGGCACCCTACCTCTGGGTTTTTGAATTTCATAACATATGATTTCAAAAAAGTCTCAATTTTGTACATCAGTTTATTTGCCAACTCATCTGGTTAAAAAAAAATAATTAGGGTCACATCATCAAATATGATGCCACATCAGCATGCTTTTTGTTGAGGTATCCAAAAAAGCCCAAAAACCACATACAATCCATTAGTAGGACACTAAGTCTTGTGAATATGTTTTGCTGATGTGGCATCACATGATTTGTCAGATTATGTACTTTATGGAAAAAAGTGTTTTGCAAGTGGATATGAAAGTGCTCCATTATGAGGCCCATTGAGGACTACTTCTATCCCTACTATTGATTTTTATCCTAATATGAACCGCTCTCCCCTAGTATAAAAAATATATAAATATCAAATATAAGATGAAAAAATTTACACCCCAAAAAACAGTCAATGCTAAAACCTTTAAAAAATAAAAATCTCGAACTATACAACAAAAACTATAGTAAGGGGAGGAAGGTGGTCATTATCAAGAAAGACGAGAAAAGTTTCTCAAAAGAAGTCATCGAAATTGTTGAATTTCGACCCATCTTCCTCGTAAAATTGAGTGGTTTTGAATACTATATAGTCTGTATTTAAATTCATACATATCCTTTAAAAAGTGGACAGACTTCTCGAAATCCGTATTCAGAAAGGTCCAATAATAAAGATAAAGTAATGACCTGTCACCGACTAATTCAGATAAACCTGAAAAAGTCTTCCGCAACGTTGCACGGAGAAATCTCATCACGGGCTCGGCGTACTTCGACGTTTACCTACACCTGCCCCTCTCTCAACCAGTTATTTGACCCTTTTTACTTCACTTTTATCTTTTGCACTATTAAGAAATAGTTCACATGATCAGTTAAGAATTAGCTCACATCATCTTAGAGTAAAATATCGAGGTGGAAAACCCGCACGGGTAGCGGAGTTGGCTTGGGCCGTGGGTTTTGCTCCCCATAGGTTCTGGCTTACTCGATGCACGTGGTTTGTGGGTGATTGCATTCATCCCCAAAAGATTAGTCTCGCCTCAGCTCGCCTCAGCTCGCCCCTCCTTGACCCCAACTTGGCAAAAAGTAAGACCAACACAAGGCTGGTTGGGCGCTGGGCTGGGTCGCGGGGATACCTCTGGCGCAACAAAAAAAAATCAAGGTGGAAAATATTTAAAGAGAAGTGTGTTGACATGATTTGTTGCTTCTGTGTATCAAAAACAGCAGAAATAGAATGTCATTATATTACAAAATATATCTTACGAGAACATTCAAATCAATTATGTTAATAGTATAAAAGTAGTTTTTAACAGTTTGGTCCAAAAACGAATGGAAGAAAAAGACAACAGATTACTTGATCAAATTCATTGTAAGAAAACTTTGATCAACAAAGAAATAAGACAGTCTAGTTTGATAATTGATACTTTTGTTAATTTGTGTACAATTACACTCACATCCCATAAACTACTTAATCTCGTAAATATCATGAAAAACTTACAATTCAATTCTCATATCCCACAAACTACTCATTTCTACTCTAGTATATTGCTCTCTTCATAATGATAAATCATAAAATTTGATAAGAAACATCGATAAGATCCACAATCAAAACCAAAAACTACACGCTATAACTTACATTTGTTCAATACCCACTATCATTGATTCACTACCCAGTGCAACAAGTCCTTAAATTACATTATCTTTCTGAATTTTTACTAAATTACATTATCTTTCTGAATTTTACCTCGTTTTTGTTTAGTTTTGTCTGCAAGCTAAGGTACACAGAAAAATCTCTGACTAAATTGTCCCTAAATGATATGGTAGTCATACCGTTCTGAATGAAGAAACGATTCAATTTATTGACGTGACGTAAACGTTCAGATCTTGAGACAGGCGCCCTTAATTTTTAATGGGAGCCACTGATTTCAATTTAATTGCACAACTGGAGTCCATTTGGAATCCCAAAACAAAATGCTTGAAAACTGTCAGTCATCTGGCCGAAGCGGTATTTATTCTCAGAGGCAGACCTAAAGAAGTCACTCTCTCCCATTGAAAGATAATGGGTATCCTTAGGTTTGCAAGCTTTTTTGTGGTGGTATTAATGGGTTTGTGCACAATAAGTGCACAGAAAAATACCAGTGAAGAATTTCTGAATGCCCATAACAAAGAGCGAGCTCTGGTGGGTGTGCCGCTACTTCGGTGGAACAACAGCATAGCTGCTTCAGCCAGTCTTTTTGCAAGGTATCAGAGGGATCATGACCACTGCGAGATGAAGCACTCTGGATCCACAAAGTATGGTGAAAATCTGTTTTGGGGTAAAGGTGGACCTTTGACCCCTTCTGATGGTGTCCAGAATTGGATTGATGAGAAAAAGTTTTATGACTACAACAACAACTCTTGCAAGCCAGATCACCAGTGTGGAGTTTATACTCAGCTTGTGTGGAAGAATTCCAGTGAGTTGGGCTGTGCTTTGGTTACCTGTGATAACAAAGATACTACCTTTATCATCTGTCATTATTCTCCTCCAGGGAATGTTGTAGGTGAAAAGCCATATTAGCTTATGTGTTTTTTGTGTACCAAGATGAAGCTCAAATAGATCAGTTTTGTAAAGTTAAAAGTATTCATCTCAGGCAAAGCTGTTAATAAACTATTTTGGTGTGCATTTGAACCTGTTCTTGCAGGAGATATGTATGAAGTAGGCTCTGTTTTCTTAAAATAAAGATTTCTTTCTTTAAGCTGAAGATTACATACATATAATAAACAGGACAGAAATCACACCAGAACACAGTTATACAAACCCAGCTCAAAGTAGTACTGCCCTATATATTGACAGTAACAATGCTCAGTCCACTAATTAAGCTCTGTCTAAACTATGCTTTGCCAACAAGCAATTGTTCAAGATACAGACAACCCCACAAACAGTTTAGGTATGCTGATGGATTGAAAGAGCTCTCAAAGATTTTTACCACTTCTTTTTGCAAGTTAGCTCCTATAAGGTATATGGTTTACATCATTAAAGATGGTGTTACATCAGTTAGCACATTTAATTTAAGGGTGTGTGGTTTCCATCATTAAAACTGGTGTTACATCAGTTCCGACATATAGCACATTTAATTTAAGGGTTTGTGGTTCCCATCATTAAATATGGTGTTACATCAGCCATAACATTTAGCATCTTTATTCTTTCTTTGTTTATTTAATCAAAAACATTTAGCACATTTGATTTAAGGGTTTGTGGTTCACATCATTGAAGATGGTGTTATATGAGTCTCTTTATTAATGTGATATTAAATATGAAGAAAAAAGTAAGTCCATTATATATTAAATTATGATATTCTTATGTATATGTTATTTTTTTTATTTTTTTTCCATTGTTAATTAAAAGATTTATTTTTCAATGTTAATTATATGATTTATTTTTCAATGTTACTTATTTTAAAGAGTATTTTTTATTTAATTATTAGTAATTAGAGCCACAATCATAATTTTAAAGCAAAAAGGTAGGTCAATTAATATCTAAAGTATTTACAAGTGTAAGATCTTCGTCATCTATTAAGTTTGATTCTCTAGTGGGAGGTTTGCATTTAAATATTTATTTTAGTAGAGTTATAAGTTCAATTTTAATGGTGATCTAGAGTTTAATAATCAAACTTCTATAAAAGGATCAAATTATATTATAATACATATGAATAAGATGAAGAGTAGTGAGGTGAGTATGTGTGTACACACAGACACATATTCAAGTGAATGATATGTGACTAAAATAACTTGATATTTAATATTAGTATAAGTGACATTGAGGTTATAAAGAAAACTTTGGGATGATGGTGCGCTCTACAACAGCCTTTGCAACTACCGTGGCTCACCCCGGGAAGGCCATTGGGGTTTTGGCTTCTGAAACTCCATTTTTTTCTCTTCTTTCTGCTTTAGGAATGGCGTGCCATGAAGACGATCAAGTTTCTTTGTCAGGACAGGTAGCGGCACAGGCCACAGGATCACGTTTCCCTGGCAAAACGACCAAAATAGCATGGAATGTGATGCAGCCCAATTACAATGCCGCACTAGATATGGTCTTCGATACGCTTGCTGGTTATTTGGAGGCTAGTGAAAATTCTGCCAGGATCTCCAATCTGCCCTCTCCTCGTGGCGGAACAAATCAAAACCCTCGATTTTGTGTTTGTCTTTCACTAATGCCCCAAAGATATGTTTGGATAGTGTTGTTGGTGTCGGAGAAGACTATTTGCAAACCCATGCTCTTGTTTGTAGATTTACAAAGATATGGCCTAAATTAAGTGATCTTCATTCCTGGATTAGCACGTATTGGAAAGATTTTCTGGAAGAAGAAATCAGTATCTTTCCATGTGCAAAAGGTTTTTTCATTCTCGAATTTGATTCAATTGAAGATAGAGATATGATTCTTAATACTGGGCCTTGGTTTTATCAAGGAGATTTCTTATGTATGAAACCCCGGTTCCCTTTGTTTGATCCACGAACAAAGACATTTTCTTCTGCCTTTTTGTGGGTTCGACTACCTTATCTTCCATTATAGTTTTGGGAAATTGACTATTTGAAGGCGATTGGCAATGGGTTGGGCAAGTATCACAGTATCTCAAAAGAAACAATCAATTATGAAAATTTGACTTTTACTCGCCTTTGTGTTGAAATGGATGTTACAAAAGGGCTTCCTATAGAGATTTTTCTCAAAGTTGGAAATAGACGATGGCGTCAACCAATTGACTACGAAAAAATTTCCTTCAGGTGCAGAAGATGTTTCACAACTAAACAATGTGTTACTACTTAATGTGGCAGGGGTCAATCTAAGGTTATCAAGCCATCCTGGTGAGACAAGGTGGAATCCCATCACTATGTAATTTCTCCCTCTGAACATACTGTTGTCACTCCTTCCCCTTTGCTCCAGGAAAAGGTTCCAAACTCACCTCAACATTCTCAAGAGGTTGTGCCTGATAAGAAGCATCTCTCGTTGGCTTCTCCATCCTCCTTGGAGAAAACAGTTTCGTAGCACAGGAACACCAAAATCTCTTCTATTTCTTCATATGCAGGTGTTAATAACGTGAATTTGAAAGTGAAAAACAACAATGATCCTCTTGAAACTAAACAAGAATGGACAGAGGTGAAAAAAAAAAAACGCCATCAAAAAAACAAAAGCATTCGATGACATTAAGATCCTCTAAAAAAATTGAAAATATTGAACACTTTATGTAATTTGGGTTGATATGTAGTCTGGAACTTTAAAGTAATAGAAAGAGTGCTATCCTCTCTGATAGCAATTTTCCTAGAAAAAAAAAAAGTGACATTAAGGTTAGCTACACGGTATGAAAATTGAAATTCAAGATTATGCATACTCCAACTTTCCCTCCCCAAGGTTGATTGGTGAATCACAAAAAATATTGTTGATCATCCTCCCTTGAAAGACACACTTAAAGATTTAAGTGATCTTGAAAATGGGGAATGCATTCTCCAAATTATCTTTGGTGAAGATACAATCTAACTACAACTCTTATGGAACATACAAGAAGTAAACATTCCCCTCTTGAAATAAGTGCTTGACATAGTGCATGTGAATATTACTGCACATTATGCATTGATTATTTATTCTAGATTGTGAATAATTTATATGGAGTTAATTCTATCAATATAAATATACTTGGTCCCTTCATAGTAGGATGGTCTAGTTACACAACCAACACAAATAAACACACATATATACATAGAAGAACCACAACAAAATGACATAAGATATACTCTAGGAAAATCCTCAATGAGGGAAAAATCTAATCTCCAAAAGATCTCTTAGAATACTATTGAATCCTCAAACACATTACAATCTACCACAAAGGGCCCTATCAAGCCATAGCCACTTGATTACAACAAGATTACACAAATGAATAATCATCACTCAAGGCTTCTACACACACATATATCATTAATCATAGAAACAAAAATTGTAGACCTATTGCAAGGGATACACTCAAGTATACAATAACATATAATCTTCACACTCTCCACTCATAGATTTGCACTCTACATCATTCTCCTTGTCACTCTAATTCTTTAACCTTGCTTTTGTAAGAGTTGGTATAGAGTACTCTACATGATGCAATATTTGGTTGAAGGTTGTAGTCATCCACGATCTAGGAACTTTTATGAAAGTACAATAGAGATCAATTATGAGAGAATAATGTTATTTTATCAAAGGATGCAAATGATATATTACAATTGATAGATCCCCAAATGAGAACCCCTTGGTTATATATCCAAGGTGAGACTTAGGATTAGACAAGATCATGACTTGAGTGTCTTAATCCTATGTCATGAGCCAAAAAAATTAAATGACTTAAGACACAAGAAGTAAATGACATAATATAAGATAAATTTAATGCCAAATAATACTTTTAGAAATATTCTTAAGACCTAAGTAAACTTAACGTGTGATTTGATCTACTAAGTGAACTAGCTAGGTAAAACACCTAATTCACACCAACACCCCCCCTTAAGTGCAACTTAGGAAGGAACAAACCAATACAAATGATGAAAATATGGGTCTTGACTATGAAGCCATGTTAGGTACCATGTATAATTCAATCTCTTAAAAATGGAGAAAGGGAGAAAACCCAATGGGACAAAACTCAAGTCTACAAAAGATAAAAAATGCTCTCAATGAAGAATGAGAAGGACAAAACCCCATGCGAGGAAAACATTCCCTCCATAAGAGAGAAGAAGAGAGACCATACATCCCCCTTCAATGTAGAGTCTCCTACAATGATGGTAGATGCTCGACATTGAATGCTAATGATGATCCAATCTCATTGAACAACACTCCTCCCCTTAGAAAGAAACAAAACCAATATGGTATATAGGATGTCTTCCCATTCCTAAAAGGAAGATGAGGGAAGAAAAATTATGTGTGGTGTCTATAAATCATGCTCAAGTATCTCCATGTGAATTCTAAAAGTTGTCACACTCCAAACAAGCATTCTTGGTCACACTGATGAAGAGGACAACCCATAATATCCTAGAGATAATTGTAGAAAATAATCCAATGATAAATATATCTCCTATGAAGATAAAGAAGCCTCCTCTAAATTCTACTCAAATTATCCACACTCATGTCAAACTAGGTGAGACATGGGATTAGAAAGGATCATGACAAGTGTCTTAATCATATGGAATGAGACAAGTAACTCAAATAATATTAAAAATACCTAAGACTCAAGAATTAAATGACATAAGATAAGATAAGATAAGATCTAAATGACAATTAATACTTCTAGAAAGATTCCTAGGACCTAAGTAATCTTAACATATCAATAGGACCTACTTGTGGACTAGTTAGGTAAAACACCTTATTCACACCAACACTCCCCCTTAAGTTCAACATAGGGAGGAACAAGCCAATGCAAATGATGCAAATATGGGTTCCAACGACTAGGCCATGTTAGGTACCCATGTACAAATGTAATCTATCCCAAATGAAGAAAAAGATAAAACCTAGTGGGACAAAACTCCTACCCAAAAGAGAAAAATTCTATCAATGAAGAATAAGAAAGAAAAATACTATATGAGGAAAAATCCCCCCATAAGAGAGAAGAAGAAAGGCCATGCAACCCCCCCTCAATTTAGAGTCTCTTGCAATGATGTTGGATGCTTGATATTGAGTGTTGAGTATGATCCAATTTCATTGAACAACATTTCTCCCCTTAAGAAGAAACAAAACTAAGATGGTATGAAGGATGTTTTCCCATCCTTGAAAGGAAGATGAGGGAAGAAATATGATGAGTGATGTTTTTGAACTATGCTCAAGTGTCTCCATGTTGATGCCAAAATCTGGCACACCCCAAACAAGCATTCTATGCCACACTAATGAAGATTACAATAAAAAATCTAATAGAGATGATTGTGGAACACAATCCAAAGACAAAGATATCTCATTTGAAGACAAACAAGCCTCATACAAATGCTTCTCAAAATTATCTACAGTCATGTCAAACTATGAATAATGATTCTTTAGAGAATGAACAAGAGGAATAGAGTGTTCCCTCACAACAACTAAAGAAGAATCATCTTCATCAAAGAGAATATGAATGCAATCAATGGTGTCTTCAAATCTAAAATTTGGGAGTTTACAAATAAACCTGTAATGTTTGTCAAGTATTCATCCCATGTAGCCATATTTGGAAGACAAAGTATATCCTATTATATTGAATCACAAGAAGCCATGGATGTGGCAACATAAGTATCATCATAAGCAATAGTAGATGAAGGAGATGAGATTTCAATGCATGCCATTACATTTTTCATCCCCAAATGATGTGTCCACATAAGATTCTTGAGTTTGAATGTTTGTATTAGTTGATGTTGGAGTACATGAAGTCTTTGAAAGAGAAGTAGAATATTTAATGGCCCTTTGATGTTCAGTAATTTTCTAATAATTGAACACTTATAATGTATCATTATCATATGGAATATTATCACAATGATCTAAAGGAGTTGTCATATCCAAAATAGGATCATTTGGGAGTAGATCATTTTTTGGATCTCCATACATGAACCAAATTTTTATTCAAGAAGAATTATGATGCTTAAAATATGAGAGTATATCCCTTGTATTGGTATCAACATTAAGAAACATAATATCAAGAATATAAATAATCTTAAAATGCCACTCTCTATTATCTCAATCATTTTGTAGTTAAGGAATCACTTAATAAAATACAAGAGGCTAGCCCATTTGAAATGCTTCATCATAACAACTTGCTAAGCCTTATAGTTTCCTCTATTCAATTTAATTATGGATGGATGTTATGATAGCCATGATAAACTTCTGAAATTTAGTCACATAATAGGCCAATAAAGAGACACAATCTAATAAAAACACAAGGTTACCCTGTAATTATCCAATCATGAGACCCCCCAAAAGTATATAATGTTGACACTTTATGTAGTCTAATTATAATGCCAAATATGGTTTCTATATTTTACAATACTGAGATGGACCAAATGTGAAAAATATAACAATATAACAGAACGATATCCTCAAAATATAATTAAAATTTCTTAATATGATCTAGATTGAAAATGAATCCTTCTCAAGAGGAAAAATCTTCTCTAGGTATCAATATGTCCAAGTGATCAACTAGAATGCAAATATACAAAAATATGAATAAAAGATACCTAGGGCTGAGTTGTAAAAATTTCATGGATAGAACTACAGAGCTCCTCAATACCTTTCCAACACTACAAAAATTATGAAAATTAGATAAATTGGAAAAAATTTATAAGCCTGGAGGTTTAAAAAGGAAACTATGAGTTCAATGAGTAATGAAATTTACTTGTAAAAAAATATGAAAAAATTTCTTGCACCACTATGATGTGCTCAGAACTAGCTTTCGATTGATATCTCATTTGCAAAATTTTGACACCTAGATCAAAAGTTATGGCCAAAAGAAAAAAAATGGCTTATTTGGGTATATGTAGGAAAAATCAAACCCCTAGGGGCAGGCAACTGGAATCCATAGGACCTCCAATGAGGTAAAAAATAAACTTAAGTTTTTTTAAATGTGCCACCAAGGTGGTGATGGTGTTGTTTGGGCAGTAGCTCTACAAGTCGCTAATGGCGGTGATCGGGGATTTAGCGCCGCCCACCCCGCACCCCCGCCCCCGCCCCACCATGGTCAATAAGAGCACCCACCAAGCTTTCAAATGATTGAGGACAAAAAATAAACTACAAGGTGATTTAAAAATAAATTTGGAATTGCATTGGAGTTGATAGTGATCCCCATTGCTCCCAAAAATCACCTGCAACCAAAACACCTATCACATCTAAAGAGAAAAAAATAATTGATATGCTCATACAACCTTGAGAAGAGACGATCTAAAAAAATAATTGATTATGCAATAAATTAATCTAAATTTAATGATTACAATGAATGAGAATCCTTATAAAATGAAAAAGAAAACCCTAGATGAGGGTTTGATTAGATTGAGACATGTGTCATCATCTCATGCAACGAGACAACTTAACCTATAAATAGCCCAGTCTAATAAAAACACTCCTAAGTTTAGCTTAAGTAATTAAAGTAATAAAAGACCTAATAATTAATTAATGATTAAATAATTATCAAGTTATTTCCTAATTACTCCAATAAATTGTATCATTTGGTGCAATGGTGACTGAGGGTGGCACATGCAAAAGACCTCTTACGCTAGAATGATGCAAAATAAATAATATTTTCCTATGGAAAATTTTGTTGATGGATTGCTAGTGCCTGCAAATGGTAGGGTGAGGTACGTATTATATGGATCCATATTGTATGGAAAAAATTCTACAAATATTTTTCCAAAACCTCAAAAAATGGCCTTTTTCCCTGCTCAAATATCAAGTATTTGATATGAAAATAAGGGTTTCTGGGCCTTCTAGACTCAATGGTGATATCTTGTTTACCCCAATGTGCACCTGAAAAAATCTCAAGCCTAAATTAGCCTCAAATCTAAGAAGGAGATTTGCATATTTGAAGCTCTAATACCATGTTAGAGTCACTCAAGGACTCAAGCTCCTAAGATCACCTACAAAACCAAAAATAACCTTCTACAAGAGAGAAAAGCAAGAGCATAAATTTGCAATAATGGATGAAAAATAATATTAAATCAAATGTGATCAAAATATACAACACAATGCAATACAATGGATCAATTCCCAAATGAGACCTCCTTGTTATATAAACAAGGTGAGACTAGATTTGAGGAGGAAGATGATATCAGGGAACAAGTTGTCCTTTTCTTTAGCAACCTTCTTTCTTGTAATGGAGAGATTGTTATTGAAGCTCAAGATTCCTTGATTGAGGCTATACCTCAAGTGATTGGTCATAATGAGAATTATTTGATCACTGCTATTCCTTCCAAAGCAGAAATAAGGAAATTTGTTTTCTCTTTTGATGGCAACAAAGCTCCTGGACCAGATGGTTTTCCTTTATTCTTCTTCCAAGTGTTTTGGGAAATTGTTGAGCTGGATGTAGTGAACGCTGTCAAGGAATTCTTTGGATCAAGACATCTGTTGAAAGAATTGAATGCTACTTTTGTGGTCCTTATTCCTAAAAAACCTGGGGCTTCGGAGTTTCAAACTTTTCGGCCAATCAGCCTGTATAATTCTATTTACAAAATTATTTCGAAGGTGTTAACTTCAAGAATGCTTTCTGTGCTGCCCCAAATTATTGCCCCATAGCAGAATGGTTTTGTGCCAGGTAAGTACATTCTGGACTTTGTTGTTACTGTTCATGAGAACTTACATTCGTTAATGGTTTTGAAAACTGAAGGGTTTATTCTTAAACTGGACATTTCCAAAGCCTATGATCGGGTTGATTGGAATTTCTTGTTTAAAATCCTGGACAAGTTTGGTTTTAATAATAGAGTCATTCAGTTGGTGAACCAGCTTGTCTCGACAGTTACCTCCTCTGTCATTGTGAATGGATCACCATCAAGGTTTTTTCATACCTCCAGAGGCCTTAGACAGGGAGATCCTATTTCTCCTTTTTTGTTTACTATCTTGGCTGAGAGTTTGGGGAGAAATATTAAAAAGCTTATTGATCAAAGATCCCTTGTTGGATTAAGACCTTCTTCTCTTCTTACCTGTTCCCACCAACAATTTGTTGATGACACTATTCTCATGGGAAGATCTACTGTGACTGAAGCTAAGACTTTAAAAAACATTCTGAATCTTTATGAATCTGCTTCTGGGCAAGTTGTCAACAGGGCTAAGAGTTCAAATTTTTTCATCAATACTCCAGAGTATAGACAAGTCAAACTTGCTCGGATTCTTGGGTGCCGAGTTGAGCCTCTTCCATCAACCTATCTTGGCTTACCTCTTTGTTCTAAACCTTCAGAATCATTCTGGATTTCTCTGGTTGAAAAATTCAATAAGAAGCTATTGGGGTGGAAAGGTACTCTTCTCAGTCAAGCTGGAAAAATCCAGCTCCTTAAGGCTTCTCCGCAAAATCTCCCTATTTATGCTCTTAGTATATTTAAAATTCCTGCTAAATATGTTGAGGCCATTGAAAAAATTCATAAAAGGTTTCTCTGGTCCGAAGTGGAGGACAAGTTGAGAATGCCACTTGTTGGATGGGATCTTGTTTGTAGACCCAAGTCAAGGGGGGGCTTGGGTTTAAGGAAAATCAAAGTATTGAATATGTCCCTTCTTGCTAAACAACTTTGGAGAACTCTTACTTTAAATGGAGAATGGTGTGATACTTTAAAAGCCAAATATTTTAATAACTATGAGTCTTCTAATGAGATTATAAATTCTTCTTCTTTACCTCGTGGGTCTGTCTGCTGGAATGATATGGGTAGAGGAAGAAATTTGTTGGAAATGGGAACTGGATGGCTGATTGGAAATGGAAATTATGTTAGATTTTGGGAAGACAGGTGGCTTTTTAAAGATCCTTTAATCAGAATAGAGAAATTTAGTAAATGGATGAATGATTGTAAAAAGGAATTTGGAATCTTGGTTAAAGATTAGTGGAGGAATGGTAGTTGGGTTGATTTGATAACCATTAGTCAGGATCTTGGCCCTGTTCAGTCGGCTTTCAGAGCCCTAAGACCAGCTCAACACCAAGTGGAGGATCTTGCTGTCTGGTTAGACAACCCGTCTAGTATTTTTTTCAGTTTCCTCTGCCATTTCTATGTTGGTTAGTTCGATGGGGCCTCCTCCCTTCTGGGCTAAGGCTTGGATTAATCACCTGACTCCGAAAATTAATATTTTCTATTGGATAATGCTACAAAATAAGATTCTCACTTTGGAAAATCTTGGAAAAAGAGGAATTCAATTACCAAACAGATGTTATATGTGTAGGAATGAAGCCAAGACTGTTAATCATCTTTTTCTTCATTGCCCTTTTGTGTCGAATATTTGGGATAAATTTCTGGCACTTCTTGATGTGGCGTGGATTTTTCCTGCCTCTGTCAAAGATTTCTTCATACAATGGAAAGCTCCTTCAAAAAATCTTTTTGTGAGAAAGCTATGGTCTTTTATTCTACCTTTTGTGTCTTGGAATATTTGGAAGGAAAGGAACAACAGAGTGTTTAGGGATAAAGAGATGTCGGAAGGGGACTTGCATGCTAAAATTGTAAGGGCTATAAAGGAAAACTTGTCTTTAATTCCTAAAAAAATGTTTGAGAAAGCTATCTGGTCTCCTTTTGATATTGCTATGGCTGAAAAGTGGAATTCAAAATTAGTTGGGTCAAATGTCCTCAAACCTGGTGTTTGTGGGAGAGAGAACGCTAATTGGTCTCTGCCGCCTTTGGGCTGGTTGAAAGCTAATTTTGATGGTGCGGCTAAAGGTAATCCTGGGAAAGCTGGCAGTGGGTGTGTTGTAAGGGACAACTCGGGGGCTTTTATTGCGGCTTTTGCTGTGGACATTGGAACTCAAACTAATCATGTTGCGGAAGTTGTTGGGGCTTTTCATGTGGTTAGCTTAGCCCTCAAGATCAACACGAAATATCTTTGGTTGGAGAGTGATTCATTAAATATAATAAATTGCATTCTTGGGCTTACCCCCCCCTCGTGGACCATCAAAAAATGGATCAAAGATATGAAAACTTTATTAAGTAAATTTGATAAAGTGAAAGTATCCCACGCCTATAGAGAAGCCAATAAGGTGGTGGATTTCTTCGCCAATGAAGGGGTTAAGAAGGGTGGGGAAAACACGTGGAGGAAGAATGACAACCTCCATCCTGAAGTGAAAGCGCTAATTTATTATGATTCAGTGCATGGAAGAGAAGGCAGTCTTAGTCATGATAAAACGGATAAAGATCAGGTACATCGATTTCATTAGATTTGATGGGATCGACGTCATTTTCTTTTTCAAGAAGAGTCTTCAGCACGCTTTCTGGGTGTTCAACAAAAAATGCCTAAACGGGACCCAGAGCAACTGTAGAGTGTTGTTTTATAGAGTTCTGAATATGGGCGGAGAAAGAAAACGTGTGGAGCCGAGCAGTTTCCAGGAGCACAGAAAGAATGCTAAAGCTTGGGAAAGAATTGAAAAGGGAGGTTTAATCCTGTATCTGGAAAAGCTCCATGGTACGGACGAGGGGATGCTAGACTATTTTGTTAAAAACTGGAAAAATGGTGAGATTGTGTTGTTTGGTAGGAATGTTAAGCTGAGTGAGGACTTAATTGGTGAGATAACAGGTCTTTCGACTGAGGGTGTTAAATTCTATCGGGACCGGCGATTCTTTGATGAAGCGGTCATTAAATTTCCCAAAAAAGATAAGGAGAAAGCGAAGATGGTTAAGGTTGCCAATAGCTACTTTGATGTTGAGTCCATCAAATCTATATGGAGGAAAGCTTTAAGAGTCATTATGGAATATATCATGGTTGACGGGCACTTCACTAGGGTTTATGGTTACCACTTTGCCATTTTGAACCATTTCCATCACAAGGTTCGTATATCTCTGCCTTTTTACTTATTTTCTTCTTTGAAGAATTGCCTTGATGATGTGGAAAGAAACCCTAGGAGGAATGTTGTTATTCACCCTGGTCTTGTTAGGCTCATTTTTGAGCATTTTCAAAATTTACCTGCTTTGCCTAAAACTGTTGAAATTGAAGATTTGGATGATGAGGAGACAGAAAGTAGTAGGGAGATCAAACCCCGGGCCCCCCTGCTTGTGTTCTTGTTGGTCATGAAACCATTGCTCCCCAGTCATTGTCTTGTCGAAAAACCCTTAAGGATTCTGCCCCACTGTCTTGTCCTAAATTGCAGCCTCTGCATGAATGCCCTAGTTCGGGTTTTGCTTCACCGCCCTGTCTTAATCCCTAGTCGTCTCCTGGATTCCCTACTCCGAGTTTGTCCCCTGGTTTTAAAGGTACCCCTGTTACGAAACTTGTTTTGTATTATGGGAATTCAATGGAAATCCTCTCTGATAAACCCATGGTTAGTAAGGAATCGGCCCCTAATGCCCCTGCATCTGGAAGATTGGGGAATGATCATTATGAGTCCCCTATTCAGGATGAAATTAATTCGGCCCTGAATAAGCTCAAGCCTGAGGACATGGTGAGTATAGCGGGAAAAAGTACATATGGCCTTTTCATTGTTCTCAAGTGGACCCAGAAAGAAGTCTATGATTTGAAAGGTTGTTTTACTGATCTCAACAATAGGGTCACGGACTTGGAGCAGAAGATCAGTTGGAATCGTAGAGATAATGAAGGACAGGAAACTCCCTTACCAAGGAAAAGACAACAATCACAGGAGGACAGATTGACAAGTATCGAGTATAGCATGTCCAAGATTGGCCAAAATATTAGGGCCACTATTGCAAACAATCACAAAATCGCTAGGCATAACACCATTATCATCAATGCGATGGTGGAAAAGCTTGAAAAAAACCAAAAGGCTCGCTGGTCATGGATTTGGATACGAAAAGGGGAGGCAGCAGATTAGCTGGTGAAGGGATTTTGACTCGTACCCGGGCTAACATTAAGAGAAAGACCCCGACTTTGTCACATACAGCTCAAATTCTCAAGCAGGGGTTACAGGACATGAAGGATGTTGAAAAGGAGGCTGAGGAGTTACTGAACACCTTGGAGTAGCATGGTGGTGTTTGTTGCTAGTTTTTTTTGGGCGGTCCTTTTTTGGGCCCTGTTGTCTCTTGGTGCTGTCGTTTCTTTTTTGGGATAGTCGTTTGCTTGTTTGAACTTTTTCTATTATCTTTTGTTGTTTAAACTCTGCGGTTTCAGGTCCCTGTAAAACCTATTTTTTCCTTTTCAAAAACAAGGTGAGACAGAGGATTACACATGATCATGATAAGTGTCTCAATCCTATGTCATGAGACAAGTAACTCAACTAATATTAAATGATCTAGGAATCAAGAATTAAATTCCATAAGATAAGATAAGATAAGATATAAATGACAAATAAGACTTCTAAAAGTATTCCTAGGACCTAAGTAAACTTAGCATGTGAATAAGAGCTACTAATGGACTAGTTAGGTAAAATATCTTATTTACACCAATAATTTTCTACATGAAGCATAATTATATGGATTTAGGAACTCAATTTGAGATTTCCCCATTGCATCAACACAAAAGGAGCAAAATATTACAATCAACTACCACATGGCTACCCCCCCAACAAATTACTCAATCAAGAATCCCCTTGCACAAGAAGTTATGGCATTTTGAAAATAATTGCCCTATTAGGGCTTTAGGGGGGAAAAATAAGCACATGGGTGCTAGCTATAGGTTCTCCATGTGACGACAAGCATTGTTGAGGGTTTTCTTTCTAAAAATCATCACTTTCAGTGGCAGTCTGATGGAACTTTGACAACACTTCCATGCACACCACTCCTTGTGTGGTGGTGGGTAGTGTGGGGAATATTCCCCATAATAAATTCTTCCAATGGTGATTTTTGCTATCAATGTGATGAGGACTATGGGGTGGCCAAGGCATGGAAATTTCAAAGGTTGCCACATGGCACCTCTAAAGGTATCGGTACCCTATTGCACAAGGTCTTTAGTACCCTACATATAACAGGGTACACAAACTCCATTTTTTTTAATTTCTAAAAAATTAAAAAATATTATTTAACTGACCATACCACATATTTTTTAATGATGTTTGAGAATGGTTTTGGATCTCTAGGATTTATAATGCAAATTCTAGGTTATTGAATATCTTAAAAAATTTTAGACAGTCAAATTTTAGTAATCAATGGGATCTTACCATCTTGAAATTGTCTAAAGGTAACTTTGTAACTATTCAAAAGCATCATCAAGCCTCTCCTTATATGTATCTCTCTATCTCTCCCTCTCCCCTCTCCATCTCTCGAAACCTCCTTCCCCCTCTATTTCTCTCTATCTAACTACTCTCTCCCTATCCCTCTAGATATCTCTCTATATCTCTTCCTCCCCCTTTCCTCTCTCTCTCTCTACCTCTCCCTCTCTCCTTCCTTCCCTCTATACTTTTCTCTATGTCAAGAGGGAGAGGTATCTAGAGAGAGGGAGAGGGAGAGAGATATAAGTGACATAGAGAGAAGTAGACAGGGAATGAGAGATAGAGAGAGGGAGAGCCAAAGTGAGAGGTAGGTAGAGAAAGAGAGAGGGAGAGATGTAGAGAGATATCTAGAGGGATAGGGGAGATAAAGAGAGATAGGGGAGGGGGAGATATCTAGAGGGTTAGGGATAGAGAGGGAGGAGATGTAGAGAGAGATAGGTAGAGAGGGAGAGGGGGAGATGGAGAGGTGACATTGAGAGAAGTAGAGAAGGGGGGATATATATATATATATGAGGATGGAGGGAGAGGTAAGTGGAGAGAGGGATAAGGAGAGAGGGAGAAGTGACATAGAGAGTGAAGAAGGGGAGAGAAAGAGAAGGAGGAATAGATTGATATAGAGAGGAGAGGGAGAGATATAGTAAGATATATAGAGGGATAGAGAGAGAAGTGATGTAAAGAATAGAGAGGGAAGGATGAAGGGAGGGAGGGAGGAAGAGGTAGAGAAAAATGGAGATAGAGAGAGATTGGGAGGGAGGGAGAGGTAGGTAGAGAGAGAAGGAGAGGGGAGAGAGGGATATAGAGAGAGCTATCTAGAGGGATGGAGAGAGATGGAGAGAAAGATAGGTGATATAGATAGTAGAGAGGGAAGGGGGGAGGGAGGGAGGATAGAGACAAATGGAGATAGAGAGATAGGTAGAGAGGGGAGAGGGAGAGAGAGGTGATATATAAAAGTTAAAGAGGGAAGGATGGCAAGATATATGGAGAGAGAAAGAGGGGGAGAGAGAGATAGAGAGATATCTAGAGGGATAGGGAGAGAGAGAGAGATAGGTGAGATAAAGACAAGTAGAGAGGAAAGGTGGAGAGAGGGAGAGAGAGAGAGTGTGATAGGGAGATGGGAGAGGTAGATAGATATATACAAAGATTATTAATGATTATTTTGAATAATTATAAAGTTACCTTTAGATAATTACAATATGATAGGAACTTGTTGATTACCGAAATTTGACTATTTGAAATTTTTAAGATCTTCAAAAACCTAGAATCTACATTATAACTCCTATAGATTTGAAACCATTCTCAAAAATCTTGAAACTATATACATGAAATATAGCTTAAAGTATAAGTGACATTTACATATCCATATGTAAATGTCACACTGAAAATTTTATTTCATGTATAGACTAATGAATAGGGAGAGTGACGAGCTATGCAAGGAGATAGAGAGAGGTGGGAAGAGAAAGAGATGTCTTATTTTTCTTCTTGGAAATAGGAGTGTGTTATAGTGTTCTTGTGTTATAATGTGAGCATGTTATGGTTTCATATTGATCGAGCCTAAGCTTGGTCATTACCAAGTTATAACATGAACATGTTATAGTGTGCTCGCATTTTGTCTTATGGGACCAAAAAGTGGCATAGCCACTTTTTGGTCGCCCAACTTTCTACTTACCAAAATTTAAATACTTTTGAGTAGACCATCCATCATGCTACTATGGTATTTTGAACCCATTAGTGTTGTATGGCCTAAATTGTGCAATCTTTATTCTTCATTAAAGTGTGTGGATGAACCTTGATTTAGAAATCCCTTTCATTTCATGCAACCTTATAAGTCTTTCATGGCTCCCATAAGCTGATATAATTTATCCTTAGTTGAGAGGGACTTATTCAATATAGTCCTATCTAGTTGTGATAAATTTGCATTGAGCCTAATCAATTTTTTACTAGATTCCCTCATTATTCTCTTAATATATATTGTAGTTGTTGCAAGTATGAAGGTGAACTATCATTGATGTTAACAAGTATATCTACTAGTTGATGTTGTCAGTGATATGGAGGAGATTGTTGCATGTATTAAGGTGTTGTCATTAGTTTCAACTATATGTTGAGGATATTGAGAAAATTGTGAAAAAGGAAGATTGATGCAGAGTGTGCTTGTCTAGTTGAGATATTGAGAAATTGTTGTGAGTACATGGGGCTATCTTTTTTTGTTGTAGTGTCTAATATGGGTTGGATTAGTGTAAAGTGTTGAAATGATGTATCTGGTACTTGGTAGTTGGTTTCCAAGTGCTTTTGAGAAAATTTGATAAATAGAGAAAACAGTGTTGTGCAGGTGTTTAGAATGTGCTATGAGTTGTGCTCTGAATTTCTTCTATATTGATGCTATGCTTGTGTAGTTCTTATATGTTGTTCAGGACTTTCATTAGTTGCTATATTTAGAATTTGGGTTTTTGAATCATTGTACATAGTAAGATGTATTCACCAGTGTGTGAATTAGATAATTTAGTATTATTTGATGTGGTCTGGGAGAAATATCTTTGCTCCACATTTCTTTACATATTTGTTTTAGGACTTGCAGTTTTGAAGAACTGTTGATGGTGTTATTATCTTATCTATGTCAAGAGGATTCAAGGTTTGGTGTTGTGGAAGACATGTTTTAGTGTTACATAGTATGAATGTATCTGGCAATGTTACCTGACTATACATAATGATTATATTCTTTAAGTGAAATCTCTTGCAGAGGTTTTAGATGCATTTCAAAGTGTTCATGGGTTATTCTAGATCTTCTGTTCAAGTGAATTATATTTTCTGGAACTTTCAGCTTTCAGATTTATTTGAGGAAGCATTTACTTAATGTTTTCTTGTGTTTACCACTGGTGTTGGCCAACCTTGTGTTATCACTATATGCAAGGCTTGTGAAGTGTGTTGAAGTTTGTTTGGATCTATTTAGGTCCTAGTTGAGGATTTATGTAGGTCGCCTTCATTCCTATCCACCACGTGAATGTTTAGGTCTCGAACTATTTGGAATTTGTATGTATAATGGCTAGCTTTTGACATTGGAGAAGTTTTCTAAGGACGAGGTCAATATAAATAAGTGTGGTGTTGTTGTGAGTTGAAGTATGAAAGATTAAGTAAGAAGAAAGATAGCTGGAAGATTTATGTGAGTGATGTGTGTGATGCGAATTTGAGCAAAGCGGTATGAATTTATTTAATGTTAGGCTTCTTGAAGGAAATGAGCTGAAGGCATCTAAAATCATTTGTGTAGGACTGTGAAAGTGTGTGAGTGATTGTGGTGGATTCGTTGTTGCTTTGAGAAGTGTTCTCTGTGTAACATCCTTCTTTTATCTTCTTGTATTTCTTTTTGTGCCAGTGAGCCCTGACTGTGAGCCTTTTGGATAGTGTGTCATATTCTTGCAATGATCCCTATTGTATTGGTTTTTCTATTACTTATATTGTGAGCTAATCCTCATCATGGTTTTTCCCTCATTGGGTTTTCCGCATAAATATGGTGTTCTCTTGTGTATGGTGTTGCAATTTTAGTTTTTGTTTTGTGCAGTTCATGTTTAATCATACTACCAGAATAAGGTTTTAATGAATGCTTTTGTATCTAATTACTGTTGAGGGTTTTGAAGGTTTAATTTGCTATAATTGATTCACCCCCCCTCTCACTTGTCTTGTTCATTTCAACAATTGGTATCATAGCAAGGTTCCTTGGAGAAGAGCTTAATTGATTGAGGTAGATCTAGGATGGTGAAAAAGATTACTTTGGAATGTCCTAGGTTTGATGGCATAGAATATGCTTTTTGGAAGATACAGATGGAATGATATTTGTCAACTCAGGGATATGAGATTGAGAAGGCTTATCAAACTACATATACTTCACCTATGAATGGTCCAAGTACAAGTGCAAAAATCAAGGCACATGAGATCAATGCTAAGGCAAGATTTATTATTGTGAATAGTATTTAAAATATTGTGGTAAAAGTTATGAGTTTGAAGACTGCTAAAGAAGTTTGGGATAATCTAGAAAGCATTTATGAAGGATATCTAAAGGTAAAATAAGCAAAGTTGCAAAACTTGAAGGCACATTTTGAAATGATGTAAATGAGGAAGAAATAATTAAAGGCTACATACAGAGAGTTGATGAGTTGGTAAGTACTATGAGAGGTCTTGGTGCAATAGTTAAAGAATCTAAAGTAGTGAAGAAAGTTATCATATCACTTTCATATTTTTATAGTGAAAATGTATCTACTATTGAGGAAACTATATATTTTGACAGCTATTCCATAGATTAGTTGATTGGTACACTAACTGCATTTGAAATGAGAAAACTAAAGAAAGGTACAAAAGTAGAGACTTCTTTCAAGGCTGGTAAATAAAAAAAGGTTGAAGATTCAAATGGAGAAAATATTTATGATGTGGAAGCTAACTTTGTGAGAATGATGAAAAAGGGCACTAGTAAATACAAAGGTAAGTTACCATTCAAATGTTTTAGCTGTGGTGAAATAGGTCATTATGCTTCAAGATGTCCAAAGAGAGCTATAAAAAATAGAAGTAAGGAGAGAAAAGTAAAAATGATTAAGAAAGCTTACTATGTGAGAGAAGATGTTGGAATTTTTTATGGTGAATCTGATTATGAAGATTTTGATGATAATGAATGTTTTTTTTTGTCTATAAAAGAAGAATCTGGTTCTACTAACCCTAAAAGTTGTGTGAAGGAAAGTGTTTTAGAGATGAAGGATAAGGTTGAAGGTACTTTTGTATCTACTTTTCATGTGAAAGAGGATAAGAATTATTGGGTTGTTGATAGTGGTTGCTCTAATCACATGATCAAAGACAAAAGTAAGTTTATTAAACTTGAAAAGTATGATGGGGGATTAGTTAAATTTGGAGATGATTCAGGAGCTAAGATTTGTGGAATAGGTTCAATCATTTTTTATGGCAAGCATAATACTAGAAATGTTTACTATGTTAAGGGCTTAAGACATAATCTTTTGAGTGTCGGAAAAATGTAGAAAAGGGTATAATATTGTGTTTGAGAATGAAAGATGTGAGATCCAGAAAGGGTTTGGAACTGTGATTGTTGTTGGTAAGAGAACAAATGAAAACATCTATTAGCTTTAGGCTATTAATGGTCATTGCTTTATGTCTTAGATCAATGATAGTTGGTTATGGAATCAGAGGTTGTGTCACATTAATTTTGATAATTTGGAAAGAATTAGTTCATTTCATGTAGTAAGAGAATTACCTAAAATCACAAAACCTATCAATGTTGTTTGTGAGAGTTGTCAATTTAGAAAAAAAAAACGAGTAGCTTTAAGGGAAAGGAACAATCTGCTACCAGACTACTGGAATTAGTGCATATAGATCTTTGTGGTCCTATAAGGGTGAGAAGTCTACAAGGTGATAGGTACTTTATGCTTTTGATTGATGATTATTCTAGAATGACTTGGGTTACTTAGAGAAAAATTTAATGCATTAGATAAATTCAAGGCATTTAAAGCTATGGTTGAGAATGAAATGGATCTAAAAGTAAAATGTCTGAGGTCTGATAGAGGTGGTGAATTCACCTCCAATTAGTTTAACAAATTTTGTGAAGTTCATAAAATAAAGAGGCATTTGTTTTCTCCTAGAACTCCTCAGCAGAATGGAGTTGTTGAAAGGAAATCAGAACTATTCAAGAAGTTGCAAGAACTATGATGAAAGAGGCAAATTTACTGGAAGTCTACTAGAGAAAAAAAATTCATAAGTTGTTTGCATACTTAAAGAGTTCAAGCTAAAGCTAATAGCACAAAGACTCCCTATGAAATATGGTATGGAAGTATTCCTACTGTGAAGTACTTTAGAGTGTTTGGAAGCAAATATTATATCAAAAGAGAAGAAGAAAACTCGGGAAAGTTTGATGAAAGGTTTGATGAAGGTATCTTCCTTGGATACTCTACTAGAAGCAAAGCTTACAAATGTTACAACAAAATACTGAGAAAGATAATTGAAAGTGTAAATGTTAAAGTTGATGAAAACTTGTAGAATTCAATTGTAGTGGATGGATATGTGTCAGATGAACTTGACTATAGAGAAGAAGAAGAAGAAAAAGCTGATGGAAAAGATGTGGAAAATGAAGAGGAAGAAGCTTCGAAGAAGACCCCTAAAACCCCTAACTATGTGCAAAAGAATCATTCTAAAGATCAAATCATTGGAGACAAGAAGAAAGGTGTATTGAAAAGAAGCAAAGCTACTAAAGTTGAGGTAAATCTAAATTTACTTTATAAAGTTAAGCCTAAAATAGAGAATGAAGCATGTAAAGATGAACATTGGATGAAGGAAATGGAAGAATAACTTATGCAGATAGAGAAGAATTAGACTTGGGAATTGGTTTCTAGACTGGCAAACAAGAACATAATTGGAATTAAATGGGTTTTCAGAAACAAGTTGAATGAGAATGGAGTAGTAGTGAGAAATAAGGCAAGACTTGTGTGTAAGGGTTACTCACAAGTGGAAGGTATAGATTTTCAGGAGACTTTTACTCCTATGGCTAGGATGGAAGTTGGAAGCTATCAGAATGTTTTTGGTATTTGTAGCACATAAAGATTTCAAAGTTTATCAAATGGATGTGAAGTCTGCTTTTTTGAATGGTGAATTAGAAGAAGTTTACATAGAACAACCAAAAGGATTTCAGTTTTCAGATCAACCCGATATAGTATGTAAGTTGAATACGACACTATATGGATTGAAACAAGCTCCCAGAGTTTGGTATGCAAGGTTGTACAAGTACTTGATACAACAAGGATTCAGTAAGGGCATTGCAAATAGTAATCTTTACTTTAAAATTGAGGAAGAAAAAATATTGATAGTAGTATATGTGGATGATATTATCTTTGGTGGAAATGAGACCATGTGCAAGAAGTTTGCAAAGGAAATGTAGAAAGAGTTTGAAATTTCAATGTTTGGGGAGATGAATTTCTTTCTTGGGATACAAATCAATCAAACAGATAAATGCATTTTCATTTCACAGTCCAAGTATGTCAATGAAATGTTGAAGAAGTTTGGAATGGATGACTCCAAACTAGTATGCACTTCTATGGTGATTGGTTGCAAATTGAGCAAGAATGATGAATCACCTAAGGTTGATTAGAGAAAGTATAGATCTATGATTGGTGGACTGCTATACCTAACTACTACTAGACCGGATATCATGCATGCAGTTCGTCTTGTAGCTAGATTTCAAGAAGATTCTAAAGAAACAAAAGTTTCAACTATGAAGAGGATATTCAGATACTTAAAAGGAACAAATTATGGCTTATGATATCCTAAGGGTATTGATTTTACACTAAGTGCTTGTACGGATGCAGATTGGGTTGGTTGTGTTGATGACAGGAAATGTACAAGTGGTGGTGCATAATTTTTCTTGGATGTAGATCAGTGCCATGCTTGAGTAAGAAACGAGATTTAGTTTCTTTTTCTATTGCATAGGCTGAGTACATTGCAGCAGCATCATGTTGTAGACAAGTTTTGTGGATGAGACAGGAATTGAAGGATATTAGAGTTGTATATGATGAGCCTATTTCTATCTTTTGTGATAATGCAAGTTCAATTAACATTTCAAAGAATCCAATGATGCACTCAAGGAAAAAGCATATATCTATCAGGTATCACTTTTTGAGAGAGAAGGTTATGGAGAATGAAGTGAAGCTTGAGTATGTACCTACAAAGGATCAAATTGTTGATATATTTATGAAGGCTCTTCCTAAGGATACTTTTGAGTATCTTTGGGATAAGTTGGGGGTTATTTCCCCTCCTTTCTTGAACTAGATGCATATGGAGATGCATCAGTCTAGTGGATCTATGGATCTATCTCTTTTCTGGACTAGTTTTGGTGGCTACCTCTCAAGGGGAGTGGGTATTGTCATTGTTGCAGTAAGGAATGTTGTCATTGTTGTTTAGTTGTTGATTCATTTGGGTGTACTCCTAAGGGGCAGTATTCTAAGGAGGTATTTTTGTTTAGTGTCAAAGGGGAGAACAATGCAAAAAAAATTATCCTTTTCCATTGATGTCAAAGGGGGAAAAAGTATCATGTGAAAAAAAAAAGTGATAAATAAAGGGGGAGAGAAAAATGTAAGGTTATCAAAGGAAAGTGAAGCATGTTGTAAGAGGGAGAGTGCATTTAGGAATGTTGTGCATGTTGTCTTGTCCTTGATGGTTTTTCACATCTTGTGTTGTCATCAATGACAAAGGGGAGATTGTTGCAAGTATGAAGGTGTTGTCATTGATGTCAACAAGTATATCTACTAGTTGATGTTGTCAGTGATATGGTGGAGATTGTTGCATGTATGAAGGTGTTGTCATTAGTGTCAACTACATGTTTAGGATATTGAGAAAATTATGACAAAGGAAGATTGGTGCAGAATGTGCTTGTATAGTAGATAGATATTGAGAAATTGTTGAGTACATGGGGGTATCTTTTTTCTGTTGCAATGTCTAATATGGTTTGGGATAGTGTAAAGTGTTGAAATGATGTCTTTGGAACTTGGTTTCCAAGTGCTTTTGAGAAAATTTGATAAACAGAGAAAACAATGTTGTGCAAGTGTTCAGAATATGCTTTGGGTTATGCTCTGAATTATTCTGTATTGATGCTATGCTTGTGTAGCTCTTATATGTTGTTTAGGACTATCATTAGTTAATATATTCAGAATTTGGGTTTTTGAATCATTTTACAGAGTGAGATGTATTCACCAATGTGTGAACTGGGTAATTCAGTATTATTTGATGTGGTCTAGGAGAAATGTATTTTCTTTGCATTTCTCCACACCTTTGTTTCAGGACTTGCAATTATGAAAAAGTGTTGATGGTGTTGTTCTCTTATCTATGTTAAGAGGATTCAAGGTTTGGTACTGTGGAAGACATGTTTTAGTGTTATAAAATATGACTATATCTGGTAATATTACCTAATAGTATAGAATGATTATATTGTTTAGGTGAAATTTTTGCAGAGGTTTTGAATGCATTTCAAAGTGTTCATGGGTTATTCTTGATCATGTTCAAGTGAATTATGTTGTCCAAAGCTTTCAACATTCAGATTGATTTGAGGAAGCATGTACTTAATGTTTTATTGTGTTTAACACTGGTGTTGGTTGACCTTGTGTTAACACTACATGTGAGGCTTGTGAAGCATATTCAAGTGAGTTTGGATCTATTTGGGTCCTAGTTAAGGATATATGTAGGTCTCCTTCGTTCCTATCCACCACGAGAATGGTTAGGTGCCTACCTATTTTGAATTTTTATGTGTAACAACTAGTTATAAGTGTGGTGTTGTGAGTTGAAGCATGAAATAATTAAGAATCAAGATAGATGCAAGATTGATGTGAGTGATGTGTGATGTGAATTTGAGTAGAGAAATGTGAATTTAAATGTTAGGGTTCCTAAAGGCAGTGAGTTGAAGGCATCTTAAATCATTCATGCAAGATTGTGAAAGTGTGCAAGCAATTGTGGTGGATTCCTAGTTACATTGAGAATTTTTCTTTGTGTAACATCCTTCTTCTATCTTCTTGTATTTCTTTCTATGGCAGTGAGCCCTAGTTGTGAGCCTTTTAGACAGTGTGTCCTATTATGGTAGTTAGCCCTATTGTCCTAGTTTTGTTATTACTTATATTGTGATCTAATCCTCACCGTGGTTTTTCCCTCATTAGGTTTCCATGTAAATTTGGTATTCTCTTATGTATGGTGTTGTGATTTTAGTTTTTGTTATGTGTAGTTCATGTTTAATCATACTAATAGAATAAGGGTTTGATGAATGCTTGTGGATCTGATTACAATTGAGGGTTTTGAAGGTTTAATTTGCTACAACTGATTCACCCCCCTCTTAGTTGTATTTTTCATTTCAACAATAGTTTCATGTGCTTCCCTAAGTGTTGATGGTTCTTATCCCTTAAGAAATACCTTATCTTAGAATCAAAAGCACCACAATACAAAATAAGACACATTGAATCACTAAGTTTAAGATGCTAGGACTGTATCTTTGTCATGGTGAGGATGAACATGTTTTTGAATTCCATTATCATCTCTTTGATTCTCTTCTTGATAGTGGTGATCTCATGAATAGTAAAGTTTAGGTTTATTCTATCCCCATACTACATTCTAAAGGCATCCACAAATTCCTCCCAATAAGAAATGTTGTTAAGCAGATTTTTGAACCAATCTCTAACAGTCTCCTCCAAAAAAATGTGCAAATAACTTCATCATCATATCCTCATCTTCAATATCATATTTATTAGTGATATTGATGAAATACCTCAAGTTCTCCTCCCTTGTTATTGTATTATTGCCTCAAAATTTTTAAAATTTTCCTCTAATATCACTTGGGATTGGATTTGGTAATTGGGAATGCCAAAGAAATTTAGTTGCCTATAAATTTCAGCTTCTAAAGGTTGCCAAAAAAGTACAAACATATGAGCTTGTCTTCTGGGGTTGATCCCTATATTTTGTCCCACATTTTGATGCTATATGTTTTGTTGATTCTACAAACAAAATTGTGCGATGTACTAATTTCTCATCTACTAGTGAGTAGCTTGGGAATTAGTCTAACTTAGCTAAACAATTTTAGCTTGAAGTTCTTGTATTCTCTTCCTAGCTCAATCAATAAATTCAAATTCTTCATCCATAATTCTTCCTATTTCATTTTAAATTTTTTGATCAACATAATGGAAATTTTGATCAAACTAGGATCTCTAGGAACCAATCTAGGTGAAGGTTAATGTTGGTCAACATAGTGTGCATCCATGAATTTCTTAGGTATTCCATACATTCTCACATCCAAGTTATCACATGTTGACCCCTACATGTTCTACAATTACAGCACTGTTTCTCCTTACATGATACTCATCAAAATTAATCCTTATCCTTTTGAGTAGATAATCATCTGAGTCATTGGAGGTATATAGGTACTGATCTCTTAGGTCAACAAAGGCATTTCCTCTACTTGAGGTGCTTACTTGGTCTTGATTGTTCTCACATGAAGAAATAACCACTCCCTAAATTTCTTTAATTTAGTGCATTAATTCCTTATATTAATTGCATTACTTCCTTGTGTAGGTTGTTCATTTATTTTCCTTCTTTGATCCACGGTAATAAGGATTTTTCTAAAACTAAATTCTTACAATAGAGTCACACTCCTTATGTGGGAGATAAAAAATGGCTTTAAAATAGACTTAATGTTGTAACCCAAAATAACTATCAATACACATTGTCTTAATAGTTGTTCCCTGAAAATGATGCCATTATATTGCATGAGCTCATGGGCTATCAGATCACTCAAAATAGTTATATTTTAAATGACTATGTTACAAGGGTTTTCAAAATCAAAGCCAATATATCAATTCCTTGTAATGGTGTCATTTTGTTGGTTCCCAAAATTTCTACCCCACTTCCTAAAAATAAATCCCACTCACAAGGCCAAGGTTGTCATCAAAGTGAGTACAAATGGGTTCATCAACAAAACAATGGAGAGTTAAAGTTCAACTCAATGAGAGTGGGTTTTCTCTCCTACACTTCAATACCAATTTAAACTCAAGTAGGTGTTTTTAAAGGGTTGAGTGAATAAAAGATGATAAAAAATTGTGGTAACTAAATCCAAACCATTGATATAATTCCAAATATTTTTCACTAAGAATAAGAGAAACCAGATACCCTACTACCTCTATATAGCTAATAAAAAATCATTGCAATGAGTTCAAGGTTATGGTAAGACACATGGTTCATGAAAATTCATGAAGGCTATTCCTTGTAATATGGTGAAATAATAACTACACTAACTAACTAAACTAATAGACTAACTTAATGATTGGTTGAGCCAAATTATCCCAAGTTGATGCCTATTTATGGGCATTAGAGTCAAGTTGATAGAAAGAAATTTGCAATGAAAGTAAAATATTGAACCATTAATCTACACATAAGGATTCATCACATGAGAGTTACTAATAAAACATTCTTATTTATCCAACATCAAAATGCACATATTCATATGTAATCATTATAATATTGTAATTGTATTGAAATGCAACCACATTTTTAAACAAGATTTGCATTCATAGGACCAAGCCTAGTGAGGGAAATTCATAAATTTTTTGGGAATACCTTGAACATGTACCTATGATTTTGGAGAAAAAAATTGATTCAAAGGACTTAGGCTTTTTGAATACTTTCAAACTTTAGAATTTGGGAATAACAAAGAATGGTATGAAGGTAAGAGAAATGTTGATAGTCTGAAAGAATAACAACTCAACACTTAGGAAAACTTTATTTTTTGTACTTCAAGGATCGAGGGTGATCAATGAATGGTACACATGAAATGAAAACCCTAAAAATCTAAAAGTCCAAACATTGACAATGGCAGTTTTACAAGGCTTTTAGGTAAGGTTTTGGGAGCGATAGGAAGGGCATGCAAGGATGAATACTCCCAAAACTCTAAAAAGTTGAAAAACACACCACTTAATTGATTTGAAGGGATTTTAAAGCGGGTAGTTAGGATTGGTAAGGAAGGTATGTAGGCATGAGAAACCCCAAAACTCTAAAAAACTCAACACATGGGAAAAATTTCTTGAAAAATCCCAAACTAAGACCCTCATGGGTTCCTGGGCACCAATTAACATCAACAATGGGTCAAAAAATATTAACACATAAAAATGAAGGGACTCAAGCAAGAAATACATTACAAGTTTGAGTCCCAACAATTTGAACTACATTAAGATTTATTAATCCATTGTTATCACATTCACTCTAGGAGATTCACATACATAATGGTTGACCATGAATTTCATAAAGGATCAAGATTTGTGCCTCCTTACAATTTAATAAGATCATTCCTGGGGCTTAAGGCTACTATATAAAATAATTATAACCATTTGAATGAGGTTTAGTATAATTCTCAATTTAGTTATATAATTTTTATTTTTGTAATCAAATGACTAAGGCCTAGCATGTTACAATCCCATTTTTTTTTTTAATGTGTTCATGAATGAGAATCAATAAATTTCATGTTGTTATTGAGAATGTGCTATGTAATTGTTGGTAGATGGTCAAAGCTCCCCTTGGGATTCATGACAAGGGACTAACCACCTCCCATGTGATCCATGTCTTTACCTTTTGTATCAGGCATTGATAGATCGATATTTTGATGCAACAAAAAACATGGGTCAAAAATTGGTATCAAAGTGTTGGGTCATAGGTTTGAATCCCCTTGGGTAACACTAAGGGGGAGATTGTTGGCAGATGGTCAGTGCTCCCCTCGGGATTTGTGATAAGGGACTAATTTCCTCCTGTGAGATCCATGTCTCTACCATTTGTATCAAGAATTGATAGATCAATCTTTTGACACAACGACAAACATGGGCCTACAATAATAATGTGCTATTCCATTTTATTTCATGGTTGGATAATCCTTCATTGAATCCCCAATCCATGACTACATTGATCAAGTGGTATTAAAGAATTAGTTTGAAACCTTTAGGAGTGTGTTCTATTATCTTAAAAGTTTTATTGTGAACAAATCAATGAATTGAGGCAACCTATAAGAAACTTGATAACAAAGTGCCAAAGAGGAAATTTTAGTGAGTGGTTATATACTAATCATTGACTTATGGTAGTTTGCACTAGATCCCAAGGAAATATTCCTCCACAAAGATGTTAAGGTGTTACTAATATTACTAGTGCAAGAAATGTTTGAAATGATGATGGCAATGAAAATCCAAATGGATGATTTTGAAGAGGACCATAGAAGAAACCCTAACCCAAGAGTTGAAGAAAATGATGAAGAATAAGAATTAATACTTGTTGAGTAGAGTGGAAGTGAAGAAAAAGACAAGGAAGATGGGATCTTGAAATCCATACTAAGAATTGGTAAGAATATTAGTGTAGATATATTTAATTATTTTGGTAGTTTGAATCCTAAATAATTAATAGACTGGATAATTGATTTAGAAGAGAATTTTGAGTATGAAGTTTTTTTGATCCAAAAAGGTAAAAGTAATTTTTTCTAAGAAAAATTTGAAACTTGGCCATGCTTCCATTTGGTGGAAGGAACTTTAATTGAAAATGAATAGAAAATATATAATTATAACATTGGAAAATACCTGAAAAAAATGGTGAATAAGTAAACCATTTAGAATTATTGAATGAGTTGCATGAATTGATGCAAAGGAATATGTTGTGACATAATATATTGAGTACACTACAAACTAACAATTTGGTCAAGACATCATAATGAGGGAGTAGAGAAAGTGACAAGAAACACGAATGGTTTGAGCTCGAGTAAATCCAAGAAGAGTTGAGTATGGTGGATATATAGACAATATTGGAAGCATATTAGATTGACCTAACTATATAAAATTATTTAAATATAATATTTGGAGATAGGTAGAAATAGAAAATAGGTAGAAACAAAAGATTACAAGATGATAGATCTAGTTGTGGTGATACAAGGTCATATGTGGAATAACCTAAGAATAATAATCCATATCAAAAGGAAAAGGAAGTATTAATTCCCATTACAATAGTGGAGAAGGTAGTAATTTGTAGCACAAGGAGAGGGATGAAAATGATATTGCAATGATAGAAATGATGTGTATTAGAGAGGCATAGGGAGATATGATTGAGGCAATGGGAAGGACTTTAGGGAAACACTTTTTAGATGTGGAGAAGGATATTGAGTGTTTGAATGTTACCAAGGTCAAGGAAGCTCTAACAAAATTCCATAAGGGAGAGTGATAGTTGTACATGCTAATGAGGAGACTAAGAGATCTTACAAATTCAAGGATGACCCAAAAAGAGGTGAAACACTTGCTACAAAGAGAGATATATTGAAGTATGAATATGAGGAATAATCAATACAAAAAAAATAATAATAAAAAATATGTGATAATTAGGAGGTAAGTGTTATAAAATTGTCATACACAATAACAATACAAATAGTCTAGTTTCTGAGAGATGGTTGATAAGCTATAATTAGAAAAAATCAAAGACATTAAATCATATAGGATTACTTGGTTCCAAAAATAACATAGAATATTGATGAAAGAGAAATGTTGGGTAAAATTCAAGATAGGAACATACCGTGGGATGTGTGCATAAATATGGGGAACTAAATAGTGACCAAAATTAAATTTTGGTCCATTGTTCATATAACTTGAGTAGGTTATAATGTGTTGGCATTATAATGTGCTTTTGATATGGATTGGTAGTGGACTAGTCACTATTGTGCTATAATGCGAGTATTATAACACACTCACATTTTTCTTCCTATAAAAGTAAAAAAAATGCATGCTTTTAGATTATGTTTTATTTTCTACATAATGCAAGCATGTTATAACATGAGTGTGTTATAACGTGCTCATGTTGAAACTTTCCTTGGAAACCACCAACCCTTAGGATTGGATTTTTCTTGGGCATCCAACCCAAAGGGTTGAACTTGCATATCAACACTTAAAGACACACTTTCTATAAAATATAAAAAAAAACCTAAATATCGAGTGTGGTATGTATCATGTTTGAATGTTTTTTGAAGTTGATTTTTAAAAATACCATAATAATATCAAGCTTTTTGTTACCTTACTAACCATGCATATATTTTTATATATTTCAAATACTTTAATGTTTCAAACTTCAATTTATTTTTCTAGTTTCTTCCTTTTGTGTCAAAAACTTATGTATAGTATTTTTTGACATTTTTATCCATTCATCCAAATTTAAAACAAATTATATTTTTACATAGACATTAAAAAGGAATTGAATTTTAATTAGTTTTTAATTTACAATTAGGGGGAGCATGTTGAAATTTTCATTTTTAAGGATATGTCCACTTTGAAAATTAGTAAAAAACATATATTTTTAAAGAATTAGTAAAAACTAAAACATACACTACATGATGCTAGCTATTTTTTCATTGAAATGATATGTGAATACTTTTAAGAATTCAACATTTTAAGAGGAGCACACCATATGCTATGTTATATTTTTTTGAAAAAAATAGGAGTATTTTGTGTGCTCCCTTATTTGAACTTATTAATCTCCACCATTTAAAAAAAATAGTAGGTTAGAAAATAGATTCTTAGCACTATGAATCTTGTTCTTGTCACATCTTCAAATTTTGAGTGTGGATACCTTCAATTTCTCATTCGAGATTATTTTTTATTCATTTAAAAAAGAATGATCACTTTTGACCCATTTTTAGTTCTTCATTTCCATGCACATACTCCATGATAATTTTTTGTGTGACATAATGTCTATGGATGCGCATCATTTACAATTTGAGAGATTGTGTCAATTGGGTAGAAGTGTTATACATGATGGAAGAGAGAATACTTATAGCCTACCAATGAATGGTAAGAGACATGGTTAATTTTGTTGAAAGAAAGAGAAGGACAAGTATGTAGTATTTCTAGAATTATTTTGGTGGATGGAAAAAAAATCTTAGATAGTTTGAGGTATGAGAACATATATTTTGTATTAGTTCTGAACATATATGGAACATCATAAGTATAACAAGCGCCACAAGTCTAATGTAGGAGCATCCCAAGGTATAAGTGCAATTTGCATTGAATTAAAATATATATTTTCATAAATACTTTGTTTGTTCACAAGTTTTCATTTACATTCTAGTCACTACCAATTACCATAGATCCGCTACACTTCACCACACTTGTTGAATCTCACATTGTGGTTTGAGAATACATGTTCTAAACTAATCTATCAATTCCTATTCAATTTATAGAAGTTCATCACTATAAAGGCATATTTGGTTTCTAATTTACTATCAGGCTTAGTAAGTTTACACTTAGTTTCACTATTCATGATTTGCAACAAATTTCCCGAGGTTATGGCAACAAAGGAACACATATCAAGGTACATGTATTGGGCACCAAGATTGTTTATGGTGTCAACTATATCATGATTTATTAATCCATTAGTACCACATTCACTTTGGGAGATACACTTACACAATGGTTGACTACACATTTCTTAAGAGATTAAGATTTACATGTACTTGTGGTCAATTGAGGTCACTCATAAGGCTTGAGGTTGCTATATAAGTATTTTTTTTATAGTTGTTTGAAGGGGGCTTAGTGGAGTTAGTGGCGAGAGAGAGTGGATAGTCAAGTTTGACAATTATATTGTAATATCATTTTGATTTTCATAGTTTGCATGTTTGTAATCAAACAATTAAGGCTTGGCATGTTGGAAGCCTATTACAACATATTGCAATTCATTCATGACTAAGAATCAATAAAGTTTATGTTGTTATTGATATTTCTTTGTGTGATTATGTGTTATTTCATTTTGATATGTAATTAAACAATTCTTCATTAGATCATATGTCCATGACTAGATAACAACCGTTAGAGGTGTGTAAAAGATCAATGAACAACAAACAAGAATCCTATAATGACCATGGAGGCATCAAGAAAATTCACCACTAGCAATTCACCCCCAACAATTCATCGCCGTGGTATATTCACCATGTATGCCTTTTATGCATTCAACAAAATCTCTATACTTTTTCTTTTTTGAGTGCTCTCGGCCACTTAAATATTGAAAAATATTTACGTGGTGAATATACCATGGCGATGAATTACTGGTGGTGAATTGTATATACGATGAATATATCATGGTGATGAATTGTTGACAGTGGATTGTTGGGGGGTAAATTGTTGGTAGTGAATTTTCCTAAAGCCGACCATGGAACCTCATATTTGTTTTAAAATAATAAATTGAAATATTTTTCTAATGTTTCTAGAATGAGTAGATGGATGCAAATGAATGATTTTAAATACAATTTTTTTTTTATCAAATTATATAAATGTGTGTTTAGTTTGCTCACAATAATCACTACATTGGGTGATAGTTGACTATAATTAAATTTTAATTTTGAAAATTTATAGGTTGAGTTTGCAACTATAACATCATAAAAGCCTTGGCTAAATTTTAATTTTGAATTTTGAATTTTTATAAGTCAAGTTTATACCCACAAGATCAACTCCACACCTAAAAAATTGGTCATAGACATAAAAATAATCAAATTAGAATAATTGATAGATAATAATAAATATACAAATAGACATTATTAATACATAATTTAGAAAAATGTATTAAATATGTACAAAAATAAATATAATACAAATGAAGATGTCTATATAAAATAAGATAAAAAGACCAAAAACTGACGCATTAAATTATATTATTTATTAATATATATCTATATTAGAACATTCTCCTAAAATAAAACAAAAAAGTTAAGTAAAAAATACATTAATATACAAAGTTCGCCATTTTTTCAGATTCCTGTGCAAATTCCACGTTCGAAACCGCGGGCGGACCATGCCAGTAAATCTACCGCTTCAGTTGAATACCCTTTCATCCATTCGAAGGCTCAAGTAACTGATAGATAAATAAATTTATTAATGCGCATCTTACTTCACAAATGAGAAGATCAAGGGTTCGCGTGTGGTCCAGGGAGTAGCTGAAAAATAAATATTCAAACTAAAAAAGTATTTAATAAATTAATCAGAAAATTCATCAATTCCGGTTCAAAAAATCCAATAAAAAAGATTGTTACAGATAATCGTTTACGATTGCATCAAGCCACGCGAGCATACTCTCATGGCTTACAAAATGTCTCACTAGGCACCCAAGGGACAATGGCGGATTTGCCCTCATTAGAAAATTAAGAGATAAAATACTGTGATGACTACCTAGGGATTATAAATGGCTTCTCTGTTCCGGCACATGTGCTCACTTGGATTTTAATCACAATACATCTATTTGGAAAACCTCTTGTCATACCAGGAGTAAGTTTAGTGTGGATTGAAGTTTTTGTCCTGTTCAACAATGGCTGCTTTGTCTTCTGTAAGGGTTTTCACAAAATCAAAAACAGCAGGATTTCAGTCTGGTATGTTGTTGAATTTTGGACCAAATAGAGAAAATCGGAACAAGTTGAGGTTCTGCTCAATGTGCTCATGTGTTTTCAAATCTGTAATCTTATATCCTCTTCTCTAATATTTGTTTAAATTTTCTGTGACAACAATAGCAGATGGAACTTTGAACTCAACAAGCAGGCGGACTGGACTGTTAGCAACGCATAAAGTTTTGCTTGTGCGTTCCATGTACACCAACAATCAGAACAGGCAAAATTTGGGCCTGTCATGGAAACAAACAGAGACATTTGAAGAAAGAAAATTGTTAAGGCCAAAATCATACCGTCTTAGCAAATGTAAGTGATGCTCTGTTCAACTTTTTTCTCCAAGTGAGATTTGATTTCATGTTTGCGGATTTGGGGGAAACAGGGTGCATTTCTGGGAGAATGCCAGGAATGCACTACAATTTATTTTCTATCTTCGTGTTGGATCAATTAGATCAAAATTTTCTTTTTTTAGGGTTTAATACATACCTAATCAGTTATTTAAGGAGTTTTAGCTAGGAATCTTTTGAGTGGGAGTTAAAGATTGAGAGATATTCATTCTGTCAAAGTTGTAGGGAAATGATCTGGTTAAAGATTGATGAATATTCATTCTGTTAAAGTTGTAGGAATATAATCTCAACCTCATCCTTGATGTTATCAGATCTTACATATTATGTACCTTGTAATCACTTGACAGATTCATTGAAAAACATTCAACTTCATCAATAGACTAAAAATGAATTGACAGATTAAAATTTTTTGAATTAAAAATCTGTACATAATTTTTTTTGGATAATTCTTTTCTAAATCCCACTTTTTTTTTCTCTCAGCTAGAAAATATGGCACTCCTGTCAATCTTCAAATACTGGCCTTCTCCAATGAACAGGGAGTTCTGGTGAAAAAGTCATGGAATGCCATGAAAAAGAATGCAGGGAGTTCTGGTGAAAAAGGCATATATAGGAAAATTCTTTGTGTCTCATATTTCGCTTTTTAATTTGCTGCTATCTGCAGAATTTTTGAAATAACCCCATCAGCAAAAGGCCTGTTCTTTTTTCTACAAAATTCTGAGGTTCCGCTGGAGAAAAACTCACAGCTCAAAGCTCATGCTCTCTCAGTCTTCACTTTGGTGTGAACCAAATAGCCTTTCCTCTGTTCTCTTTTAAAATTCACATTTATGTGAATGAATGCTTAGGAGTCTTAATAAATACCAATCTTACTTGCAGACATGTGAATCCGCTGTACACCTCTAAAAGATTTGGGTACAGTCCATTTCAAATCTGGAGTAGTTGATGAACCCAGAAGGAGTCAACTCTAAAAGATTTGGGTACAGTCCATTTCAAATCTGGAGTAGTTGATGAACATTTTGATGTGAGTGAAAACCCATAATTTAGCCATTTTTAAATTTTATATGCCATTAATCTTGTACAGAGCTAAAGTTTCAGGCCCATGTCTATGCAGGTGACTAAGTATGCACTACTGAAGACTATAGAGGAGGCTGTGCCGGATTTGTGGTCTGCACAGTTGAAATCTGCATGGGAAGAAGCCTACTGCCAACTAGTTCAAGCCATTAAAAATGAGATGAAGCCTGTATAGTAAATCTGGAATCTGCTGTCAACATATTGTCCCTCTGAATAAGTTTATAGAAGAAGATTTTTAAAAAATAAAAAAAATAATCCATTTAAGCATATCTACAATTCAATTGCAAAATGACAATCAACATTACATCATCATTCTAGAGTATATTTCATACTTGCTTGTCCTCAGCCGTAATTCATAACTCTTGAATTGGTAAGGAGAACACAGTTCTTACAATTTAGTAGATTCTTCAAAGGTGTTTTTAAATATAAGTTGCTCGTTATCAAATTTAGAGACAGACAAACAAGTTTTAGACATCAAAATTCACCACCAACAATTTACCGCGGGAAAATTCACCACCATGACAAATTCACCACCGTGGAAAATTAATCAAATTAATTTTAATTTAATGTGGTTAATTTTCCGTGCTGAATTTTACTTGGGGTGAATTTGTCATGGCGGTGAGTTTTCCCCCGGTGAATTGTTGGCAGTGAATAGCTGGCAGTGAATTTTCCTAGAGCCAAGTTTTAGACATACACTAGTAGAGATCACCTTCGCACTTGTGGAAGTGAGCTAGTAATTTCATAGCTAAAGTTTTCAAATCAAGAACAATCATCTAACAAGTCTTATTTTTTGATATCATGGTGAAAGGACTTTTGATAGTTGTATGATCATACCTTCATTGGATCTAGAGTGAAGAACCCTTGCATTTAATTTATTTAATTATTCTATGTATTAAACATTAATTATATAACATTTGACATAAATTCAAGCTCTTATATCTAGATTGATTATTTATTTAGATGTTACATTTATTTAATTGGTCTAGGTATTAATGTAAGTACTATATTTCCCTTACATTTATTGGTGAAATTGGCTTTTTACATGACCAAGTTTATCCTTCATTCTAATTAAGGTTTTTGTATCTATCTAGTTGTGTTCATTTACTTTAGATTTACTTAGGGTTCAAAATCACCTTTGTTTGTGTATCAATATTTTATTGTGGCATGACTATTTGATTCAACTCACCCACCTTTAAATTTTGTTTTTTGTTTTTGTATCATTTACCATGGATTCTCATACGTAGATTGTCTTTAGATGATCAACATGCATACCTTGTTAATTATGATGCGTTCCTATCTTTTGTGGCCACTAATCCTTCCATCCTTGATGCTTTCATGTCTTTTAATGTTATTGATGATGATATATATGCAAAATAAACATGAAATATGAAATAAAAATTAAAACACAAAGATTTAAATCTTAATTCTAAATTTAATTGCAAACTGTAGATTGAGCATACAAAAGGTTTTGCTCTTGAGACTTTAACACTATGTGGATGCTCAACTTAGCAACATAACGACATAATATTAATGATTTAAGTAATCAATACAATATAGTTATTTTGCACAAAGATTCATGATTATAATGATGAGGTGTGTGTTGGTGTTTCCAACTGATGGCTTGAAGTATTCTAAAGTCATGTCCTATGATCAAACACTTTAGGCTATTGGTCAACTGATAGATAACCACCCTTAGGATAGTTACTCTCTCCACTTTTAGGCTCTGTAGAACGTAGGTGGGTTTCCCTATATGGTTTTGAGCATGATTGTCAAGCAAAGGTATATCATAGCACCTAGCAAATTATATTCTCACACCTTATGACTAGAGTTGTTTAGGGTTTGGGAAAGGCATTCATGCAACTCTAATGATATTAGGCCTATGTGAGAGATAGTACAAATAAAAAAATAAAATAAAACATAAATTAAAAATAGATGATTTAAAGATTTTAAACTATTTGGGAGTGAGAGTTGCAAGGAATTGATCAATTATGCCTATCATTGGGCTACAAAATCACATATCATGCATTTTATATCATAATGCTATAACATAATTTGATGATCTACTTAGTTTTTTTCACCTCATGACAACAAGATCACTATGAGTCTACTATGCATCCATACTTAAGAATCCATTTAAAAGAATAGCACTCTTACTATCCTCATGCAAACATTTACACCACTCCTTGAATGGACAACACACAATAGAATAGTTCAAACAATAAATGTGTTCAAGAAGAACCTACATAATCCTTGATTGCTTGATTCAAAAATTATTACATTATAGATCTAGAGATAGTTACATAGTAGTATATATATTCATGTATGTTGTAGATTAGATGACATGAGTATCAAAATGTAATGATTAAAAGATAAGGACCTTCACTTTCTACAGACTAAAACTAACATCTTTACATGACCCATTTTCTCCCAAAAATAGAACTAAACCCTTGAAATAAAAATAAAAGTTGTCTTTATAGATCAAGCATGTAATTGAGATGACACACTACCCAAGACCTATCCCTAGGTGCAAGTGCAGATAAAATTTTGATTTTCTATGTATAATAACTTCTACAAATATGTGGGGATTATCCACTGATAGGTCGAATGATTTTTGAAATGAAGGAAAAGTGACTAGATTGTAGAAGATCCATTAAAATCTACAACAGATGATAGCTAGAAGCTTTTGAAGTGACAACAGATGTCCTAGGAAGCAATATATGAGCATGACCTTCGTGCTTGTAGCGTCAAACATTGTCACCCTTGACAATTTCACACTCCTTGGACACCCTTTTTTTTCTTTTAACATTAATTATAATAATAATTTGCTCATTTTAGGGCTAGATTAATAAAATACATTTAAATCCCCATCATCCCTATAAATTCATGCGAAAAAGCATTGGTTAAGGGTGCAAGACACCCTAGACCAAAATGCAATTTTTTGAATATTTGAAATTTTTGTTGGTGGGCTTTTATGATTTGAAAATGACCCCAAGTTGGCCCTACCCAAAAATATTAATTAAAATGCATATATAAACATGTTTTCCTCTCATTTTGAACATTAAAAATCAATTTAGAGAAGGAGAACAATTAAAAGGAAATTATGGAGAAGTATTGAGTTATCTTCTACATGCTAGCTTCAACAATCTATTGTGTATGTGAGCTAACCTTTTGTAGGTCAATCAAGCAATCAAGGCATCCATCAATCAACTTATGTGTGACATCTCTTCTTCAAGCACACCAAGGTAACATTATCATTTTTCATTTATAATTTTGGTCAATTAGTGTTGTTTTGGCCTTTGCCTAGGTATTGTCATCATCAATTGTTGTACATTGAGATAGAAATATTGACATGGGGTTTGACTTGGGCAAGCCCCTATACATGGGTAAGTGCAAAAAGATGTGACACAAAAAGATGCCACTTTTGTTTTTTTACCTGAAATGACCATTTAGTCCTTGCCAAATGGCTCGGATGACTGAGCCTAAGGGTTGGTATTTCCCAATGCAACCCATTTGATGAGTGCCAAGTTCAATGCTCACCAAATGTGAATGATGAGTTTTTAGAATGCATTTTCTTGAACTCTTTTTTTTTTTTATGTCTTTCTCTTTCTCTTTCTCTTCCAGTGAAACTATATAGTTGAAATAAGTTGACATTTACATATGGACATTTACTTTCTTATACTTTAAGTTATATTTCATGCATATAGTTTTAGGATGTTTGAGAAAGGTTTTAGATCTCTTGGAGTTATAAAGCAAATTCTAGTTTTTGGAAGATCTTATAAATTTTTGAATTTAGTGAAATTTTAGTAATCACCATGTTAAATTTTAGTAATCAGCATGTCAAATTTTAGTAATCAGCATGTCAAATTTCAATAATTTGAATGATGGAGATAGTGAGAGAGAGAAGTCTAAAGCATAAGAGATGAACAATGAACTTGTTGATTACTAAAATTTGACCTCTTGATTATTGAAATTTGACATATTGATTACTAAAATTTGACTAAGTTTGAAAAACTTCCAAAAATTAGAATTTGCATTATTACTCCAAGAGATCTAAAACCACACTCAAACATCCTAAAACTATATACATGAAATATAACTTAAATTATAAGAAAGTAAATGTCCATACTTAAATTTTTATTTCATGTATATAGTTTCACTGGTAGAGAAATACAAAGACAAAGACAAAGAAGAAAGAAGAAAGAAAGAGTTCAAGAAAATGCATTCTAAAAACTCATCATTCACATTTGGCAAGCACAAATTTGGTGCTTGCCAAATGGGTTGCATTGGGAAATGGTAACCCTTTGGCTTGGATTTTCCTTGGGCATCCAACCCAAAATGGTTGACAATCATTTCATGCCAAAGACATGATTTTTGAAAGGGTAACAAAGTTTCACATATTTTTGGTCATGCTCTCCATCAGTTTTGCATGTGTTTCAGTGCAAATTTATAAAAATACCCTTGTGACGTTAAGCTCTCTCTTAGCTATCTAACCATATCATTTTTTTATGTTTTGATTATGTTAATGTTTTTCATCTTTAACTTCTTTTGTTAGTGTCTTTGTTTTTTTTCAAAAACCAACATGTGCTAGTTTGGGTATAGTTTTTACTCATTCATCTAATTTTGAAATAAATTACATTTTTAGAAACTAAACTCCATTCTACACGTATTGAAAAAATTGATTTTCAATTAGTTTTCAAAAAATTTAGGGGGAGCATGCTCAAATTTTTTCTTTTCGGGATGTGTCCACTTCAAAAATCAGTAAAATATTGTATTTTCATTAAAAAATTAGCTGAAAAAATCACCATAAACTACATGGTTTTAGCTAATTTCTCACCAAAGAAAAATTTGAAATTCTTGAAAAAAGTTAACATTTTAGGGGGAGCACAATAGATGCTATGCTATTTTTTGATAAAAATAGGATCACTTTATGTGCTCCCCCTTTTTGAAACTCTTAATCTTCACTAATTTTAAAAAAACAAAATAGTAGTTTAGAAAGTAGATTTAAAGCACTACAAGTCTTGTTCTTGTTGCATCTTCAAATTTTGAGCGTAACTATCTTCATTTTCTCATCAAACATCAGACTTTGTTGATTTTAGAAAAAAAGTGTCATTTTAAGAGCCATTTTTGTGTCACAAATTTGTGCACTTTCCCACATCATCACCTTTTCCCCTAGTTTCTTGTGTGTAGGTAAAATCTAGAGGGTTTAACAAAAGATAGTCCAAGAAAATGAAGAGCACACTGTAATACACATATCAAACTTTTGAATTCTAAAAATTTAGCAATCTAGTCTAGGGCACACTTGGCCCTTGACTATCTACTTTAGGCTCAATTTTTTAGTGTAGGTTGCTCTCTGTCCCCACCTCTCAAATCTGAAGTTGATTTTTGATTCCCCATTTTCATTTGTGCAACAATTTATATTTTCAAATCTAGGGTTGTATATCAAATAAGCTTGTCAAAACTCAAATCAAATTTATTACAACACAACTCAAAAATAAACACAAACACTAGGGATTGACTCTCCATTGTGGTAACGGTCGAATCATCAAAACCCTACTCAATTTATGTTTAATGTTGAGTCAAGTGAAAAGGAGATAATCCTAGTTATCTTAATTGGATCTAGGATCACTTTTCCTACTCAATAGTGCCAACCAACCTCTAGAAATTGCAAAAATTCTCATGATGTCGTCTTGGAGTATCAGGCTTTGGAAATGGTAGATGGAGTAGTTGGAAGAATTAAAGGTGACTATTGTGTTGAATACATGCCTTAAAAAAAAATCATTGGAGAAGATGGTGGTTTGACGAACCTTCATCAAAGTCGACAATGGTTCTTAGAACTAATGAAAATTCTAAAATGTAACACTTCGGGTATGTGTAGGATCATCATGGAAAAAACAAGCCCTTAAGTGGCAAAAAGTTCAAAAAAATTAGAGATAGGCAACTTGACATAAAAATTTGAATAAGTTATCTATATTAATGCAAAAATATGTAAGAATAGAATTTGTAAAAAATTGAATGTAGTTTCTAAACTACTAGGTTTGTTTTAAAAAAAAAAAATCTATTTGGTGAAAATTTGAAATTTCAATGTAGGTACTTAAATTTTAGGGAAAAAATAAGAAGTAGGTGTCTGTCTGACCACCCTAACCAAAATAAAATGATAATATTTTTTTATAAGATTTTAGATATAAGTAGAGGACTCGTGCTCCAATGTGATGCATAATTTTTTTCCAAGTAAATAATTAATTATGAATTTTTTATTACAACTTTTCAAAAAACATAAAAAATCGTATGTCTAACCACCTTAACTTGGTCAAAACTTCATTAAATTCAATTTTTCTTTTTTTAATCCTATAGTATGCGAAGCATAGAATGTGATGCATGCTTTGGATTCAAAAAAAGTGATACCGTTTGAAAGCTATAGATGTTTTTCAATCAACCTATTAATCAGGACTTTAGTCGTAATTAGAATAGAAAATGAATAATAATTACTTATTAAATTCAAATTAAAACAAAATTTATATCGGTGGAAAGTTGAGAATCTTCTTTAAAAACCCTTTTCGTTTCATCAATTTTGGGTAAAAAAATAGTCACCAACCACATACCCATCATATTGCCACTTTTTGGCCCATCATGATCCTGCACATACCCACTTCGCTTCCCTTTCCCTTTGCTTTTTGGATTTTACTACCCCATTTTGACAAGAAGAAAGGTTATAAGAACCTTTATCAAAGTTGGAAATGGTTCTAAAAGTCACCAAAATTATCAATGCTAAACTTTCTTTCCTTCTTTTCTTCTTCTTCTTCTTCAACAAACCTTTTCAGCATGTAATGAAGTTTTGAGACTTTGTCAAAGAAATAGGAGGTTCAATGTACCTTCATTGGAGCCAATAATGGTTTTTGAAACCATAAGAAACTTTTAAAAAATACTCAGCTGATAGTTTACCTTTCCCTACAGATCTTCCCTTAGTGCTTGTCGATGATCGGGTCTCCATAGCTAACCTACAAGTATGTTAAAACTTTGAGAGATTATGTAAACCTCTATAGGAGCTGATGGTGGTTTTATGAACTGAAAATTTTTAATTGGTCATAACTTGATCAATTCTTTTCCACATTTCTCAAACTTGCAATTTTAGATACCCATTTGGTCATTCTATTAGATGGGAGGCATAGAACATTAGACACAGCCAAATTTTGGGAAATCTGAAACTTGTGTTTTTGTTAAAGTAATGAGAACTTTTGCATGTGCTAATAGTGGCTCTAGTTAGGGAAGCATGTTTCAATGAAGCATGATGAGATTTTAAAAAAATATTTGGGGTGTAAAATAGGCCCCAAATCCGTTACAGACCCAAAAACACAACAAAATGAGACTAACACTTGACAGACACAAACATATGTACAAGGAAAAGAAATATGTACATGGGAGTACAAGAACCTACAACCAATGACATGAAGGAGAATAAATTTGAAGGTATGGTTGTATAAAAGTTATCACATTACCTTATAGGTCAAACCCTTCAACATACCTATGGCACATGACCATAAACAAACTAATGCATTTTCTTGTCTCTATCGTAGAAAACCCTGTTGAAGGAAACAATTCTCCTCAACTCATAACTATTTTTTTCATATAGTTTCAACAAGTGCAACTCACAACAACAATACAATTTGAAACTCATAAATCTACACTATGCACTCCAAACTACACCAAACTCCTACAAATAAACTCAAGACAAATTACCAAACTTTTGAGCATTTGAAACAATGTCAATATTTGGATGAAATTGCACTTGTAGACCCTCAGAACCACTTTCTTTGAGCCTTAATCTCCTTTTTTTACCAACCTTGGAGTTCCTTTCTTCATTGGTTTACTAGCCTATGAAGAAAATCACAAACCTATGAAGAGCAACAATGCCTGAATAATGAAAATTGAGAGGGAAATTACCATATATTCAATTACATTTTCTAGCACCAAATTGGGCATCCAAAATCCCATGCCCAAGATGAGAATCTTCCATGCATGCATCATTAACTTCCGTCATAAGATGCGCCATGCATGTAAACTGCCAAGTGTTGATTGGAATCTTGCAACATTATTTACCAAAAATGCCCCATAATCGCTCCTCCCAAAATCAAACGTCCCATTTGGACCCATGCAAATAAATTTAAAATAATTATTAATTTTTCCCTCAAAATTGATTTAATAAAATTTTTCTTGAGAATCCAAATTACCTGATTTATCCGTAGGCCCTAATTGGCTATCGAAAACTAGGAACTTGCAAAAAAATAGTAAATGATATTTTTAGAAAAGGGGACATGGAAAGGTTCATGTTATGCTTGAAATCGGGAGACAAGGAGATAGAGGGAGAAATGGGGAGAGATAGAGGGGGGAAGAGTGAGAGGGAGGGAGGGATAAGGAGATAGAGATAAAGAGGAAGATACAAATATAGAGGAGGATAGAGATGGAGATGGAGATGGAGAGAAGGAGAGAGAGATAATGACAGAGATGAGAGATAGATAGAGATGGAAGATATTGTGTTGCCAAAAAATGTATAGTTGACATTTTCATGCTCACTTGAGTCATTCTAATGGGTTTTGGCTTGATTTTGTCTTGATTTAATGTAGTAATGTGGCTTAAACATTCAAATTATGATGTCTTGTGAAGGTGTTGTGAAGTGTTGTAAGACATTTCTACACTTTTCTAGACTCTATTCATTATAATTCACCTAAAAAACACCTTTTCATCACTTATTAAGTCCTATTTTGAAGTGTTGTAAAGTCTTGTAATAATATTTCACACTTTTCTAGGCTTAATTTTATTAATTCAACCCTTTCTCGTGTCTAAATGATTCCTTAATACACTTTCCGATCATTTTTAAGTGTGTTTTTGAGGATATTCCCATTGGAAAACTTTTAATGCCCTAAAATTCCTGACACCCACTTAACTTGCTTAAGTGGGACCAAGTCACCCATAGGGGCGACTTAGTCCTTTTTGGCACAAAACTCAAAATAATTTTAAATTTCTCGCAGGATTTTGTCTTCTAACCCTTGAGGTCAGCCTGCGATGTGTTACTTTCAGAAAATTTTAGTAAAATCAAGTATAAATAAGGTAGATCACCTCATTTTACATCTCCTAATTCATTCAAGAAATCTTTCATCTCATACATCTATCTCTTACACTCATTAAGCATTTAGGTAGATCAAGCATTGTTAAGTCAAGCTATTGGAGTTCTTCATTGCATATCTTTAGACTTGAGCATCAATGATGTTGTAAGTTTATGAAATTTGCATTTGCATGTTATCTATTTATCATACTCAATTTATTTTATTTCATTGTTTAGGGTTTGATTACCAAAGTGGGGTTTGACCAAGGCAAACCCCTATTCTCTAACCCTCAACCATTTTTCCCTTTTTGCATGTGAATTTTGTATGCATATTTGTCAAGCAATAGGTGTTGAAAAGTGATCAAAAAGTGCATCAAGTCAATCAAGCCAACATCATCGTATTTCAAGCTTGGAGAGACTTTCTGCCCCATTTTCTACATAATCAAGTACAAACACCTGTTAGAAAAGGAAGTGCAGACCCGAGACTACAAGATTCTATCTTGAATTTCCCAAAATCCGCAGGAGGACTAAGTCGCCACTAGGGGTGAATTAGCCCTGCTTTCGGGCCTAGAAACTTATTTTAACATTTTTGAACACCCATTTGGCAGATTCCTATTCCGAAATTTTTTCCCGAAACTGGAACCAAGTCGCCCAACCTAGCCTAAGTGTCCTTGTCAACATTTCAGTCAACTTTTTCCAAGAATCCAAAATCTTTCAACATCAAACTTCTAATTCCAGGTGCACCTCTTCCATTTTGTTCTATTATTTCATCATAGAGTTGCATTTCTTAGGTATTTCTACATATCACATTATGTTTTCCAACACTTCACTTTTCTTAAGTTTTGCATCATTAGATTGCTTCAAATTTAGATTAGTGCATTTGTAAATCATAATTAGACATAATTACATCTCATTAACATAGTCTTGAGTGTAAACCCTCTCATTTTGGTAACCCTTTCCAATCCCCTTTCTCCTTTTAGGTGAAAAACCCTAGGAGGAGCAAAGCATTGTGAAAGGGTAAACCAAAATTATCGTTTACATTTTGGTGAACTTGACTCTTTTGAACATTGTTCCTTTCTGATTTTCAAGAACATACTAGGTTTCACTTGCATTAGTGAAAGTGAATCCTAGGGTTTTCAATTGCATTAGTGAAAAATTTTATATTAGCTTACACTCTTGCATCATTATTGCACTGAAAAAGACAAAAAAAATTGCATTTACATACTATAGTTGCATTTGTGCATTTGAAAGGCATAGATTTGCATTTAAAAATTCTAACAAAACATTAAAAAATCATCAGTGGGACTAAATTGCCACCCTAGGCGACTTAGCCCTTTTGCATATTTTGCATTGTACTTTTTGGTAATTTTAGGGTATTTTTGTACTTTTTTTTCTATCTCTGTACTCTATCAAACTTTTCTGATTTACTGTTTCTTGCATTTCATTTCTCTTGCATCATGGCCTTTTCATTTGATAAGATTTGGAATTCCTTGAAACCCTTGGTAGATATGTCCAATTGTGCCTTTGGTTGTGATCCTAATGATCTCGAACCTATTCATGCTCCTCCGACTCCTCATGATTGTCCTCCTTGTGATGTAGACATCATTAGAGAAGATGACGATAGCATGAATACGTTCTCCAATGAATGTCTTGATAACCTTGAAGCCAATGCATCATTTTACCCATCCATGAGGTCACAAACTCTCCCTACTGTTGCACCCCCTGATACATTTGGTTATCTTAACCTTGAAACTGTGAACCCTTTTCCAACTTACATTAGCAAAGCAAACATTCAAAGTGTTAGATCAAAATGCAAGTATAAAATAAGAGTTCCCCATAAAATCCATCTGCATTGTTAGAAAACAAGGAAAAAGATGAAATACTTGAGCAAATACAATTGAAAATAACTATTCCTCATTCTTAAACGAAGCAAACACTTGATCTTATGGGGGGATTGGTGCTATTTTGATATGGAAAATAGCCCTTTCCCAACCCCTTTAGATAAGCTAATGATAATGATGGACAAGATCATTTCACAAATCAAGAGAGTGACCTTGCATGAGTGATTGTTGAGATGATTTGTAGAGTTGTGAACAAGATTAGTTCTCAAACCAAGAGAGTAACCTTTCATAAAAGTTGTGGATGGATGAATGAGGATTAAGGCCTTCTTTTATAGATTTTCTTGATGAGAGATTGCCCAAATGGGTGAATGTGGGACTAAAGATCCACCAATGAGAAGAGGACACTTATCAAGTGGTGATAGGTCAATGGATGTGCAAGATTTGGGAAGTGTGCCCATGAGAGGGAGAATTTAAATTCAAATTTGGCAATAAATTTAGAGAGGGGGACAAAAAAAAGAGCAATAAATGCAATGTTGAGGGACAAATCAACTTGTCATGATTTTCAAATTTGAGGGCCATGTTGAGTGAAAATATTGGTTTTAATAAATCAATAAATTGATTTATTTGTGCAAGTGGCTAAATCTAGAGAATGCAAGTGGGTGGGTTAGGTTAGGCTAATTAGGATTAGGTTAGCTTAATGATGATTAGGTGAGTTTGACTTTTAGGACTTGGATATTTGATTTATTTAAATCAAGAAGGATGGAAGATGCATTTGGTATTTAATTAAATAAAAGGCTTGATTTATTTAATTAAAAGGAGGGTGATGGGATTAAGTTGATTTATTTGATTTAAACTGAAGACTTTAGGAGATTGATAAATAAACTTGATTTATTTGCCAAATGGATGAATATGACCTAGTTGAATGCATTATGCCAATTTTTCATGTCTACATTTTGCCCCTTTGAAGCAATGTACTTGTTGCGTTGGTTCAAAGAATAAAATTTCTGCGATCAAAATTCAATTTTTTTTTAATTTTTCGGATGCCCCAGTGGAAAGAAGTACACTGGTACATTGCCCCCTCGAGAGATCGAGCAAAAATATTCAATTTGAGGGTCGATCTCGCAATAAAGAGGTTCAACATGGATGGTTATGGATGATGATGCAAATGGGATGATTTTAAGATGCTTAGAATAACAAATCTATATTATCTTAAACAACTTAAATGATGATTTGATGCATGAGATGGATGATGTGATATGCTGTGATTATGCAATGGGTGATTTATGAGATGCTTAGACTAACAGATCTATATTATAATGATGATGCAAATGCAATGCATGTGAAATGATTGATGTTTCCTATTATGTATGATATAAATGATATTTGGTATGCTGACAGTTTTTGGATGCAAGATGGATGCATGATGGATGCATTGGTGATGATGATGTTAGTGCGGAAATCAGATGATGACAAGAGGATCCCACAAGTCCATGATCTGGCGAGACTTTATTAGAGATGATGATGATGATAGATGATGATGATGATGATGATGATGATAAATGATGATGATGATTTGCTTATCAAGGATTGGGATTTTAAAAGGGCTACTTACCTTATGTTTGATAACACATGTAGGTACGATGCATCAAGGTATAAAGAACTAGGATGGCGTTGAACCTAGTGCAATGGACTTTGACTCGACAAACAGATAGGAGTATTCTTGTTCACACTTGACATATGGAAACCCTACTAGGGTGTACCTAACAAAGCAAGTATTCACCAAGTTATTTTACAAGAACGTCCAACAAGCACAACAGACAAAAGATAATGATCGTTGCCCCATTCCTATCTCTCTAAATCCTTCATTCGGATATCATTGAGAGGTCCTTGGAATGAGCACAATAAGATAAATCAAAATAAAAGATCAAGTACGCAAACAGGTCAATGTTCTTCATACCTCTAGCCAAAGGGATGTGTTTTGATAGGATAAGAATCCAGGGTGATATCCAAAATGATGCCCATTGTCAGAACGATATATCCTAGGACATGCATTGTATAGGATGATGATGGTTTGATAAATTGATTGATAGGCGGTTGATATAAAGTCGATTGACATGTCTGTGACTGATCAAGAGTTTGATTTTGTTTTAAATGTTTTGTTGTTTAGTTTTAATTTTATGATTGAAGCTTGCTTTTGTTGACTGCTATGATTGTTTTTGTTTGTATTTCCAATGGATGATTGATTATCGCAGGTGAAAGCGAGATGAGATGGATGGATTTTTTCAAATATTTGGATGTTTTTGATGTTTTTTGAAATGTTTTGAGGCTGTTCTTTGGGCTTTTGGTTTTTTCAAATGTTTTTGGATTTTGTATTTTTTGAATGTTTGTGTGATTTTGATGTTTTTTGAATTTTTTTGGATTTTGATATTTTTCGAATGTTTTTGTGATTTTGATGTTTTTTGAATGTTTTTGGATTTTGATATTTTTTGAATGTTTTTGGATTTTGATGTTTTTCGAATGTTTTTGGATTTCGATGTCTCGAGGGCTGATCAAAGATTAGCCTTGTCTACATTTAAGCTCAGAGATGACGTAGTTTGGATTCCAATGTTTTTGACATTTTTTGTTTTATGGATGTTTTTGGATTTTTCAATGTTTTGGATGTTTTTGAATTTTGTAATTTTCTGATGTTTTTGGATTTTCGCATGATTTTGACGATTCAGATATCGATATGTGTGATGATATCAGTGCTCTATTTGGGATTTTGTTGAAAACTAAGGTAAGGTTGATTGATTGGATTGATGGATTGATGATGATGATAACATTGTTGAGGATACACAACAATGCAAGGATTGGATTGATTAGGATTGATGACGATAACATTGTTGAGGATGCACAAAAATGCAAGGATAGTGTTAAGCAACACAAGGATTAGGATGGATATCCCAAGATTATGATAAATTGATGATGATGTTTTGATTGGATTTGATTGATCATGATTGATGAAGCTTGATTTTGGAACAAAAGTTGTTCGAATGATTTGATGTGACATTTGAAGTGCAACTTAGATGCGACTGATAGTGATTGTTTGGATTGATGTTCGATGAAAGATGAAGCTTGATAAGGAACACCTTCTTGTCAAAATATGCCATGGGCTAGTGATTTGGAATTTTGCTCACAAGTGGTGGACCAATTTGATTTCACATTTTCTAATGTTTAGATCGCCACATAAGTTAGAGGATACATATCAAGATTTATTCCTAAAGCAAGATGTAAATACCTGCCCCCAGTGTCTAGCAATGTATGGAGTGCGATGGGTGGATGCTTGGATAGATGTATGGATGGATGGATATGGATTATCTTGCAATAAGATAAGGTGTTTGGATAAAGAATGCTTCATTTGGATAATGCTTCATGGCTTAGATAATGCTACATAGGATAAGATCAAATGAAAATGGCCCACGTCAAGATGTTTACCATAAGCAAGTGTAAAATGTGCCCCAAACTTTGTCAAGATCAAGATAATTTGGACAATGGACGCAAATGTGCAAAAATGGATTGGATCAATGGTTTATGGATGGATGGATTTATTATGGCTAAGATGGATAGGATGCTAGATTTATTACAGATGGGATGGGATGCTTTCACCTAAAGTGGCACACGTAGATGCTCGATTCTACGCATGACACCTATTTGCCAGGTTTTTGTCACGGTCATGCCCAAAGTGCCACCATAGTGGTTTTCATTGGAGGACGATTTTTTTTTCTTTACTGTTTTCAATCCTTTTTCTGATTATTTTTTTTTGGAGTTTCATATTTTTTGATTTTTTTTGTATTTTCCGAAAGATTTTAAGCTCATGCTGAATCACAAGGTGTTGCTGATGTAGATGCCCCTGTCATAATGTGCCATCGGTATCCTGCTTGAAGAAGCTGCTTTGCTAAGATAAGTGCACTTGAATGCAAATTTTGGGATTCTTGATTTGCTTTATTGATACCAGGGTTAACTTTGTCTTTGTGCGTGCATCGTGATAGAGTGCCTTCAGAATCCTTATGATGAAGGGTCGTTGCCAATACATGATCAATGTAAGAATTGGATGTTATGCATGGAGGCGTGGATGGAGTGTGTTTAGGGATCATAAAAGATGGATTGGTTGACAGCTTGGAATCTTTGACTCTCCAAACTTGGGAAGATGAGCAATGATGGGTGGATACTAAAGTGTGCATGGAATTAGGACCAACCACTTGATACACTTTGTACGTTGCTTGAAAAGCTTGCTTTTTCTTTTGTGGACATCTTTGATGGATACTTTTCCCTTTTTTATTTTGCCCCATAGTTTCTTTAACTGATGAAGTTTGATAGGGATGATCTTTTTTCGTATTTTTTGGTATCCACTTGTATTTGATTTGTCCATTATGCTTCTCAAATTCTCTTGCTTTGATAATTTTCTTTGTTCTTTGATTCAATTCTTTCTTTTGACGTTGGTCCCAATTCATGGATGGGGTGATGGGTGGATGAAGATTCGTGACGTGGCTGGTTGTAGTATTGACACTAGTTTCATCATAAGGACTCTTCGTGCTCCCTATGTTGACATTTGCTTGAGACAAAGTTGCCCCTAGTATGGTAGAAGTAGTACCTTCATGCTTTGATTCTACTTGTTCTACGAGCTCCCGTTTAGAATGCATTCTCTGATCAATGATCACTGTAGATGACATTATTTCCATTTGCTGCTCTGCTAACTTTGGAATATATTGTTTTGTCTAACCTGCTTCTTTGAATGGATAATGCTGGATATCTTTATACATGATGTCCTTAATCTGAGTTTGGGACATATTTGATCCTATTGTTGACAACTCCGTTTGATTGTAGGAGTTAAGAATCTGCTCTTTTTGTGTAACAAAATCTTGTTTTAGATGAAGATCATCTACGTGTCCATCCATAGAAAGCATCTTATGGGTAGATGGAGGAATCGGTGCTATGTGGATATGATCATCTTGCATAGATAGGAGAGTGTCCATTAGATTGTTGTAGTATCTTGAAGATACAAATTCTTGATCTTGAATGATTTCGAAGTTGCTTTCGACATGCTTTGGATTAAGTTCTTGACATGGGTCAGTTTCAAAGGATGGATTGATTACAAAGGGTTCTTGGATGTCATTATTAGACATGGTAAATGGTTCAATATCCTCAAGTGTTGAGTTTAGGGTTCCTTCAGTATCTGTAACCATGAGGTCGAAGGGGGTCAACATGTCTTGGAAAGGACCATTGCTAGATCTTAGTGGAAGATGTTGATCTTGCTTTCGGAATAAATTCTTGAGATATGTCCTCTAACTCATTAGGTAATGTAGAGATATTTTCAATATGATCATAGGTGAACGGATTGTGCATTATGTCAATAGGATCAAATAATCCTAATACCCCTCGAAATATATCACTAAAAAGTGGCTCTTGATGTATGGTGAGTTGATCATCAGATGGGGTGGAAAAATCTTCAAGGTGCTCATCGATTGAGTGATCTTGATCCTTGTTTTCAACAATTGTGGTGGAGAGATATTGAAGTTCTTCAACCATAGAGTTCAATGATGTTGACATTTCTTGAATTGGATCATTGTTGATTGGTGAATTTTGATCATGATTGAAAATTGATTCCTGACATATGTTGATTTGATCATTGGATGAAGTAGACATAGTTTCAGTGGTGGATTGATCTTGATCATTGTTCTCAATAGTTGCCATTTTTTGTGTTTGTGCTTGTGTTGGTTGGGTAGCTTGAGAGGCTTGGGCAGCTTGAGATTGTTGAAGCACTTGTTGGTAGGCTTGATGTGCTTTTAGTGCGATGCTACGATATTGACTTATTGCACTTGGTTTTGGTGGTAGTGGTGGTGTATTTGGAATCGTGTTGGATGTGGTGACAAGTGGTTGAGATACACTTGGAGTGATCATGAGGGTGGTTTTTGGAATGATCGAAGTGATAGGGATGGTTGGAATGAATGAGGTGATAGGCCCTTGGGAGACCATATTTTGATTGGTTCGAATCATCATTGTTGCTTGATTGGATACCATCTGTTGGTGCAATGTCGATGGTATATTCAAAGGATTTGATGTGATGGCTTGATTGGTGTTAGGTGGATTGATTTGGATGGAGTGATTGGTGCTAGGTAAAGGGGGAAGCCCTAAACCAAGGAATGATGTAGGTAATGGTGGTGGAGATTTCCCTTGGCACAATGACTCAATTATTTTAGTAAGTGTAGCAATTTGATCTCACCAAATTTGTTTTTGATTTCGATCTTGACTCCCTTGATATAGTTGATTGGGCTTTTGTTCAAGCAAGTTTGGAGTGTGTACTTGTGTTTGATTTTGGACAATGTTTTGATTTGGGATGACACTCAGATTTGGCATGATAGGTTGAAATTGAACATTGTTGATGTTTGGAATATTCGTATGATTTGCAAATGTATCCATCCCAAAGGTTGTTGGATTCATGTTTCAAAAACTTGTACTTGGTGCATTCTCATTTGGATTGTAGGGATTTGATGGGATGATGTTGTTCGTTTGAAGGCTCATGCATTGATTGTTTGGTTGGAAAACTTGTAGGTTTGGATTTAGATCTACCATCGGGAAATGTGTTCCAATTTTTGATTTGGGCATACTCACACTTGTTGTACTTTTGACATTTGTAGAAGGTAATGATCCCATGTATGGATTGTATAAGTGTGAGTGTTGATAATCAATCGACGTTGTAAGGCTTTGAAAGTTAAATTGATTTGGATTACTCATGATGTATGGATCAAGTTTTTATTCCATGTTCTCCTTGTGTTTTGATCTTGTTGCAAAAGTGACCTCTAAGGTTCTTAGGACCTACGACGAGATGAAGGATGAAAGGTGTAAATGGTATGAGTGTTGAACGTTTAGGGACTTTCGATCAATGCTAGACTTAGGGCTTGATTTTGATTGTTTGATTTGGATAGTGAACTTGTAAACCCTAAGATGTTGGATGTGATCTTTAGGATAGACTTGTTCAAAGGATGCATTCCCCTACACCTAACTAAACAAAGTGATTTTGATTTTGATGATTTTCCTAACACTAGAATGATGTTTCCAAAGATCCAAAGTTGTTTGTGGGATAACGATGATAAATGTTTGGATGGATGAAGTGTTTTGAGTTGCTCCTAAATGAACCTAGGAAGGACTTGTTTACTAGGCCAAGATAGTGAAGAACATGCCTTTCTCTAAGAGTAATTCAAAATCAAAAGACCAATGTTTGCATGAAAACCATATGACCAAAAGATGCCAAGCACATGTGTGGGGTCCAATTGATTTAATCTTTGCTTAATGAGTTCTTTTTACCACAAACACACTCTTGATTAGATTTGAATCTAGATGTCTAATGTCTCAACTTTCCCCTTATCCCACAAAGTGTATTATGCGGAAACCAAGGAAATTTGAGGCAAGAGTTACCTAAAGTTGACTTTAGTAGAAGCAAATTGAGATGAAATCCAAATGTTTAGATGCCTCTAAGGATACGAATCCAAAGGGCAAGCAATAACATGTGAATTCATTCAAGGATATTTGCCTCTCCCAAAGGGTTTGAAATTTTGATGATTCGTTGAATGTTGGTTTTCCAATGTTTTCGATTAAAGCACTGTGTTTTCAAACCACAAGCAATATGGCGTCCTAGCTTAATTGGTACGTTTTTCTTGGTGGGATTGCCTCATACCCTTCGTAGAAGAGATGATTTTACATGCAACCAAGGATAAAATATAAAGGTATGTTAAGAATGAAGTCTTAACCTCTATATTTCAACCAAGATCGGAAATGGCAAGTAATTTCTTGGAATCTAAGTTCCAATGCACCACTTTGATAAACTCGATGAATGGGTTAATAGGCCACTACAAATAAGGGTTCTAGTTCAGACTTTCTGTTCATAGAAGTTGACCCAACGTGGCAAGAGTCCCCTTTCGGATCCATCTTGTCAGAGTCAACCGCGTGATATTGGCATTTCATCCAATATCCACATTTATATCTCGGTTGGAAATACTCTTGGCTTTAGAGTGTTACCGGTTGAGTCATTCCCTTGGGTGAGTACTTTTTCCCCAAGGCAAGCCCTCTAGGATAAACAAAAGCAAGCAAAGACAAAATCCGTACCTTGATCAATCTTTGACGGCTCAAAGAAAGAGAATATACGCGATGATGCTCTACTCACACTCACACAAGATGTTCAATTTTAAACCCAAATCGAAGTGTGTATGGGAAATTATTTATGCAACTTAATGTCACCAAAAGCCTTTTGATTCTCAAGATTGCCGTGAGGCGCAAGAGAAGTGCATACGTCTTTTGATGATATTACTTTGTGTAAATAATTACAAAATAATAAAGGCACACATTCATTTTATCCTTCAAAGCAATGATTCAATTTGTTTTAAGCACCAAAGGAAAGATGAAGTTGATTTGTTCAATTTTAGCCCAAATTGAAATCTATTATGTGTCTAAGTTTCAATTTTAACCCTTTGCAAATGAAAAATCAAAGTGTTCTTTTTAGACCCAAACGAAAGTTAGTGTCCTAAAATGAAAAGATAACAATTTCGTGAAGAAGTGTTTAAACAAACACCTAAAACATTTAAAAACACTTTGATTTTTCAAAATATCCTCCTTTCATTTTTCTTCATTAGCCTTGTCTTCCTCGTTTTCCTTCGTTTGTACCTCATTTTTGTTGTACTTTTATGCCTTCACTTTCCTTTTCTTTCACCTTTGCTTTCGTTGTACCTCCTTTTCTCACTTTTCCTTTGTTTGCTTTTGTACCTATTAAGAAAGAAAATAAGTTTATTAAAATCATTTTAAACATTAACTTTGAATGATAGAGAATGTAAAAGACTAATGATTTTAAACTAATGAGATGAATCATTAATTAGAACCATAATTTTCAAATAGATAAATATTTACAACTATTTGAGTAAGATTACAAATCCCTTTTACTCAATACCGATTAATAAGAATGCTTGTAATCTTGGGTTTCTTATTTTAATTTATCTGCTCAAGAAGACACTACTCCTAGCTAAAAATATTCACAATAAAATCAAGAGTAAGGTAGCTAGGCAATAATGACTTCAAATCTATATTTAATATCCTTTATTCCCAAAGCCTAAACATAGAGAGCTACAACTCATTCTATATTTTAGGTATTCAATGCTGATGAACATTTTCGGATCCTCAGTTGTTTTGCTTGAAAAGTAGCCTTTCTTATTTATTCTAGGCTGGCCCCTATTGGCACATTAGTAGGGAATACCAAGGGATCTGAAGATAAGAGAACAATATCTTTAAATTCCATTCAGACTGCGGTCACCTCCCCATCATTACTACCACATAGTAGCTGCTCTATCTTGTCACCCCCTTCAAAAACCAATGGACCATATGATCATCTTGGGAAATAGGACTAAGGCCTTTGAAAATAAATAGAATGATCCACAACAACTAGCAGAATCTCAGTTTTCAATGACACATCCCTCAGGTCAGCAGTCGAATATGATGAAACTTTCAAGCTAATGCATTTAATCCATGTACGAAAAAAATAGCAGGTAGAATTTCAAGTAAATGTATTTGACAGGCCGACAAAGGAGATAAACGAATGAATACTAAGAGAAGCTTTTAGGCCAGTGCATCTGTCATGTGTAAATCCGTGCCCCAGCAATGGTCAGTAAATAAAATAGAAGCCTGGAGAGGGTGTGGCAGACAGCCTTAAAGATGTGGCCTCAAAGCTGCAATGATTGTAAGGCCTGGTACATACAAAATGGATTGCGTAAGAAACCTTCAGATAGATGTGCATTTAATGACAACATTCAACGATTTTTTTAAGACTTTCAAGAAAATACAGTTGATAGTCATAAAGGCCGAATTCAAAGGTTCTTTTAAAAGGGCACCAAGACTGTTTTTAGGTGAATGCATTTGGCCAGTGTAAAGTCGTATTCCTCAACCATTCTGGCAGTCTCTCTGTGATTTTGCGCATATATTAAAGAAATTGACCGTCCATAATCAATGTCAATTTCTTCTACGTATCCACCCTCAAGATTCTACGTAGATTGAGTTACTCTGCACTCGTTGTTTGATCTACTCGATATAGCTCCTGTATTTTATCACATAGCCCTTCAATGCTTCCAGCAGTGCTACTTATGCATGGATTTTGTACAGCCTACTACCTGTTGACTTGAGTGTGGGAATGACTCATGCTGGATTTGGCCTCCTTCAAAGCGTACCTCTAACCATAGTTTCACTGCCTCTGTGTTGTGTTAAGAGGTGGGCATTCATTAAGGTCAACAAAAGAAATGATTACCGAGGAAGACAATATTAGTGAAAAACAATAATATTATAAGAAAGATAGCCTCGACATCACTGATTGAAGCAGTAATAACAACGCTTGTGATAAATATAAATAGCAATATTAGTAACAAAGTGTTTGTCATTTATTCAAGATCGCGCCCTGCAGGCGTTAAGATCTTGTCTTTATATCCCACCAACTATCATGTTTCCTTGCAACCGAAATTTCCAAAAAAGTGTGTCACGCCTTAGCTAGATAGTATACAACTTAAAACCGTATAAACTTAAAATTAGACCTTCCTCGATGCTTTGACTAGCTCAAGGGTACATGCTAGGGAATCCTATCGAGGCAACTTTTGACTGTTTGGACAAGCTTAATAAATGGCGCCTAAACTTCATCCAAGAACTTTCAGACCAAATGATAAATGGTTGGTGACTTGGGATGGCATAAAGCCATGCTTTTCATCCTTTTATGCAGCATCCGCCAGGTACTACAAACGAGGGGATTTGGATATCTGATGCTATTGCAGATTTGGAGTCAAACAACAACCCTCGCCCACGGGTTCTTTGGCTATGCCAAAATACACACATAGAAAGGGAACTCAGACTATTCGACAGATCAACAAGCATGCCTTAGAGGTCTTCAAGATCCATTCGACTAGTTTGTCTAAGTACGAAGTCAAGGCTACTTGACCTGGTGACTAAAGGACAAGCCTGCAATACACACAAGTATCTCGATTGGCAATAAAGAACAATTCCACCAGTGATACCCACTCACAACTCATTGGATATATCTGCCTTGCAGGGTATGTGATGAACACAATGGCGATGAACAATCAGAAAAATGATGAAGTTATGTCAAAAAAAAGGACCACAACTTTGAAATAAGCGATCAATTGACATATAATGTGGATGAAAGAAATGATGGAGATGAAAACCAAATAACGTATTAGTCAAAATGTCAGCCATAAGTGAATGAATTAGAAGCTATAAGCGAATAGACAACTAGTTATTGATCATTGACATCTGTGTTGATTTAAGATTGTTCTATTACTGATGGACAATTTGTGGTTTAAGACTACTGAGAGATAAATTGATGTATGATCAGAAGTATGTTCCTATGTAGGCTATAAATTGATTTGATTTCTTCTTGTAGAGCCCAAGAGAAACTGAAACTAACAAGTTTTGCTTCTTGAGAAGTGTGACTGTGCATCATACCAAAGTCAAAGAAAATGTTAGCACAAACAATCTGGCATATGAAGCATACACGAGACATGTAAGTTATTTTGAACAGAATTTCTCACAACAATGTGGTTGCATGGAATGTAGTGACTACAAGATATGCACAAATTGATTTGAATAAGCTTTAAAACTTTCAAGCAAATGTAAGCTGCAGACATAAAGCCAAATTCCACAATCTTTACCAATGCCTTCACTACCTATACCGTTAAATGAGATAAAGATGGTAATAAGTGGCAAGAAGATCTTACACCTCCTATATTTTCTTTTTAAATCACAACAATCTGCATCTCATTAGCTTTCAAATCACACCAAATACATTTAAAACAGAATATGCAGATCATTATATCGTTAGCTTTCAACTAATCTTTAAAACAAAAAGCTTGGAATATTGACTGATTGAGCCCTCCTTCTAGTGCCAGTATGTGAACCCTTTTCCAACTTACATTAGCAAAGCAAACATTCAAAGTGTTAGATCAAAATGCAAGTATAAAATAAGTGTTCCCCATAAAATCCATCTGGATTGTTAGAAAACAAGGAAAAAAATGAAATACTTGAGCAAATACAATTGAAAATAACTATTCCTCATTCTTAAACAAAGCAAACACTTGATCTTATGGGGGGATTGGTGCTATTTTGATATGGAAAATATCCCTTTCCCAACCCCTTTAGATAAGCTAATGATAATGATGGACAAGATCATTTCTCAAATCAAGAGAGTGACCTTGCATGAGTGATTGTTGAGATGATTTGTGGAGTTGTGAACAAGATTAGTTCTCAAACCAAGAGAGTAACCTTTCATAAAAGTTGTGGATGGATGAATGAGGATTAAGGCCTTCTTTTATATATTTTCTTGATGATAGATTGTCCAAATGGGTGAATGTGGGACTAAAGATCCACCAATGAGAAGAGGACACTTATCAAGTGGTGATAGGTCAATGGATGTGCAAGATTTGGGAAGTGTGCCCATGAGAGGGAGAATTTGAATTCAAATTTGGCAATAAATTTAGAGAGGGGGACAAGAAAAAGAGCAATAAATGCAATGTTGGAGGGACAAATCAACTTGTCATGATTTTCAAATTTGAGGGCCATGTTGAGTGAAAATATTGGTTTTAATAAATCAATAAATTGATTTATTTGTGCAAGTGGCTAAATCTAGAGAATGCAAGTGGGTGGGTTAGGTTAGGCTAATTAGGATTAGGTTAGCTTAATGATGATTAGGTGAGTTTGACTTTTAGGACTTGGATATTTGATTTATTTAAATCAAGAAGGATGGAAGATGCATTTGGTATTTAATTAAATAAAAGGCTTGATTTATTTAATTAAAAGGAGGGTGATGGGATCAAGTTGATTTATTTGATTTAAACTGATGACTTTAGGAGATTGATAAATAAACTTGATTTATTTGCCAAATGGATGAATATGACCTAGTTGAATGCATTATGCCAATTTTGCGTGTCTATAGAAACAACTGAAGGACCTAAGTTCCCTTCATCAGGTGGACCTAGTTCCTCTAAATAAGCACCTTCACAACCATTTTATGACAATAAAGTTACAAACACACCAATCAACCTTGAAGAAACCTATGGCAAGGGTTTTACTATATTAAGCAAACAAGGTTATGATACAATGACTAAACATAACATTCACCAACTCTTTGAACAACAACCACAAGAAGAAAACACAAAAAGATTAAGATACCAAGATCCTCCTCATGACAACAAGCCTCCTTTTAAATATTGGAGACTTCGAGATAATGGTACAGTGATCTTTGATCCTCCTCTTGACTTGAACATTCTCCTTCCATGTGAATGACCATTACCTGAATTTGATAGCAAGGATGCTAGGATCTCCATAGGTCCTCTTCCTCCTTCCATTCATGAAAAAGGAGAATCTAGCAAATGACAATGACCTTACAAGTTGAAGAAACTCAAGTTTCCTACACATCCTCCACCTAAATGTGAAAGGAGACTTCAATTGCTTTTAAACAAAGGTCTTATACTTTTACCGCCTATGAATAGGTTGGTTATCTGTCCTAACAATTTTAATATACCATTTTGCAAATATCATCGTGTCCTTGACACCACACTGAAGAATTTCGAACATTGAATGGCATATTAAACAAGTATCACTTCACTGATATTAAATGCTTTCCTATTATTCCTTAAATTAACATCCCTTTATCATGTCATAGAATTGTAGAATTTTCTATTCTCATGATTACATGACCCTTTTCCATCACCCACCTCAACTCATTCTTTCCTTTCTACCTTGTGAGTAGGGCAAGAAGCTATTAGCCTTGCCCTTGTAATGCGCTTGTCTTTGTCTCTTAACTATGCTATTCATTTTCCGCTTATATTACTTAAGAATGAGAAACCAATAACTTAGTTAATGGCTAACTTACATTTTCATTACTAGTCCATTTTCTTTTTCTTTGTATGTGTGTATTGTGTTCCCTCGTATCGTGTGTTTGATGGTCTCTCTCTTTGTACACTTCTTCTATTCTTACTTATCTTCTTCTATATGTCATGCATTGTCTATTTCAATTTTGTTTTGTGTCCTCCTTTTGGTGATGACGCAAAGCATTGAGTCTCCCTATGTCTCTTCCATGTTGACCCAAATGGTCCCTTTTCTTTTTGTCTTTTTCTTGTGTTTTCCTTTTTGGGGATGACACAAGGTATTGAGACCGAAATGTCTCCTTCATGTTGACCCAAAAGCTTTTCCTTTTCTTTTTCCTTTTTCCTTTTCTTTTCCCTTGTGTTTTACTTTTGGGGATGATGCAAAGCATTGAGACCGCAATGTCTCTTCCATGTTGACCCAAAATGAACTTTATTTTTCCTTTGTTTTCACTCTCTTTGTGTCATTCTTCCAGTTATATGTGCTTTGGGGAATGATGACATCTTCGAGCTCTTTCATAAACACATTGCAACAATGAACATACTGACCCCAAATCTATAGATCCCTTATGTGTTTGGTGTGTTCTTTTCTAGGGGGCAACTCCCTTTCTTTTGTTCTTTTTTTGTTTACATGAAGCAGCCTAACTTAGAAACATATGACTTGGCATAGGGGCTTTTCAAGTTGGCTCTCATGTCTTGTTTTCTTTTTGCATTTTCCCTTCACTACTTTAAAGTAATTTCTCTCAGACCGTTGTGTAGCAATTCCTTTAAAGTGGGGGGCATGAATTACCATATTTTATATTACATTCTTGCATTCTTAGTGTAGCCTTGTTACTTCATATGATGTGTTCATCACTTTGTGGATGACACAGGGTGTGATGTCCTTCATAAGTGTGATCTATCTTAGCATATTACATTCCTCTAAGTGGCCCGATGTGACACACTGCATCCTCTAAGCTGTGAATATTTTATTCTTTGATTGGTCCTCTCTTGAAGACATTAGACACAATGTTCCCTAAGTGATAGACCTTGCATGAATTTGACAAGACTCCTTTAAACACCCTTAACATTTTCTTTTACATTTTACACTTTTTTCAACCTTGCATAACATAGCTTGCATGCATGTGGTACCTTTGCATTTGTTCATGGGTTCTAAGCATACAAAGCTTTGCTTGTCTCATGAAGCACAAACTGACACTTTCTCTTGTGGCACCTTGTTAAAGTTATCAAGAACTGTATAACTTTAATATGGTTGAGCAAGAAGCCCATCTAGCGGCATGACTTTCCCCATAGCCACCTTTGTGTTTGTGAGTGCATGCCAACTAGTGTATGTATCTCTCCTTTTGGGATTTCTCACCTCGTGGACAACCAGAAGTTTTGTGGCCCCAAAGTGAGTATACTTGGGTTTTCTCACCCAGTGCATCACCTTGAGTTTTGTCACCCTAGAGTGAGTATGCATCTTCTTTTTTTCAAATAATCAACCTAGATCTAATCCACAACAAGTTGGAAAAATGATCAAAGCTTCCATTTCTTTTCATCATCATCCGTGTTCTTTTGTTCTTATGTTTGGTTTGCCATGAGATCTTGATCCCGTGGGCTTGATCATCCCTCTTGGTTATTGTTATTTTAACTTACCAATGTGAGAGCATTAGGATCCCTCTCGATGTGCATGTTGAGCTACTTTAGTGAGAGTTTGAAGCAAGTTCACCCTGTCACTAAAGTGGGGGCTTAATGTGTCGCTAAAAAATGTATAGTTGACATTTTTATGCTCACTTGAGTCCTTCTAATGGGTTTTGGCTTGATTTTGTCTTGATTTAATGTAGTAATGTGGCTTAAACATTCAAATTATGATGTCTTGTGAAGGTGTTGTGAAGTGTTGTAAGACATTTCTACACTTTTCTAGACTCTATTCATTATAATTCACCTAAAAATCACCTTTTCATCACTTATTAAGTCCTATTTTGAAGTGTTGTAAAGTCTTGTAATAATATTTCACACTTTTCTAGGCTTAATTTTATTAATTCGACCTTTTCTCGTGTCTAAATGACCCCTTAATACACTTTCCAATCGTTTTTAAGTGTGTTTTTGAGGATATTCCCGTTGGACAATTTTTAATGCCCCAAAATTCCTGACACCCACTTAACTTGCTTAAGTGGGACCAAGTCACCCATAGGGGTGACTTAGTCCTTGATGGCACAAAACTGAAAATATTTTTAAATTTCTAGCGGGATTTTGTCCTCTAACCCTTAAGGTCGGCCTATGATGTGTTACTTTTAGGAAATTTTAGTAAAATCAAGTATAAGGGTTTTTCATCTCATTTTACATCTCCTAATTCATTCAAGCAATCTTTCATCTCATACATCTATCTCTTACACTCATTACTTGCATTCAAGCAAATCAAGCATTGTTAAGTCAAGCTATTGGAGTTCTTCATTACATATCTTCAGATTTGAGCATCAATGATGTGGTAAGTTTATGGCATTTGCATTTGCATGTTATCTATTTATCATACTCATTTCATTCTATTTCATTATTTAGGGTTTGATTACCAAAGTGGGGTTTGACCAAGGAAAACCCTTATTCTCTAACCCTCAACCATTTTTCCTCTTTTGCATGTGACTTTTGTATGTAGATTTGTCAAGAAATAGGTGTTGAAAAGTGATCACAAAGTGCATCAAGTCAATCAAGTCAACATCATCCTATTTCAAGCTTGGAGAGACTTATGATATTGCTATCAGGATTCAACCGTGTAGTTTTGAGTCAAACTCATTGACTCATTGACTCATTGACTCATTGAGCTGGAGCAGTACTGGGATGGGTGACCTCCCGGGACGGACCAGTGCTTCACCTCTGTGAGCATCACCTAGATGCAATGAGTGCTAAGTGGACCATTCAATATCATGAGAGATGGGTTCTTGTTGAACCACTACTCATGAAACATGGGTCAATGAGTTTGACTCAAAACTACACGGTTGAATCCTGATAGCAATATCATAATTTGACACGCTGTGGAAAAATACCTCCTACTTATCAATTGGAGAGACTTTCTGCCTCGTTTTCTATAGAATCAAGTACAAACACCTGCCAGAAAAGGAAGTACAGACCTAAGACTACAAGATTTTATCCCAAATTTCTCAAAATCTGCAGGACTAAGTCACCACTAGGGACAAATTAGTCGCGCTTCTGGGCCTAAAAATTGATTTTGACATTTCTAAACACCCATTTGGTAGATTCTTGTTCTGGCAAAGTTTCCTGATACTGGGACTAAGTCGCCCAGCCTGGCCTAAGTGTCCATGTCAACATTTCAATCAACTTTTTCTAGGATTCCAGAATCTTTCAACATCAAACTTCTGATTCCAGGTGCACCTCTTCCATTCTGTTCTATTATTTCATCATATAGTTGCATTTCTTAAGTATTTCTGCATATCACATTGTGTTTTCCAACACTTTACTTTTCTTAAGTTTTGCATCATTAGATTACTTCAAATTTAGATTAGTGCATTTGTACATCATAATTTGACATAATTACATCTCATTAACATAGTCTTGAGTTTAAGCCCTTGTATTTTGGTAACCCTTTCCAATCCCCTTTCTCCTTTTAGGTGAAAAACCCTAGGAGGAGCAAAGCATTGTGAAAAGGTAAACCAAAATCATCGTTTATATATATATTCAGAGAGAGAGAGAGAGGTATATATAGAGGGGAGATATAGATGGAGATGGGAAATATGTATAGATAAATATAGAGATAGAGATAAGGAGGGAGAAACAAGGAATGTGCATGTATATGAGAGAGAGATATGGATAGAGATATAGAGGAAAATGTATATATATATATATATAGAAATGGAAGGAGGGGGAGGAAAAAAAATAGAGAGAGGAGAGAGAAGTAGAGACTCAATTTCTCTAAAGTCCTCTCTCCAGGTCCTATTTCTCTTCCCTTATGTATTTCTCTATCTCTTTATCACTTTTCTCTGTCCCCCTTTTCTCTCTCCATTTCTTTGAACATTCCTCTCTTTAGATCATATTTATCCCCTCTCTTGGTCAATAAAGCTACTAGGTGTTTTATATGTTAATTTAATTTGTACTATAAAAATATATTATATATTATATATAATACTTTGTATTGTAAGATAAAATATATAATAATATTTAAATATACTATTAGTTAATTTTTTTTTCATAATTTATCTCTCCATCTCTCCCACTCCCTCTTTATCCATCAATCTCTCTACCTCTTTTTGTTTCTCTTTCTTTTTGTATAAATCTTATATTTCTCTCTCATGCTCTATCTCTCTATCTCTATATCGCTTTATCTCTACCTTCTATTTCTCTATCCCTCTCTCCCTTTTTATCTCTTTCTACCCCTCTCTCTCTCACTACCTATCTATCTAAATCTCTATCTTTCTAGCATTCTATCTTTTGAGTTTCTCTTTCTTTGGTTAAACTTTTAGCTTTTTTATATGTTATTTTAATGTGCAATATATTACAATACATTAGTTATTAATCATAGTAATTTATATGTATATTTAATAATTTTCATTAGAGAATATAATATATAATAATAAGATAATGTATATATCTGTTATATAGTGTATTATTATGCTATTTTAATTGTGTATATATATATATAATTTAATATTAATATAATTTATATATAATATTATATACAATAATAAGTATAAGTATATTATATGTAATTTAATTTGTATTATTTAAAATATATTATATTTTAAATAGAATAATAATAACTAAATATTTTTCTAATTATAAATATATAATTTATAGTTGATGATATAGTTTAAATATATATTTAATATATTAATAAATACAATTATGAAAAGAGTTAAATTAATTATATAATATAAATTATAATTGTAATATAATTATATATATTAGATTTTACAATATGCTAAGTTATAATTTAATATTAATATTAATATACAATATTTCCAAATCTAAAATCATGACCATAAAGTTGAGAGAAAACTTACAAAGTAGGTAAAAAAGCAAACTTGAGGAGAGGAAAGGTCACGATCATTGAGATTGTCTTGCATGTCTTATTTGAAACTCTACATGATCTATAAACAAAAAGAGCTCGATGAAGTTCACATAAAAAAAACCTTCCACATAATTAGACAAAATAATAATAAATTTGAAATTTTAATCATCATTAAAATAAATAAATTCAATTATATATTTAAAATGATAGCTTAAAATTTAATATAAATAAGAAAAAGAATAACTGTTATTATTTAAAATATAAGTATTAGGAAACAATTAAAACATTTAGATATATAAAAATATTTCCACCTTATTGGCTGGTTGAGTTTGGTTTTGAGTTGATGACTAATAAATTTAGTAGTGCGAATCTTCTTATCAGTTAACACGCCTCTAGGACTTAAATTTGATGGCTGTATGACCGTATTTAGAGATTTTTGCCCTAAAATACAATCAAAATTTTAAGAAGATTGTATCAGATGAAATGAGAGATTTTGGATAGGCTGTCAAAATTTATATAGAATTATAATGATATATATATTTAATTTATATATAATTTTACTTACACTAAGGTATACCATAATGTTTTAAGGGGACCTTTGAATAGATAACGATCGTTAAAAAATTTGTCGACAGGCAAGGTTGACCGTCAAATTTAAGCCCTGCACGCCTCCCTTATAAAAAGTTTAACAACCTTGTAAACTCCACCTGGTGAGGGTCACAGGTGTTACAGAATAGTTTCAATATATAAAATTAGATAAACAGAGGCCCCAAAAAAAATGATTGACATTAAATTATATTATTTATTAATATAACACTCCTAAAATAAAACAAAAAAGTTGATAAAAACATACATTAATATACAAATTTCACCATTTTTTCAGATTCATGTGCAAATTCCATGTTCGAAACCGCGGGCGGATCATGTAAGTTTACCGCTTCACTCGCGCTATTTCTTAGTGCTGGATTGAATGCCCTTTCATGCATTCCAAGGGTCAAGTAGCTAACCATAAACCTAAACAAATGACAAGAACAAAGGGCATCATAAAATTCGTTAACAACATTTCCACACTCCACGATTGCTAAAATTAGACTACTCTGAAGGATTATAAATGGCTTTCGAAAGAGTGGACATTTACTCAATTTGTTTTTAATCACAATACATCTATTTGGATTCTGGAGAATCTCTTGTCATACCAGGAAGAAGTTTAGTGTGGATTGAAGTTTTTATCCTATTCAACAATGGCCGCTTTGTCTTTTGTCAGGGTTTTTACAAAATCAAAAGCAGCAGGATTTCTGTCTGGTATGTTGTTGAATTTTGGGCCAAGTAAAGAACACTAGAACAAATTGATGTTCTGTTCATGTGTTTACAACTCTGTATTCTTATATCATCTTCACTAATGGTTATTTTCTGTGACACCAGTAGCAGATGGAACTTTGAACTCGGCAAGCAGGCGGACTGGACTGTTGGCAACACATAATGTTATGCTTGTGCGTTCCATGTATACCAGCAATCAGAACAGGCAAAATTTGGGCATGTCATGGAAACAAACGGAGACATTTGGAGAAAGCAAATCGTTGAGGCCAAAATCATACCGTCTTAGCAAATGTAAGTGATGCTCTGTTCAACTTTTTTCTCCAAGTGAGATTTGATTTCATGTTTGCGTATTTGGGGGAAACAGGGTACATTTCTGGGAGAATGCCAGAAATGCACTACAATTTATTTACTATCTTCATGTTGGATCAATTAGATTTTTTTTTGGGGTTTTGCATATAATAGGATATTTAAAGAGTCTTACACAGAAATCTTTTGGATTGAGAGTTAAAGATTGAGGATGTCTATTCTGTTCGAGCTGTCCAATAGATGACTTCAACCTCCTCCTTTATATTATAGACCTCACAATTTATAGGATCTTACAGTCATTTGATGGATTCATTCAAAAGCATTCAACTTTACCAATAGACCAATTTTTTTTATTTTTTTCACTGAGCGGTGATGTTGACATGACACATCCTCCAGTGCCACGGGACTGAGGGTAGACTAAACCTCGTGACCTTGAGGGTAGACTAAACCTCGTGACCTCTTGCCTGCAACAGGATGCTTTAGCCAATTGAGCTACACCCTCCGCCCCTTTTGATTTTTTTTTTATTAAGAGGGATAAATGCTTTTGACCCAGAGTTATGAACCCGTGAAATTACAAACAGGATCCTTTAGCCAATCAAGCTAGGCTCTCATCCCTTTTAAATATGAACTGGTGAGGTAACAAACAAAGGACCTCATCCCTACTATAAATTCTCAATAATTACACCCCAATGGAGTTTGAACCTTGATGATAAGAATAACAACGCAACTATTTAACCATCGCACCATGCTACTATTAGACCAAAAATTAATTGAAGTCATTTTTTTGGATAATATTTTTATAAATCACATTTTTTTTCACTCAGCTATAAAATATGGCACTGCTGCCAATCTTCAAATACTGGCTTTCTCCGATGAACAGGGAGTTCTGGTGAAAAAGTCATGGAATGTCATGAAAAAGAATGCAGGCGAACTAGGATTTACCTTCTTTCTGAGGTGAGGATATATAAAAGGCATACATAGGAAAACTCTCTGTGTCTCATATTTCGCTTTTTAATTTGCTGCTGGCTGCAGAATTTTTGAGATAGCCCCATCAGCAAAACAACTCTTCTCTTTTCTACAAAATTCTAAGGTTCCGCTGGAGGAAAATTCACAGCTCAAAGCTCATGCTCTCTCAGTCTTCACATTGGTGTGAACCCAATAGCCTTTCCTCTGTTCTCTTTTAAAATAAATGTGTGTGAATGAATGATTAGAATCTTAACAAATACCAATCTTGCTTGCAGACATGCGAATCCGCTGTACAACTTGCAGAAAGTGGATCCATCACAGTGCCGGAATCAACTCTGAAAAATTTGGGTAGAGTCCATTTCAAATCTGGAGTGGTTGATGAGCATTTTGATGTGAGTGAAAACCCAAAATCTAGCCATTTTTAAATTTTATATGCCATTCATTAATCTTGTTCAGAGCTAAAGTTTCAGATCCATGTCTGTGCAGGTGGCTAAGTATGCTCTACTGAAGACTATAGAGGAGGCTGTGCCGAATTTGTGGTCTCCACAATTGAAATCTGCATGGGAAGAAGCCTACTGCCAACTAGTTCAAGCCATTAAAAATGAGATGAAGCCTGAATAGTAATCTGAAATCTGCTGTTAACAGATTGTTTCTTTGAATAAGTTTATAGAAGAAGATTTTTCAAAAATAAAAAAAAATCTATTTGAGTTCATATTTGATTGTTCTTAATCTTAATTCATATCTCTTGAATTGGTAAGGAGTACATGGTTCTTACAATTTATTAGATTCCTCAAAGATGTTTCTAAATATAAGTCAAATGTTATCAAATTTAGAGATAGAGGCAAACAAGTTTTAGACATCAAAATTCAGCTATATTAGATTTGGGAATCGTAGATTTAGTTTCACATATGTTTTAGATATGCACCATTGGAGAACACCTTCACACTTGTGGAAGTGAGCCAAGTAATTTCACAGCTAAAGTTTTCAAATTGAAAACAATAATTTAACAAGTCTTATTTTTTGATATCACGGTGAAAGGACTTTTGGTAGTTGTATAATGATACCTTCATTGGATCTAGAGCAAAGAACCCTTGCATTTAATTTATTTAATTATTCTATATATTGAACATTAATTATATAACATTTGACATAAATTCAAGCTCTTATAATTAGATTGATTATTTATTTAGATGCATTCATTACCTTTTTAAAAACCTTTCCAAGTTCAAACCCAAGATTTGACACATAAGAAAGCCCACACCCCAAGTTCCCAACATAACAACCTTGCACATATATCAATTTTTAAGCAAACAACAATATATTTTTTATATTCAAACATATTTCCACAAATGAAGACTTTAATCCCCTCATGGCTAAGGTCTAAGTGTCACTAGGGAATCAAAACATAGCTTTCTAGAGGACTCTCACATTTTTCATTGGTCATGGAAATCACCTACACACTTGCAAAAATTATCAATACGTTCCACAAAATAGTCAAATAGTTTTTTAATAATATTTGTAATACCATATACTATAGAATATTCACAACCAACATAATTATCATGATTCATCCAATAATTAAAATAAATAATCAAATCAACTACAATAATTATCCCCACACATAACTTACATTACACATAATGTTATTTCATAGTTTTCTTTAAAAATTCCATGATAATTGAATTAAATTAAATTAATATTAATCATCACATAATTAAAATATATACTTATCCAAATCAAAAAAACAAGATGAAATGCGTAACTTTAAGTCCATCATATAAATAGTATGACTAACTCATAGTTATTATCTAACTAAATCATCACAACAATCTAATAAAAATCACAAATATAACTATAGTATTAATATCCATCCAAATTTAAGATCGTAACAAAATCTAAAATAAAATGTGCAAGTCAATGACTGTAAAAGATAATGTGTGTTTTAATATGTGCAAGTTTAGTTTTTGATTTAGAATTTATCTTTAAATTTCTTAACTTGTTATTTAATTTATTCACATTTTGTTGTGTTTGAAATGCAATGCTAGGTTTCATAAATTGTGAAAATGAATATTATTTTTGTTGATTGTTGGTTAAAAAGTAAGTTAAAGACACACACGTTATGTAGTTCAATGTTCATATGTTTAGTTTTCTATTTGTAAGTTGTGTTTCAAACTACTTACCTAAGATACCTCTTGTTCATTCTTACCTATTTACTTACCTCTTGATCATTATTTTCTTTGTTTGTGTTTAAAAATTGAGGTTTCATAAAATTTATAAATGAGGATAGTTTAGTTATTGTTTATTGAAAACATGTAGGTTAAACAATACTCAATTTGTAGAAGTTTTATTTGGGATTTTCAAACTTAAAAACCTTAATATCTCATCTTTCAATTTTTTTCTAAATTTACCATGATTTATTTATGAAGCTAATATTAAGTTTGAAATTTGTTAGGCTTTATAAATAGCTAAAATAAAGATTATTCTTGTTAATTTTTAGTCAAGGAAAATGTAGGTTGAAACATACACAATATAGTTCAATCTACACATGTTTATTTTTTTTATGATATTGTGTTTCAAACTTCTTACCTATTTACTTTAATCAATCATAAATTGTAAAAAGGATAATTTCTCCTCTTTGCATTCTTTTATAGATAGGTCATCCTATTTTTTTGTGTTTAAAAATTTAGGGTTCATAAAATTTATAAATGATGATAGCTTGTATTTTGTATGTTAAAAAATAATCAAGTTGAAAAACACTTAGTTATAGAAGTTTTGTTTAGAATTTGAAAACTATCAAAATTATAATTTCTTTCCTTGGAAAATATTTTCCAAATTTTCCATGGTTTTCTTATGAAGCTAATACAAATATCACAACTTCAAGAAAATCCTATTTACCCTTCATAGAATCACACATATGTATCAATCTAGGATTTAAAAAAGGCAATACCTAAGTTAAAGATTATGAAGTTGTATTATCTCAATTAATATAAGCTTCAATGGCTCAATGTTACAAAACTTATTTTCTAAGCCTCCAAACCATGCTAACATACATATTGATTCTCACTATACCTATTAAATATGGTTTATGTTTGCATATTCTATACCTATCCTCTTCCTTAATTTCTTCTTATGCTTTTGTATTGCCTTCTTTATTGAACACCTAAAATACTAAGAGAGGGGGGAGGGGTGGGGGGTTGAATCAGTATTCTTTTAAACCACTAAAGCATCTAAACATTCAATCTTCATAACATATTCAATTTTCAATAATGAAGGAAAGTATGAAAACAACCAACAACATTGCATAACACATGAACACTAGATTTTTACGTGGAAAATCCAAAATGGGCTTATATTTGCACAACTCAAATCAATTGATATTCATCATACACACACACCTCAAAACATCCAAAAGATCTTACATATATATCCATGTTATCCACAAACATCAATTAGGTCAATCTAATAGGACATAATATACAAAATATAACTTATCGGCTCAATATCCATGCATACACTCTTTGCGCCAAGATTCAAAAATCATAACAATTTGAAATAGGTTGGCATGAACCCAAAATAGCTCCTACATAATAGATCAACACTTATTCAATCTCCACAAAATAAAAAACTCATTAGGTTGGAACCAGTAATGACCTAATATCAAAATTTTCCAACTGTGCAACCACATTTAGACACACGGACCTCCAAACTCTATGGCATCTGGAATACGCACCCTACTAACACCTGTCAAGAACTCCACGAAAAAGCAAAGCCAAATTCCAATCCATAGAGAAGTGTGGATCCACCAAAACATATGCACTGAACTGGGAAACACCTGTTACTACCAGACTGATACACTCTCGCTCATATCTTCAACAAGTTATTGTAGACACGTCAAATTAGAATTATGCATAGTCATCCGCTCATTGAATTGATCAAGCACAACAAATCCATTCATCAGGTTAATCAGGTCAATCCAAAGGTTTAATCAAATAATACCATTTCATCTCTCATGAATCATTCAACCTTCATCTTGCATCATGCATAATCATATTCCATTCATCAAATAAATAAGGACTTTTATTTAAATCAAACCCAAATCATATTCCACCATTTTCTGATTTAAATAAATCAAATATTTAAGTCCTAAAAGTCAAAATCATCTAAGCACCATTAAATCAGCATAATCATCATCTATTTAATCTAACCTTGATTAAATAATAATCTCACTCACTTGCATTATCTAGATCTAGCCACTTGCACATATAAATCAATTTATTGATTTATTAAATCCAAGATTTTCCATCAACATGGCATTTATGGGGAATATTCCCTCAACTTTGAATTCAAATGGCAAGTTGATTTGTCCCTCCAACATTGCATTTATTGCTCATTTTCTTGTCCCCACTTAGCATTTACTCTCAAATTTGAATTCAAATTTTCCCTCTCATGGGCACTCTTCCCAAATCTTGCACTTGTACCATTGACCTATCATCACTTGACAAGTGTCATCTTCTCATTGGAGGATCTTTAGTCCCACATTCACCATCTTGGCCAATCTCTCATCAACAAAATCTATAAAAGAAGGCCTTCATTCTCATTCATGGATCCACAATTTTATGCAAGGTTACTCTCTTAATTTGAGAACTCATCTTGCTCATCATCTCCATTTGCATTTCATCATTTTAGCTATTGATCAAGGATTGGGAAAGGGTCACTAGCACATGTGACACTAATCCAATATGGGATAGATTGATTTCATGTTTTTAATTGTATGTTTTTATGTGTCTTATTATTGGATAGCATTTTAAAACATGTTAGATATCTCATATGGATGTTGAAGGTTTGCTTATACCAGTGTACTTCTTTCCGCTAGGGCATCTGAAAAATTAGAAATTTTTTGATTTTGATCGCGGCAAGTTTATTCTTTGAACCAACGCAACAAGTACATTGCTTCAAAGAGGGGGAAAATGTAGACACGTCAAATTAGCATTATGCATAGTCATCCGCTCATTGAATTGATCAAACGCAACAAATCCATTCATCAGGTTAATCAGGTCAATCCAAAGGTTTAATCAAATAATACCATTTCATCTCTCGTGAATCATTCAACCTTCATCTTGCATCATGCATAATCATATTCCATTCATCAAATAAATCAGGACTTTTATTTAAATCAAACCCAAATCATATTCCACCATTTTCTGATTTAAATAAATCAAATATTTAAGTCCTAAAAGTTAAAATCATCTAAGCACCATTAAATCAGCATAATCATCATCTATTTAATCTAACCCTGGTTAAATAATAATCTCACCCACTTGCATTATCTAGATCTAGCCACTTGCACATATAAATCAATTTATTGATTTATTAAATCCAAGATTTTCCATCAACATGGCATTTATGGGGAATATTCCCTCAACTTTGAATTCAAATGGCAAGTTGATTTGTCCCTCCAACATTGCATTTATTGCTCATTTTCTTGTCCCCCACTTAGCATTTACTCTCAAATTTGAATTCAAATTTTCCCTCTCATGGGCACTCTTCCCAAATCTTGCACTTGTACCATTGACCTATCATCACTTGACAAGTGTCATCTTCTCATTGGAGGATCTTTAGTCCCACATTCACCATCTTGGCCAATCTCTCATCAACAAAATCTATAAAAGAAGGCCTTCATTCTCATTCATGGATCCACAATTTTATGCAAGGTTACTCTCTTAATTTGAGAACTCATCTTGCTCATCATCTCCATTTGCATTTCATCATTTTAGCTATTGATCAAGGATTGGGAAAGGGTCACTAGCACATGTGACACCAATCCAATATGGGATAGATTGATTTCATGTTTTTAATTGTATGTTTTTATGTGTCTTATTATTGGATAGCATTTTAAAACATGTTAGATATCTCATATGGATGTTGAAGGTTTGCTTATACCAGTGTACTTCTTTCCGCTGGGGCATCTGAAAAATTAGAATTTTTTGATTTTGATCGCGGCAAGTTTATTCTTTGAACCAACGCAACAAGTACATTGCTTCAAAGAGGGGGAAAATGTAGACACGTCAAATTAGCATTATGCATAGTCATCCGCTCATTGAATTGATCAAATGCAACAAATTCATTCATCAGGTTAATCAGATCAATCCAAAGGTTTAATCAAATAATACCATTTCATCTCTCATGAATCATTCAACCTTCATCTTGCATCATGCATAATCATATTCCATTCATCAAATAAATCAGGACTTTTATTTAAATCAAACCCAAATTATATTCCACCATTTTCTGATTTAAATAAATCAAATATTTAAGTCCTAAAAGTCAAAATCATCTAAGCACCATTAAATCAGCATAATCATCATCTATTTAATCTAACCCTGATTAAATAATAATCTCACCCACTTGCATTATCTAGATCTAGCCACTTGCACATATAAATCAATTTATTGATTTATTAAATCCAAGATTTTCCATCAACATGGCATTTATGGGGAATATTCCCTCAACTTTGAATTCAAATGGCAAGTTGATTTGTCCCTCCAACATTGCATTTATTTCTCATTTTCTTGTCCCCCACTTAGCATTTACTCTCAAATTTGAATTCAAATTTTCCCTCTCATGGGCACTCTTCCCAAATCTTGCACAACCATTGGCCTATCACATGATGACAAGTGTCCTTTCATTGGTCCAATCTTAGTCCCACATTGGTCTCTCTTCAACACTTAGCATTTTGAAAATCTATAAAGTAGAGGTTTCATCTCTTATCAAATCCTTCACAACCTCCACAATCTCTTGCAAGGTCACTCTCTTCATTTGAGATTTGATCTTGTCCACTTCACTTCATCATATCCATCATCTCCACAACTTTTATGCAAGGTTACTCTCTTGGTTTGAGAGCTAATCTTGTTCACAACTTCACAAATCCATCATCTCCACAATCTTGCAAGGTCACTCTCTTCATTTGAGATTTGATCTTGTCCATTTCATCATCATCATCTAAGCTTATTGATCAAGGGTCGAGAAAGGGTTACTAGCACATGTAACACCAATCCAATATGAGATAGTTTGCATCATATTTTCTTATGCTTTTGCTTTAGATCTTTTGTCATTTGTTTGCATTTTGAACATGATGTAATATTTCATAAGGATGTTAAGTATTTTAATTTGTTGTTGAAATACTAACGATTCTGCAGATTTTATTGTTAGATTTATAACCACATTGCAGATTTTAGCATCCACAAAATGGCTCTAGAAGGAGGGCTTTCACCATTGGATATATATGTTACTAAAATTTCTAAATTTGATTAATGTTTCATTATTTCTGAATATCATCATCACTGTCATCTTCTATATGCACTGAAGTTCTAAAATCTTATAGAGGTGATATTGATTTAGCACAGATCCAGAATTAGTGTTTATATATGATATGCTACTAACATTCCTAAGTTTGATTGATTTAGCCAAAACAAACTTGAAGTAGAGCAAATGATATATGCATTTTATCTCTGTCTCTGCGTATTCTCTATTTTTTGCAAGTGTTTTCTTTTTCAGCCTTAAAGTCTTTACTTTGTGGTCTCTATTTTCAGCTTGTATTTTCAACTGGTACACTGTTACCTGAATTTTTCATTGAGCAAGTCCAATTATTGCTTTATTTCATAGTTATTAGGAATTATAATGAGTTGGCTGCGCTTTTCTCTGGCAACATATTATTTCTGTGAAGGAAGTCAAATATTGCTCTCTGTGAAGTCTGTTTGTTAACCAAGTTGTTTCAAAGCAAAGAGGATGTTGGTCAAAGATTGGTGGTCACTGGGTTTACACCTGCCATTTGCTTTATTTTGAAAATTCTTTTTAAATGAAGTTGGAGCGCGGCTTTACACAGTGATTTGAAATTTACGTCTACTAAATAGCATTTAATTGAATGTATCTAAAGCCTTTTTTTTTAATCCATTCTGTGCATATCATGCAATTATTGTGTTCCACGAGACCACATCTCTCTAAAGCTTCCTGTCAACAGTCCGCGTGCCTTGTCTATGCAACCACATTTGGCATTCTGTTAAACAGTCCATGCACCTTGTCTGTTAAACAGTCCACGAGGCATTCTGTCAACCAGTTCACATGCCTTGTCTGCGCTTTACATTGCCCCCTATCAGAAGCACACCGAAGCCTTCACTGCTCGCATAGAATCAATTGGAAGGACGTTCATCGAGGGGGAAGTTGCAAACAACAACCTCAATAGTCGTGTAAACTCACACAAGTGTGCAAATCTTGGAAGATCAGGTTGTATAGCCTTCATAATAGAGTAGAGTGTGCGGAGCTGTGTGTAAAGACTACCACATGAACAGAACTCTGTTGAAAAAAAAGTGACTGAGAAGAGCCCAGATAGTACCAATGGAAGGGATTCAGAATAACCAGAGAAGAAAATCTATATGAGCAAACAAGAACTTTTAACAGATCGATATAGCTAGGCCAATGATCTTCCATCCTTTGGCACAACTCTAACCTAAGCTACGATTATGACTGTGATTTGAAATGAAATGCATTTATTTTGGAAAGTGTACGTAGTGGGATGCATGTATATCAAATTTTTTAGAACACTGCCACGCTATCACATCCATAATAACTGTTATCCACTGGTGTTTGTTGAAACTGTTTGAATTTTGAAAGCCTCTATTAAACTTCCTTGTTTACGATACAGTTGCGTGTACTTAAGGATAGCTCCCAATCCTGCAATTTGTCAGTAAGTTTTAATGTTGTAACATCAGGCTTTCTTTATGCTTTGTCTACGGATAACACCATTACTATGCTCGCATAGTGGCATCATAGATAGGCGAGTTGTGCCATAGTTCCCTGTCGTTATCTGTCATGTTTATGCAAGATTGATGCATGAAAGAGTTTGTTGCATTTATGAAGGGTTCTATACCTACTAAAAGGTGGGTAAAAAGCCTTTATGAAGAATCAATGCAATAGACAACAATTGATATCTTTGATTTGGAGTCATTGTCATTAAATGCTATTCGCAATATTTGGAAATCATTGTTAGAGATTTATGGTCATTATCACTATTTGCTACAGTTTGGAGTCAAAACCTAAAGTTTTGATATTCTAATTTTTAGTTATGTGTGCAGGAATTTGAAGGGAAAAAGTCATGGGTTATCTTTTTATTTTCTCAATAATTATTCTTTACTATTAATTTTCAGTTTGTGTTAACATGTTGGTGAATAAGAGATTTGGTAATGCATCTTATTTCTAATAACTTTGTACTATTTGCAGGAGGTTGATTTTGAAATCAAGCGTTGGAATCAAGCGAAAAAAAAAAAAAAAACAAGATTGGAGTTGGATAATTAAGCTCGAACTTGAATGAAAAGCATTTCTTAATGCTTATTAGAGCCTAGAGCTGCCTTTTACCGCTTTAATTTTTGGTTTTAAGCCAACTAGGTCATTGTATCTTTTCAAAGTTGGATTAAAATTGAACATGCAAATTGACTAGACATTGTTTTTTGGGACTAAAATTGAACAAAGCAAATTCACATTTCATTTTTGGTGCTTAAAACAAACTCACAATTGCTTTGAAGGCTATAAAACGAACAAGTGCTTGAATTGTGTGATTTTTTCTTTTGAGTGCGTATCCTCTCCCCTTGCGCTTCGTGCGATCTAGGGTGCAAGAGAAACACTCAAAATACATTTTATTGCTTTGAAACACTTCAATTTCGGCTTAAAAATTGAACATCTTGTGCAAGTGTGAGTAGGGGCATTTTCACGTACATTCTCTTTCTTTGTGCCATCAAAGATCAATCGAGTTACGGATTGTGTTTTTGCTTGCTTTTGTTTATCTTAGAGGGCCTGCCTTGGGGACACCCAAGGGAATGACTCAACCGGTAACACTCTAAAGCCAAGAGTATTTCCAGCTGGGATATAAATGTGGGTATTGGTTAAACGCCATTATCACGCGGTTGGCTCCAACAAGATGGATACGAAAGGGGACTCTTGCCGTATGGGTCAATCTCCACGAACAGAAAGTCCTTACTAGAACCCATGTGCTAGAATTTTCCAAAATCCTTAATCTATTTGTTGGTGCAAGAACGGTTGTTCTGAAGCTACCACACACTTTTACGGTCTTTAGTAGAAATGGAAAACATGCCATGGGAGTTTCATGGGTGTTGATGCTTGGCTACCTCGATTGACGTTAATGAGTCGTGGAGGCGAGCCAGTGGGGTCAAGCATCTAACCATTCGCTAAAGATAGGCGTAACTAGACTTGTCCAAGTGGGGATTCAACAAATATTGTCTTACACATCCATAGGGCTTGAACATTGCATGTTTGAAAACACAGTGTGTTTATCGAAAACATTGAAAAACCAACATTCAACATCATCATCAAAATTTCAAACCCCTTAGTTAGAGAAAATACCTTTGACAAAGCCCAAGAACTATTGCTTACCCTTGGGATTATATCCTTAGAGGTTCCTAAGTAATTGGGTTTACATCTTAATTTTCTCTTACAAAGGTTAACATTAGGCAACCTTTGTCCTAATTTCTTGGAACTTCCACATAGCACTTTGTGGGACAAAAAGAAGTTGTGACATTGGACATTAAGTTTGAAACCTAATCAAGAAGTGTGTTTGTGGTAAAAAGTACTCATTAAACAAAGATAACAAATTGGACCCCACACATGTGCTTGATATCTTTTGGTCATATTGGTCTTTTGATTACTCTTAGAGAAAAGTGTGTTCTTCAATACCTTGGCCTAGTAAGCAAAGTCTCTCTAAGTCTCTTAGGATCATAAAAACTTTCATCTATCTTCCAAACATTCATCAATCCATCTCACCAAAACAACTTTAGATCTTTGCAAACATCATTCTAGACTTGGGTAAATCATCCTCAAAACCAAATCAAAGTCAATTGTTTAATTAGGTGTGTGGGAATGCATCCTTTCTCATACATTTAATTAAATCAACCATCCTTTAAACAAGTTCATCATAAGATCACATCCAACATCTTAGGGTTTACAAGTTCATCATCCACATTAAACAATCAAAATCAAATTCCCTAAGTCTAGCATTGATACAAAATCCCTAAACGTTCAACACTCATATCATTCACATTTCATCCTCCATCTCATCATTGGTCCTAAGAACCTTAGAGGTCACTTTCATAACAAGGTCAAAACACAAGGAGAACATGGAATACAAACTTGATCCATACGTCTTGAGTAATCCAAATCAATTGAATCTTCAAAGCCTTACAATTCCGATTGATTATCAAAACTCACACTTATACAATCCATACATGGGACCATTACCTTCAACAAATGTCAATAGAACAACAAGTGTGAGTGTGCCCAAGTCAAACTTTGGAACACATTTCCCAATGATAGATCTAAGTCCAAACCTACAAATCTACCAATCGAATAATCAATGCACGAGCCTTGAAACGAACAATGTCATTCCACCAAATCCCTACAAACCAAATGTGGATGTACCAAGTGCAATTTTTTGAAACATGAATCCTAACTCGGAAAACTTTGGAAAAATGATTCTTGATACCAACAATGTTCATCCTATCATGCCAAATCTGAACATCATCCCAAATCAGAACATTATCCAAAGTCAATTTTCCCATAATCCCATTCAAAAACCGCAAGCATGCATGCCAAAACTACTTGAACACAAGCCAAATCAACTATCTCAAGTGAGTCAAGATCAAAATCAAGAACGAATTTGGCGAGATCAAATTGCGGAACTTTCCAAAATAGTTGAGGCATTGCGCCAAGGGAAATCTCCACCACCATTACCTACATCATTCCTTGGTTTAGGGATTCCCCCTTTACCTAACACCAATCACGCCACCCAAATCAATCCACATAATGACAATAAAGCCATCACATCAAATCCTTTGAATATACCATCAACATTTCACCAATAGATGGTATCCAATCAAGCAACAATGATGATCCCAACCAATCAAAATACGGTCTCCCAAGGACCTATCACCTCGGTTATTCCAACCATTACTATCCCTTCAATCATTCCAACCACCACTATCACGCCCATCACATCTCAAACCCCCACAATCAATCCAAGCGTATGTCAAACACTTGTCACTACATCCAACATGATTCTAAATCCACCACCACCCCCACCACCACCAACTTCCACCACATCAAACCAATACAACGCGACATTACAAGATGCTTTTCAAAAGGGATTCCGACAATATCTAGCCATGCAACAAGCAACACAAGCTCAACAAGTGCAACAATCCTCTCAAGTTTCCCAAGCCTCTCAAGCTACCCAACCAACACGAGCACAAACACAAAAGATGACAACTATTGAAAACAAGGAGGGTGCTACCACAATAATGGGTTACACTTTTTGGGACATCCTGATTTTTTCCTGAAATCACATATTTTTAGAAAATACAATGATTTATGACTTTAAAGGTTCCATTTAAATTATTTTAATTAAAGAGGGATTGATCAAACCCCCTTGGATAGAACCTTGTTAGATTTAAACCATGCCTATAATCAAGTCTCCTCTACACCTATCAAAATGTTGATAAAAAACCACTTTTGATTTACCTTTTGGGTGATTAAATGAATTCATTTAAAATTTATGTTTTGTAAGCCTAAAGCCCTTATTATAAGCTTCCCAAAAAGTATAATTTTAAATATGCTTAATTTGATTATTATACTTATTTTTTATTTCTTTTGAATGTAGGATTTTCAATGAACATCAAGTTCTTTATTTCACACATATGAAAAAATTAAAAATAGAGAAACATTTTTCTAAAAAATACATGTGCACTAGGTATTGATGTCCTTATTCCAACAAAAAAAGAATAAGTTAATTCAGATGAATACATAAAAAGTTATGCAGGCCGAAGTACACCTCTTTCCAAATTATAATTATGCTGACTTGGAAAAATAATTAAAAAAATATATGTAACAAAAAATTATGAAAAAATATCCATCCCCTAGATATTGGTGTGAAAAAATTATATTTTAAAAATTAGAATTGTATCCTATCTATTAAAAAAGTTACATGGGCCGAAGTAAACATCACTTTTTAAAAATACTGATTAGTAGAAAAATTAAGTTATTAAAAATTACATAAAATGATTCAAAATTTATTTTTTATTTATTTTTTAAAAATATAATTAGAATCTACACAAAATATCTAACAAATAACTAGTTTGATTCATCTTCAAAACCTTAATGGTTTAGCTGCTATAGGTGTAAGAAAGTGAATGTCTGGTGAAAAATTCTGATTTTAATGTCAAGTTTGGCCAAAAACTCTAACCCATTATTGTGGGATCACCCAGGATCAAGATCAATCCATCACTGAGCACACGTTTACTTCATCCAATGATCAAATCGACGTATGTCAAGAGTCACTTTTGAATCACAATCAAAATCCACCAACAAAACTCGACAATGAGCCAATTCAAGAAATATCAACATCACTTGACTCTATGGTCGAAGACATTCACAATCTCTCCACCGCAATTGTCAAAAAAAATGATCAAAACCTCTCCATCGAGGAGCACATTGAGGATGTATCTACACAATCTGATGATCAACTCACCATACATCAAGAGCCACTTTTTAGTGATCTCTTTCAAGGAGTGTTAGGATTATTTGATCCAATTGACATAATGCACAAACAGTTCACCTACGATCATGTTGAAAATGTCTCTACATCGCCTTACAAGTTAGAGGACATATCTCAAGAATTTATTCCAAAGCATGATCAAAATCTTTCCCCAAAGTCTAGCAATGGTCATTTTCAAAACATGTTGATCCCCTTTGACCTCATGGTTACAGATACTGAAGGAACCTTGAACTTGACCATGCCTAAGGTCGACATCCAAAAGTCCTTTGTAAGAAATCCATCCTTTGAAGATGCCCCATGTCAAGAACTTGATCCAAAGCATTTTAAAAGCAACTCCGAAATTAATCAAGATCAAGAATTTGTATCTTCAAGATACTACAATAATCTAATGAACACTCTCTTATCCATGCAAGATGATCATATCCATGTAGCACATACTCCTCCATCTACCCATGAGATGCTTTCTACAGATGGGCACGTAGATGATCTTCATCTAGAACAAGATTTTGTTACACAAAGAGAGCAGATTCTTAACTCCTACAATCAAACGGAGTTGTCAACATCAGGATCAAATATGTCCCAAACTCAGATTGAGGACATCATGAATAATGATATCCATCATTATCCGCTCAACAAAACAAGTCAAATAGAACATCCAGAGTTAGCAGAGCAGCAAATTGAAAGAATATCAACTACGGTGGTCATTTGTCAGAGCATGTTTACTGAAAAAGATATCTCAAAACAAGCAGAATCAAGGAATGAAGGTGATACTATCACCATACTGGGGGCAACTTCATCTCAAGCAAACGTCAACATAGAAAGCACGAAAAGTCCTTATGATGAAACTAGTGTCAATACTACAACCAGTCACACCATGAATTTTCATCCACCCATTACCTCATCCACAAATTGGGACCAACGTCAAAAGAAATATTTGAATCAAAGTACGAAGAATGTTATCAAATCAAAAGAAACTGAGAAGCATAATGGACAAATAAAATACAAATGGATACCAAAGAATACAAAGAAAGATCATCCCTATCACACTCCATTAGTCAAAGAAACTATGGGGCAAAATCAAAAAGGGAAAAGTATCCATCAAGAATGTCTGCAAAATCAAAAGTAGGCTTTTCGAGTGACGTACAAAGTGTATCAAGTAGTTGGTCCGAATTCCACGCACACTTGCGTATCCACCCATCATTGCTCATCTTCCCAAGTTTGGAGAGTCAAAGGTTCCAAACTGTCAACCAATCCATCTCTTATCCCTAAACGCACTCCATCCACGTCTCCACGCATGATATCTAATTCTCATATTGACCATGTATTGGCAATGACCCTTCATCATAAGGATTCAGAAGGCACTTTATCGCGATGTATACACAGAGACAAAGTTAACTCCGGTATCGACGAAGCAGATCAAGAATCCCAAAAGCTGCATTCAAGTGCATTATCTTAGCAAAGCAACTCCTTGGTGGGATACTAATGGCACATTATGGCAGGAGCATCGTCAACACCACCGGTGGTTCAGCATGAATCTTTCAAAAAAAAGCAAAAAAAGCAAAAAAGCAAAAATCCAAAAAAAAAAAATGGATTGAAAACAGTAAAGAAAAAAATCGTCCTCTAGTGAAAACCACATGGGCGGCGCTTTGGGAAATACCATGATGAAAACCTGGAAAATAGGCACATGAGTAGAATCGAGCATCTACGTGTGCCACTTCAAGTGAAAGCATCTTATCCCATCCATAATAAATTGAGCATTCCATCCATCTTATCCATAATAAATCCATCCATCCATGAACCTTTTATCCAATCCATTCGCATATATATGCATCCATCATCTTAGTTATCTTGATCTTGATAAAATTTTGGTGCACACTTTACGCTTGGTTATGGTAAACATCTTGACATGGTCTATTTTCATGGATCCTATCCTATCCAGCATTATCTGAGCCATGAAGCATTATCCAAATGGGTATTCGTTATCCAAACACTTTATCTTATCGCAATATAATCCTTGGCATCCTTTGCATATCCATCCATCCATACACTTATCCAAGAATTCACCATCGCATTCCATACATTGCTAGACAATGGGGGAAGATATGTACATCTTGCTTTGAGAATAAATCTTGGTCTATGTCCTCCAATTTATGTGGCGATCCAAACATTGGCAAACATGAAACCAAATTGGTCAAACCACTTGAAAGAAGAAATACAAATCACTAGCCCATGGCATATTTTGACAAACAAACATTCCTTATCAAAGCTTTATCTTTCATCGAACATTGATCCAAATAATCACTATCAGTTGCAACTAGTTTGCACGTCAACATCACATCAAATCATCCAAAACATCCTTTTGTTCCAAACCAAGCTTCATCAATCATGATCAATCAAAATCCAATCAAGAAATCATCAGGATATCCTTGTGTTGCTTAACACTATCCTTTCATTGTTGTGCATCCTCAACAATGATTATCATCATCAGTCTTGATCAAAACATCATCATTAATCCATCATCATCTTGGGATATCTTTCCTAATCCTTGTGTTGCTTAACACTATCCTTGCATTGTTGTGCATCCTCAACAATGTTATCATCATCAATCTTGATCAACCAATTCTTGCATTTTTGTGCATCCTCAAAAATGTTATCATCATCATCAATCCATCGATCCGATCAATCAACCTTAGCTTGGTTTTTAGCAAAATCCCAAAACAGAGCATTGATATCATCACACATGTCCATATCAAAATCATCCAAAACATCAAAAAATCCAAAAACATCTGAAACATCAAAAAATCCAAAAACATTCAAAACATATCAAAATACAAAAACATTCATAAGAGTCAGAAAAATTTCAAAAACATTGGAATCCAAACTATGTTGTCTCTGAGCTTAAACGTAGGCAAGGCTCATCTCTGATCAGCCCCTGAGACATCAAAATCCAAAAACATTCAAAAAAAACATCAAAATCCAAAAACATAAGAAAAATAAAAAAAATCAAAACATTTGAAAAATCCAAAAATACCAAAAACAGCCTCAAAACATTTTAAAATGTCAAAAACATCCAAATATTTGAAAAAAATCCATTCGTCTCATCTCGCTTGCACCCACAATAATCAATCAATCATCCATAATAAATTGATCATCACATTCATCCTTTGGCAACACAAACTGAAACATCATAGCAGTCAGCAAAAGCAAACTTCAATAGTAAAATCAAAAGCAAACAACAAATCTTTAAAACAAAATCAAAGTCTCGATCATTTTCAAACATGTCAATCAACCTTATATCAATAGCCTATCAATCAACTTATCAAACCATCATCATCCTATACAATGCATGTCCTAGGATATATCGTTCCGACAATGGGCATCATTTTGGATATCACCTTGGATTCTTATCTTATCAAAACAAATCCCTTTGGCTAGAGGTATGAAGAACATTGCTTGTTTGTGTGTGGTCTTTTCTTTTGACTTATCTTATTGCGCTCAGTCCAAGGACCTCTTGATGATATCCGAACGAAGGATTTAGAGATAGGAATGGGGCAACGATCATCATTCTTTTGTCTGTTGTGCTTGTTGGACGTTCTTGTAAAATAACTTGGCAATACTTGCTTTGTTAGATATGTATGGAGGATGTTTCAAATAGCTTGTTGACTATTGCATTGATTGGTTATACCTTTCCGTGTTTTGGTCCGAGATGTTTGAGACTTCTAAAGTGCATCCTAGCAAGGTTTCCGTATGTCAGGTGTGAACAAGAATACTCCTATCTATTTGCCGAGTCAAAGTCCATCACACTAAGTACAACGCTATCCTGGTCCTTTATACCTTGATGCATCGTGCCTAGGCGTGTTATCAAACATAAAGTAAGTGACCCTTTGAAAATCCCAATCCTTGATAAGCAAATCATCCATCTATCATCATCATTTCTCATCATCATTTCTCATCGTCATTTCTCATCATCATCTCTCATAATGTTGGCTTGTTGGATCCTCTTATCATCATCTAATTTCTTCATTTTCTGCACTAACATCATAGCATGAATAGTTAATCAACATCACCAATACATCCATCATGCATCCACCATGCATCCATCTTGCATCCATAAATCATCGGTATTCTGCATATCATCTCACATTGCATAATCATCATCATAATATAGATCTGTTAGTATAAGCATTCACATAAATCACATTTTCATAATCATAGCACATCACATCATCCACCTCATTACATCATATCATCATTTAAGTTGTTTAGGATAATATAGATCTGTTATTCTAAGCATCTTAAAATCATCTCATTTGCATCATCGTCCATAACCATCCATTTTGAACCTCTTTATTGTGAGATCGACCCTCAAATCGAATCTTTTCGCTCGATCTCTCGAGGGGGCAATATACCAATGTACTTTCCGTTGGGGCATCTAAAAAATTAGATTTTTTTTTATTTTGATCGCAGCAAGTTTATTCTTTGAACCAACACAACAAGTACATTGCTTCAAAGAGGAGGAAAATGTAGACACGTCAAATTAGCATTATGCATAGTCATCCGCTCATTGAATTGATCAAACACAACAAATCCATTCATCAGGTTAATCAGATCAATCCAAAGGTTTAATCAAATAATACCATTTCATCTCTCATGAATCATTCAACCTTCATCTTGCATCATGCATAATCATATTCCATTCATCAAATAAATTAGGACTTTTATTTAAATCAAACCCAAATCATATTCCACCATTTTTTGATTTAAATAAATCAAATATTTAAGTCCTAAAAGTCAAAATCATCTAAACACCATTAAATCAGCATAATCATCATCTATTTAATCTAACCCTGATTAAATAATAATCTCACCCACTTTCATTATCTAGATCTAGCCACTTGCACATATAAATCAATTTATTGATTTATTAAATCCAAGATTTTCCATCAACATGGCATTTATGGGGAATATTCCTTCAACTTTGAATTCAAATGGCAAGTTGATTTGTCCCTCCAACATTGCATTTATTGCTCATTTTCTTGTCCCCCACTTAGCATTTACTCTCAAATTTGAATTCAAATTTTCCCTCTCATGGGCACTCTTCCCAAATCTTGCACAACCATTGGCCTATCACATGATGACAAGTGTCCTTCTTTCATTGGTCCAATCTTAGTCCCACATTGGTCTCTCTTCAACACTTAGCATTTTGAAAATCTATAAAGTAGAGGTTTCATCTCTTATCAAATCCTTCACAACCTCCACAATCTCTTGCAAGGTCACTCTCTTCATTTGAGATTTGATCTTGTCCACTTCACTTCATCATATCCATCATCTCCACAACTTTTATGCAAGGTTACTCTCTTGGTTTGAGAGCTAATCTTGTTCACAACTTCACAAATCCATCATCTCCACAATCTTGCAAGGTCACTCTCTTCATTTGAGATTTGATCTTGTCCATTTCATCATCATCATCTAAGCTTATTGATCAAGGGTCGGGAAAGGGTTACTAGCACATGTAACACCAATCCAATATGAGATAGTTTGCATCATGTTTTCTTATGCTTTTGCTTTAGATCTTTTGTCATTTGTTTGCATTTTGAACATGATGTAATATTTCATAAGGATGTTAAGTATTTTAATTTGTTGTTGAAATACTAATGATTCTGCAGATTTTATTGTTAGATTTCTAACCACATTTTGCAGATTTTAGCATCCACAGTTATGACCCAAAACAATATGAAATTATGGAATTAGGTTCCTCTAACATCCAACAAAATTATATCAAAAGCACAAAGCAAGAACTTATACAACGGACCAATGTACACCAAAATACCTGTATTAACACTAAGTTGATTTCTCTTTCACTCGTCTTCACCAGATCAAACCTTCTTGCAAATATCCACTGGATTACTATCTTCAAACATGCCCAAGCTATACAAACTGATCTACACAATGGTCTTCATACCAGAACACAATGTTGACATCAATGACGACATAACAATTATTCTTGTTAATTGTCAGTCAAGGAAAATGTAGGTTGAAACATACACAATGTAGTTCAATCTACACATGTTTAGTTTTAATGCATATTGTGTTTCAAACTTCTTATAGTTTATTTACTTTAATTAATCATAAATTGTGAAAAGGTTAATCTCTCCTCTTTTCATTCTTTTATCTATAGGTCATCCTACTTTTTTTGTGTTTAAAAATTTAGGATTCACAAAATTTATAAATGATGATAACTTTTAGATTTTGTTTGTTAAAAAATAATCAAGTTGAAAAACACTTAGCTATAAAAGTTCTAAATTTGGTATTTTTCTTTCCTTTGAAAATATTTTCTAAATTTTCCATGATTTTCTTATGAAGCTAGTGCAAATATCACAACGTCAAGAAAATCCTATATACCCTTCATAGAATCACATTTGGGTAAACCCACAAAAGTGGTTTACAATTTGAATGAGGAAGGAAAACTTGTAAAAAATGACCCCATGGCAAAATTTTACATTTTGGGGGTTCGAACGAACTAGATGGTTCGAACGAACCAAAAAAGGGTTTGCTTGAACCAAGGTTTGAGTGAATCCATTAAATGCATGCATGGACATAATTCAAATGAAAAACACTTTATGGGAAGAGGTTCGCTCAAACCCCCGGGTGAAGCCACAATAGTGGTTTACAATTCAAGTGAGGAAGGAAAACTCACAAAAAATGACCCCAAAGCAAAAAAAGTGATTTTGGGGGTTCATACGAACCTATAGGTTAAAGCAAACCCATTAGAGGTTCACCCTAACTAGGGTTTGACCGAACCCCTTTAAATTTTGATCGCCCAAAAACCAAAAAAAATGCATAGCAAATGGGTTCGAGCGAACCCCTTTGAAGGGGTTCGAATGAACCTTGGTTCGAACGAACCCCTCAAACCCCTAGGGGTTCATACGAGCCCCCCTTATCCCTCATCCCCCCATGAGACAAAAAAACATGAATTTTGGCACTTCGAAGCTCGGGTTGAGGATGAAAATGGAGGAATCTTCACAAACCCAACTGGAATCAAGTAGTCCTCAAAACGAGCTATCCAACAAATATAATTTTAATATGTTTTGGTTTTATTATGTATTTGTTTTTTTAGTTTTATTAAACATAGGTTTTTCATCGAAAATGAAGGTTTCTGTTCTGCACATGTGGAAAAATGGCAGATTATCAATTTTTTTTTTGAAAAATATGAGTGCACCAGATATTGAAGTCCTTGATCCAACAGATTTTTTTTTCGATATATACAAAAAAAATTACACGTTATACGGTCGAGCGCTATGTATGAATCATAATTGGTTTGACTTCGAAACTTGATTAAGGAAAAAATATTCAATAAAAAACTATCTAACCAAGTGGAAGCACTAGATATCAGAGTTACAAATCTAAATTTGAAAGAATTAAAATTTTATCCTTCATGGAAAAAAAGTTGTGTTATACGGTGTGCATCACTTTTTAAAAATGTTGTTTTCTGAAAAAAGCCAGTTTTCATGGGAGATAGAAAAAGAAGTACAATCTGATTCCAAAAAATTTGAAAAAAATATTTTTAGAATCTACAGACAAAATATGATGAGACTCTAGTTTGCATCATCTTCAAATTCTTCATGGTTTAGCCGCTATAGGTGCCCGAATGTGCAGATTTAGTTAAAAATAATAATTTCAGTGTCCAGTTTGGCCAAAAATTGTAAACCACTATTTTGGGATCACCCCCCTGGTTCGAGCGAACCCCCCATTTCCCTGATTTTTGACCTTCTTCACAAAAAAAACCTAAATTTTTTCACTTCAGAGCTCTGTTTGAACATGAAAATGGCGGAGACTTCACAGAACCAACTAGAATCAGGTAGTCCTCAGAACGAGCTGTCTAACGAATATAATTTTAATATGTTTTGGTTTAATTATGTATTTTTTTTTTTAGTTTTATTAAACATAGGTTTTTCATCGAAAATCAAGCTCTCTGTTCTGTACGTGGAAAAATAGCAGATTATCAATTTTTTTTTTGAAAAATATGAGTGTACCAGATATTGAAGTCCTTGATCCAACAAAACAAAATTGAATTTTGATATGTATACAAAAAAAGTTACTCATTATACGGCCACACTATGTCTGAATTTTAATTGGTTTGACTTTGAAACTTGATTAAAGAAAAAATATTTAATAAAAAATTATCTAACCAAGTGGAAGCACTAGATATCAGAGTTACAAATCTAAATTCGAAAGAATTAGAATTTTATCTTTCATGGAAAAAAAATTATGTGTTATATGGTGAGCGCCACTTTTTAAAAATGTTGTTTTTTGAAAAAAAACTAGTTTTCGAGGGAGATGGAAAAAGAAGTGCAATCTGATTCCAAAATTTTTGAAAAAAATATATTTACAATCTACAGACAAAATTTCATGAAACTCTAGTTTGCATCATCTTCAACTTCCTCACAGTTTAGCCGCTATAGGTGCCCGAAGGTGAATATTTAGTTAATTTTTTTAATTTCAGTGTCTAGTTTGGCCAAAAATTATAAACCACTATTGTGGGATCACCCATTTATGTACCAATCTAGGATTTAAAAAAGGCAATACCTAAGTTAAAGATTACGAAGTTGTATTATCTCAATTAATATAAGCTTCAATGGTTCAATGTTACAAAACTTATTTTCTAAGCCTCCAAACCATGTTAACATGTATTGATTCTCACTATACCTATTAAATATGGGTTTTTTTTTGTATATTCTATAGGTATCCTCCTTAATTTCTTCTTATGCTTTTGTATTGCCTTCATCTATATAGTTGTCTGGTTTTTCTCTTTCTATGTTCATTGGATTTTATTTTTTCTTCCATGAATTCATGGTAAGTCTCATCATGAAGAAAATAAATTATAAATTGGTTGCAATAATTTTCAACTAAAGCCTATCATTTCATCGCATAAAGCCTACAATGTCAAAAATAATACAATAAGAGGTGATAATTTGTCTAATGTGAAAGTCCAACCTTCACTTATATTATTGACTCTAATTTTTGATGGACTATCAACATTTTGTCAACCTAGTAAAAATTTAAATTTATGAAAACAATGAATCTTTCAAACAATATTGATGACTCATGTATATGTTAGAAAATGGTAAAACATGGCTAATGTAATTTTGTATGAAGAATCACTACTACTAGCAATCACACCTTGGTGTGCAATGGGTATGCCAAAGATGTGTGGAAGGTCAATGAGGAAAAAAAATGGTTTGCATACATTTGTGTAGTACATGAGGTCAATTGGTAGGCCATTTAGCAAATGATGTTATTTGTGCAACAAAGGTATGAATGGAGAAGTGATAGCTTCAAATCAACTATTCATCCACGTAGAAGGTTCCAAACAAAATTGAAACAAAACCTGTGAATGAGGAAGATAATCAGGCTCCATTACCAATAGGTTCATGTTATGTTTGCAATAGGGAGAGAGAGAGATAGAGGGGGAAATAGGGAGAGATAGAGGGGGAAGAGTGAGAGGGAGAGAGGGATGAGGAGATAGAGAGGAAGATATAGATATAGGGGAAGATAGAGATGGAGATAGAGATGGAGATAAAGATGGATATGGAGAGGGATATTGAGAGGAGAGAGATAATGATAGAGAGGAGAGAGAGATAGATAGAGATGAAAGAGATAAATATGTATATAGAGAGAGGGAGAGATAGAAATATAGACACTTAAAAATGTCTTGAATGATACTACACACTTGAATTTGATATACTAACATCATTTCATCCTAAAATCCATCCTCTTTTCACTTATTTGATTAAATTGACCTAGTTATTTAATTAAATGCATCATTTTTAGCTATTAATCTAATTGACCTAATTGGGTTAATTCACCCCTTTCTCGTACTAACATTTCATCATGTCTAATTGAATAATGAAAATTATTTAATTATCCTTCTTATGTCTTATTTAATTAAATAAATCCAAGTTTCCTAGTTATTTAATTAAATATCCTAGTCTCACCCCTTTCATTAAATAAATAAATTATTTAATGCTAAATATTAAATTCCTCTAAAAGGGAATATTCTCATGGAATATTCCTACCCCTTTGCACATTAAAAATTTGTTTTAATTAAATAAATGCTAATTTTCCTTATCCACTTGGGTAAACCCACAAAAATGGTTTACAATTCGAATGAGGAAGGAAAACTTGTAAAAAATGACCCCATGCCAAAAATTTTCATTCTACGGGTTCGAACAAACCAAAAAAGGGTTCGGTTGAACCAGGGTTTGAGCAAACCCATTTAATGCATGCACAAACAAAAAAAAATGAAAAACCCTTTTGGGAAGGGGGTTTGCTAGAACCCCCTAGTTCTAGCGAACGATTTTGACCTTGTTCACAAAAAAAACCTAAATTTTTATGCTTCGATTCAGGTTGAGGATGAAAATGGAGGAATATTCACAAACCCAACTGGAATCAAGTATTCCTCGGAACAAGCTATCCAATGAATATAATTTTAATATGTTTTGGTTTTATTATGTATTTATTTTTTTAGTTTTATTCAACATAGGTTTTTCATTGAAAATGAAGGTCTCTATTCTGCACATGTGGAAACATAGAAAATTATCAATTGTTTTTTTTGAAAAATATGAGTGCCCCAGATATTGAATTCCTTGATCCAAAAAAAAAAAATGAATTTCCATATTTACAAAAAGAGTTACGCATTATATGGTCGCACTATGTCTGAATTGTAATTGGTTTGACTTCAAAACTTGATTAAAGAAAAAATATTCAATAAAAAAATATCTAACCAAATGGAAGCACTAGATATTGGAGTTACAAATCTAAATTTGAAAGAATTAGAATTTCATCCTTCATGGAAAAAAAGGTTATGCATTATACGGTGTGTGTCACTTTTTAAAAATGTTGTTTTCTGAAAAGAACTAGTTTTCGTGGGAGGTGGAAAAAGAAGTACAATATGATTCCAAAAATTTTGAATTTTCTTTTTTTAGAATCTACAAAAAAAATGTGATGAGACTCTAGTTTACATCATCTTCAAATTCCTCACGGTTTAGCCGCTATAGGTGCCCAAATATGAAGATTTAGTTAAAAAGAATAATTTTAGTGTCCAGTTTGGCCAAAAATTGTAAACCACTATTGTGGGATCACCCACTTGCATGAGAATATTCTTTGAGAACATTCCCCCCTTTCACTCATTCAAAAAAAGGGAATATTCTTCCCTGTAACAAACTTTCAACAAACTTCCTGAGCAAGTTTTGAAAGTGTGCTTCTTTGCATGACTGTGAGCCCTTGATTAAATATCAACTTGCATTCTCAACCCTCGATGGGAATCCATGATCCATTCTTCCATATTCTTTCCATCATGACCATTGATTGATTCTTTCAATCTTGACCATCAATTTCTTTTTCTGTATTCTATAAATAGACCTTGCATCTATTGAATAGGGATCCATCTTTTTAATAGTAAACTTATGCTGTTAAAAATCACACTCATCTTGCATACATTTAGCTTTTTAATTTAAAATCTTGATCATAGTAGCTTAAAGCATCCATTAATGGCTTCCATGGTAACTTAGTTACATCCATTTAGTATATTTTGGAATTAGGATTTGCATCTTTAAATCTTGCATACATTTAGAATAGATTTACACACATATACAACATACATCTTAGCTACCATCATGTTAATTTATCTTTCATCACGTTTTCATTCATCCTTTTCATTAGTTTCCATCAATTTTAATCAATAAAATCAATTGGAAAGGCTCATATTATCCAAGGGATTGGGAAAGGGTTGCAATTCCACATCAATGTGACACCACTCCCCCAATAGGATAAGTTTCAATTTCTTAGAATAGATGTTTATTAAGCTTTCATGTTTTTAGCATGTTAGATTAATGGTTTCTTCATCTTTGTTTACATTGAATATCTTATTGGGATTGATGCTTAGTGGATTAAATATTATTTGAATCCATATGGATGAATTGTAGTTAACCTATATGATGTCATTGGTCACAAGAATATAAAGATAAAGATAGGAAGTAATAGAGATAGATAAATATTGTTGTAAAGATGACTTTCGTTGCACCAAAAGATCAACTTGTTAATGCTCGATACTACTGCTAGAGTTAATGGATCCATGGGAAGTGGTTAAGCCATGTCATGAACCCAAGCAATGCGCTACACATCACAAGGAGACCAAGGGTGCACACTTTGCAACAATCCCCCCTAGTGCAAGCAAGTGGTTTGAACCCATGACCCAAGCTCTGATACCAATTGTTGCAAAGACAATTGTCATTGCATCAAAAGATCAACATGTTAATGCTTGATACAATCACCAAAGTTAATGGATCCATGGGAGGTGGTTAATCCATGTCACGAACCCGAGTGATGTGTTGCACATCACAAGGAGACCAAGGGCGCACACCTTGCAACAAAGACATCACCAAGTATTAGAGAGATATGTATAAAGAGGGGGAGAGAGATGGAGAGGGGAATGATATATAGATAGATATAGAGATAAAGATAAGTAGGGAGAAATAAGGAATGCGCATGTATATGAGTGAGAGAGATATATATGGAGAGAGATAGAGAGGTAGATGTATATAAATAGAAAGAGAGGAAGGATAAATAGATAGAGGGAGGGAGAGGGAGGTAAAAAAATAGAGATAGGAGAGAGAAATAAAGACTTAATCTCTCTCTTCCTCTCTCCACCATATCTCTCTTTCCTTATGTCTTTCTCTATCTCTATATCACTTTTATCTCTCCCCCTTTTCTCTTTCCATTTCTTTTTTCCTTTATTTAGATCATATTTATCCCCTCTCGATCGATAAAGCTAATAGATTTTTAAATGTTAATTTATTTTGTACTATAAAAATATATTATATATTATATCTAATTTACTTTGTATTATACAATAAAATATATAATAATATTTAAATATAATATTAGTTTAAAAATGAATTCAATAACTTATCTCTCCCTCTCTCCAAGTCCCTCTTTATCCCTCTCTCTCTCATCTCTTTCTACCCCTCTCTCACTATCTATCTATCTAAATCTCTCTCTTTCTCTATCTTTTGAGTATCTCTCTTTATATTTACCTATCTCTATATATAAATGTCTCCCCCTCTATTTCTCTTTCTTTTCCCTTCTCTCTCTCCTATTAAAATTTAAGAGTTTTTATATGTTGTTTTGATGTGCACTGTATTATAATATATTAATTATTTTAATCATAGTAATTTATACATGTATATTTAATAATTTTCATTAGAGAATATAAGATATAAAAATAATATAATGTATATCTATAATATAGTATATTATATTTATGCTACTGTAATTTGTATATATTAATATTGATGTAATTTATTATAATAATTATTATATTATATGTAATTTAATTTATATTATTCAAAATATATTATATTTAAATATAATAATAATAACTACTTAAGATACTTAACATCATTTTTAAGCTACTAAATAACTATCAACGATTGAAAATTATGGAGAAGGATGCAAGACAACTAAAATGATCTCAAAACCATCAAATTTTCTAAATATTAAAAAATATAATATATAATCAAAGAAAAAACAACTAGATTCTTATCTAGTCTTAGCTTTAAATTAAGAAAAAATAGGATAAGAATTGTTTTTTTCTTTTAAACTTTTATAATTTAGATTTTTAGATAAATAATAATGTTTTTAATAAATAGATATATTTTTTAAATAATAATATTGATAATAATCAATCAATTGATAAATTACAAATTGACTTTTTATCTTTTAAATAGGGTTTCATTTTATTTTTAATTTTAAAGTTTGGTGTTACTTTACATATATAAAAGTTAGAATTTTACTTTTAACAATTTTAATATAGTTTATATTTATTTTTAATATTTTATTTGAAATACAGTTTTAGTTTTTAAAATATAATTTATTTAATAATATATTTTTATTTGTCAAGATTGAGTTTATGTTAATATTGTTTGTGATATATTAATTATATTTTTTAGATGCATATTAATTATATTTAATAATATTTTTTTATTTGTTAATATTGAGTTTATGTTAATATTGTTTGTAATATATTAATTATATTTTTTAGATACATATTTTATTAATATTTCAATTATAATACATTAAAAAATAGTTTTACTTTTTAATTTAATCATTTATTAACTTTTTTTAGACTCTAGGAATCAGGTAGCCCCTCTTATAAACTGCAGTGCACCTAGTGAATGGGGAGAGACTAGACTTCGTGACCTCTTGTCCAATCCAGCTGGGTCCTCCACCCTTAATCATTTAAATGAACTTAATAAGTTTATTATTTGTTATTAATTTTTTAAAATTAATATGTTTATTAATATTTAGATTTTGATATATTTTGACTTTCCATTTAGTTTGTTTTATTTTATTTTTTAATTTAGATTTAAATTTTTTTTTTGTATTAAATATAAGGATATCACAGTAAATACAGAAAACTCCAGAGAGCGACCAGTTCAGCCAAAAAGAGGACACGCCTCAAGGCAGAGCCAAAAAAATGGGCAAAACAGCCGCTACAGATTTACATTTTTGTTACAAAAGGAAAAAAAGTGCATAGCAGACCACCACCGATCAACAGGCTTAGTACACGATGTCATCCACTTTATCCACCCAAGCAGTCCAACCTTTATCTCCTTCCATCCAGACTATATATTTCATCTCCTGAATCTACGCAAGCATGAGCGTTGTATCCTTGCCGAAGCCTTTGTTGTTCTTCACCTCTTGGGATAGGATTTTGCAGGTATTATCAAAGAGTTGCTGGTTGTTGAGGGTGTCCCTCCAGGCATACCCATCCTTCATCTCGTAGATGAAAAAGGTGGCATAACCATCCTTAAGGAAGCGTTTAAGTTTCTTTCTTTCGATGATCATGGTGGTTCGCACCTGCAAAATTTTTTTAAAGTAAATGAGTTTTCTAAAAGACTCAGTAAGATCACGGGGGTTATTCTGATATCTTTCTTCATTTCTGCATTTCCAGATTTGCCAGAGAATATTAGAGGAGAGGATCTTCCAGAAAAGATTAGAGTCATTTTTTAAACCATCAATGTGCCCAGTAACAATGTCCATAACAGTAAAAAGCATAGGATAAGTAATGCCAAACATGAGCCATATTTCTTTCGCAAATATGCAGTCAAGGAGGATATGTCTAGCCGTTTCAAGAAGTCTGCAGAAGTTATAGTAATCATACTCGGCATTCCCTTTCCTAACAGGGAGTCTGTCAAGGAGAAGGAGCCAGTTGAAACATTTGATCTTAGGCTTGGTGGGACCTTTCCACAGGCGGTCAAAGTGGTTCTTCCAAGCGCAGGTGTCTAGCCTGGAATACCAAACAGTATTAACGTGATCAATGATAGCTTCCGAATGCCCAATAACATTGTAAATATGCTTGGCTTTGATCTTGGAGAACATAGTGCCATCGGGCCATTTACACCCAAGGAATCTATGAGAGTCCACATGACAGGAGGAAGGGAGGTCTTTAGTCGCCTTGACAATCAAATTATAAGTTTTTTTTTGGGAAATGGGGAGGTCAAAATTATTACTGAGAACCTCCCAGTTGATTAATTCATCATTCTCAAAGAGGTCAGCTAACTGGGAAATGCCTTTGCTCGACTAGTGCCTAGCAGAGCAGCCTTGGGAGAGAGCTAGGGGCTTGCCAGAGGAAGAAAGATTCCACCAAATGGACCTTTCACCATAAAGATGGCAGTCATCATGGAAGTACCTGTTAGAGACATGCAATTTAACCTGGTCCCAAGCCTTCCAGATGGACCTAAAGATCGTAGAACCTTGAACAAGAATAGGAAAATTACCAATAACAAGGTCAATAATCGGTAGATTCTTCCAAGACTTCGCAGACTTAGGGAAGCCTCTTTCAATGTTGCTCCCAATCAGAACCTTCCAAGGATCATTGCCATCAAGGGAGTGAAAGATCCACTTGGAGGCAAGGGAAACCCCTTGGAGCTTGAGATCCTTCAAACCAAGCCCCCCGAGCAGCTTATTGACATGGCACCAGTCCCACTTGATAGCATGCATCTTCTTTTTACCTTTGCCATCCGACCAGAGAAAGCTTCTAACCACCTTTTGAATCTCAAGGATTTGGTAGTTACTGAACATCCAAGCAGAAGAATAGTAAATGTTATAGGATGAAAGAATTTTCTGACAGACCTGGATTCTACCAGCCAAAGAAAGGGTTCTATTATGCCATTTATTCAACTTTTTGAAGATTTTATCTTTAATCCACACCCACATGTCATTAAGGGAGGGGTCAATGGAGAAGGGGATGCCAAGGTAGCACACAATCTTGTGCGGGCCACCCCACTGAAAGTCATAGATTTTAAACCAGTCAGGGGGGATCACATCCCAACCAAGACAGATAGATTTGGAATGTGAAAGCCTCACCCCGGAGATCTTACAAAACAAGTTGAGTTTGGAGGTCAGAACCTCAAAATTATCAAGTCTAGCATCAAAGAAGATAGCCGTATCATCAGCAAACTAACAATTTAAGAGCTCCTCATTATTGGGAAGAGTTATACCTTTGACAGCAGGGGAGAGAGAGTTATCTCTCAGGATGTAAAAAAGGGCTTCAGAAGCAATAACGAAAAAGGCCGGAGCCAAGGGGCAGCCTTGCCTGATAGATCTACCAAGGGGGAAAGAGGAAAAAATTGAGCCATTAATATCAATCTAGGCTGAAGCATCTTTGAGCAGAGTATTAACAGAGTTACAAAACTTCCTAGGAAAGCCGAAGGCCTCCAGCATCATGGTGATGAATTTCGATTCCACCCTGTCATAGGCTTTTTCAAAGTCAAGAAGGAACATGGCAGAGTTTTGTTGGGAGTGCTTGGACCAGTTCATGGCTTCCCAACTAGTGATCAGGTTTTCGAGGATATACCTGCCTTTGATAAAACCAGTCTGGTTAGAGCAAACAAACTTGGGGAGGATGTTCTCAATTCTGAGCGCCAGGAGCTTGGCAAAAATTTTGTAGGAAACATTGAGGAGGGTAATAGGTCTCCAGTTTTTGATGAGGGCCTTATCCCCATCTTTGGGGATCATCTTAATTATACCTTTATTAATGGAGCATCCCAAAGATCCCCTCTCAAGGGCCTCCGAATACAGATCAAGAAGATCATGGCAGATCCAACCAATGTTGGCCTTATAGAACTCCGCCGGGAGACCATCCGGTCCGGGGGCCTTATCATTGCGGAGAGAGTTAATAGCTTTTTCAATTTCCTCTATAGAGAGGTCTTTGGACAACTGATTGGCTTCATCAGCGGAGATCTTGCTAGGGATAAGGGAGCACACATGTTGTCTGAGGGAAGAGGCCTCTTCCGAATCTTCAGAAGCAAAGAGATTTTGATAAAAATTAACAAAGGTCTCCTTAATGTTATCAATGTCAGTTATCTCCTGGTTATCAACCACAATTCTCTCAATATTCTCATTAGTATGCTTATGCTTAAGGAGGTTGAAGAAGAATTTAGAACCCCTGTCACCAAATTGCAACCAGTGCACACGGGATCTAATCTTGGCTCCATTAATTTTAAGCTGTTGGTGCTATCTAAGGGCATCCTTAGCTTTGATAAGATGAGAGGTGAGATCACAGTCAGAGGGGTTGGCTTGAATGTTGGACTCGGCTAACTGCAAATCAGAGGAAAGGCATTTTTTGGCATATCTATAATCTTTTGCTCTTTTTTGCCCGATGGTCTTAAGTAGCTTTTTCCAAGCAAGGATGTTCTTATTCCATCTATCAAGATGAGAGCATGAGGGAAGAGTATTTCTGTTAATAAGTTTAATGATGTGAATGGTAGCAAGAGTGTCTTCATCTTTCAGGAGGCTAGTGTTAAGAGTGAACTTAGAATCAGAAATTTTGCACCGGAGAGGAGAACTGTTAAAAGTAATGTGGGAGGAAATGGGATGGTGGTCGGAGAGGGAGGTGGGGGAGACGAGAACAAGGTGCCCATGATTATCAAGTAAAAAGGAGAAGAAGTTTTTATTGGTGTAAAATCTGTCAAGTCTGGAATAAATTCTAGAGTGACCCTGTTGGAGGTTGCACCAGGTATGCCAAATTCTAGGATTAGTATCCTTAGATCCAGCCAAGGGGTCAAAAAGGAGTTTGGTATTTATCATTCTGTTCCAGCGAGTTTTCTCTGGATCTTTCCACGCAAAAGGAAGACCACCAAGTTTTTCCTCTTGGGCCTCTATCATGTTGAAATCTCCCCCGATAAACCAGGGTATATTAGGAAGGGCAGCAATCTAGTCCCAGAGACTCGCACGCTCCCTGAAGTCATTCAAGGCATAGATAGAGCATATGCCAAAGACATTATTCTTGTGATTAAGAGTGATCCATACCGCTCTGTTACAGGGGGAAATCCCATGATCAGTGATATAATTCTCCCATCTGGGGCTGATCAAGAGAGCAACCCCACCCCTACCCCTATCATGGTTAGTATAGAACTTGATGGCATCCTTCCAAAGGAAATTGAGGTTGGAATCCAGAGAGTACCCAATAGCCTTAATTTCTTGAAGCATAAGGACATCCATAGACTTGCAGGTATCAAGAAACCTTTTAATGGTCCATCGTCTGTCAGGGGACTCCAAGCCCCTAATATTCCAAGAGACATAATTCATGAGGAAACATTTGGTTGGGGGGCACAGTTTTCGGTAGGACTTTGATATTGTGCCGAGGCACTGTTATGAATGTCTCTAAGCACTTTCTTGGAGGGGTTCTTATTCTTGGAGCCTAGTTTCCTTCCCCTGCGTTTATACAGAGTGTAGGCATCTTTAAATTGTTCTTCATTATTAGACTGATCAGGAGATAAAAAGTTCATGTCCATGATATTTTTGCCAGTGTGCCCACTAGTATCAGAGGGGTATATACTAGCGGGGATGATCTCAAGCAGGCAGTCATCACCAAGTTTGTGAAAGATTTTGGGGGGGACGTTGGGATGAGGAGGAAGGTTAGAGGAACTAGCTGCTTTTTCCATTATGGTTAAGCACAAGGTGTGGGAAACATTCAAGGTTTCACTTCCAGAGGGTTCACCGGGGAAGACTGAGACAGGGGAGGGCTGAGAGTTGAGGGGAGAGGGGTTCTTTGAAGACGCCACAAATTGTTTCGAAGATTTTCGTCTTCTTTTATTGGAAACCTTGGCCACAGTAAGGGGCCCTAAATTAAGACCATAGTTTACCAGGGGTAAAGGGTCAACCGGGAGAGATGCAGGGGAGGGGACAGGAGGAGGGGGTGGGGAGAAGGTGGTCAGCAGGGGCAGGGTTGAGAGGGAGCGACAACAGTGGAGGATTTATTGCAGGAGGGGTTCGTGCTACAACTGTCAACATTAGGAGGGTCGCGGATATCCGCGGCCTTGGGTTGCGAGGATTTCTTTTTGATAATGGGGCAATCTTTTCTCAAATGACCCTCACGGCGACACAGGAAGCACGAATTTAGCCCTCCGAGGATTTCAATAGGGCAGGAGAATTTATCTTGCGAAATGCAAATGTTAAGCTCAGACGGAATGTCTAGCCCTGGGTTCAGCGAAATGAGGATTCTTGCATCCATATGAGGGACCAAACGGACAGTATCATCCATTCGAATGATCTTGCCGAGTGGTTCAAGCACTTGCGGGAGAAAACGCCATAAGAAGGGTGGCAAATGTTTAACCAGGATCCAGCGAGGGGCAGAAAGCGCCAGAACTTCCTCGTGGATGGCCTCCGGCGACCAAGCCAAGGCCCGAAAGGAGGTAGATCCAACTGACCAGTATTATTTTTTAAGCACTTCGGTCTGAGCTTCATTTTTACAAAAGAATATAATAAATAATCCTTTCTGAATCTAACGACAAAAAGAAATATGAAATCCAAGTTTCAAGTTCCAGTAATTATGAAACCAATCATCAAGAAACTTCCTAGGTGGACATTTATCAACTTCCACATCAGAAAAGAAAATGGAAAAGTTCCTTAACCTATTCTTCTCCTTACCAATTTCTTCAAGCATTTCAGGATTAGGGGAAATGGAGAAAGAAAGCGGAGCAACATCTGTAATCTTACCAGGGTCGGCGGCTTCATTTGAATTTGTGAGAGAAAACCTTGCGCTCTTGTTGACAGGGTTCCCAGCGTTCGTCACCGCCTCAGAGAAGGATTTAGGTTTTGAACGCAGCAGGTTAGGGATGAGGTTATCTAAACACGGAGTTTCAGGATTCATCGAAACCCTCGGTATCGACGAGGAGGAATTAGGGATATGGCCTCTGCTGAACGGCAAAGGGGAGGAGAGGCTGATTCATTTGACATTAATGCATAATAAAGAGGGCGAGAAACAAAAAAAGAACGAGCACACCTGTGCAGCCCCGTCACCGGGGGTAGGCAGTAGCCAGTCGCCAAGGAAACCGAAGCCCGAAAAACGTCAGAGCGCGCCCCTGAAAGTTCGTCAAATTTTCTTTTAGATTTAAGTTTGAAATTTATTTTTATTATTTATATCTTTTTATGAAATTACAAATAATAATTAAAAAATATTAGAATTAATTTAATTTACAATTAGTTATCTTATTAAAACTTTAATTATTGTAGAATAATTCTATTTTAGATTTTTGTTATAATTTATATGATAAAATGAATTTCAAACTAAAAATATAATAAAATTTATAGAGTGAGAGAGAGAGGTAACTTTTGATTTGTCGTTTCATGCCAACAATCCAAGGATAGCACATCCTAGGGAGTTATGCTTAGGGTTGCATGCCATTTGGTTAAGGATATGATAATTCACCTTTAAAACCTCTTCAATGTGCCCATTGCACACTTAGGAGGAAAACAAATAGAGAGAGAAAGAGAGAAAATAAAGAGAGAGAAATAGAGAAATGGAGAGGGATAAAAAGAGATTAAAAGAGAGATAGAGATACAAAAATAGAGACCTATAGATATAAAGGAATAAATATGGAGAGAGGAAGAGACATGAAGAGAGATAAAGAAAGAGAAAGAGGAAAATAGAGAAGAGGAGAGACATAGATAGATATAGTCACATAAAGAGAGATAGAGATAGATAGATAGATAGATAAAGAGAAATAGGAGACAAAAATATATATAGAGGTTGAGAGATCAAGAGATAAAGAGGGAAGGGGGGAAAGAGGAGGGAGATAAATATGGATAGAAAAAAATAATAAGGGGAAAAAGAATCGAGAGGGAAATAGACAGAGAGAAGAAAATAGAGAAAGATAGATAGAGGAAGAGAGAAGGGAAGGAAAATATAGAGAGAAATAGGGGAGAGAGAGGAAGAGAGAGATTGAGAGATAATAAAAAATATAGAGGGAGACAAAAATATATAAAGATCTATCTCTCTTTCTCTTCCCATATCTCTATGATATCTCCCCATATGTACTTCTCCCTATCTCTGTATATATATCTCCCTCTCTCTACCTCTCTATATAACTTCCTATCTCTATCTTTCTATCCCTCCATCTATCCCTCTCTCATTCTCTCCCTCTCTCTTTGTATCCCCCTATTTCTATCTCTATTTCTCTCTCCCTCTCTCCATCTCCATCTCTCTCCCTATCTCTATCTCCTTACCTCTACTTATATCCCTTTCTCTCTTTTCCCTCTATCTTTCCCACTATATATCTCTCTATCCATATCTCTCCCTCTCTCCTTATCACTCTCTTTCTATATTTATCAACTTCTTTATCCTCCCTCCCTCTCTATCTATTTATATATATCTCTCTATCTCTCCCCCTCTCTCTATCTCTCTCCCTCTCTATTAATTTTCTATATCACCTAGACTTTATCTCTCACTAGATTATCCTCTCTATTTCTATCTTTACATCTCTTCCTCTTCTATCTATTTATAACTCATTATCTCTCTCTCTCTCTCTCTCTCTCTCTCTCTTATTTACTCCATCTCTCCCTCCATCTCTCCTACTCTCTCTACCTTTCTCTATATATCCCTTCCTATATCTTTATACTTCTCTCCATCTCCCCCTCTTTCATTGACTCCCTCTTTCTATCTCTATCTGTCCCTATCCCTCTTCCTCTCTCCTTTCAGCTCTCTATTTATATTTATCTCTGTTTATCTGTCTTTGTCTTTTCTCTCTCTCCCTCTCTATCTTTCCCAATTTATATTTATCTCTCTATCTCTCCTTTAGATCCCTATTTTCCCTCTCCCTCTCCCTATCACTTCCTCTTTCTATATCTCTCTAATTCTCTCTCCTATCTCTATTTCTCTCCCTCCATCAACCTCCCTCTCTATCTATTTATACATATCTATCTCCATCTCTATCTCTCTCCATATCTCTCTTACTCATACACACACACACACTCCTTGTTTCTCTCTCCCTATCTCTAGCTCTATCTCTCCATGTATTTAAATTCTTACATATCTTTCTCTATCTCTATCTCATTATCTATCCATCTCTCTTCACCCCTATATCTTTCCCTCTCTCTACGAGCCTCTATATGTATCAATTCCTATCTCTATATTAATATTTCTATCTCTCCATCTCTCATTCTCTCCCTCTCTCCCACTCTCTATATATTTATCTCTTCTAGATCTATATCTATCCCTTTCTCCTCTCTCTTACTCTCTCTCTCTCTCTCTCTCTCTCTCTCTCTCCATATCCCTCTCCTCCATCTCCATCACCATTTCCATCTCCATCTCTATCTCCTTACCCCCCCTCTCTCCCCCCCCATATCTTTTCCTCTTTTTGTCCACATATCTCCGTCTCTCTCTCTCTCCCTCCCTCCCTCTTTCAAACATATCATTATCCTATTGGTAATGGAGCCTTATTATCTTCCAAATTCAAATGTTTTTTTTTAGTTGTGTTCGAATCCCTGTAAGTAGATGCATATCTCATTTGAAGCTATCACTTCTCCATTGAGAACTTTGTTGCACAAACAAAGTCATTTTTTAAATAGCCTACCAATTGACCTCATGTATACAACACAAATGTATGTAAATAATAAACCAAAAAATTCCCTAATTGACCATTCACACTTCTTTGGTGTACCCATTGCACACCAAGGTGCGATTGCTAGTATAATTTAAATATAATATATATAATTATATGATATACAATATTTTAATATAATTATTAAAAGAATTAAAAGAATTATATAATATAAATTATTATTAGTTGATCTAGGCTACATATAGTGTGAGATTTGAGCCTAAAATAAGTCTCCTACAAACTAATATTGAGTCATTGAAAAATAAGTTTTAGTTGTCATTTAATGGTAAACTAGTCGCCATTTAATGGTAAAAGCCTCCAAAATCTCACTTATCATGTAAAAATAAGATAAATATTGATTTTCCAACTAGATGAGAACATTCTTTTTCTAAATTTGCAATATGAATCAAATTCATTTTTATCATCAAAGAATTTTGAAAATTGAAACTTCACCTCTTTGTCAACTGCAACTCTTGCTTCACCTGTTGTCAATGCTATCCACTCCCTTTCAACTGCTGCAATTTGTAGTAACATGTCATCTTCTTCTTTATTTTTTTCTACTCCTTCACTTTCCTTTACCTCTTCTACATACATATCAACATTAATAATTTCTTTACAACACTCAAAAGGAGATAATACCTCTTTTTTTGCTACAACTTCTTTTCTTGTGCATGCAACTTAATTTTTCTTCTCTTTTATGTCTTCAACAAGATGTACATACACTACTACCTCTTTATTTCTCCATTCTTTTTGTGTGCTTGTTTTTTTTCTTCCTTTCTTGGAACTGCAAATGTGTGGGTTGCTCCTACATGTCTTTCTATCCATGCTCTTTCCATCACAGAGTTGCAACATTACACTTCTACATAATTCTTTTTGTTGTCCTCTTTGCAAAACCTCTGATTTTTCTCTTCTATAACTTGCTTCTTCATTCCCAAGCTTTCCTCAAGGGCATCCAATCTCACTTCTATCTTCTTCAACTCTACAATGAGCTTATTTTCTTTCACCTTTTCCCAATACTCTTCCCAAAATAATATTCTCACGGGTCTTCCAATGACCCATCTTGTTTTCTTTTTCACAATCATTTTTATAGACTCACAAGTTGCTCTACAGTTACAAGTACTCCTTGCAACAATATCTCACTCACACATCATCTACCCAAAAAAGACTCTGGAAGATGCTTCCTCTACCCACCCTCTCTTAGTGGAGGAACTCTACATGTTCTACCCAACTTTATCTCTATTGGAGGATAGTAGTCATAGACATCTTTCATGCTTGCAACAAACATAAGTTCTCACAACACACACACACACACTCTCTCTCTTACAGCTTCACCACTTCAATCTTCACCAAAATAAGCTCCTGCAACAAACTTATACTCAACACATATCACAACCCAACAAGATTGACCCACTTTGATACCATTTGATGTAGTCAACAATTGAGAAACCAAAGAGGTTTGTCAATTGTTGCAACCTCCCTTCACAAAATCAACACTTGGGAAAATTTAAAATAAAAATCTAGCATAAAATATTTTATTACATTCAAGTCTACGAACTCATAAAAAGTAAGCATTACAATCCATATTAGAAGCCCCATTTGCAACTACAATCAACTATAGGAAAGATTCAAATCTAGAATGCAAAAAACCTACAGGAAAGTTTCTAAAATCAGCTACAACTCCACAAACCCATCACTTTTTTCCATCACTTCTCCTTGATTATCATAAATCTTTTAAAATGCCTTCTGCATTAGGTGCACCTCATTCTCAACTTTCTAAATCATTTTGAAATTCTCGATTTCATTCCCATATGAGAAAGTTATGCCCAATTTATTGAAACTGGGTCTCACACTCACGACCCAGACAATCTCCTCCTCCCCCAAAATGCTAGTCAAACATCCAAATTGCTCGTTATTCCTTCTTGGACATGGGTAACCTCCCTCATTCATTTTTTTCTGAAAAAATCAATTCATTTTCCCCATTTTTCTTATCCACAATCCCACTCCACTACCTCTTTTTCTAGCACCTGCAACTCTTATCATTATTTCATTGCATTTTTTTTTAAAATGTATTATGGAGTTATGTCACCCAATAATATCTCCCTCATGCTTGGGTGTGGGATTTTGTAACTCTCAATATTTTCATCAAACCACACCTCCCAACACTTCCAATTTGAATTGGAATTAAATTCAAATTCACCCAAAAGATTTTTTTACATTTGAGATCTTAAAATAATTGAAATTGTTGCCTGCAAGATGCCACCAACAAACTAAAAAAATAAAATCAAAATGAAAAAAATTAAATATGTTTTCAGGGATGCAAGATTGCTTGGTACCCCTAGATGCTCCTGCATCAAATTGGAAGACTTAGATTATTGGTAGTAAAGAAAATGTAGGGAATGATTCAATAAAGGATGTTGAAAAAAACTCTAATATAATAAAAAAATTCAAAGTCTTAAAGTCAAAACATCATACAAGAATACAAGGCCAAAGGAATATAAGTTAAAGAAATAAAGGTTATAAAGGATATTCCAAGTATTTACAATCTTAGTCTGGATCATACCAGCTCCAATATGTTATTTTTTCCCTAAGACTAACCCTAGGGAAAATAAATATGACGAAGGATTGGCCTTAGATAAGAGTGGTACAAATCGGTGGAACTTTAATAATGTAACTAATCCCACTATGCATCATTTGCCTAACTCTAGTCCTAGATAGAAGGAAAATGCCTAGGTGTTATTCTTAGAAAAAATAAATCATAGTGGCTCTATCCAAGTTGAAAAGAGCATATGGAATGAAAAGGAGGATCCAAAACGGGTAATAAGATGGTATTTGAGTAATTAGGAGAACATAGAGAGAAGAATGTTTCTCAAATCATATGAATCCCCCTATCTAGTGGGAACAATTTACCAAAGAAAGAGGGAGCCCTCACTCTAGTAAATGGATGGGTAAAAATAAAAAATAAAAAAATTAAGACAAAGTAGTAAAGAAGAGGGGAGCCTTGCCCAAAGAGGAAAGGTAAATAAGATAGATTTCCTAAATTATTTGATAGAATTAGGAACACTAAGGATGAATCTCAAATGATGAATATAATGATATTTAACTGCACCAATTGGAATGTGAGGGGATGTGAATCCCCTGATAGGAAATACATTGTTAAGAGATATCTAAACCTTAACAAGTTCAAAGATGTTGTCTTGTTACAAGAAGTAAATATTGTAGATTTTACTCTTGAAACTAATCTCAAATTTACATGGAAAGAGTCTTCCCAATTTTATACTGAGCATGCAAGAGGTAAGGGGGCTCTACCATTTTGTTATCTAGTAGGTGGGCTCAATTTGTGACTGATTATGGAGAGAGATAGATAGGTAAATGTATATTTACTGTAAATAGATAGAGCTTAGAAGGGATAAATAGATAGAGATGGAGGGAGAGGGAGTCAAAGAAATAGAGAGGAGAGAGAAGTGGAGACTCAATCTCTCTCAGACTCTCTCCACCCTATTTCTCTTCCCTTATCTCTTTCTCTATTTCTCTATCGCTTTTCTCTCTCCCCTTTTTCTCTCTCCATTTCTTTGTTCCTTTATTTAGATCATATTTATCCCCTCTCTTGGTTAATAAAGCTAATATATTTTTAAATGTTAATTTAGTTTCAAGGACTATAAAAATATATTATATATTATATCTAACACTTTGTATTGTAGAATAAAATATATAATAACATTTAAATATAATATAGTTTAAAAATGAATTTGATAATGTATCTCTCCCTCTCTCTCCCACTCCCTCTTTATTCCTCAATCTCTCTAGCTCTAATCTCCTTGTCTCTATCTATCTATTTTTCTCTCATTTTTATCTCTTTCTACCCCTCTCTCACTATCTATCTATCAAAATCTTTCTCTTTCTCTCATTCTCTATCTTTTGAGTTTCTCTCTCTCTCTCTCTATATACCTATCTCTATATATAATTGTCTCCCCCTGTATCTCTTTTTTTTTCCTTCTCTTGTTCTCTCTCCTATTAAAATTTTAGTTTTTTACATGATATTTTAATGTGCACTATATTAAAATATATTAATTATTAATTATAGTAATTTATACATGTATATTTAATAATTTTCTTTAGAGAATATGATATATTATAATAATATAATATATATCTATTATAATAATATAATATATATCTATTATATATTATATTATATTTATGCTATTTTAATTTGTATATATAATTTAATATTAATGTAATTTATATATAATAATAATTATATATTATATAATTTAATTTATATTATTTAATATATATATTTTACTTTAAATATAATAATAATAATTACTTAAGATACTTAACAAAAATTTTAAGCTACTAAATCAATAAATATTAATCTAATTATAAATATATAAATTATAGTTTATTATATAATTTAAATATAATATATAATAATATGATATATACAATATTTAATATAATACAATAGTTTTTTGGGGGACGATGGTTATGTATTTTCGATAATGTTGGTGTAATGTAGCTACATATAGTGTGAGATTTGAGCTTGAAATAAGTCTCTAGTCATCGAAAACAAGTTTTAGCTCCCATTTAATGGTAAACCATTTGTCATTTAATGGTAAAAGCCTCCAAAATCTCACTTATCATGTAAAAGCCAGATACATATTGATTTTCTAACTAGATGGGAACATTCTATTTCTATTTACAATATTTTTTGTCAATTTGATGGAATTTTTTCTTTTCATTTGCATTTCTTTGTTTTAAATTTGTATGCAAATATTTCAAAATTAGAGGAAAAAAATTAGTTTTTTCTAAGTTTATTTTATTCCATTAAATTTAGCACTTATTATTAATTGTTTAATCTAAGCCACATACAACTAGAATTTGTAGCAATGGCATCAATACACACCCATGCACAAACACATACTCTCTAACATATTAACGTACATATAGTTTCCTATTAGCGTAATCGTTGAACCTCCCATGCACAAACACATATTCTCTAACATATTAACATACATATAGTTTTCTATTGGCGGAATCCTTGAATGTCCTTTAGGTGCAAGTGCTAGTTGCAATATAAGTAGCCGATAAGCTACATATAGTGTGATATTTGAGCCTAAAATAAGTCTCACACCTACAAACCACTGTTGAGTAGTCGAAAAACAAGTTTTAGCTTCCGTTTAATGGTAAAAGCCTCCAAAATATCATGTAAAAGCCTCCAAAATCTCACTTATTATATAAAATATAGATAAATATTGATTTGACAACCGGATGGGAACATTCTATTAACTTTCTTTTTTCATTTGTATTGATTTATGTTTTAAATGTGTATGCAAATATTCCATAATCATATAATACTTAATTTCTTTAAGGAAAAAATCTAGATTTGTCTAAGATTATTTCATTCCATTATTTAGCACTTATTATTAATTGTTTAATCTAGCCACATGCAACTAGAATTTGCAACAAGTCCATGCACAAACACATACTCTCTAACATATTAACATACATATAGTTTTCTATTGGCGTAATTATTGAACTTCCTTCAGATGCAAGCACTAGCTTTATATATATATATACATTTTTTTTTTACATTTTATAATATGTTAGGTTATAATTTAATACTAATATACAATATATATTTTCAAACCCAAAATCATGACCACAAAGTGAAGAGAAAGCCTTTGAATTGAGAGGGAGATATACCTAGCCATAAAAATATATGTATTATGGGATAAAGTATCTCGAGCTTTTGAAAAGTTTGCACCTAAGGAGAAATCAAGGAAGGTGGAGCAAACTTATGATTTTGCCAACGTGAAAACAGTAAGTAAAAAAGGCGAAAAAAATGAACTCGATGAAGCTCACATAGAAAATCAAGGAAGGTGGAGCAAACTTACGATTCCTCAACATAAGAATAGTAAGTAAAAAATATGAACAAAATGAACTCGATGAAGCTCACACAAAAACGCCTTGTACGGAAGTAGACAAAATGATGATAAACTTGAAATTTTAATCATCATTAAAATAAATAAATTTAATTATATATTTAAAACGATAGCATAAAATTTAATATAAAGAAGAAAAAAAAAACTATTATTATTAAATATAAGTACTAGGAAACATTCAAAACATTTAGATATATAAAAATATTTTCGCCTTATTGGTTGGTTGAGTTTGATTTTGAGTTGATGACTAATAAATTTGGTAGTGCGAATAAGTTAAGATCAGGGACCCCGCGTGGGGCCCATGAAGTAGCGCAAACCTAATTATTAAAATCTGAAAGCATCATAAGTCAACATGCCTCTCTTATTAAAAGCTCAACAACCTTGTAAACTCCACCTACTTAGTTTCACAAGTGTTTATTATTGCATCCTGTGACGCCACCATTATTCTCATGGCTTACGTTTCCATGATCAGAACAATACGTACCTACTCAACAATGGCCGTTTGCCTAAATCACAGATAATGCTATTTTACAACTGATGAGTAGGGAATTTAAATGGGTTTGTCCAACCAGGCTTTTCTGTCCCGGCACATTTACCCAGTCATCTGATGTCATTGCAGGAGTAAGTTTTTATCCTGTTTAACAATGGCTGCTCTGTCTTCTCTGGGTTTTTTCACAAGACCAGAAACAGCAGGATTTCAGTCTGGTATGTTGTGGAATTTTGAGCCAAGTAGAGAACATTGGAGCAAGTTGAGGTTTGCTGATGTGTTCTTATATCCTCTTCTCTAATGGTTGCTTTAGATTTTCTGTGACAACAATAGCAGATGGAACTTTGAACTCAAAAAACATGCAGGCCGGACTGTTGGCAACACATAAAGTTGTGCTTGTGTGTTTCATGTATACCAACAATCAGAACAGGCAATAGTGTATATATATGTATGTGTATGTGTATGTATATGTGTATTTCATATGGAAGTTGTAAATAATATTATCTTATCCTCATCTTATTATCACTAATTATGTTTGAATCCTTCTTTGATTCAGGTATGTGAGTGTAGAGATGATCCATATGATTTCGATATCAATTGGTCTAAACCCCAAATTTTAAAATTTGAACATTACTATGTTTTACTTTAGTCATTAAGAGCCAACTAAGTGTTGTAGTTAAGAACAAACTCTAATTCATTTGAATAATCCAAAAGTTAGAAAAATAATATATGTGACCACATCTAGAACAATAGTAAAATGATAAAAAAGATTGCATCAATATTACATCATCACCCTAGGAGCATAGTACATCCAATTTATATTATATTTACTTAGGGTTCAAATTCACCCATGTTTGTGTATCCTTATTATATCTTGCTTGAGGTTTGAGTTTTCATTAAGTCATGTGTGTTTGGTTCCACTGATCCACCCTTTGATTTTGTGGTTTCTCTATCATTTCACATGGATTTTCATAGACCATTGCCTTTAGATGATTGACATATATACCATGCTAATTATTATGTGTTTATATCTTTTGTGGCTACTTATCCTTCCAACTTTGATGCTCTAATGAATTTAAGACTATTGATGATGATGTATTTTTTTTATGGAGAGTTTCTTTTTTCATCTGTATGCATTCCTTGTCTTCATAGAGGGTATGTGCATGGAAATTGGGGACCAAAAGGGGGTCAAAAGTGGCAAGTTTTTTTGAAATCAATAAAAAATCATCTTGGATAAGAAATTAAAGATAACCACACTCAAAATTTGAAGATGTGACAAGAACAAGATTCATAATGCTCAAAATCTAGTTTATGAACTATTTTTATAAAAAAATGGTGGAGAATACGAGGTTCAAATAGGGGGAGCACACAAAGTGTCTTGCTTTTGTTAGAAATATATAAATGACATCCAATGTGCTCCCCATTAAATTATATATTTTTAAGTATTTCATAAATCATTTAAGTAGAAAATTAGCTAACATCACATAGTTTATGCTTGATTTTTCTATTAAATTTTTAATAAGAATTTTATTTTTTTATTAATTTTCAAAGTAGACACATCCTAAGAAATTAAAAGTTAAGTGTGCTCACCCTTATATTTTTAAAAATTGTTCAACATTCAATTTTTTTTGAATGTGTATAGAATAAAGTCTAGATTGTAAAAATATTTTTTTTTTCAAATTTGGATGAAAGAATAAAAAATGATACAAAAATTACTATACATAGGGTTTTGAAAAAAGGATGAAGAAACTGACAAGAGAAACTGAAGATTAAAACCTTAACATATTTAAAACGTACAAAAAAAAAAATTTAGAAAGGGAATATAGAACTTGATGTTATTATGACATTCTTTTAGATCAAAATAAAAAATATACAAACTTTAAGGAGAACACACTCGACATTTAGTTATTTTTCTATATTTTACAAAAACATGTGTTTGGGCATTGATAAGCAAGTCCAACCCTTTAGGTTGGTTTCCGAAAGAAAATATATCCTTAAGAAATTGTAGTTTCCAAAGAAAGCTAAAATGTGAGCTCATTATAATGTGCTCACATTTTGGAAAACTTTTTTTTTTCTTTTATGCTAGTAAAATGCAAGCATGTTATAACACACTCACATTTACTGCAAGAGCATTATAACACATTCACATTACAGGAAGAATGGACTAGAAAGTGCTTTTGGCCACTTTTTGGTCCCCCATCTTTGTGCATATAACCTAGATTTGGATGCACTATTTTGAATAATCTAGATTGATGCCTCTTTTTTGGATAAAAGAGAATTTTATTCAAAATAAATTAGACTCATTTGAATACATATTTTTGAATAATTTGGACTAATTCTCCACTTAAAATATAAATAAATAATACCTACTCCTAAAAAATGGATTGGTTATTATTGAAACTTTAAATATTTTGGACATGTTTCCCATAATATAGAATTATTATCCATAACATGAATTTCATAATATATGTTATATTTGTTGGGAAATTGTGTCTCAACCTTCCAATTACATTTAAGTTACTATTGATATATAAGGTACTGTTCATACGATGATGACGTGGGGGTGCGGGGGGTCCCCCCCTCACGAGGGGCACTAGGGGGATCATCCCCTAACTGGGGGTTCAGGGGGTAGTGTGCCCCAACAAGGGCTTGGGGGCAACGCCCTTGGAAGCCAAATTTTATGTACACATTATTATTGTAAATTTGGACCATTCATCATTATGTCTGATATTTGATGATCGATATTTTTGTTGGCTTGAATTTTCCTAGAAGGAAACCCTATTTTATGAGGGCGTTGTATTACAACTATGTATTGTGATGTATGCTGAGAGTTTGATAATGATTGTGTTACCTCTAGATCTCTAATTGGTAATATTTGCTGGGAAAATGTATCTCAACCTTGAAATTATATATGGTTTATTGGGTATGTGTAGGATCATCATGGAAAAAAGAGGCCCTTAAGTGGCGAAAAATTCAGAAAAATCAGAGTTAGGCAAATTGACGTAAAATTTTGAATAAGTTATCTATATTATTTCAAAAATATGTAAGAAAAGAATGTATAGAAAATTGAATGTAGTTTCTAAACTACTAGGTTTATTTAAAAAAAAAAATTCTTTTTGGTGAAAATTTGAAATTTCAATGTAGTAGTACTTAAATTTCAGGGAAAAAATAAGAAGTAGGTGTTTGTCTGACCACCCTAACCACAATAAAATGATAATATTTTTTTTAAAATTTTTAGATATAAGTAGAGGACTCATGTCCCAAAGTGATGCATATTTTTTGTAATTTTTTTCAAGTAAATGATTAATTATGAATTTTTTATTACAACTTTTAAAAAATATAAAAAATTCATATGTCTGACCACCTTAACTTGGTCAAAACTTAATGATTTTTTTTTTTTAATCCTATAGGATGCGAAGCATAGAATGTGATGCATGTTTTGGATTCAAAAAATATGATACTATTTGAAAGATATAGATGTTTTTCAATCAGCCCATCAATTAGGACTTTAGTCATAATTTAAATAGAAAATGAATAATAATTATTCATTAAATTCAAAGTAAAGCATAATTTATATTGGTGGAAAGCTGAGAATCTCCTTTAAAAACTCTTTTTGTTTCATCACTTTTGGGTAAAAAAAAAGTCATCAGCCACATACCCCATCATATCGCCACTTTTTGGCCCATCATGATCCTGCACATACCCTATTGTTGATATGATGTATTTATATATATATTTCCTAGATACATCGATAGGTGTATACAATGGCAACAAAGAGAAAAATGTGAGTGTGTTAACTTTTTCAGGAAACTTCTAAAATAGACAACATACATTAAATAATGATATATTGTAAATCTGGACCATTAATTATTAGGTTTGAGATCTAATGGTGCATATTTTTTGGCATGTCTTGCCCTAGAATGTAAAGTCTCTATTTTATGAGGGCATCGTATTACGACTGCAGTATAAAGACGATGATGTATTCTGAGAGTCTAATAGCGGTCGTGTTGTCTCTTGATCTCTGAGTGGTGATACTCCTATGAGAAGCTTGCTCTACAAGTATATTGTAATCTTTATGATTTACTAAATAATATATTGGGAAGATTTTGTAGTGTGGGGTTTTTCTCCCAAAAGGGTTTTCCCCACTTAAATCATCATGTTGTGGTATGCATGATATTTGTGTTTATTTTTGTTTAAGTTTCTGTAACTATTAAAGATCTATAAAGTTTTGCATTATTCTCCTCTCAAGATTAGTGTAGTAATTTGTTCTGCTACCTTAGCTTCCTTACAAGTGGTATCAGAGCTTGATCACCTTTGGTTTCAATTGTGGGTTGTTGGGTTTTTTTGAACTAATCTAGATTTGAGTGAGATCTTGTGTAGAAGATAGTTTGTGATCTTGTTGCAAGAAATTTTAGATGGCAAGTTCATCAGGGAGAATAAAGGTGGAGAATTTTTTTGGATATAATTTTGAGATGTGGAAGCTGAAGATGGAGGATCTACTGATAGATCAAGATTTGTGGGATGCTATTGATGAGAATGTTTCAAGGCCTACAAATCCTACTCAGGCTGCTCAATATGATCTTATAGATCATAAAGCCAAGGGTCTAATCAGATTGTGCTTGGTGGACTCTATTTTAGTTAATGTCCATGAAGAGACCTCTGCACAAAAATTATGGAAGAAGCTTGGTGAGATGTATCAGGCCAAATATTTAGTGAACAAGATTTTCTTGAGGAAGAAGTTGTATTCCTTGAGAATGGAAGAGGGTGGATGAATCACATACCACCTAGAAGCATTCAATATGTTGGTGGCTCAATTGGAATCAATTGGTGTCAAAATGGATGAGGAGGAGAAATGTTAGATCTTGCTTTGTTCTTTGCCTGATTCATGGGATTCTCTTGTTATGGCTATTAGGAACTTACTTCAATTATATTAAAGATTGAAGATATGGTGGGTTATTTTCTTTTTGAAGAAATGAGGAGGAAGGTATCCATCATTAAAAAGGAGGCCCTAAATGTTTGTGGAAGACCTATGAAAAAAGGAAAGAAGAATGAAAAGCATGACAAATCCAAGTCTAGGGGGAGATCTAAATCTCCTAGAAAGTCCAAAGTTATTTGCTCGAACTATAGTAAGCTGAAGCATGTTTGTAAGGAATGAAAAGAAGAAAAGAAAAAGAAAAAGAAGAAATTTGATTATGATTCTAAGTTTGAGAAGGAAGATGGCAATGCATTCATTGCAGCTTTGGCAACTCATGTAGGTAATGATGCATGGTTAATTGAATTAGGTGCATCTTTCCATATGACCTTTAATAGAGATTGGTTTTCAGAATATGAAAAATTTAATGGAGGTAAGGTGTACTTGGGTAATGATTCTTATTTAGACATTTTTGGCCATGGTAAAGTTAAAATCAGATTTCTTGATGGAAAAATAAAAAAGATTAATGGTGTGTTGCATATCCCTAGATTAGCACGAAATTTGTTATCTGTGAACAAACTAATAGATGTAGGTGTGTAGGTAGTATTTTCTAATGTAGGATGCAAGATGTTCAAAGGTGCTATGGTGATTGTTAGAGGTGTCAAATATGGCACATTGTATAAGCTTTATGCATGCACTATTGAGTATAATAGTACTTTTGTGGAAAGCAAGTCTGTGGAAGAAGTTATCCCTTGGTTTCACCTTCAGTAGATGGTCATGGGTTTTGGGTACCCAAGGGTGCTCTTTCTTCTGAAACAAAGTTACCTACAGAGAAAACTATGTTATGGCACCAAAGACTTGGCCACATTTTTAGGAAAGGGTCTAAGGACCTTGAAAAATAAAAACCTTGTTGAAGGTCTGTTTGATTGTAATCTTGAATTTTATTTTTGTGAGCATTGCATCTATGGAAAACAAAACCACATTCAATTTTACTTGAGTTCTCATAAATCTTGTGGTGTATTGGATCTTATTCATTCTAATGTGTTTGTTCCTATCGATATTCCTTTGATTGGTAAATCCACATATTATGTTTCATTTATTGATGATTATAGTAAAATGACATGGGTATATTTTCTTAAGAGAAAATCTGAAGTTTTCAATCGATTTAAAGAATTTAAAGCAATGGTTGAGTTGCAGACTAGAAAGAATATAAAATGTTTGAGGATTGATAATGGGAGTGAATTTTTCTTTAATGATTTTGATAAATTCTGTAAAGATTTTGGTATTCATAGACATAAGAAAACTCCATATTCTCCACAACATAATGGAGTTGTAGAAAGAATAAACATGACACTGATGGAGAAGGCTAGGAGTATGTTGAGTGATGCTGGCCTCAAACAAAGGTTTTGGGCTGAAGCTATTGCCACTACCTGTTACTTGATTAACAGGTCTCCTACATCAACTCTTGTTGATAAGATGCCTATAAGGCAATTTCGGGTTGCAAGCCTTCATTAAGACATCTTAGAGTTTTTGGTTGTGAGGCATATGCACATGTACTAAAGGAGAAGTGAAAAAAAGTTGGAGAACAAGGCTATGAAATGTATCTTCATTGGATATAGTTATGGTGTGAAAGGATACAAGCTTTGGGATCCTATTGCACAGAAGGTAATACATAGTAGAAGTGTTATTTTTAGAGAAACTAAGCCTACTTTTGTTACATTGCAGCCATAACAAAGTAAAGAGGAAGATGTGATTCCATTTTCTTCTACACTTGAGAAAGTTGAATCGAGGCCCAAGGATAGACAAGAAGTTGAGGAGAGCTCATATAGCTCTAGATCTTCAAAAGGGAGGAAGAACCTCCAAATCAACTTGTTCATAGGTCTACAAGGCATAGACAACCACCTGAGAGGTATTCACTTGATGATTGGAGATGTATTTTTCCTTTGAATACTAACATGGATGAAACCAAATCTATAGAAGAGGCATTAGGTATGAATGACACAAAATCCTAGAAGATTACTATGGATGAAGAAATGGCATCTTTGAAAAAGAATGATACATGGGATCTTGTACCATTGCCTAAAGGATGAAAACTTATTGGTTGCAAATGGGTGTTCAACAAAAAGATTGGTTCAAATGGAGGTATTGAGAAGTTCAAAGAAAGGTTGGTTGCAAAGGGTTACTCTCAAGTTGATGGTGTTGATTATGGTGATATATTCTATCTTGTTGCAAAAATGACATCCATTAGATTTTTATTTTCTATTGCTACTTCTTATGATCTAGAGGTTGAGCAAATGGATGTGAAAACTGCTTTCCTTCATGGTGATTTGGAGGAGGATATTTATATGACATAGCGAGAGCACTACATGGTGAAAGGTAAAAGTAAGTTGGTTTTCAAATTGAAGAAATATTTATATGGCCTAAAGTAGAGTCCTAGTCCATGTGGTACTGGAAATTTGATATATATGTTTTGAGTTTGGGATTTGAGCATTCTAAATTAGATCATTGTGTTTATTATAAAACTATGAACCTTAATCCTAAACCTACACAAATATAGCAAAAAAACACAATATTAGATCCAAATGCAAGTTAGAACTAAGTTTCCCCATGAAATTAATCTACAATGCTCAAAATAGGAAAGAAATGAAGAACAAAACAAGAAAAGCAATTAAATCCTATTTAAGCATGCAAACTCTCAATTCCATGGGGGAATTGGTACCAATTTGATGTGGAAATTGGCCCTTTCCCAACTCCTTTGCAAGCTTGATGAAGATTAATCCACTTGGTGGTGATGAACAATGTGCTTCCTTGATGAAATCTGCAATAACCTAGCTATGATGATAGAAAATGCTATGGAAATGGATAAATTTTCTCTAAATGTGAAGATAGTAACTTTGCTCTAAGTTGTGGATCCAAAATGAGAAGAAGAGCCTTCTATTTATAAAAGAACAAGATGGAAGAATGAGAAAATTAGAGGAATGTGGGATCATTCAACATCCAATGCCCAAATGCCACTTGTCAAGATGTGAATGGACGAAGGATGAGCATATTTTGATGAATGTGCACAATAAATGATATTAGGTGGAATTTGAAATTTGTGAAATGACATGTTGAAGGGAGAAAGGAATGAATTAAATGCCACTTGGCTCAATGCACAAAGAAATGTAAGAGGAAATGAATGCCTTGTTGGAAGGACAAATCCATTTGGAGGGATTTTCAAACTTGGAGGAATATTCCCTTTTTTGATGCCATGTTGAAAGTATATAAGGGATTTATTAAATCAAAGAAATGATTTATTGAGCAAGTTGCAAAATCTAGAGGATTTAAGTGATTAAGACTTAAATTAATCAAGATTTGATTAATTTAAAAGGAGATTAGTTGATGTGACAATTTGATTTATATTTTTGGATTGATTTAAATCAAAGTTGATAGGAATATGATTTAGATTTAATTAAATAAAGACTTTGATTTATTTAATTAAAAGGAGATGATGTTAGATTAAATTAAAGATTGATTTAATTTAATAGAATGACCCTAGGGATTTAATTAAATAAAATGAATTATTTAGTTAAATGGAGATTAGAGGATTAATTAAATAAGATTGATTTATTTAATTAACAATAATTGATGACTTAATTAGATAAATTTGATTTATTTAATTAAGGGACGAAAGGTGACGACTAACTAAGAAGATGATTTAAGATGAAACGATGTTAGTAAATCAGGATCAAGTGTGTCGATATATTTTTCATATCTACAGAAATTGATGGTGATCATTTCATGTTTATTGTGTTATATGTTGATGATATGTTATTTATTGGTAGAGGGAAAGGTATGATTTCAAAACTAAAATATAAAAATGCTACTAAATTTGAAATGAAAGAACTTGGTGTAGCTAAACACATTATTGGGATGGAAATTAAAAGAGATAGAGTGAACATAAAGCTATGGCTTGGACAAAGTAATAATGTTAACTCAATTTTATAGAGGTTTGATATGTAGGATTGTAGACCATTATGTGTTCTTTCTTTAGTTGGAACAAAGTTATCTATGTCAGATTTTCCAACATCTCCATCAGAGATGGAAGACATGAGAAAAGTGCCTTACTAGAGTGCAGTTGGAAGTTTGATTTATGCTATGCTTTGTACTAGACCAACCATTGCCCAAGCAGTGGGAGTTCTTTTCAGATATATGTCTAGTCTTGGTAGAGTTCATTGGGATGTAATTAAAAGAGTCTTCAGATATTTGTGGGGTACCTCAGCTATTCCCTATGTTATCATAGTAATATGACTGAAGTTGAGATTTCCCTTGATATTCATGGTTATGTGGATTCAGACTGGGTAGGTGATGTTGATAGCAAAAAATACACCAGTGCTTATGTGTTAACTTTATTTGGTGGTGCATTTAGTTGGATAAGTAAGCGATAGGTTGTGGTTGCTTTATCCACTATTGAAGTAGAGTATATGGCAGCTAATCATGCTTGTAGAGAAGCCATTTGGCTTAAGAGACAGTGTTCAAATACTAGAATAAAATAAGGTGCAATGACAATTTATTGTGACAGTCAGAGTGTGATATGTCTAGCCAAGAACCCAACATTTCATGTACAGTATCATTTTGTTAGAGATATGGTCGAAGATGGCATGGTGAAGCTAGTTAAGGTAGATACTTTGATGAATGTTGTTGATTATTTAACGGAGCCTGTGATCACAAAGAAGTTTAGATGGTGTTCATAGACTATGGGCCTTTCGACCCCTAGAAATTAAAGAGATGATGTTTACACCCTCATGTTGCTCTTGCAAGGTGTTCAAAAAGTGGGAGATTTGTTGGGAAAATGTGTCTCAACCTTGCAATTATACATGGTTTATTGTTGATATGATGTATATATATTTATATATATTTCCTAGTTACAACGATAGGTGTGTACACTGGAAACAAAGAGAAAAATGTGAGCATGTTAACTTTTGAGAGCATAGATAATGAGCATAAGAACAAATAATGATATAATTGTAAATAAGATGGTAATTATTAGGTTTTAGATCTAATGGATATTTTGGCCTATCTTTCCTAGGAATGTAACTCTATTTTATGAGGCTTTGTATTACATTGCGATATAGAGCGATGATGTATTTTGAGAGTCTAATAGTGATTCGTGTTGTCTCTTCAATCTCTGATACATTGATACTCATGAAACACTTGCTTTCTTGCCAAGTATATTACCAATCTTTAGCGTTTCTTTTGATAGCATATATTGGGCGGCTTTTGGGTGTGAGGTTTCTCTGAAGGGTTTTCCCCATATAAGTTTTGTGTTGTGGTATGCATGATATTTTTTAATTTCTATTTAAAGTTTATGTATTTAGTATCTATAAATTTTTTCATTATTCTCCTCTCAAGATTAGCGTAGGAATTTGTTCCACTACTAAAGCTTCCTTACAATACTCCTATGAGAAGCTTGCTCTGCAAGTATATTGTAATATTTGTGATTTCTAAATAATATATTGGGCAACTTTTGGAGTGTGGGGTTTTTCTCCCGAAAAGGTTTTCCCCGTGTAAATCACTGTGTTGTGGTATGCATGATATTTATGTTTATTTCTATTTATGTTTTTGTAACTTTTAAAGATCTTTTTTTTTTTTGCATTATCCTCCTCTCAAGATTAGCGTAAGAAGTTGTTCTGCTACCTTAGCTTCCTTACGATATTAATTTTTGTGGATAATTACTTAAACAAGTTATCTTATCCTATAATAAAGAGGAAATAATAATGACACAAGTGAAGAATAGGAAGATTTAAGTAACATCAATTGATGAAATATTTTGTTACCCTTTAGAATTCAAAATCCATTCGTAAGATACAAAATAAATGGATGTAATAGGTTAAGCGATAATACTTATTCTACACACTTGGGATGATCCATTGTAATTGATTTAGATGGACAATTACCTTGTGTCCATAGTGATTTTTTATCCTACCTCAATATAAACTAAATGATAGTCATTATACATGCTTGAGATAGTTAATTATAATTGATCCCCTCATCTATGCATTGATTAGAAATCTTACTTAAATACAACCTAACTCAATGATGAAGAATTAGACACAAGTAAGAACAATTTAAAAAAAAAAAAAAAAATTAGATTCCTTGTAAGAAAATGGAAATAATCTCCTTATGTAGTATAAATTAAATAAGCAAGGATTTTCTCTGATAATACAAGTACCATCACTATTTTAAAAAAACCGGTAATGCATTCAAGAATAAAGCATATCTTTATCCGGTATCACTTTCTAAGAGATAAAGTTGCTAAGAATGAAGTGAAGTTTGAGTATATGCCTACAAAGGATCAAT
>VDFB02000007.1:184531536-184547418 GCA_007258455.2 Sequoia sempervirens
ATCCTTCTTCAACCTAAATTTGCAATCACACACAAGAGATAAAAATGTTTATTTTGGGTGAATGGATGTTTGCCTTGGTCAAACCCCGTTTTGGTAATCAAACCTTGAATTTAAATAATGAAATGAAAGAGGGAATTAAGAATGAACAAAGATATGTTACCACTCAACAACCCTTGAATGAAACCTTTCTAATGGAAATCTTGGAAGGTTTGCAACTTACATGAAATGGCTGAATTGGATGCAAGATCTTGACACTTGAATAATGCTTTAAATATTTGAACTTGATATTGAAACCTACATCACAATGTTAGCTCCAAAACCATGTATGATGCAAGAAGACTTTGACATGATGAATAGATCTTGATTGCTACAATAATTCTTTGATATATTTTCTCTCAAATTTGCTTGATTTCCCTTGAAATCTCATAAAATTTCTCTTGAAATTTTCTTTTAAAACTTCTCATAAAAAATTGCTAGGTGAAACTTAGTGAAATAACCTTGTATTTATAGGTATGTATCCTTAATTTCCTGAAATTCAAATATCACAAGACGACATAGAAATATGGATATTTGGAGATGTTAAAATACCACCAAAAACGTAATTTAAATTTAGGTCCAAAGGTCTAGGGAGGACCCATTCGCCCATGGGTGAATGGGTCCCAGGTCCCTATTCTTGGAACATGTGCATTGCTCAAGGTAAAATGTTATGTATTTGCATTAATTATTGTCAAGTTTCCCCTTCAAAAAATGTATTTTATTAGGCTTGTAAATGAATAAAAGGGATTATTATGGCCTAATTAAGCTCAATTTAATTAAGAGGGCCCAAATAAGGGTAAAAATGTATAGGGATACATTTATCAACACTAAATTAAGGCATTTTTAAGTCCATTTTAAAAAGGAGGGGCCAAACAAGTGTGAAAATGTAAAGGGATACATTTTTCTAGACCATAGGGGGATTGTTGTGTGTTGAGGAAAGCTTGGGGTGAAGGATAGTTTTCCCTTGTCAATAATAGGGTATGGATGACCAATAGATGATTGTTTGAGGTGATAGTTTTATGGAAGCTTGAGTTTTATGCTTATTAGCTACCTAGCCATGGAATCTTCTTCTTGGATTCACATATTTTATAAGGTTTATATTTCAAGGGAAGGATCAATGGATAAGAATTTAGGATTGGTGAGGAAGTTTGTGCTAGCATATTCTTGGTATGGATTGATAAATGGTTGACTGAAGCTTGTGGGCTCTTGGTATTGAGGATATATGGATTGTTGACCATTTATATTCTATTTTCTTTGTATTGAGGATAGATGGATGGATTATTATAGAAAAGTAGAAGCATGATTACAAATTCATATTAGGATGGACAATAGAATGATTTTGGATTATGGATGTAATATTTTCTTGGATAAGTTGGTGGCTCTTGGGATTTGGATGTAAAGGTTGGTTGTTCCTAATGTAGGTGAATTGAATTTTTAGGGGTTGGTTGAGTTGATGGATAATGGTTAATTTCTTAGCAAGAGGTAAAAACACACAAAATACTTTTTGTTTATTTAGTTTTCTAAACCTTTTAGGATTTTGTTTTTTTTGTTTTAAGAACCAAGATTTAAAAAATAGACCAAAATATAAAATTATATGGTTCTTAAGGATAAGTTTCCTATTTTGGCTTAAAGAAGGGAGGTTTAATATAGCAATAAATTTTTTTAAAGACACATAAATAGTCCTCTAACTATTCAAGTGGGTGTGATAATCCATGTGGGCCCACATATATGTTGTCTATTGAGTGATAGATAGCTAGGGAATTAAACCTCATGTATTGTTTACACACCCCTTATATTGGAGGCCAAATCCTTACCCAAAGTTAGCTCTATCTCTGTACTATAAAAAAACATTGTGTTTAAATTATTGAGTGTGACCAATATTTGATGCACCAAAAGTAATGACAACAAAAGGTCTTAAACTAGGAAATGTAAGATTATATGGGTATCATTGATACACTACAAGAGTGCATGAGGCTTAATCTATGAAGAAGAAATTGAAATGATACCAAAAAATAGTAGAAGAGTGTAAACCACCATTCTCCTTCACTTCCCCATGGTATAAAATTCTTGGGGGATTAGCTCAAATGAGAAATTTTTAACTTCCAAGAGGTATGTATTTTGAATCAACCCTCACTCTTTATAATCCATCAAAATACTAGATTTGAGGTTGTCCCCTTGGTGATGAAATCCAAGGTAGAACCCCAAAAAATAATTTTGGGAAGAAGTGTGTGTTTTTTAGTTCTCAAGATCATGCAAGTGTGCAAGAGAAGAGCATACACACCCCACTTATTTTTGATTAAAATATAGTGGTAAATGGATTACATCAAATTGAAGTGTGAAGGTAAATTTTAATCTCAAAATAAATGATTATCAGTCACACAAAATAATAGACAAGGAAAACAAAAATATAGAAAGGTCTATAAACAAGTCTTATTTAGATCGACTTGCAAAACCATAAGTTTAGGAGTTTGAAAGATTGTTCTTTGGCTTGCAAAAGACACTATTTTTGAGATTTTAAAGGTAGTTTTAAAGATAAAATGGGTATAATATACAAAAATACCTTATGTATATAAAATTTATTAGAGTCACCTTTCCAACACTTGCAAAAGTTTCAAATTCTGATACATGAGAAAAATGTTAGCTATTTTGAATCAACAATGTTGTTTCATGGACTAAAAGGAGGGTAGATATATTATCTAGATGGTTAAGCCTCTATGAATGAAATATATAACTATTAGGAAAATGAAATTAATTCTTAATGCAATTTAAAATTTCTATCAATAAAATTATAGTTTTAAAAGTATAAATCCATACAAATGTATGGATTATTGAAGAAAGATCTTGGAAAATATTTTTTTTAGTTGAAAATGTTTTCCTACACCTATATCTCAGACCTTTTTGACTCAAATATAGGGCCTATTTTGTAGCAAAATTCTCCTTATAAAATCTAACATTTATTCTCTCCAATAAAAAAGTAAAATTTGCAAGATAAAACACTAAAAAATGTGATGGGTAAATTGTAGGTTCATCATGTTAGGTTTACCAAATATATTCAATAATAAATTGAAACAAAAAAATAAGAACTTAAAACATAAATAATCTAAATTCCTATTACTAAATCCAACTGCAAATCTCAAGATTGTGCACACTAGAATGAATTTCTCATGAAAGGATGTGGATAAAACTCATCATAACATTATGATATTTTGATAATAAAAGAAGTATAGTTATCTTGCATAAAAGACTTGATATATGATAATGAATGCAATGATGGATTTTTAGACTTTCATAAAATAAGGTGAATAGTGTGGATTTCATTAAGGATTGAGAGGTAACTCAACTGCTTGTGGAGTCAACTCAAGTAGGTGAAGGAGATAACTAAATTGGTTATGAAAATTTTTCATTTCAATCTCCTAAGAGGATAGTAATTAAGTGTTTAATTCAGTAAGTAAATAATGAGAAGAAAAATAAAATTATAAGAATAAGTTAACTTGTGAGGAGATAATAATGGATTTATTAATTTACTAAAAATAGATAATTATCTCTTATTAATTAAATAATAAACTTAATTTATACCCTGAGGCTCTACAAGAACCTTGCACTTCCACATTTTTTTATTCCCAATTTCCTCCTAACCCCCAACTCCTACCAACTTGCTCATTTTCTTCCACTAGATTTGTTAACTTCCCATGCACTTTTGGACCTAGTTTCATGGTCCCTCTTAGACCCAAAAACCTACCAATTCATTGTTTCACTCCTAGGAAACCTAACACGCATTATTTCACCTACCTCCTCACCATGGTAGGATGTTCAATTTCTAAATTAATTTGGCATGGCCTCCAAGGATGTATCTAACCATTTTTGAATAATTTACCCACACCCTATCATATCACATCCATATTTCCAATGTTGAGATGAAAAATTATAGATCAAATAAGGGTGTTCTCTCATGCTTCCCTAGTATAGATCAATGTACCTAGCCATAAATTCAAGTGTGAATCATGGAGAAAATATTCTTAAGAGATATGGGTGACCACTACAATGTAAAAATTAGGAGATTTTTTAAATTTATCGGTAATTTATTTCCCCTCTTTTATTGATCATGGATCTTTGAGAACTCTTTGCACCTTGGAACTACCTACCCTTGAGCTACAACCCATATGAAGAATTATTTATACAAGTTCATTTTTTGTTCAAAGGGTTTTCTATTTAGTTTTTACAATCATTACTATGCCAAAGTGATATAAGGTTTTAAAGTGCACCAGTCTAGCTTATCTTGTGAGTAGCATATCTATGAAAAAAGAAAGAGGTATAAATTGTAAGTGTTATCTATAGTATAGTGTCTAAATGATAGTTTTTATTTTGTCTAATAGAATCTTCCTATTGTAATTGTGGTTTCTTCTTTGCCATATTTTTTCTAAAAGTGTAATGTTATATTTGATGAATGTGATAGTCTTCTAATTCATTGCAATTGTAATGGACTTTTCTATATTACACATTGAATTATGTAGTTCTATGATGGATTCTTAAGCATGATTTATTATTTATATCATCTATTTGATATATATAAATCCAAAAATTAATTTTCTTTATAGTTATGGTTGTTTTAGTTTTGATAGATTGTGACTATGTTGGCCAATGGATATGTATTACTCCTAATTACTAACATTTGATTCAATCATACACTAGGTACAAAGAACAAATCATTTACCAATATTGTAGGATTAATTTTTAGGATTTACATAGTTTATGATTATGCAGTATAAATAGGGAAACAACATTGTGATATTTATCATACAAATAATTTTTGAATCATTCTCTTGTATGCACATCTTATTTTTTATGTTTAATTATAACTACATCAACTATATAAGAGGTCTTTTGTGTAGTTGGTTTACCCTTAACCTAGTGAAATATTTCGGACCTAAACTTACCTTGGATACAACTACCAATGATAACTTTAAGAAACACCCCTAAAAAAAAGATATAAAATCCTGGCGAATCTTTCATTTTTTTAGGACTTAAAATATTAATTTCTATTGGGATTTTTTTACATAACTAAAATTTTGTAGAAATTTTTGGCGAATCTTGAAAAATAGTAGGAAAATGCATTAATTATGATGGGGAATCCATCCAATCGAAAACTAATTCTCATGGAAAATTAGGGGCCTGAGGGTGGAAATTATTGATGGGTTTAAGGGGTAGACTATAATACTTACTTGCCACCATTGTTTTAAAATATAATATAATAGCCCTCATTGTATTCTACAAGGTAAAATGTACCCATGATCTATAATTCTCATGGGGCCTGAAATTGCTTTTGGATCATTGATATAATGTCCTTTGTTGCACTCTACGAGGTAAAATGTACTCGTGATCTATAATGCTCATGAGACCCAAAATTGTGGGTCCCATGAGCATTATAGATTGTAGGTACATTTTACCTCATAGAATACAATAAGGGCCATTCGATTATATTGTAAATCAATGGCGAAAACTAAGTATTAGAAATATGGCCCTAAAGAAACTAATAATTATGATATGCTATTTGTGAATTAATATACATTTCTACTATAATTTATAAAATTTAGGTGAATCTGATCTAATCATGTATCAAATATTGTGGAAAATTTTTGAGTTAATTTTTTTAGTAAAATAAATTCTTTGGCAATTTAAATAAGACTATAATAAAATTTTATAAAAATGTGGTGATTCAAGTCACATTATAGCTCAAACTATTAGCCAATTTTAGATTCCCAAATTTCAACTATTAGCCAATTGGCGAATATTAGCCACTAAAAAAATCACTGACAACTAGAAACATAACACCTTGCAATATATATTTAGAATTTGAATCCTACTTAGGATACCACTAGGAACACCCTCATTGACCTAACTAAGCTAAGAGTCTAGGTGAGCTTATTGACTCTCATTTTTTATCCATAAAACCATTGTAATATATTGGTGAACTCCCTTTTTACCATTATAAATGACACCCGCTAGATTTGATGGTAAATTTATGTTTTATGATTATGGACCTACATTTTTACAAACTAACAAACCCCTTTGTTTTATCCCTTTAAGACCTAGTCCTATTGGAGAGCTTCATATTTTGGCACTTGTTCTTTATTTCCTTCTTCCAAGAGAGTTTTGTATACTATATTTATTACTTATAGGGGTTTCTTTCCAACACTCTCCTTTAATTCTACAATTTGAGTTAATATTGTGTCCACCCTATATCTTTAATGAAGATCCATGGCTTGTAGTTGTGTTAATCTTGCTCTTTTTCCTTCTAATAATTTTGTGCAATTTTTTGCTAAAGGTTCCTTTCTAATTATTTATCCTATTTACACTACATATTCCCTTCTCTTTCTTAGGTTTGTATTTAAATAATCTAATAATCTCTCCATTATTTCTAGTGTGTTTGAGGAAGTTACAAAATAATTTATGCTTGCTTGTCCAATGAGCTTATGATTACTTGTACCCGCCTATGGATACATTTGTATTTATCTGTTGGAGAAAACCTAAAATGAAGAGCAACTTTCTAAGAATACTAACCTCCATTTTATTCTCCTACAATTCCTCTTTTAGCTCTTGTGAATCTTGTGGTGTCACTTTTGTATATTTTTGCATCTTTTTTAGGTGGACTTATTTTTTGTTTTTTTTTAATTCTATAGAATTTGTACTCGATACTAGAATATAAATTATTTTTGTCAATTTCTTAATTGTATTAGATCTTTTCTTCTTATTTTCTACACTTAATTAAATTAGTGCTTGTGTATCTTCTTACGATGTTTATTTCTCTCTTTTTAGTGTTGATTGTTGTTCCTATGTAGGTGAAGTTGGTAATTTCATCTTGGTAGAGTAGACAAGGGATTTCTTCTAGACATCTCTTCAAACTCTAATTCTTGTTATTTTTTGGAAACTCCCATTTAGAAACATAGGTATTTATTAATCATTATACTTGGTCTCATGGCCATTGATGAATATGTCTCTTACCATTGTAGTGACACCTTTAGAATATTTCATTTCTAGTGTAACTTTTTTCTTTTTCTTTTTTAAGCATTTATCTACTTCCTTATTATGAATTTTGTCCATGATTTTCCTATATGTTTGAAACCTTTCCAATATAGGATTCCTGGGTGGAGTAAGTAATGTTTTTTATAAGACTCTATCAACTCATTAGAGATCACATATGGTAGTTCTAGTATCCAACAAGTTCTTGGTTCTACTACTTCCATAAAAATTATGATCTTTATCAATTATGAATATAATGTCATTGGAATAATTTCACACCATACTAGAGGATATGTGTTCATGGCTCTATATCTATTGCTAGAAGGCTTGGGAAAATCCATAATATGGTGTAGTGTAGAAGATAACATATATTAATTGGTGCTACTATTGATCTATATTTCTTTTATATTTTTCTTATAAATTATAAAAGAAGATTCATTAAATAGAAGGAAATGAAAATTATTAGGAGACCATAACAAAAATAGTAGCCTATGGTGCTTTTGGCCCATTGAATTTTCTCAATAAATACTCCATAAAAATGTTGAACAAGGAAATTTATTTCCTTTCAAATACCATCTAATGTGTGGTAAGAATTATCATGTCATTCATATAGTCTTCCCTATTTTCATAATATATTTGGTAGGAAAAAATCATTATAACATACTACATTGATAGGTTTGTGATCTTTATGATACTTAAGCTCTTTTCATCATATATATATCACCAATAAACTTAGTCACTTTGTCGTTAGTGATGGCCTTCTTCAAGGGAAATTTTCTTTCACATATAACCCTATTACGACTTCAATGGCCTATTTTATAATTCTATAGGGTTTTTCCAAGTACATGTACTTATTGTATACCCTACTCAAGCTAATCCTTATCCAACCTTCTTCCTTTATGAAGTCTATAAATTCCTTCCACACATCCAACTTTCACTTTGCAACTTGTTGGAATTGGGTCAATTATTATTATTGCCTTGGCTAAAGAAAATTTCTTTGTAATATATCACTGTTAATTGATAAATATCTATAAGTGTAAATATACTTCTTTACATTTTCAATGTAGATTACATCCAATAAAACAAATGAGAATATACCATCAATTTTTTTCCTTTTGAAGTAATCAACATTACTTGGTATCATGGTTAACTCAAAATACCTCACAAATAATTTTTAAATCCTTTATATTTTTCTTGGGTAGTTAACTAAATTGTAGCATCTCCCTAAACATTAACATCTCAAAATATAGACTTACTCTAAGTGATACTCTAGTCGACAACCATTAGAGTTATATCAATATTTTTTCAATATATGTCTCTAAATATAGACCAATCCATGTATCAAAAATTGAACCACCACTTACATGTACAATGATACCTCTAGAATCTTATATATGATAACCTGTTTTTAATGAAAAATGATAATATAATCTGAAATATCGATATTTTATTTTCTTATTAAAAATTTAAAATATTTTTATCTTTTATTTATTTAATAATAACCACTAATTAACATATCCATAATCTTTTAAGAAACGACAATTTTACATCATTACCACAAATTTAATATCAAAAAATAATAAATATTTTATATTATAAAATGTGAGTGTTTTAAATATTTTATTAGATAGATATTTTTGTTTTAAAAATTATTAATTATCATTCAATTCAAGAAACTTTTTAAAATTTTATAAAATGTGAGAGTTTGGAGTATTTGATTAATTAGATATTTTTGTTTTTTAATCATTTTAACTATCATCTTCACATGTTTTTCATGATTAATAAATACATATATTTTTAAAGCATCTTAATACTAAAGAAGAAAAAATGTTAATATAAATCTTTATTCCAAAGTCTCCTTTAATAATTAAAAATGTAAGTATGAAATGACTTATTTCTATTATTAACACACTAGAATAAAGAAGTATATTTCAAAGTTTATTTGGTAAATAACAAAATTGTCAAGCGTATGGAATGACTTATTATTATTGTAATTATTAATCTTGTGTAATGTTGAATTTTTATCTCTCATTTATGAAAGATGTTTCATGATTAAAGTTTGCTTAAAAAATCATAATGATAGAATTGTTCTTTTATAAATAAACTTTCTAAAGCATAAGAATTTATAAAATATATTTTTTTTAATAAACAAACTTTACAATTTTAAAGGTTTCACATGTGAATTTGTTAAAAAGAATTCAAATTATTTATTGCTAAATAAAAATAAATAAATTATGAAGAAATATTTTTCTAATAAACACAATATTAGAACCCTCACATAATTTTCCTTATAGAAGAAATAATAAAAATTAAATGAGAAAGCAAAGATTGTATGAGAAGAGGACAAGTCCTTTTTAATTGGCCTCTCTATTACAAGTGCTACAATTTTATAAGTAAAATATAAGATGGAATGAAAAGTGAAGAATCCGATTTAGGATTTTAAGGTTCTAGTGTGACACGAGAAGGATTTAATATTTATTTATTTATTTTAAATTTTAAAGTTTGTTGATAATATTTTAAACATATTTTTTAAAAAGCTGTAGATTTTATTTTATCATTATTTTATAGGTTTTATGTATGTTTATATAAATGATTTTAAATTTGATGATTTCCACAACAAAATTTTGATAAGATTAAAGTAAAAATATTATTTGTTAGTCTAAAAAGTGTTTTTATCTATCTAGTTTACATTTATCTACTAAACCTATTCACATTATACTTAAACTCACTAGATGAAATTTTATATTTTTCTCTTGCCTTATAAGGATATTACATATATCCTCACACCTCTATCAAGTGTTTTACATTGTCATACCTTTTGGAGAGTTAGTCAATTATCTACTCCTACCTTCCTTTCTCTTTGTCTTACATATACAAGAAGCTCATTATATTATTTAATTCATTTTTATGTTATTTTTTGGATTTTCCTTTTGCAAGTTCATTTGTGGAAGTCATTAGATTTTATATTTTTTTATTACTACTCCAACATGGTATCAAAGCCATAAGTAGTAAGTCCCTTCCAATCTCTATTGAATCCCACACTTAACCCTATCATCATTGCATTGTAGAGTCAAACAAACATCATTGTTGAGTTTAGAAGGCATGAGAAAGCTAAAATTTCCTATCATTTTATCATTCTTTGATAATAAAAAAAATGTTTTTTCTACTTGCACTATAAATTTTTTTGTATGATTGTACATGTACAAGAAAATTATTTTATAAAATCCCCATATTTCCCAAACTAGTATTTTTGGGGAATTTTTTCACATTGACATTTTTTTTGAATTATTTATCAATTCATGAAATATATTTCTTGGATTTCTAGTTTAGATTTGTTTTATTTTGTAACTCAATTTGGTAGATTCCTAGTGTAGGATTTGGATTTTTTCACAATTCAAAGGGTAGATCCTTGATCTATATTTTGATTTTATTTTTTCATGGCATAATTTTAAGGTTCTAGGAACCAATGAATAATTTTTTATTTTTTTTAGGTTATGCACCAAGTTCTCATTCAATTTTGTATCAAACACCTAATTTATACACTATTGAATTTTTAATTGAGTTTATATCACAACCCTCACCTCTACACCATAACTTTTTCAATTGAACTTGTAACATATCCCTCAACCTCTATGTCACTAAGATATTTCCTAAAAATTTGACTCTAAAGCATGACTAAAACTAATAAAAAACTCTAGGATTTGAAGGATTTGAATTCTAGTACAAATTATGAAGTCCAAAGTACTGCAAAACCATAAAGTTTGAATTTTTATAAAGCCTCAAAATATAAACTATAAAAAAAACCTAACCTCAAAACTATTGTGGAATTTTAGACTCTAATACAAGTTTCTAGGACTCCAAATCTATCTAGACTTCCATAATTTGAGGAATATCTCTAATGCTTTGGCCTCCACAACATTTTTTTAGCATCTCAAAGATCTAAAATATGAGGCATCTCTACAAAACACTAGTTCTTTATAGAATTTAGAATTCTAAACACTAGAGAATATTTGTAGAACCTTCGTTTGTTTGAAATCCTTGAAATTTTGTAGCCTCTAGAATTTCAAACTTTTAAACATCTTTGCAGACTTCCAGAATCTATCACAACATTATCTAGACTTTTTCAGCACCGCCACAACACCAAGTCATGTGTAATACTCATAAATGCGTATTTTTTTTCTTCTTGATATAACTTTGGAATATGTAGTTATTTTTAAATTCTTATAAGTTTTTGGAAATTTCTGATCACTCTTCTATCATGTGATTATTTTTGCCTCATCTTAATTTATTTTTTCAAGATTTTCTTCCAAACTTTAATTATGCACTTTTTTGATATTTTATTGACAAGGTATAATTTTAACCTTAATATTAAAATTAAGCAAAAAAAATCAAAATTTATCAAAAATAACGAGTATTGTAATGATAAATGTTTATGCTTTTTTTTTTAATTTGTCTTGGATAGTTTATTTTCCAAAAAAAAAAGTAAATCCAACACATGCCTTCTTATGGTCAGCTCACGGCATAAACTTAAATCATCATTTTTTAGACACTTGTAAGAACTCTACAATAGCATATTTATTTTTAAATTCACTAAGATAAAATTTCAAATTTGACTTGTGCTCCTTAGGGGAAAAATTTTCATATCATATTAATGCTCTTTTTGTACTTGCACTATTTTATAAAGTATCATCAATGGTTGTGTATGAGACTTAGTTTTGCTATCTAAAAAAATTAGTGAGTGTTTCTCCATGAAAATGAAGACCACAAGAGATTTTATCCTCATACACATGTGCACTATTTTGCACCCTTTTTTATTACTTGTACATAATATCAAATCAGAGTTGCTACTAGAGATTCTTTTTGCATATTTTTATACCACATTTTAATTGATCTACCAATGCACCTCTCCCTTTTAATCATTTTAGGAATGTCATCCCACATAATTATGCTAATGATTACTTAGCTTTATTGAATCAATGGAAGGAAACTAGCACACCTTATTTAGTTGATCAATATTTGGGGATCTAGGTACTTATGTAAAGTATCCACATGAAAATTTAGTAGTTTATGAGATCCTCAATGTATTTTAGTATCTCCCCTTGATCATAAGTATTAGTTGCATTTTATAGTATCTCCTTGATCATCTAGTATCATGTATTTTTAGTATCTCCCTTAAATTATGGTATCTAGTTGTATTTTTTAGTATCTCCTTGATCATAATTATCAGTTGTATTTTTATGGTATCTCCTTGATCATGGTATCATGTATTTTTCAAAGTTTCAAAAAGGTATTTTTTTGATATAATACATAAATGGTTGAGTGAGTGTACTTGAGGTCCACTTGTGTGATGTTTTGTGTACCTCTCTTATCTAATCTAAATTCATTGGAAGATTAATTTATTCTAAGAGAGGAAATAAAATATGAATTAAAGATTACAACTTCTACATGCTTCAAGAGTTCTTTGTGTTCTTACCTTTCAAGGATAACCTTTGAAAAGGTTTGTTTAGATAAAATTTCAAAACTATGTCACACTTTTATAAAGGAAATGGGAAACACAATGTTTTTTAAACTTGGACCACCTAAAAGTGATATTTATGTTTTCATTTTACAAATAATATAAACTAATGAAATGTAGAACTTTTAATGTAGTTTATGTTCATAATTTTTTGATCTTTTTAAAAATTAATTTGCTATATTTGTATAAATATAATAAAATTATATTAATTATTACATTTTTTGAAAAAGGTGAGGTCAATGGGGTGTCACAAAATGTATAAAAATTATTTATTTCCCATTTAGATAACTTTAAAATCTAGTCCCATGGAGAAAAAAACTCTTTATGAACATATTTTTTAATAATTTGTCTACTTGTTTTATTATTTTTATGTGTGCTCTTGATTTTGGGTTTTTCCTTGTGTTTATTTTGAGTATTTTTTCTTCTTATCAAAATTTTGGAGTTAATCACCCTTGCATGATTGTAAAGGAATATTTTGAACTTTGATTTTGATTTTTCTCTATATATAATGGAGTTGTTGGGGCTTTGATGCATCACCCTCATCAAATTTTCAATTTTTCATCCCTACATGACCATAAATGCATATCAAATCTTTGATGCTTGGTATAGGATATGACATCACCCAACCTACTCATTAGCTCTAAATTATTATAAATTTTCACACATGTTCCATTTGACTTTTGTATTTCCTAGAACTTCATTTTTTCTTTTCCTTCATTTTTTATGTGTTCTTGAGCTCTAGCAATTTCCCTATCATTTTTAGTGTCCCTATGAGTATTTTCTCATCCTTGGTGGGAGATGTCTAGCACTCAAGGTTTAGATTACTAGTTCATTTTTTTTCTATGCATGGGTTATATTTTTGCATCATGCCTCAATAGTCATTTTCCACACCATTAAATAGGTAGGGTTTCTTCTCAATGGTATTTTAGTTTTTTCTTTTATTTTATTTACTACTTGTTTGGTCATATTTTGTGTATTTTGGAATAATAGGGAACTTGGTATCATTTTCTATTTATCCTTTTAGTTTTGGATCTAGTTGTACTTATCGTCTTCCTCTTTCAACAAATCCATAATTTTTTGGTTAAATGTCAAAATTTGGGATTATTTTTTTCCCTCATAGTATCATGTTGATGTGATGCTCCTATAAGTATTGGTTCTTAGAATTGGAATTTCAAGGTTTATCTTGTCCATAATTTTTGGGATTGGTTTCATCAAATCCCAATGCACGACTCTCATACTCTGAGTTTATCACCTCTTTTTGTATTTGAGGTTTCAACCATCTATTTTTGGGTGATAGTGTAGTAGTATATCAAAATTATGATCCCTAATCATCTAAGGATATATTATTCATCAAAATCATGAGTTCAATCATACCCATTAAAGGTATCCACAATCCCAAATGCCCACTATTTTAACTTGTTCTCTTTTCAAAGTCAAAGATGCAATCTTGTCCATGTCAATATGTATTTAAAGGTTTTGGTTAGAGACATTACTGATCCCCAAACCATGATAATTTATACCAATAAATTTTATATGGGTTTGTGAGTGATGTTGTGTCAATATGTTTTTTTAGGAAAATAAGGTTTTTTGGACTTGTTTAATAATATGTTCCAATTATCCTTTCAAGCATTTCAATTTTTTTTAATCATCTATACTCCAAACAAGAATCATTTCAATATATCAAACTCTAATTTATCAAAAGTTTTACATTGATATCTGTACACTTAGTGGCGGGAATTGTGTTGTAACTCTGATGATATTGTTGCAAGTATGAGTAGCTGGTGTTGTCATTGATTTCAACAAGTTTGGGGGATAATTTTGTAGGGTTATGTTTGTGTTGTCATTGATGATTGTTGATGGTTAAGAATCTGTGTTGATGCTTTGATTAGTTTCATTATGTTGTCATTAGTAAGTGCTACCGGTGTCAACCTCTAGTGTTGTTTTGATAAGATTCTATGGATGCATAGTTCAATTGAAATTGGTTTAGTGGTGATGAGAAGTGTTGAAGATGATGAGTATATATCTCTGGTGCTTGGTTTCCAAGTGCTTTTGAGAAAATTTGAATAAACAAGGAAACAATGTGTTGTAGAGGTGTTCAGGTATATAGTGTGGTATTCAAGTTTTTCTCCGCATTTCTTTTGTATTAAAGATATGCCTATGTGGTTTAGATATGTTGGTCAGAGGTGTTCATAGGTGTTACATCCATATTTTATTAGTTTGGATCATTGTACAGAAGAAGTTGTTCTCACTAGTGTGCGAACTATGTTGCAATGATGTTTGGGGAGAAATGGTTTTTCTCTGCATTTCTCTACAATTTGGTTTCTAGTCTTGTGGTTCTAGAAGTGTGTTGATAATGATCATATCTACCTTTAGTCAAATTTGTTTGTGGTTTGGTGCTTAAAAAGTTGGTTTCTTGAGTTACAAAGTATGGAAGGTTGTTTGAGTGGACTAGGTGTGTACATTCTTCAAGTGAAAGTTTTTTGAAGGAATTTTTTGGATTTTAAGGTGTTTGTGGAATATTCGAGATTGTATTCAAGTGTTTTGTGTGGTTCATGAGTCATCTTTAGATTTGAGGAATCGTGTACTTAAATATTAATGGTGTTTACATAGGTTTGAATGACCTTTGGTGTTTACACTAATTTTGGATTTTCTTTGGTGATTGTGGAAGGGTGGTGTGGTGTATATGTATGATTTGTGTCCGAGCTAAGATGTGGAATGGTTCACTTTCATTCCTTTCCACTGTAGGAATGATTAGTGTTGATCTAATTTAAATTTTCATTATTGAGGTGCATATCCAACCTTGGAGAATGTTTTCAATGTTGAAGAAGGTATAAATAAGTGATGAGTTGATGGATAATTATGTTGTGAAGTGTGTGATACAAATTGTATAGATGTGAAGTGTGAATTTGTGAAGTGCATTGTGAGCTTAATGAGTTAGACCACTAGAAGCAATGAGCAGAAGGTGTCTACAATCTTTAGAGAGACTAAAAATGTGTTGGTGATGTTGTGGTGGATCTTTTTTGTTGCATTAAGATAGATTTCTTATTGTAACACTCTTCTTTCTTCTTTTTTTTGTAATCTGGTAGTGAGCCTTTAGTAGTGAGCCCTTCTTTCTTTTGGGCAGTGAGCCCTTCGACAATGAGCATATTGTACTTTAGTGTTGCAATTACTTTATATTGTGAGCTAATCCTCACTGTAGTTTTTCCCTTCTTGGTATTTCCACATAAATATGGTTTTGTATTATGCATGGTGTTGTTGTGTTTTAGTTTTCTATTATTTTCTTTCATGCTAAATCATTATAATAGATTAAGGGT
>VDFB02000007.1:184547518-184857945 GCA_007258455.2 Sequoia sempervirens
GACATGAGTCCTCTAAAATATCATAAAAAAATATTATCATTTTAAAATATTATCATTTTATTATGGTTAGGGTGGTCAGACAAACACCTACTTCTGAATTTTTTCCTGAAATTTAAGTAATACTGCATTGAAATTTTAAATTTTCACCAAATAGATTTTGTTTTTAAAAAAATAAACCTAGTAGTTTAGAAACTACATTCAATTACCCACAGAATCTATTCTTACATGTTTTTGAAATAATATAGATAACTTATTCAAATTTTTACATCAAGTTGCCTAACTCTAATTGTTCTGAATTTTCATTGCCACTTAAGGGCTTGTTTGTCATACCATGATCCTGCACATACCCCCTAGTTATTTAATTAAATATCCTAATCTCACCCCTTTCATTAAATAAATTAATTATTTAATGCTAAATATTAAATTCCTCTAAAAGGGAATATTCTCATGGAATATTCCTACCCCTTTGCACATTAAAAATTTGTTTTAATTAAATAAATGCTAATTTTCCTTATCCACTTGGGTAAACCCATAAAAAATGGTTTACAAATTTTTGAATGAGGAAGGAAAACTTGTAAAAAATGACCCCATGCCAAAAAATTTCATTCTACGGGTTCGAACAAACCAAAAAAGGGTTCGGTTGAACCAGGGTTTGAGCAAACCCATTTAATGCATGCACAAAAAAAATAAATGAAAAACCCTTTTGGGAAGGGGGTTTGCTAGAACCCCCCTTTTCCCTGTTTTTTGACCTTGTTCACAAAAAAAACCTAAATTTTTACGCTTCGAAGCTCAGGTTGAGGATGAAAATGGAGGAATATTCACAAACCCAACTGGAATCAAGTAGTCCTCGGAACAACCTATCCAACGAATATAATTTTAATATGTTTTGGTTTTATTATGTATTTGTTTTTTTAGTTTTATTAAACATAGGTTTTTCATCGAAAATGAAGGTCTCTATTCTGCACATGTGGAAACATAGAAAATTATCAATTGTTTTTTTTGAAAAATATGAGTGCCCTAGATATTGAATTCCTTGATCCAAAAAAAATAAAAATGAATTTTGATATTTACAAAAAGAGTTACGCATTATACGGTCGCACTATGTCTGAATTGTAATTGGTTTGACTTCAAAACTTGATTAAAGAAAAAATATTCAATAAAAAAATATCTAACCAAATGGAAGCAATAGATATTGGAGTTACAAATCTAAATTTGAAAGAATTAGAATTTCATCCTTCATGGAAAAAAAGTTGTGTTATACGGTGTGTGTCACTTTTTAAAAATGTTGTTTTTTGAAAAGAACTAGTTTTCATGGGAGATGGAAAAAGAAGTACAATATGATTCCAAAAATTTTGAATTTTCTTTTTTTAGAATCTACAAACAAAATGTGATGAGACTCTAGTTTACATCATCTTCAAATTCCTCACGGTTTAGCCACTATAGGTGCCCAAATGTGAAGATTTAGTTAAAAAGAATAATTTTAGTGTCCAGTTTGGCCAAAAATTGTAAACCACTATTGTGGGATCACCCACTTGCATGAGAATATTCTTTGAGAACATTCCCCCCTTTCACTCATTCAAAAAAAGGGAATATTCTTCCCTGTAACAAACTTTCAACAAACTTCCTGAGCAAGTTTTGAAAGTGTGCTTCTTTGCATGACTGTGAGCCCTTGATTAAATATCAACTTGCATTCTCAACCCTCGATGGGAATCCATGATCCATTCTTCCATATTCTTTCCATCATGACCATTGATTGATTCTTTCAATCTTGACCATCAATTTCTTTTTGTGTATTCTATAAATAGACCTTGCATCTATTGAATAGGGATCCATCTTTTTAATAGTAAACTTATGCTATTAAAAATCACACTCATCTTGCATACATTTAGCTTTTTAATTTAAAATCTTGATCATAGTAGCTTAAAGCATCCATTAATGGCTTCCATGGTAACTTAGTTACATCCATTTAGTATATTTTGGAATTATGATTTGCATCTTTAAATCTTGCATACATTTAGAATAGATTTACACACATATACAACATACATCTTAGCTGCCATCATGTTAATTTATCTTTCATCACGTTTTCATTCATCCTTTTCATTAGTTTCCATCAATTTTAATCAATAAAATCGATTGGAAAGGCTCATATTATCCAAGGGATTGGGAAAGGATTGCAATTCCACATCAATGTGACACCACTCCCCCAATAGGATAAGTTTCAATTTCTTAGAATAGATGTTTATTAAGCTTTCATGTTTTTAGCATGTTAGATTAATGGTTTCTTCATCTTTGTTTACATTGAATATCTTATTGGGATTGATGCTTAGTGGATTAAATATGATTTGAATCCATATGGATGAATTGTAGTTAACCTATATGATGTCATTGGTCACAAGAATATAAAGATAAAGATAGGAAGTAATAGAGATAGATAAATATTGTTGTAAAGATGACTTTCGTTGCACCAAAAGATCAACTTGTTAATGCTCGATACTACTACTAGAGTTAATGGATCCATGGGAAGTGGTTAAGCCATGTCATGAACCCAAGCAATGTGCTACACATCACAAGGAGACCAAGGGTGCACACTTTGCAACAATCCCCCCAGTGCAAGCAAGGGGTTTGAACCCATGACCCAAGCTCTGATACCAATTGTTGCAAAGACAATTGTCATTGCACCAAAAGATCAACATGTTAATGCTTGATACAATCACCAAAGTTAATGGATCCATGGGAGGCGGTTAATCCATGTCACAAACCCGAGTGATGTGTTGCACATCACAAGGAGACCAAGGGCACACACCTTGTAACAAAGACATCACCAAGTATTAGAGAGATATGTATAAAGAGGGGGAGAGAGATGGAGAGGGGAATGATATATAGATAGATATAGAGATAAAGATAAGTAGGGAGAAATAAGGAATGTGCATGTATATGAGTGAGAGATATATATGGAGAGAGATAGAGAGGTAGATGTATATAAATAGATAGAGAGGAAGGATAAATAGATAGAGGGAGGGAGAGGGAGGTAAAAAAATAGAGATAGGAGAGAGAAATAAAGACTTAATCTCTCTCTTCCTCTCTCCACCATATCTCTCTTCCCTTATGTATTTCTCTATCTCTATATAACTTTTATCTCTCCCCCTTTTCTCTTTCCATTTCTTTTTTCCTTTATTTAGATCATATTTATCCCCTCTCTCGATCAATAAAGCTAATAGATTTTTAAATGTTAATTTATTTTGTACTATAAAAATATATTATATATTATATCTAATTTACTTTGTATTATACAATAAAATATATAATAATATTTAAATATAATATTAGTTTAAAAATGAATTCAATAACTTATCTCTCCCTCTCTCCAACTCCCTCTTTATCCCTCTCTCTCTCATCTCTTTCTACCCCTCTCTCACTATCTATCTATTAAAATTTCTCCCCCTCTATTTCTCTTTCTTTTCCCTTCTCTCTCTCCTATTAAAATTTTAGATTTTTTATGTGTTGTTTTGATGTGCACTATATTAAAATATATTAATTATTTTAATCATAGTAATTTATACATGTATATTTAATAATTTTCATTAGAGAATATAATATATAAAAATAATATATTGTATATCTATAATATAGTATATTATATTTATGCTACTGTAATTTGTATATATTAATATTGATGTAATTTATTATAATAATTATTATATTATATGTAATTTAATTTATATTATTCAAAATATATTATATTTAAATATAATAATAATAACTACTTAAGATACTTAACATCATTTTTAAGCTACTAAATAACTATCAATGATTGAAAATTATGGAGAAGGATGCAAGACAACTAAAATGATCTCAACCATCAAATTTTCTAAATATTAAAAAATATAATATATAATTAAGGAAAAAACAACTACATTCTTATCTAGTCTTAGCTTTAAATTAAGAAAAGATAGGATAAGAATTGTTTTTTTCTTTTAAACTTTTAAAATTTAGATTTTTAGATAAACAATAATGTTTTTAATAAATAGATATATTTTTTAAATAATAATATTGATAATAATAAATCAATTGATAAATTACAAATTGACATTTTATCTTTTAAATAGGGTTTCATTTTATTTTTAATTTTAAAGTTTGGTGTTACTCTACATATATAAAAGTTAGAATTTTACTTTTAACAATTTTAATATAGTTTATATTTATTTTTAATATTTTATTTGAAATACAGTTTTAGTTTTTAAAATATAATTTATTTAATAATATTTTTTTATTTGTCAAGATTGAGTTTATGTTAATATTGTTTGTGATATATTAATTATATTTTTTAGATGCATATTAATTATATTTAATAATATTTTTTTATTTGTTAATATTGAGTTTATGTTAATATTGTTTGTAATATATTAATTATATTTTTTAGATACATATTTTATTAATATTTCAATTATAATACATTAAAAAATAGTTTTACTTTTTAATTTAATCATTTATTAACTTTTTTTAGACTCTAGGAATCAGGTAGCCCCTCCTATAAACTGCAGTGCACCTAGTGAATGGGGAGAGACTAGACTTCGTGACCTCTTGTCCAATCCAGCTAGGTCCCCCACCCTTAATCATTTAAATGAACTTAATAAGTTTATTATTTGTTATTAATTTTTTAAAATTAATATGTTTATTAATATTTAGATTTTGATATATTTTGACTTTCCATTTAGTTTGTTTTATTTTATTTTTTAATTTAGATTTAAGTTTGAAATTTATTTTTATTATTTATATCTTTTTATGAAATTACAAATAATAATTAAAAAATATTAGAATTAATTTAATTTACAATTAGTTATCTTATTAAAACTTTAATTATTGTAGAATAATTCTATTTTAGATTTTTGTTATAATTTATATAATAAAATGAATTTCAAACTAAAAATATAATAAAATTTATAGAGTGAGAGAGAGAGGTAACTTTTGATTAGTCGTTTCATGCCAACAATCCAAGGATAGCACATCCTAGGGAGTTATGCTTAGGGTTGCATGCCATTTGGTTAAGGATATGATAATTCACCTTTAAAACCTCTTCAATGTGCCCATTGCACACTTAGGAGGAAAATAGATAGAGAGAGAAAGAGAGAAAATAAAGAGAGAGAAATAGAGAAATGGAGAGGGATACAAAGAGATTAAAAGAGAGATAGAGATACAAAAATAGAGACCTATAGATATAAAGGAATAAATATGGAGAGAGGAAGAGACATGAAGAGAGATAAAGAAAGAGAAAGAGGAAAATAGAGAAGAGGAGAGACATAGATAGATATAGTCACATAAAGAGAGATAGAGATAGATAGATAGATAGATAAAGAGAAATAGGAGACAAAAATATATATAGAGGTTGAGAGATCAAGAGATAAAGAGGGAAGGGGGGAAAGAGGAGGGAGATAAATATGGATAGAAAAAAATAATAAGGGGAAAAAGAATCGAGAGGGAAATAGACAGAGAGAAGAAAATAGAGAAAGATAGATAGAGGAAGAGAGAAGGGAAGGAAAATATAGAGAGAAATAGGGGAGAGAGAGGAAGAGAGAGATTGAGAGATAATAAAAAATATAGAGGGAGACAAAAATATATAAAGATCTATCTCTCTTTCTCTTCCCATATCTCTATGATATCTCCCCATTTGTACTTCTCCCTATCTCTCTATATATATCTCCCTCTCTCTACCTCTCTATATAACTTCCTATCTCTATCTTTCTATCCCTCCATCTATCCCTCTCTCATTCTCTCCCTCTCTCTTTGTATCCCCCTATTTCTATCTCTATTTCTCTCTCCCTCTCTCCATCTCCATCTCTCTCCCTATCTCTATCTCCTTACCTCTACTTATATCCCTTTCTCTCTTTTCCCTCTATCTTTCCCACTATATATCTCTCTATCCATATCTCTCCCTCTCTCCTTATCACTCTCTTTCTATATTTATCAACTTCTTTATCCTCCCTCCCTCTCTATCTATTTATATATATCTTTCTATCTCTCCCCCTCTCTCTATCTCTCTCCCTCTCTATTAATTTTCTATATCACCTAGACTTTATCTCTCACTAGATTATCCTCTCTATTTCTATCTTTACATCTCTTCCTCTTCTATCTATTTATAACTCATTATCTCTCTCTCTCTCTCTCTCTCTCTCTCTCTTATTTACTCCATCTCTCCCTCCATCTCTCCTACTCTCTCTACCTTTCTCTATATATCCCTTCCTATATCTTTATACTTCTCTCCATCTCCCCCTCTTTCATTGACTCCCTCTTTCTATCTCTATCTGTCCCTATCCCTCTTCCTCTCTCCTTTCAGCTCTCTATTTATATTTATCTCTGTTTATCTGTCTTTGTCTTTTCTCTCTCTCCCTCTCTATCTTTCCCAATTTATATTTATCTCTCTATCTCTCCTTTAGATCCCTATTTTCCCTCTCCCTCTCCCTATCACTTCCTCTTTCTATATCTCTCTAATTCTCTCTCCTATCTCTATTTCTCTCCCTCCATCAACCTCCCTCTCTATCTATTTATACATATCTATCTCCATCTCTATCTCTCTCCATATCTCTCTTACTCATACACACACACACACTCCTTGTTTCTCTCTCCCTATCTCTAGCTCTATCTCTCCATGTATTTAAATTCTTACATATCTTTCTCTATCTCTATCTCATTATATATCCATCTCTCTTCACCCCTATATCTTTCCCTCTCTCTACGAGCCTCTATATATATCAATTCCTATCTCTATATTAATATTTCTATCTCTCCATCTCTCATTCTCTCCCTCTCTCCCACTCTCTATATATTTATCTCTTCTAGATCTATATCTATCCCTTTCTCCTCTCTCTTTCTCTCTCTCTCTCTCTCTCTCTCTCTCTCTCTCTCTCCATATCCCTCTCCTCCATCTCCATCACCATTTCCATCTCCATCTCTATCTCCTTACCCCCCCTCTCTCCCCCCCCTCATATCTTTTCCTCTTTCTGTCCACATATCTCCATCTCTCTCTCTCTCTCCCTCTCTCCCTCTTTCAAACATATCATTATCCTATTGATAATGGAGCCTTATTATCTTCCAAATTCAAATGTTTTTTTTAGTTGTGTTCGAATCCCTGTAAGTAGATGCATATCTCATTTGAAGCTATCACTTCTCCATTGAGAACTTTGTTGCACAAACAAAGTCATTTTTTAAATAGCCTACCAATTGACCTCATGTATATGACACAAATGTATGTAAATAATAAACCAAAAAATTCCCTAATTGACCATTCACACTTCTTTGGTGTACCCATTGCACACCAAGGTGCGATTGCTAGTATAATTTAAATATAATATATATAATTATATGATATACAATATTTTAATATAATTATTAAAAGAATTAAAAGAATTATATAATATAAATTATTATTAGTTGATCTAGGCTATATATAGTGTGAGATTTGTGCCTAAAATAAGTCTCCTACAAACTACTATTGAGTCATTGAAAAATAACTTTTAGTTGTCATTTAATGGTAAACTAGTTGCCATTTAATGGTAAAAGCCTCCAAAATCTCACTTATCACGTAAAAATAAGATAAATATTGATTTTCCAACTAGATGAGAACATTCTTTTTCTAAATTTGCAATATGAATCAACTTCATTTTTATCATCAAAGAATTCTGAAAATTGAAACTTCACCTCTTTGTCAACTGCAACTCTTGCTTCACCTGTTGTCAATGCTATCCACTCCCTTTCAACTGCTGCAATTTGTAGTAACATGTCATCTTCTTCTTTATTTTTTGCTGCTCCTTCACTTTCCTTTACCTCTTCTACATACATATCAACATTAATAATTTCTTTACAAAACTCAAAAGGAGATAATACCTCTTTTTTTGCTACTACAACTTCTTTTCTTGTGCATGCAACTTAATTTTTCTTCTCTTTTATGTCTTCAACAAGATGTACATCCACTGCTACCTCTTTATTTCTCCATTTTTTTGGTGTGCTTCTTTTTTTTCTTCCTTTCTTGGAACTACAAATGTGTGGGTTGCTCCTACATGTCTTTCTATCCATGCTCTTTCCATCACAGAGTTGCAACATTACACTTCTACATAATTCTTTTTGTTGTCCTCTTTGCCAAACCTCTGATTTTTCTCTTCTATAACTTGCTTCTTCATTCCCAAGCTTTCCTCAAGGGAATCCAATCTCACTTCTATCTTCTTCAACTCTACAATGAGCTTATTTTCTCTCACCTTTTCCCAATACTCTTCCCAAAATAATATTCTCACGGGTCTTCCAATGACCCATCTCATCTTCTTTTTCACAGTCATTTTTATAGACTCACAAGTCACTTTACAGTTACAAGTACTCCTTGCAACAACATCTCACTCACACAACTATCATCTACCCAAAAAAGACTCTAGAAGATGCTTCCTCTTCCCACCCTCTCTTAGTGGAGGAACTCTACATGTTCTACCCAACTTTATCTCTATTGGAGGATAGTAGTCATAGACATCTTTCATGCTTGCAACAAACATAAGTTCTCACAACACACACACACACACTCTCTCTCTTACAGCTTCACCACTTCAATCTTCACCAAAATAAGCTCCTGCAACAAACTCATACTCAACACATCTTGCAACCCAACAAGATCGACCCACTTTGATACCATTTGATGCAGTCAACAATTGAGAAACCAAAGAGGTTTGTCAATTGTTGCAACCTCCCTTCACAAAATCAACACTTGGGAAAATTTAAAATAAAAATCTAGCATAAAATATTTTATTACATTCAAGTCTACAAACTTAGAAAAAGTAAGCATTGCAATCCATATTAGAAACCCCATTTGCAACTACAATCAACTATAGGAAAGATTCAAATCTAGAATGCAAAAAACCTACAGGAAAGTTTCTAAAATCAGCTACAACTCCACAAACCCATCACTTTTTTCCATCATTGCTCCTTGATTATCATAAATCTTTTAAAATGCCTTCTGCATTAGGTGCACCTCATTCTCAGCTTTCTAAATCATTTTGAAATTCTCGATTTCATTCCCATATGAGAAAGTTATGCCCAATTTATTGAAACTGGGTCTCACAGTCATGACCCAGACAATCTCCTCCTCCCCCAAAATGCCAGTCAAACATCCAAATTGCTCGTTATTCCTTCTTGGACATGGGTAACCTCCCTCATTCATTTTTTTCTGAAAAAATCAATTCATTTTCCCCATTTTTCTTATCCACAATCCCACTCCACTACCTCTTTTTCTAGCACCTACAACTCTTATCATTATTTCATTGCATTTTTTTTTTTAAATGTATTATGGAGTTATGTTAGGTGCCAATAATATCTCCCTCATGCTTGGGTGTGGATTTTGTAACTCTCAATATTTTCATTAATCCACACCTCCCAACACTTCCAATTTGAATTGGAATTAAATTCAAATTCACCCAAAAGATTTTTTTACATTTGAGATCTTAAAATAATTGAAATTGTTGCTTGCAAGATGCCACCAACAAACTAAAATAAAAAAATCAAAATGAAAATTTAAATTAAATATGTTTTCAGGGATGCAAGATATCTTGGTACCCCTAGATGCTCCTACATCAAATTGGAAGACTTAGATTATTGGTAGTAAAGAAAATGTAGGGAATGATCCAATAAAGGATGTTGAAAAAAACTCTAATATAATAAAAAAACTGAAACACTTAAAGTCAAAACATCATACAAGAATACAAGGCCAAAGGAATATAAGTTAAGGAAATAAAGGTTATAAAGGATATTCCAAGTATTTACAATCTTAGTCTAGATCATACCAGCTCCAATATGTTATTTTTTTCTAAGACTAACCCTAGGGAAAATAAATATGACGAAGGATTAGTCTTAGATAAGAGTGGTACAAATCGATGGAACTTTAATAATGTAACTAATCCCACTATGCATCATTTTCCTAACTCTAGTCCTAGATAGAAGGAAAATGCCTAGGTGTTATTCTTAGAAAAAATAAATCATAGTGGCTCTATCCAAGTTGAAAAGAGCATATGGAATGAAAAGGAGGATCCAAAACGGGTAATAATATGGTATTTGAGTAATTAGGAGAACATAGAGAGAAAAATGTTTCTCAAATCATATGAATCCCCCTATCTAGTGGGAACAATTTACCAAAGAAAGAGGGAGACCTAACTCTAGTAAATGGATGGGTAAAAATAAAAAATAAAAAAATTAAGACAAAGTAGTAAAGAAGAGGGGAGCCTTGCCCAAAGAGGAAAGGTAAATAAGATAGATTTCCTAAATTATTTGATAGAATTAGGAACACTAAGGATGAATCTCAAATGATGAATATAATGATATTTAACTGCACCAATTGGAATGTTAGGGGATGTGAATCCCTTGATAGGAAATACATTGTTAAGAGATATCTAAACCTTGACAAGTTCAAAGATGTTGTCTTGTTACAAGAAGTAAAGGTTGTAGATTTTACTCTTGAAACTAATCTCAAATTTACATGGAAAGAGTCTTCCCAATTTTATACTAAGCATGCAAGAGGTAAGGGGGCTCTACCATTTTGTTATCTAGTAGGTGGGCTCAATTTGTGACTGATTATGGAGAGAGAGATATGGAGAGAGATAGATAGGTAAATGTATATTTATTTAAATAGATAGAGCTTAGAAGGGATAAATAGATATAGATGGAGGGAGAGGGAGTCAAAGAAATAGAGAGGAGAGAGAAGTAGAGACTCAATCTCTCTCGGAATCTCTCCACCCTATTTCTCTTCCCTTATGTCTTTCTCTATTTCTCTATCGCTTTTCTCTCTCCCCCTTTTCTCTCTCCATTTCTTTGTTCCTTTATTTAGATCATATTTATCCCCTCTCTTGGTTAATAAAGCTAATATATTTTTAAATGTTAATTTAGTTTCAAGGACTATAAAAATATATTATATATTATATATAATACTTTGTATTGTAGAATAAAATATATAATAACATTTAGATATAATATAGTTTAAAAATGAATTTGATAATGTATCTCTCCCTCTCTCTCCCACTCCCTCTTTATCCCTCAATCTCTCTAGCTCTAATCCTCTTGTCTCTATCTAACTATTTTTCTCTCTCATTTTTATCTCTTTCTACCCCTCTCTCTCACTATCTATCTATCAAAATCTTTCTCTTTCTCTCATTCTCTATCTTTTGAGTTTCTCTCTCTCTCTATATACCTATCTCTATATATAATTGTCTCCCGCTCTATCTCTTTCTTTTTCCTTCTCTTGTTCTCTCTCCTATTAAAATTTTAGTTTTTTACATGATATTTTAATGTGCACTATATTAAAATATATTAATTATTAATTATAGTAATTTACACATGTATATTTAATAATTTTCTTTAGAGAATATGATATATTATAATAATATAATATATATCTATTATATAGTATATTATATTTATGCTATTTTAATTTGTATATATAATTTAATATTAATGTAATTTATATATAATAATAATTATATATTATATAATTTAATTTATATTATTTAATATATATTTTACTTTAAATATAATAATAATAATTACTTAAGATACTTAACAAAAATTTTAAGCTACTAAATAAATAAATATTAATCTAATTATAAATATATAAATTATAGTTTATTATATAATTTAAATATAATATATAATAATATGATATATACAATATTTAATATAATACAATAGTTTTTTGGGGGACAATGGTTATATATTTTCAATAATGTTGGTGTAATGTAGCTACATATAGTGTGAGATTTGAGCTTGGAATAAGTCTCTAGTCATCGAAAACAAGTTTTAGCTCCCGTTTAATGGTAAACCAGTTGTCATTTAATGGTAAAAGCCTACAAAATCTCACTTATCATGTAAAAGCCAGATACATATTGATTTTCTGACTAGATGGGAACATTCTATTTCTATTTACAATATTTTTTGTCAATTTGATGGAATTTTTTCTTTTCATTTGCATTTCTTTGTTTTAAATTTGTATGCAAATATTTCAAAATTAGAGGAAAAAATTTAGTTTTGTCTAAGTTTATCTTATTCCATTAAATTTAGCACTTATTATTAATTGTTTAATCTAAGCCACATACAACTAGAATTTGTAGCAATGGCATCAATACACACCCATGCACAAACACATACTCTCTAACATATTAACGTACATATAGTTTCCTATTAGCGTAATCGTTGAACCTCCCATGCACAAACACATATTCTCTAACATATTAACATACATATAGTTTTCTATTGGCGTAATCCTTGAACGTCCTTTAGGTGCAAGTGCTAGTTGCAATATAAGCAGCCGATAAGCTACATATAGTGTGATATTTGAGCCTAAAATAAGTCTCACACCTACAAACCACTGTTGAGTAGTCGAAAAACAAGTTTTAGCTTCCGTTTAATGGTAAAAGCCTCCAAAATATCATGTAAAAGCCTCCAAAATCTCACTTATTATATAAAATACAGATAAATATTGATTTGACAACCGGATGGGAACATTCTATTAACTTTCTTTTTTCATTTGTATTGCTTTATGTTTTAAATGTGTATGCAAATATTCCATAATCATATAATACTTAATTTCTTTAAGGAAAAAATCTAGATTTGTCTAAGATTATTTCATTCCATTATTTAGCACTTATTATTAATTGTTTAATCCAGCCACATGCAACTAGAATTTGCAACAAGTCCATGCACAAACACATACTCTCTAACATATTAACATACATATAGTTTTCTATTGGCGTAATTATTGAACTTCCTTCAGATGCAAGCACTAGCTTTATATATATATATACATTTTACATTTTATAATATGTTAGGTTATAATTTAATACTAATATACAATATATATTTTCAAACCCAAAATCATGACCACAAAGTGAAGAGAAAGCCTTTGAATTGAGAGGGAGATATACCTGGCCATAAAAATATATGTATTATGGGATAAAGTATCTCGAGCTTTTGAAAAGTTTGCACCTGAGGAGAAATCAAGGAAGGTGGAGCAAACTTATGATTCTGCCAACGTGAAAACAGTAAGTAAAAAAGGCGAACAAAATGAACTCGATGAAGCTCACATAGAAAATCAAGGAAGGTGGAGCAAACTTACGATTCCTCAACATGAAAATAGTAAGTAAAAAATATGAACAAAATGAACTCGATGAAGCTCACACAAAAACGCCTTGTACGGAAGTAGACAAAATGATGATAAACTTGAAATTTTAATCATCATTAAAATAAATAAATTTAATTATATATTTAAAACGATAGCATAAAATTTAATATAAAGAAAAAAAAACTATTATTATAAATATAAGTACTAGGAAACATTCAAAACATTTAGATATATAAAAATATTTTCGCCTTATTGGTTGGTTGAGTTTGATTTTGAGTTGATGACTAATAAATTTGGTAGTGCGAATAAGTTAAGATCAGGGACCCCGCGTGGGGCCCATGAAGTAGCGCAAACCTAATTATTAAAATCTGAAAGCATCATAAGTCAACATGCCTCTCTTATTAAAAGCTCAACAACCTTGTAAACTCCACCTACTTAGTTTCACAAGTGTTTATTATTGCATCCTGTGACGCCACCATTATTCTCATGGCTTACGTTTCCATGATCAGAACAATACGTACCTACTCAACAATGGCCGTTTGCCTAAATCACAGATAATGCTATTTTACAACTGATGAGTAGGGAATTTAAATGGGTTTGTCCAACCAGGCTTTTCTGTCCCGGCACATTTACCCAGTCATCTGATGTCATTGCAGGAGTAAGTTTTTATCCTGTTTAACAATGGCTGCTCTGTCTTCTCTGGGTTTTTTCACAAGACCAGAAACAGCAGGATTTCAGTCTGGTATGTTGTGGAATTTTGAGCCAAGTAGAGAACATTGGAGCAAGTTGAGGTTTGCTGATGTGTTCTTATATCCTCTTCTCTAATGGTTGCTTTAGATTTTCTGTGACAACAATAGCAGATGGAACTTTGAACTCAAAAAACATGCAGGCCGGACTGTTGGCAACACATAAAGTTGTGCTTGTGTGTTTCATGTATACCAACAATCAGAACAGGCAATAGTGTATATATATGTGTATGTGTATGTGTATGTATATGTGTATTTCATATGGAAGTTGTAAATAATATTATCTTATCCTCATCTTATTATCACTAATTATGTTTGAATCCTTCTTTGATTCAGGTATGTGAGTGTAGAGATGATCCATATGATTTCGATACCAATTGGTCTAAACCCTAAATTTTAAAATTTGAACATTACTATGTTTTACTTTAGTCATTAAGAGCCAACTAAGTGTTGTAGTTAAGGACAAACTCTAATTCATTTGAATAATCCAAAAGTTAGAAAAATAATATATTTGACCACATCTAGAATTCAATAGTAAAATGATAAAAAAAGATTGCATCAATATTACATCATCACCCTAGTACATCCAATTTATATTATATTTACTTAGGGTTCAAATTCACCCATGTTTGTGTATCCTTATTATATCTTGCTTGAGGTTTGAGTTTTCATTGAGTCATGTGTGTTTGATTCCACTGATCCACCCTTTGATTTTGTGGTTTCTCTATCATTTCACATGGATTTTCATAGACCATTGCCTTTAGATGATTGACATATATACCATGCTAATTATTATGTGTTTATATCTTTTGTGGCTACTTATCCTTCCATCTTTGATGCTCTAATGAATTTAAGACTATTGATGATGATGTATTTTTTTTTATGGAGAGTTTATTTTTTCATGTGTATGCATTCCTTGTCTTCATAGAGGGTATGTGCACGGAAATTGGGGACCAAAAGGGGGTCAAAAGTGGCAAGTTTTTTTGAAATCAATAAAAAATCATCTTGGATAAGAAATTAAAGATAACCACACTCAAAATTTGAAGATGTGACAAGAACAAGATTCATAATGCTCAAAATCTAGTTTATGAACTATTTTTATAAAAAAATGGTGGAGAATACGAGGTTCAAATAGGGGGAGCACACAAAGTGTCTTGCTTTTGTTAGAAATATATAAATGACATCCAATGTGCTCCCCATTAAATTATATATTTTTAAGTATTTCATAAATCATTTAAGTAGAAAATTAGCTAACATCACATAGTTTATGCTTGATTTTTCTATTAAATTTTTAATAAGAATTTTATTTTTTTATTAATTTTCAAAGTAGACACATCCTAAGAAATTAAAAGTTAAGTGTGCTCACCCTTATATTTTTAAAAATTGTTCAACATTCAATTTTTTTTGAATGTGTATAGAATAAAGTCTAGATTGTAAAAATATATTTTTTTTCAAATTTGGATGAAAGAATAAAAAATGATACAAAAATTACTATACATAGGGTTTTGAAAAAAGGATGAAGAAACTGACAAGAGAAACTGAAGATTAAAACCTTAACATATTTAAAACGTACAAAAAAAAAAATTTAGAAAGGGAATATAGAACTTGATGTTATTATGACATTCTTTTAGATCAAAATAAAAAATATACAAACTTTAAGGAGAACACACTCGACATTTAGTTATTTTTCTATATTTTACAAAAACATGTGTTTGGGCATTGATAAGCAAGTCCAACCCTTTAGGTTGGTTTCCGAAAGAAAATATATCCTTAAGAAATTGTAGTTTCCAAAGAAAGCTAAAATGTGAGCTCATTATAATGTGCTCACATTTTGGAAAACTTTTTTTTTCTTTTATGCTAGTAAAATGCAAGCATGTTATAACACACTCACATTTAATGCAAGAGCATTATAACACATTCACATTACAGGAAGAATGGACTAGAAAGTGCTTTTGGCCACTTTTTGGTCCCCCATCTTTGTGCATATAACCTAGATTTGGATGCACTATTTTGAATAATCTAGATTGATGCCTCTTTTTTGGATAAAAGAGAATTTTATTCAAAATAAATTAGACTCATTTGAATACATATTTTTGAATAATTTGGACTAATTCTCCACTTAAAATATAAATAAATAATACCTACTCCTAAAAAATGGATTGGTTATTATTGAAACTTTAAATATTTTGGACATGTTTCCCATAATATAGACTTATTATCCATAACATGAATTTCATAATATATGTTATATTTGTTGGGAAATTGTGTCTCAACCTTCCAATTACATTTAAGTTACTATTGATATATAAGGTACTGTTCATACGATGATGACGTGGGGGTGCGGGGGGTCCCCCCCCTCACGAGGGGCACTAGGGGGATCATCCCCTAACTGGGGGTTCAGGGGGTAGTGTGCCCCAACAAGGGCTTGGGGGCAACGCCCCTGGAAGCCAAATTTTATGTACACATTATTATTGTAAATTTGGACCATTCATCATTATGTCTGATATTTGATGATCGATATTTTTGTTGGCTTGAATTTTCCTAGAAGGAAACCCTATTTTATGAGGGCGTTGTATTACAGCTATGTATTGTGATGTATGCTGAGAGTTTGATAACGACTGTGTTACCTCTAGATCTCTAGTTGGTAATATTTGCTGGGAAAATGTGTCTCAACCTTGAAATTATATATGGTTTATTGGGTATGTGTAGGATCATCATGGAAAAAAGAGGCCCTTAAGTGGTGAAAAATTCAGAAAAATCAGAGTTAGGCAAATTGACGTAAAATTTTGAATAAGTTATCTATATTATTTCAAAAATATGTAAGAAAAGAATGTATAGAAAATTGAATGTAGTTTCTAAACTACTAGGTTTATTTAAAAAAAAAAATCTATTTGGTGAAAATTTGAAATTTCAATGTAGTAGTACTTAAATTTCAGGGAAAAAATAAGAAGTAGGTGTTTGTCTGACCACCCTAACCACAATAAAATGATAATATTTTTTTTAAAATTTTAGATATAAGTAGAGGACTCATGTCCCAATGTGATGCATATTTTTTGTAATTTTTTTCAAGTAAATGATTAATTATGAATTTTTTATTACAACTTTTAAAAAATATAAAAAATTCATATGTCTGACCACCTTAACTTGGTCAAAACTTAATGATTTTTTTTTTTAATCCTATAGGATGCGAAGCATAGAATGTGATGCATGTTTTGGATTCAAAAAATATGATACTATTTGAAAGATATAGATGTTTTTCAATCAGCCCATCAATTAGGACTTTAGTCATAATTTAAATAGAAAATGAATAATAATTATTCATTAAATTCAAAGTAAAGCATAATTTATATTGGTGGAAAGCTGAGAATCTCCTTTAAAAACTCTTTTTGTTTCATCACTTTTGGGTAAAAAAAAAGTCATCAGCCACATACCCCATCATATCGCCACTTTTTGGCCCATCATGATCCTGCACATACCCTATTGTTGATATGATGTATTTATATATATATTTCCTAGATACATCGATAGGTGTATACAATGGCAACAAAGAGAAAAATGTGAGTGTGTTAACTTTTTCAGGAAACTTCTAAAATAGACAACATACATTAAATAATGATATATTGTAAATCTGGACCATTAATTATTAGGTTTGAGATCTAATGGTGCATATTTTTTGGCATGTCTTGCCCTAGAATGTAAAGTCTCTATTTTATGAGGGCATCGTATTACGACTGCAGTATAAAGACGATGATGTATTCTGAGAGTCTAATAGCGGTCGTGTTGTCTCTTGATCTCTGAGTGGTGATACTCCTATGAGAAGCTTGCTCTACAAGTATATTGTAATCTTTATGATTTACTAAATAATATATTGGGAAGATTTTGTAGTGTGGGGTTTTTCTCCCAAAAGGGTTTTCCCCACTTAAATCATCATGTTGTGGTATGCATGATATTTGTGTTTATTTTTGTTTAAGTTTCTGTAACTATTAAAGATCTATAAAGTTTTGCATTATTCTCCTCTCAAGATTAGTGTAGTAATTTGTTCTGCTACCTTAGCTTCCTTACAAGTGGTATCAGAGCTTGATCACCTTTGGTTTCAATTGTGGGTTGTTGGGTTTTTTTGAACTAATCTAGATTTGAGTGAGATCTTGTGTAGAAGATAGTTTGTGATCTTGTTGCAAGAAATTTTAGATGGCAAGTTCATCAGGGAGAATAAAGGTGGAGAATTTTTTTGGATATAATTTTGAGATGTGGAAGCTGAAGATGGAGGATCTACTGATAGATCAAGATTTGTGGGATGCTATTGATGAGAATGTTTCAAGGCCTACAAATCCTACTCAGGCTGCTCAATATGATCTTATAGATCATAAAGCCAAGGGTCTAATCAGATTGTGCTTGGTGGACTCTATTTTAGTTAATGTCCATGAAGAGACCTCTGCACAAAAATTATGGAAGAAGCTTGGTGAGATGTATCAGGCCAAATATTTAGTGAACAAGATTTTCTTGAGGAAGAAGTTGTATTCCTTGAGAATGGAAGAGGGTGGATGAATCACATACCACCTAGAAGCATTCAATATGTTGGTGGCTCAATTGGAATCAGTTGGTGTCAAAATGGATGAGGAGGAGAAATGTTAGATCTTGCTTTGTTCTTTGCCTGATTCATGGGATTCTCTTGTTATGGCTATTAGGAACTTACTTCTGTTATATTAAAGATTGAAGATATGGTGGGTTATTTTCTTTTTGAAGAAATGAGGAGGAAGGTATCCATCATTAAAAAGGAGGCCCTAAATGTTTGTGGAAGACCTATGAAAAAAGGAAAGAAGAATGAAAAGCATGACAAATCCAAGTCTAGGGGGAGATCTAAATCTCCTAGAAAGTCCAAAGTTATTTGCTCGAACTATAGTAAGCTGAAGCATGTTCGTAAGGAATGAAAAGAAGAAAAGAAAAAGAAAAAGAAGAAATTTGATTATGATTCTAAGTTTGAGAAGGAAGATGGCAATGCATTCATTGCAGCTTTGGCAACTCATGTAGGTAATGATGCATGGTTAATTGACTCAGGTGCATCTTTCCATATGACCTTTAATAGAGATTGGTTTTCAGAATATGAAAAATTTAATGGAGGTAAGGTGTACTTGGGTAATGATTCTTATTTAGACATTTTTGGCCATGGTAAAGTTAAAATCAGATTTCTTGATGGAAAAATAAAAAAGATTAATGGTGTGTTGCATATCCCTAGATTAGCACGAAATTTGTTATCTGTGAACAAACTAATAGATGTAGGTGTGTAGGTAGTATTTTCTAATGTAGGATGCAAGATGTTCAAAGGTGCTATGGTGATTGCTAGAGGTGTCAGATATGGCACATTGTATAAGCTTTATGCATGCACTATTGAGTATAATAGTACTTTTGTGGAAAGCAAGTCTGTGGAAGAAGTTATCCCTTGGTTTCACCTTCAGTAGATGGTCATGGGTTTTGGGTACCCAAGGGTGCTCTTTCTTCTGAAACAAAGTTACCTGCAGAGAAAACTATGTTATGGCACCAAAGACTTGGCCACATTGGAGAAAAGGGTCTAAGGACCTTGAAAAATAAAAACCTTGTTGAAGGTCTGTTTGATTGTAATCTTGAATTTTATTTTTGTGAGCATTGCATCTATGGAAAACAAAACCACGTTCAATTTTACTTGAGTTCTCATAAATCTTGTGGTGTATTGGATCTTATTCATTCTAATGTGTTTGTTCCTATCGATATTCCTTTGATTGGTAAATCCACATATTATGTTTCATTTATTGATGATTATAGTAAAATGACATGGGTATATTTTCTTAAGAGAAAATCTGAAGTTTTCAATCGATTTAAAGAATTTAAAGCAATGGTTGAGTTGCAGACTAGAAAGAAAATAAAATGTTTGAGGACTGATAATGGGAGTGAATTTTTCTTTAATGATTTTGATAAATTCTGTAAAGATTTTGGTATTCATAGACATAAGAAAACTCCATATTCTCCACAACATAATGGAGTTGTAGAAAGAATGAACATGACACTGATGGAGAAGGCTAGGAGTATGTTGAGTGGTGCTGGCCTCAAACAAAGGTTTTGGGCTGAAGCTATTGCCACTACCTGTTACTTGATTAACAGGTCTCCTACATCAACTCTTGTTGATAAGATGCCTATAAGGCAATTTCGGGTTGCAAGCCTTCATTAAGACATCTTAGAGTTTTTGGTTGTGAGGCATATGCACATGTGCTAAAGGAGAAGTGAAAAAAGTTGGAGAACAAGGCTATGAAATGTATCTTCATTGGATATAGTTATGGTGTGAAAGGATACAAGCTTTGGGATCCTATTGCACAGAAGGTAATACATAGTAAAAGTGTTATTTTTAGAGAAACTAAGCCTACTTTTGTTACATTGCAGCCATAACAAAGTAAAGAGGAAGATGTGATTCCATTTTCTTCTACACTTGAGAAAGTTGAATCAAGGCCCAAGGATAGACAAGAAGTTGAGGAGAGCTCATATAGCTCTAGATCTTCAAAAGGGAGGAAGAACCTCCAAATCAACTTGTTCATAGGTCTACAAGGCATAGACAACCACCTGAGAGGTATTCACTTGATGATTGGAGATGTATTTTTCCTTTGAATACTAACATGGATGAAACCAAATCTATAGAAGAGGCACTAGGTATGAATGACACAAAATCCTAGAAGATTACTATGGATGAAGAAATGGCATCTTTGAAAAAGAATGATACATGGGATCTTGTACCATTGCCTAAAGGATGAAAACTTATTGGTTGCAAATGGGTGTTCAAGAAAAAGATTGGTTCAAATGGAGGTATTGAGAAGTTCAAAGAAAGGTTGGTTGCAAAGGGTTACTCTCAAGTTGATGGTGTTGATTATGGTGATATATTCTATCTTGTTGCAAAAATGACATCCATTAGATTTTTATTTGCTATTGCTACTTCTTATGATCTAGAGGTTGAGCAAATGGATGTGAAAACTGGTTTCCTTCATGGTGATTTGGAGGAGGATATTTATATGACATAGCGAGAGCACTACATGGTGAAAGGTAAAAGTAAGTTGGTTTTCAAATTGAAGAAATATTTATATGGCCTAAAGTAGAGTCCTAGTCCATGTGGTACTAGAAATTTGATATATATGTTTTGAGTTTGGGATTTGAGCATTCTAAATTAGATCATTGTGTTTATTATAAAACTATGAACCCCAATCCTAAACCTACACAAATATAGCAAAAAAACACAATATTAGATCCAAATGCAAGTTAGAACTAAGTTTCCCCATGAAATTAATCTACAATGCTCAAAATAGGAAAGAAATGAAGAACAAAACAAGAAAAGCAATTAAATCCTATTTAAGCATGCAAACTCTCAATTCCATGGGGGAATTGGTACCAATTTGATGTGGAAATTGGCCCTTTCCCAACTCCTTTGCAAGCTTGATGAAGATTAATCCACTTGGTGGTGATGAACAATGTGCTTCCTTGATGAAATCTGCAATAACCTAGCTATGATGATAGAAAATGCTATGGAAATGGATAAATTTTCTCTAAATGTGAAGATAGTAACTTTGCTCTAAGTTGTGGATCCAAAATGAGAAGAAGAGCCTTCTATTTATAAAAGAACAAGATGGAAGAATGAGAAAAATAGAGGAATGTGGGATCATTCAACATCCAATGCCCAAATGCCACTTGTCAAGATGTGAATGGAGGAAGGATGAGCACATTTTGATGAATGTGCACAATAAATGATATTAGGTGGAATTTGAAATTTGTGAAATGACATGTTGAAGGGAGAAAGGAATGAATTAAATGCCACTTGGCTCAATGCACAAAGAAATGTAAGAGGAAATGAATGCCTTGTTGGAAGGACAAATCCATTTGGAGGGATTTTCAAACTTGGAGGAATATTCCCTTTTTTGATGCCATGTTGAAAGTAATTAAGGGATTTATTAAATCAAAGAAATGATTTATTGAGCAAGTTGCAAAATCTAGAGGATTTAAGTGATTAAGACTTAAATTAATCAAGATTTGATTAATTTAAAAGGAGATTAGTTGATGTGACAATTTGATTTATATTTTTGGATTGATTTAAATCAAAGTTGATAGGAATATGATTTAGATTTAATTAAATAAAGACTTTGATTTATTTAATTAAAAGGAGATGATGTTAGATTAAATTAAAGATTGATTTAATTTAATAGAATGACCCTAGGGATTTAATTAAATAAAATGAATTATTTAGTTAAATGGAGATTAGAGGATTAATTAAATAAGATTGATTTATTTAATTAACAATAATTGATGACTTAATTAGATAAATTTGATTTATTTAATTAAGGGACGAAAGGTGACGACTAACTAAGAAGATGATTTAAGATGAAACGATGTTAGTAAATCAGGATCAAGTGTGTCGGTATATTTTTCATATCTACAGAAATTGATGGTGATCATTTCGTGTTTATTGTGTTATATGTTGATGATATGTTATTTATTGGTAGAGGGAAAGGTATGATTTCAAAACTAAAATATAAAAATGCTGCTAAATTTGAAATGAAAGATCTTGGTGTAGCTAAACACATTATTGGGATGGAAATTAAAAGAGATAGAGTGAACATAAAGCTATGGCTTATACAAAGTAATTATGTAAACTCAATTTTATAGAGGTTTGATATGTAGGATTGTAGACCATTATGTGTTCTTGCTTTAGTTGGAACAAAGTTATCTATGTCAGATTGTCCAACATCTCCATCAGAGATGGAAGACATGAGAAAAGTGCCTTACTAGAGTGCAGTTGGAAGTTTGATTTATGCTATGCTTTGTACTAGACCAACCATTGCCCAAGCAGTGGGAGTTCTTTTCAGATATATGTCTAATCTTGGTAGAGTTCATTGGGATGTAATTAAAAGAGTCTTCAGATATTTGTGGGGTACCTCAGCTATTCCCTATGTTATCATAGTAATATGACTGAAGTTGAGATTTCCCTTGATATTCATGGCTATGTGGATTCAGACTATTTGGTGGTGCATTTAGTTGGATGAGTAAGCGATAGGTTGTGGTTGCTTTGTCCACTATTGAAGTAGAGTATATGGCAGCTAATCATGCTTGTAGAGAAGCCATTTGGCTTAAGAGACAGTGTTCAAATACTAGAATAAAATAAGGTGCAATGACAATTTATTGTGACAGTCAGAGTGTGATATGTCTAGCCAAGAACCCAACATTTCATGTACAGTATCATTTTGTTAGAGATATGGTCGAAGATGGCATGGTGAAGCTAGTTAAGGTAGATACTTTGATGAATGTTGTTGATTATTTAACGGAGCCTATGATCACAAAGAAGTTTAGATGGTGTTCATAGACTATGGGCCTTTCGACCCCTAGAAATTAAAGAGATGATGTTTACACCCTCATGTTGCTCTTGCAAGGTGTTCAAAAAGTGGGAGATTTGTTGGGAAAATGTGTCTCAACCTTGCAATTATACATGGTTTATTGTTGATACGATGTATATATATTTATATATATTTCCTAGTTACAACGATAGGTGTGTACACTGGAAACAAAGAGAAAAATGTGAGCATGTTAACTTTTTCAGGAAACTTATAAAATGGCCGACATAAATTAAATAATGATATATTGTAAATCTGGACCATTAATTATTAGGTTTTAGATCTAATGGTGGATATTTTGTTGGCCTATCTTTCCCTAGAATGTAACTCTATTTTATGAGGGCTTTGTATTACGACTGCGATATAGAGACGATGATGTATTTTGAGAGTCTAATAGTGGTCGTGTTGTCTCTTGATCTCTAAGTGGTGATACTCCTGTGAGAAGCTTGCTCTGCAAGTATATTGTAATCTTTGTGATTTACTGAATAATATATTGGGCGGCTTTTGGAGTGTGGGGTTTTTCTCTCGAAAGGGTTTTCCCCATGTAAATTTTTGTGTTGTGGTATGCATGATATTTTTTTAATTTCTATTTAAGTTTATGTAACTGTTAAAGATCTATAAATTTTTTCATTATTCTCCTCTCAAGATTAGCGTAGGAATTTGTTCCACTACTTTAGCTTCCTTACAATACTCCTATGAGAAGCTTGCTCTGCAAGTATATTGTAATATTTGTGATTTCTAAATAATATATTGGGCAACTTTTGGAGTGTGGGGGTTTTCTCCTGAAAAGGTTTTCCCCGTGTAAATCACTGTGTTGTGGTATGCATGATATTTATGTTTATTTCTATTTATGTTTTTGTAACTTTTAAAGATCTTTTTTTTTTGCATTATCCTCCTCTCAAGATTAGCGTAAGAAGTTGTTCTGCTACCTTAGCTTCCTTACGATATTAATTTTTGTGGATAATTACTTAAACAAGTTATCTTATCCTATAATAAAGAGGAAATAATAATGACACAAGTGAAGAATAGGAAGATTTAAGTAACATCAATTGATGAAATATTTTGTTACCCTTTAGAATTCAAAATCCATTCGTAAGATACAAAATAAATGGATGTAATAGGTTAAGCGATAATACTTATTCTACACACTTGGGATGATCCATTGTAATTGATTTAGATGGACAATTACCTTGTGTCCATAGTGATTTTTTATCCTACCTCAATATAAACTAAATGATAGTCATTATACATGCTTGAGATAGTTAATTATAATTGATCCCCTCATCTATGCATTGATTAGAAATCTTACTTAAATACAACCTAACTCAATGATGAAGAATTAGACACAAGTAAGAACAATTTAAAAAAAAAAAATAAAATTAGATTCCTTGTAAGAAAATGGAAATAATCTCCTTATGTAGTATAAATTAAATAAGCAAGGATTTTCTCTGATAATACAAGTACTATCACTATTTTAAAAAAACCGGTAATGCATTCAAGAATAAAGCATATCTTTATCCGGTATCACTTTCTAAGAGATAAAGTTGCTAAGAATGAAGTGAAGTTTGAGTATATGCCTACAAAGGATCAATTAGTAGACATTTTCACAAAGGCTCTTCCAAAAGATACATTTGAGTATCTCAGACATAAGCTAGGGGTTATTGTCCCTCCTTATTTCAATTAGATGCATACGATAATGCATCTTTCTAGGGGTGCACTTCAAGATGTATTCTTTGTCCTAAACTGATGAAGGCTACCTCTTAGGGGGAGTAGGTAGTGGTTTCTTTGGTTGGTATAGTCAGGGTGAGCATATTTGGTGCCTGAAAGCATGAGAGAGAAGTGAAGTGTGAAGGTGTTTCCCTTTGCCATTGATGTCAAAGGGGGAGAGAAAAGTCTAAAAAACTCAAGGGAGAGTGAAGTCTAAAAAACATGGAGAGAGTAGTGGAGATAAATCTAAAATGTAAGAAATTTCCAAGTGAGGGGGAGAGTTGCTTGAGTGTTGGAGATGTAGATTTGGTTTCTTTTGTTGTTTATGGTTTTTTAGCAGGTGTTTCCATCAATGAAAAAGGGGTAGATTGTTGCACTATGTTACATCATTAGTATTATCATTTATGCCAACCTATGTCAACCTCTAGTGTGGTGTTGATGAGGTGTTTGTGGTGTTGACCAAATGTTGTAGATGGGGAGATTTTTTGCAATCTATAGTGTGGTGTTGATGAGAAGGTATTCTAGATGTAGCTTGGTCACTTGGTTTCCAAGTGCTTTTGAGAAAATTTGTATAACGAGTGTACAAGGTGATAGGGATGTGTTATGTATTGTGCTCCACATTTATTCACACTTGAAGATGTGCTTATGCAGTTTGGATGTGATGTTGGAAACTGTTTAGAGGTGTTATATCTAGAGTTTCAGGTTCTATATCATATGCCAGTGGAAGATGTGTTTGACAGTATGTTTGGATATTATGTTGGTGTTGGAACATTCTAGGATGTTGTGTGATGTTGTTGTGTGGCTTGCAGGATGTTTTCAGAGATGGTGAAGTTTGAATTTGGTTGCTTGGTAGTGTTAATATAGGTTTGGCCAACCTAGCATGTTAGAATTACTTACAAATGTGCTTAATGGTTTTTGGAAGCTTGGTGTAGCATTTTAGCATAGATTTGGGTCCTGGTTAACCCTTGGTGTGGTCCGCCTTCACTTATTTCCACCACGGAAGTTTTTGGTGTCAACTTATTTGTTGGTTGCATGTTTGAGATGCATACATTTCACTAAAGTTGACCTAGAAAATATTGTTTGAGGTCAAAAAGGATATATATGCAAGGTCAATTGTTGGATAAGTGAGAGATGTGATGTGTGGTGTGAAATGATGTGTATGTGATCAAGTTTTGAGATTTGAGTGCGAGCATGAACACCTATGACTATTAGAAGTAGTGAGCAGAAGGTGTCTACATTTCAGTATACTTGAAGTTGCTATAGGTAGTGAGTAGAAGGTTGCAGATGGTGTAGAGTTGTTGTGGTGGATTCTCCTATTTCTCTAAGGTAGTGAACTTCCTTGTAATAGTATTCTTCTATTATATTTCTATCTAGGTAGTGCACCCTTGGCAGTGAGCCCTTATTTCTTTTGGATAGTGAGTCCTTTAGGTAGTGAGCCCTTCTTTCTTCTGGATAGTGAGTCCTTTAGATAGTGGGACCTTTAGACAGTGAGCCCTTTTTTAATTGGTGTTGTCATTCATATATATGTGAGTTAATCCTCACTATATTTTTTTCCCTAATTAGGTTTTTCCATGTAAAATTTGATGTTCTTTTGTGTATGGTTGTTGATGTGTTGATGTTTTCTTTTTTTACATTCATGTTGATGCATAATAAGGGTTTGAAGTTTAATGAGGGTTTTGAGGTTTTAATGTATAACTGATTCAACCCCCTCTTAGTTGTCCTATGTGTTTAACAACCTTATGGTAAGGACTACACATGGCCTATATTTTGATTCTTGTATTGGATGAATTTTCCTTTAATATCAATAAGGTACCACTAACATCACTATATTTCTTGATTCATGAATAGCCAAGATCTTGATATAAAATATTTTCACAAAAGTGTAATCTAAAATTCTTTATTCATGTAGGCTTAATCATATTCCTTGATACTACATGCTTTGATAAATTTTATTTATGATGGAGTATTTCTTTTTTGGAAGAAAGATGCTAACCCATATTTGTGTAGTTGGTAACCATCAATATTTTTCATTTTCTCTCCTACAAGAAAGCTTACTTTGACAAAAGTGGATAATCCTAGTCTATAAGATGTTGTGACTTTCTCTTTATTCATGCTAGAAGTTGCTTGATAATTTGGGATGTTTATGTGATCCATAGTAGATTCTTTAGCATCATGTGTTATGTTATCCATGTTATTTATTTCATCATCTATGTGTCCAAGGGAGGAAAGTTTCTCATCTTGGCAAATGGATGTTGTTGGAGTATGGATAGGATCAAGTTCACTTTTATGATCGTGGATGGTATAAAAGTGGATGAGGAGATACTTTTGGATTTCTTGACCATGTTAGGAAAAATGTGTGCCAACCTTGCAATTATAAAAGGTTACTATTTATTGTAAGTTTAAATTTGAGCACAAATGGCTTCAAAATTTCCCCCAAAGCTACAATATGACCAAATAAACATATTAGTAAATTTTTGACCCAAGGTCCTATATGGATTTCAAGATATTAAATTTTCAATTTTCAAAAGTTTCAAAGTCAATTTCGAGGCACTTAGAGGCCACTTTTAGCCTTGAAAGTGTTTGTGACTAGCTAATATATTTATAGCTTGATAGAGAACTTTATGATCTTTCCAAGAGTTCAAACAATTTGTCAATCAAAATATTAGATCAAAATTTATGGCCTTCGAAAGTCGAGTCTCCTAAATTGAGAAATGTGAAAATGTGTTGGCCACATAAAAGATTTGTAAGGGGGAGTTACATGTGTTGGTGTGTGTTTAGACACATCATCGGGCATATTTTATTGGAGATAATTTGGGTGCCATTTTCTGGGTGGTTTTAGCTCATGGTTTTGTAAATATTGTTTGTCAATTTAATGTATTGTATCTCTTATATATTAGGTGTTAGAGATGGAGGTTGAGTGTGAGTCTTATAGATGTTGAGTATCCTCCAAATCTCTTGTTAGTGATACTTCTAAGAGAGATTTCTCTACAAGTATATTGTAGTGTTGTTGATTTTTGAATTATATATTGGGTAGCTTTTGGGGTATTGGTTTTTCTCCCAAAAGGGTTTTCCCCACATAAATCATTGTGTTGTGGTATGAATGATATTTATGTTTATTTATATTTAGTTTCTATAACTATTGTAAAGCTAAAAAAAATGTATAAGCCTCCTCTCAATATTAGTATAGGAATTTATTCTACGACCTTAGCTTTCATACAAATCATTGATAGGATCTTGATCAAAGATCAAATTATCTTAGATTTCATCATCAAAGATAAGATCTTAATCAAACATTGAATTATATTGGATGTCACGATCATATATAGGATCTTGATCAAATATTATATTAACTTAGATATCATGATCATAAATAGGATCTTGATCAAAGATTATATTAACTTGAATGGAATGATCATCTATGGGGGATTCTCTGGTAGCTTGATCTTGACTCATATTGGAGCTTGTTTCATAATTCTTTGGAATTTTCTCTTGAAATAGATCTAATAGTTCAAACAAGAGGATCATGTGAGTTTGGATAAGGATAAGAGATTCTTGAATGGGCTCAATATTTGGTACAAAAATAATATATTTTGGATTGGAATATCTTGGTTGAGATTTATAGGTGATGGAGTGCATGATGATGAGAGATTTTTTAATTATGTAGGATTAGTGATGTGATAGGATGCCATAATTTTTCATGCATTGATTTTACTATCCTTTGTTATTATTCCTTGGAGAAAATCACTAAAGGTGTCTTTATTGGATGATTTCTTTTATTGGGATAGAGTATATTGCAATGGTTTAGAAGAAGAAGGATTGGGATAGGGTGTGGATGCTACAAGGATTTCTTAGATTGGTGATGTAAATGATGATTTGGGACATGGATGGAAGATAGGGATTTGGAAGTCAAACGTAGAAAAATAGGTGAACTAAATCAATATGAAATGATAAGTGGGTTATGATGCACCTATTTTCCATTATTTCATTAGGAAATGAAATCCCCTTAATGAGGGGACTAACAACCCTTAGGTGAATCAAATCAATGTGATAATCTATAGATTTCCTTATGCTTAAAGGATGGGGGTCAAGGTCAAACAACACTTTGGGGATAAAAACTAAAAATATAAAATCAACTCCAAAATGCAATCTAACACTTGAAACAACAATATTAAACTCAATATTAGTAGAACCAAAAAATAGATTATAGATATGAGAAGGGAAAAAAGGCGTTTACCAGTCACCAAAAGGCAGTTTCAGAAGGTTGACAAGGATTCATTCGCCCATTGGAAAATGGGTCTTTTGTTAGGGTTTTTCTGCAACTTTTAGGAGCCTTTGATGCTGATCTGTAGCTTTTGATTTGTCTAGGTTTCAGTGTCAAAAAGCTGAAAATCAGATCTGTAGGTTAGATTCTATGATTTGACAACAACTTTGACAACTTTTCCAATCTTGTTCTTCAAAGGGTCTTCAATCTAAATCTACAATCACACACACACAAGAGAGAAAAATGTTTGTTTTTGGGTGAATGGGGGTTTGCATTGGTCAAACCCCATTTTGGTAATCAAACCTTGAATAATGAAATGAAAGAGGGAATGAAGAATGAACAATGCTATGTTACCACTCAACAAACCCTTGATGAAACCTTGATAATGGAGATCTTGGAAGGTATGCAACTTGCATGAAATGGATGAATTGGATGTGGATATTGACACTTGAATAATTCTTTGACTACTTGAACTTGATCTTGAAACTTACATCACAATGTTAGCTCCAAAACCATGTATGATGCAAGAAGACTTTGACATGATGAATAGATCTTGATTGCTACAATAATTCTTTGATATATTTTCTCTCAAATTTGCTTGATTTCCCTTGAAATCTCATAAAATTTCTCTTGAAATTTTCTTTTAAAACTTCTCATAAAAAATTGCTAGGTGAAACTTAGTGAAATAACCTTGTATTTATAGGTATGTATCCTTAATTTCCTGAAATTCAAATATCACAAGACGACATAGAAATATGGATATTTGGAGATGTTAAAATACCACCAAAAACGTAATTTAAATTTAGGTCCAAAGGTCTAGGGAGGACCCATTCGCCCATGGGTGAATGGGTCCCAGGTCCCTATTCTTGGAACATGTGCATTGCTCAAGGTAAAATGTTATGTATTTGCATTAATTATTGTCAAGTTTCCCCTTCAAAAAATGTATTTTATTAGGCTTGTAAATGAATAAAAGGGATTATTATGGCCTAATTAAGCTCAATTTAATTAAGAGGGCCCAAATAAGGGTAAAAATGTATAGGGATACATTTATCAACACTAAATTAAGGCATTTTTAAGTCCATTTTAAAAAGGAGGGGCCAAACAAGTGTGAAAATGTAAAGGGATACATTTTTCTAGACCATAGGGGGATTGTTGTGTGTTGAGGAAAGCTTGGGGTGAAGGATAGTTTTCCCTTGTCAATAATAGGGTATGGATGACCAATAGATGATTGTTTGAGGTGATAGTTTTATGGAAGCTTGAGTTTTATGCTTATTAGCTACCTAGCCATGGAATCTTCTTCTTGGATTCACATATTTTATAAGGTTTATATTTAAAGGGAAGGATCAATGGATAAGAATTTAGGATTGGTGAGGAAGTTTGTGCTAGCATGTTCTTGGTATTCTATTTTCTTTGTATTGAGGATAGATGGATGGATTATTATAGAAAAGTAGAAGCATGATTACAAATTCATATTAGGATGGACAATAGAATGATTTTGGATCATGGATGTAATATTTTCTTGGATAAGTTGGTGGCTCTTGGGATTTGGATGTAAAGGTTGGTTGTTCCTAATGTAGGTGAATTGAATTTTTAGGGGTTGGTTGAGTTGATGGATAATGGTTAATTTCTTAGCAAGAGGTAAAAACACACAAAATACTTTTTGTTTATTTAGTTTTCTAAACCTTTTAGGATTTTTTTTTTTTTGTTTTAAGAACCAAGATTTAAAAAATAGACCAAAATATAAAATTATATGGTTCTTAAGGATGAGTTTCCTATTTTGGCTTAAAGAAGGGAGGTTTAATATAGCAATAATTTTTTTTAAAGAAAAATAAATAGTCCTCTAACTATTCAAGTGGGTGTGATAATCCATGTGGGCCCACATATATGTTGTCTATTGAGTGATAGATAGCTAGGGAATTAAACCTCATGTATTGTTTACACACCCCTTATATTGGAGGCCAAATCCTTACCCAAAGTTAGCTCTATCTCTGTACTATAAAAAAACACTATGTTTAAATTAATGAGTGTGACCAATATTTGATGCACCAAAAGTAATGACAACAAAAGGTCTTAAACTAGGAAATGTAAGATTATATGGGTATCATTGATACACTACAAGAGTGCATGAGGCTTAATCTATGAAGAAGAAATTGAAATGATACCAAAAAATAGTAGAAGAGTGTAAACCACCATTCTCCTTCACTTCCCCATGGTATAAAATTCTTGGGGGATTAGCTCAAATGAGAAATTTTTAACTTCCAAGAGGTATGTATTTTGAATCAACCCTCACTCTTTATAATCCATCAAAATACTAGATTTGAGGTTGTCCCCTTGGTGATGAAATCCAAGGTAGAACCCCAAAAAATAATTTTGGGAAGAAGTGTGTGTTTTTTAGTTCTCAAGATCATGCAAGTGTGCAAGAGAAGAGCATACACACCCCACTTATTTTTGATTAAAATATAGTGGTAAATGGATTACATCAAATTGAAGTGTGAAGGTAAATTTTAATCTCAAAATAAATGATTATCAGTCACACAAAATAATAGACAAGGAAAACAAAAATATAGAAAGGTCTATAAACAAGTCTTATTTAGATCGACTTGCAAAACCATAAGTTTAGGAGTTTGAAAGATTGTTCTTTGGCTTGCAAAAGACACTATTTTTGAGATTTTAAAGGTAGTTTTAAAGATAAAATGGGTATAATATACAAAAATACCTTATGTATATAAAATTTATTAGAGTCACCTTTCCAACACTTGCAAAAGTTTCAAATTCTGATACATGAGAAAAATGTTAGCTATTTTGAATCAACAATGTTGTTTCATGGACTAAAAGGAGGGTAGATATATTATCTAGATGGTTAAGCCTCTATGAATGAAATATATAACTATTAGGAAAATGAAATTAATTCTTAATGCAATTTAAAATTTCTATCAATAAAATTATAGTTTTAAAAGTATAAATCCATACAAATGTATGGATTATTGAAGAAAGATCTTGGAAAATATTTTTTTTAGTTGAAAATGTTTTCCTACACCTATATCTCAGACCTTTTTGACTCAAATATAGGGCCTATTTTGTAGCAAAATTCTCCTTATAAAATCTAACATTTATTCTCTCCAATAAAAAAGTAAAATTTGCAAGATAAAACACTAAAAAATGTGATGGGTAAATTGTAGGTTCATCATGTTAGGTTTACCAAATATATTCAATAATAAATTGAAACAAAAAAATAAGAACTTAAAACATAAATAATCTAAATTCCTATTACTAAATCCAACTGCAAATCTCAAGATTGTGCACACTAGAATGAATTTCTCATGAAAGGATGTGGATAAAACTCATCATAACATTATGATATTTTGATAATAAAAGAAGTATAGTTATCTTGCATAAAAGACTTGATATATGATAATGAATGCAATGATGGATTTTTAGACTTTCATAAAATAAGGTGAATAGTGTGGATTTCATTAAGGATTGAGAGGTAACTCAACTGCTTGTGGAGTCAACTCAAGTAGGTGAAGGAGATAACTAAATTGGTTATGAAAATTTTTCATTTCAATCTCCTAAGAGGATAGTAATTAAGTGTTTAATTCAGTAAGTAAATAATGAGAAGAAAAATAAAATTATAAGAATAAGTTAACTTGTGAGGAGATAATAATGGATTTATTAATTTACTAAAAATAGATAATTATCTCTTATTAATTAAATAATAAACTTAATTTATACCCTGAGGCTCTACAAGAACCTTGCACTTCCACATTTTTTTATTCCCAATTTCCTCCTAACCCCCAACTCCTACCAACTTGCTCATTTTCTTCCACTAGATTTGTTAACTTCCCATGCACTTTTGGACCTAGTTTCATGGTCCCTCTTAGACCCAAAAACCTACCAATTCATTGTTTGACTCCTAGGAAACCTAACACGCATTATTTCACCTACCTCCTCACCATGGTAGGATGTTCAATTTCTAAATTAATTTGGCATGGCCTCCAAGGATGTATCTAACCATTTTTGAATAATTTACCCACACCCTATCATATCACATCCATATTTCCAATGTTGAGATGAAAAATTATAGATCAAATAAGGGTGTTCTCTCATGCCTCTCTAGTATAGATCAATGTACCTAGCCATAAATTCAAGTGTGAATCATGGATAAAATATTCTTAAGAGATATGGGTGACCACTACAATGTAAAAATTAGGAGATTTTTTAAATTTATCAGTAATTTATTTCCCCTCTTTTATTGATCATGGATCTTTGAGAGCTCTTTGCACCTTGGAACTACCTACCCTTGAGCTACAACCCATATGAAGAATTATTTATACAAGTTCATTTTTTGTTCAAAGGGTTTTCTATTTAGTTTTTACAATCATTAATATGCCAAAGTGATAGAAGGTTTTAAAGTGCACCAGTCTAGCTTATCTTGTGAGTAGCATATCTATGAAAAAAGAAAGAGGTATAAATTGTAAGTGTTATCTATAGTATAGTGTCTAAATGATAGTTTTTATTTTGTCTAATAGAATCTTCCTATTGTAACTGTGGTTTCTTCTTTGCCATATTTTTTCTAAAAGTGTAATGTTATATTTGATGAATGTGATAGTCTTCTAATTCATTGCAATTGTAATGGTGACGAGGGTGCAACCCGAGACACATAAATTTATGCACAAAACCAGAGAATAATTTTATTATTCAGAAAATTTACTTCTTAAATTTTGCAGAGGATCGCAAATCCTAAAGCTTTGCAATCCATGCAAGCTACAGAAAATTACAGTTACTACAAAATCCCCTTTTGCAGCATGCGAACTCTTTTTCCCCAAAAAGCTACAAAAATCAGAAAATCCCCCCCATAAATAGCTCCTTTTCCGTTTTGGAGCCAAACAACATTTGAATTATCATATTTTGGTGGTTTGGCGCCACAAATTACAATTTGAAATTCAAAATTTAAAACATCATTCAAAAATTAGCACATTTTGAAAGTGTGCCAACTTCTGGGAGCCATAACTTTTGATCCGGGACTCCATTTTTTGAACTGTTTGAACTGTCAGAAAGGTCTCAGAGTCAAGAATGTGCCCAAAATCCACTACACCAATTTCAAAAAAAAATTGGGCTGTTTCGGGGCCATTTAGTGCCTCAAGCCTGATATGGAAGGTTTTCAGGTGCATTTCTAGGAGATTGAAATTGTAATATCTTTCAAATTGGGAATGCTCTCGGCCTGATTCTTTTGCCAATCTTCTTATTTTTTCCATTATGAATCCTCCCATATAATTTTTGTCCCCAAACACCTTCAAATTCCAATACTTGCTAAAAATAGCAGTTGACCAGAAAAAGTAGAAAAACAAACCTAAAAGTGGGGATTTACATTATGACGAAAAAGGTATCCAGAAATGCAAAGACATCTACAAAAGCCTAACCAAAGGAAACATAAATGGAATGCATATTTTTGGGTGATGCAATATTTCCCTTACACCATTGGATGCTCCTGCATCAAATGGACTTTTCTATATTACACATTGAATTATGTAGTTCTATGATGGATTCTTAAGCATGATTTATTATTTATATCATCTATTTGATATATATAAATCCAAAAATTAATTTTCTTTATAGTTATGGTTGTTTTAGTTTTGATAGATTGTGACTATGTTGGCCAATGGATATGTATTACTCCTAATTACTAACATTTGATTCAATCATACACTAGGTACAAAGAACAAATCATTTACCAATATTGTAGGATTAATTTTTAGGATTTACATAGTTTATGATTATGCAGTATAAATAGGGAAACAACATTGTGATATTTATCATACAAATAATTTTTGAATCATTCTCTTGTATGCACATCTTATTTTTTATGTTTAATTATAACTACATCAACTATATAAGAGGTCTTTTGTGTAGTTGGTTTACCCTTAACCTAGTGAAATATTTCGGACCTAAACTTACCTTGGATACAACTACCAATGATAACTTTAAGAAACACCCCTAAAAAAAAGATATAAAATCCTGGCGAATCTTTCATTTTTTTAGGACTTAAAATATTAATTTCTATTGGAAAATATTTTTTTTTTTGAAAAAAATATTAATTTTATTGGTGATTTTTTTTACATAACTAAAATTTTGTAGAAATTTTTGGCGAATCTTGAAAAATAATAGGAAAATGCATTAATTATGATGGGGAATCCATCCAATCGAAAACTAATTCTTATGGAAAATTAGGGGCCTGAGGGTGGAAATTATTGTTGGGTTTAAGGGGTAGACTATAATACTTACTTGCCACCATTGTTTTAAAATATAATATAATAGCCCTCATTGTATTCTACAAGGTAAAATGTACCCATGATCTATAATTCTCATGGGGCCTGAAATTGCTTTTGGATCATTGATATAATGTCCTTTGTTGCACTCTACGAGGTAAAATGTACTCGTGATCTATAATGCTCATGAGACCCAAAATTGTGGGTCCCATGAGCATTATAGATTGTAGGTACATTTTACCTCATAGAATACAATAAGGGCCATTCGATTATATTGTAAATCAATGGCGAAAACTAAGTATTAGAAATATGGCCCTAAAGAAACTAATAATTATGATATGCTATTTGTGAATTAATATACATTTCTACTATAATTTATAAAATTTAGGTGAATCTGATCTAATCATGTATCAAATATTGTGGAAAATTTTTGAGTTAATTTTTTTAATAAAATAAATTCTTTGGCGATTTAAATAAGACTATAATAAAATTTTATAAAAATGTGGTGATTCAAGTCACATTATAGCTCAAACTATTAGCCAATTTTAGATTCCCAAATTTCAACTATTAGCCAATTGGCGAATATTAGCCACTAAAAAAATCACTGACAACTAGAAACATAACACCTTGCAATATATATTTAGAATTTGAATCCTACTTAGGATACCACTAGGAACACCCTCATTGACCTAACTAAGCTAAGAGTCTAGGAGAGCTTATTGACTCTCATTTTTTATCCATAAAACCATTGTAATATATTGGTGAACTCCCTTTTTACCATTATAAATGACACCCACTAGATTTGATGGTAAATTTATGTTTTATGATTATGGACCTACATTTTTACAAACTAACAAACCCCTTTGTTTTATCCCTTTAAGACCTAGTCCTATTGGAGAGCTTCATATTTTGGCACTTGTTCTTTATTTCCTTCTTCCAAGAGAGTTTTGTATACTATATTTATTACTTATAGGGGTTTCTTTCCAACACTCTCCTTTAATTCTACAATTTGAGTTAATATTGTGTCCACCCTATATCTTTAATGAAGATCCATGGCTTGTAGTTGTGTTAATCTTGCTCTTTTTCCTTCTAATAATTTTGTGCAGTTTTTTGCTAAAGGTTCCTTTCTAATTATTTATCCTATTTACACTACATATTCCCTTCTCTTTCTTAGGTTTGTATTTAAATAATCTAATAATCTCTCCATTATTTCTAGTGTGTTTGAGGAAGTTGCAAAATAATTTATGCTTGCTTGTCCAATGAGCTTATGATTACTTGTACCCGCCTATGGATACATTTGTATTTATCTGTTGGAGAAAACCTAAAATGAAGAGCAACTTTCTAAGAATACTAACCTCCATTTTATTCTCCTACAATTCCTCTTTTAGCTCTTGTGAATCTTGTGGTGTCACTTTTGTATATTTTTGCATCTTTTTTAGGTGGACTTATTTTTTGTTTTTTTTTAATTCTATAGAATTTGTACTCGATACTAGAATATAAATTATTTTTGTCAATTTCTTAATTGTATTAGATCTTTTCTTCTTATTTTCTACACTTAATTAAATTAGTGCTTGTGTATCTTCTTACGATGTTTATTTCTCTCTTTTTAGTGTTGATTGTTGTTCCTATGTAGGTGAAGTTGGTAATTTCATCTTGGTAGAGTAGACAAGGGATTTCTTCTAGACATCTCTTCAAACTCTAATTCTTGTTATTTTTTGGAAACTCCCATTTAGAAACATAGGTATTTATTAATCATTATACTTGGTCTCATGGCCATTGATGAATATGTCTCTTACCATTGTAGTGACACCTTTAGAATATTTGATTTCTAGTGTAACTTTTTTCTTTTTCTTTTTTAAGCATTTATCTACTTCCTTATTATGAATTTTGTCCATGATTTTCCTATATGTTTGAAACCTTTCCAATATAGGATTCCTGGGTGGAGTAAGTAATGTTTTTTATAAGACTCTATCAACTCATTAGAGATCACATATGGTAGTTCTAGTATCCAACAAGTTCTTGGTTCTACTACTTCCATAAAAATTATGATCTTTATCAATTATGAATATAATGTCATTGGAATAATTTCACACCGTACTAGAGGATATGTGTTCATGGCTCTATATCTATTGCTAGAAGGCTTGGGAAAATCCATAATATGGTGTAGTGTAGAAGATAACATATATTAATTGGTGCTACTATTGATCTATATTTCTTTTATATTTTTCTTATAAATTATAAAAGAAGATTCATTAAATAGAAGGAAATGAAAATTATTAGGAGACCATAACAAAAATAGTAGCCTATGGTGCTTTTGGCCCATTGAATTTTCTCAATAAATACTCCATAAAAATGTTGAACAAGGAAATTTATTTCCTTTCAAATACCATCTAATGTGTGGTAAGAATTATCATGTCATTCATATAGTCTTCCCTATTTTCATAATATATTTGGTAGGAAAACATCATTATAACATACTACATTGATAGGTTTGTGATCTTTATGATACTTAAGCTCTTTTCATCATATATATATCACCAATAAACTTAGTCACTTTGTCGTTAGTGATGGCCTTCTTCAAGGGAAATTTTCTTTCACATATAACCCTATTACGACTTCAATGGCCTATTTTATAATTCTATAGGGTTTTTCCAAGTACATGTACTTATTGTATACCCTACTCAAGCTAATCCTTATCCAACCTTCTTCCTTATGAAGTCTATAAATTCCTTCCACACATCCAACTTTCACTTTGCAACTTGTTGGAATTGGGTCAATTATTATTATTGCCTTGGCTAAAGAAAATTTCTTTGTAATATATCACTGTTAATTGATAAATATCTATAAGTGTAAATATACTTCTTTACATTTTCAATGTAGATTACATCCAATAAAACAAATGAGAATATACCATCAATTTTTTTCCTTTTGAAGTAATCAACATTACTTGGTATCATGGTTAACTCAAAATACCTCACAAATAATTTTTAAATCCTTTATATTTTTCTTGGGTAGTTAACTAAATTGTAGCATCTCCCTAAACATTAACATCTCAAAATATAGACTTACTCTAAGTGATACTCTAGTCGACAACCATTAGAGTTATATCAATATTTTTTCAATATATGTCTCTAAATATAGACCAATCCATGTATCAAAAATTGAACCACCACTTACATGTACAATGATACCTCTAGAATCTTATATATGATAACCTGTTTTTAATGAAAAATGATAATATAATCTGAAATATCGATATTTTATTTTCTTATTAAAAATTTAAAATATTTTTATCTTTTATTTATTTAATAATAACCACTAATTAACATATCCATAATCTTTTAAGAAACGACAATTTTACATCATTACCACAAATTTAATATCAAAAAATAATAAATATTTTATATTATAAAATGTGAGTGTTTTAAATATTTTATTAGATAGATATTTTTGTTTTAAAAATTATTAATTATCATTCAATTCAAGAAACTTTTTAAAATTTTATAAAATGTGAGAGTTTGGAGTATTTGATTAATTAGATATTTTTGTTTTTTAATCATTTTAACTATCATCTTCACATGTTTTTCATGATTAATAAATACATATATTTTTAAAGCATCTTAATACTAAAGAAGAAAAAATGTTAATATAAATCTTTATTCCAAAGTCTCCTTTAATAATTAAAAATGTAAGTATGAAATGACTTATTTCTATTATTAACACACTAGAATAAAGAAGTATATTTCAAAGTTTATTTGGTAAATAACAAAATTGTCAAGCGTATGGAATGACTTATTATTATTGTAATTATTAATCTTGTGTAATGTTGAATTTTTATCTCTCATTTATGAAAGATGTTTCATGATTAAAGTTTGCTTAAAAAATCATAATGATAGAATTGTTCTTTTATAAATAAACTTTCTAAAGCATAAGAATTTATAAAATATTTTTTTTTTAATAAACAAACTTTACAATTTTAAAGGTTTCACATGTGAATTTGCTAAAAAGAATTCAAATTATTTATTGCTAAATAAAAATAAATAAATTATGAAGAAATATTTTTCTAATAAACACAATATTAGAACCCTCATAATTTTCCTTATAGAAGAAATAATAAAAATTAAATGAGAAAGCAAAGATTGTATGAGAAGAGGACAAGTCCTTTTTAATTGGCCTCTCTATTACAAGTGCTACAATTTTATAAGTAAAATATAAGATGGAATGAAAAGTGAAAAATCCGATTTAGGATTTTAAGGTTCTAGTGTGACACGAGAAGGATTTAATATTTATTTATTTATTTTAAATTTTAAAGTTTGTTGATAATATTTTAAACATATTTTTTAAAAAACTGTAGATTTTATTTTATCATTATTTTATAGGTTTTATGTATGTTTATATAAATGATTTTAAATTTGATGATTTCCACAACAAAATTTTGATAAGATTAAAGTAAAAATATTATTTGTTAGTCTAAAAAGTGTTTTTATCTATCTAGTTTACATTTATCTACTAAACCTATTCACATTATACTTAAACTCACTAGATGAAATTTTATATTTTTCTCTTGCCTTATAAGGATATTACATATATCCTCACACCTCTATCAAGTGTTTTACATTGTCATACCTTTTGGAGAGTTAGTCAATTATCTACTCCTACCTTCCTTTCTCTTTGTCTTACATATACAAGAAGCTCATTATATTATTTAATTCATTTTTATGTTATTTTTTGGATTTTCCTTTTGCAAGTTCATTTGTGGAAGTCATTAGATTTTATATTTTTTTATTACTACTCCAACATGGTATCAAAGCCATAAGTAGTAAGTCCCTTCCAATCTCTATTGAATCCCACACTTAACCCTATCATCATTGCATTGTAGAGTCAAACAAACATCATTGTTGAGTTTAGAAGGCATGAGAAAGCTAAAATTTCCTATCATTTTATCATTCTTTGATAATAAAAAAAATGTTTTTTCTACTTGCACTATAAATTTTTTTGTATGATTGTACATGTACAAGAAAATTATTTTATAAAATCCCCATATTTCCCAAACTAGTATTTTTGGGGAATTTTTTCACATTGACATTTTTTTTGAATTATTTATCAATTCATGAAAAATATTTCTTGGATTTCTAGTTTAGATTTGTTTTATTTTGTAACTCAATTTGGTAGATTCCTAGTGTAGGATTTGGATTTTTTCACAATTCAATGGGTAGATCCTTGATCTATATTTTGATTTTATTTTTTCATGGCATAATTTTAAGGTTCTAGGAACCAATGAATAATTTTTTATTTTTTTCAGGTTATGCACCAAGTTCTCATTCAATTTTGTATCAAACACCTAATTTATACACTATTGAATTTTTAATTGAGTTTATATCACAACCCTCACCTCTACACCATAACTTTTTCAATTGAACTTGTAACATATCCCTCAACCTCTATGTCACTAAGATATTTCCTAAAAATTTGACTCTAAAGCATGACTAAAACTAATAAAAAACTCTAGGATTTGAAGGATTTGAATTCTAGTACAAATTATGAAGTCCAAAGTACTGCAAAACCATAAAGTTTGAATTTTTATAAAGCCTCAAAATATAAACTATAAAAAAAACCTAACCTCAAAACTATTGTGGAATTTTAGACTCTAATACAAGTTTCTAGGACTCCAAATCTATCTAGACTTCCATAATTTGAGGAATATCTCTAATGCTTTGGCCTCCACAACATTTTTTTAGCATCTCAAAGATCTAAAATATGAGGCATCTCTACAAAACACTAGTTCTTTATAGAATTTAGAATTCTAAACACTAGAGAATATTTGTAGAACCTTCGTTTGTTTGAAATCCTTGAAATTTTGTAGCCTCTAGAATTTCAAACTTTTAAACATCTTTGCAGACTTCCAGAATCTATCACAACATTATCTAGACTTTTTCAGCACCGCCACAACACCAAGTCATGTGTAATACTCATAAATGCGTATTTTTTTTCTTCTTGATATAACTTTGGAATATGTAGTTATTTTTAAATTCTTATAAGTTTTTGGAAATTTCTGATCACTCTTCCATCATGTGATTATTTTTGCCTCATCTTAATTTATTTTTTCAAGATTTTCTTCCAAACTTTAATTATGCACTTTTTTGATATTTTATTGACAAGGTATAATTTTAACCTTAATATTAAAATTAAGCAAAAAAAATCAAAATTTATCAAAAATAACGAGTATTGTAATGATAAATGTTTATGCTTTTTTTTTTAATTTGTCTTGGATAGTTTATTTTCCAAAAAAAAAAGTAAATCCAACACATGCCTTCTTATGGTCAGCTCACGGCATAAACTTAAATCATCATTTTTTAGACACTTGTAAGAACTCTACAATAGCATATTTATTTTTAAATTCACTAAGATAAAATTTCAAATTTGACTTGTGCTCCTTAGGGGAAAAATTTTCATATCATATTATGTCATTTTTTATATCATATTATGCCCTTTTTGTACTTGCAATCTTGTCCACATGTCAATATGTCTTTAAAGGTTTTGGTTAGAAGACATTACTGACCCCCAAACCATGATAATTTATACCAATAAATTTTATATGGGTTTGTGAGTGATGTTGTGTCAATATGTTTTTTTAGGAAAATAAGGTTTTTTGGACTTGTTTAATAATATGTTCCAATTATCCTTTCAAGCATTTCAATTTTTTTTAATCATCTATACTCCAAACAAGAATCATTTCAATATATCAAACTCTAATTTATCAAAAGTTTTACATTGATATTTGTACACTTAGTGGCGGGAATTGTGTTGTAACTCTGATGATATTGTTGCAAGTATGAGTAGCTGGTGTTGTCATTGATTTCAACAAGTTTGGGGGATAATTTTGTAGGGTTATGTTTGTGTTGTCATTGATGATTGTTGATGGTTAAGAATCTGTGTTGATGCTTTGATTAGTTTCATTATGTTGTCATTAGTAAGTGCTACCGGTGTCAACCTCTAGTGTTGTTTTGATAAGATTCTATGGATGCATAGTTCAATTGAAATTGGTTTAGTGGTGATGAGAAGTGTTGAAGATGATGAGTATATATCTCTGGTGCTTGGTTTCCAAGTGCTTTTGAGAAAATTTGAATAAACAAGGAAACAATGTGTTGTAGAGGTGTTCAGGTATATAGTGTGGTATTCAAGTTTTTCTCCGCATTTCTTTTGTATTAAAGATATGCCTATGTGGTTTAGATATGTTGGTCAGAGGTGTTCATAGGTGTTACATCCATATTTTATTAGTTTGGATCATTGTACAGAAGAAGTTGTTCTCACTAGTGTGCGAACTATGTTGCAATGATGTTTGGGGAGAAATGGTTTTTCTCTGCATTTCTCTACAATTTGGTTTCTAGTCTTGTGGTTCTAGAAGTGTGTTGATAATGATCATATCTACCTTTAGTCAAATTTGTTTGTGGTTTGGTGCTTAAAAAGTTGGTTTCTTGAGTTACAAAGTATGGAAGGTTGTTTGAGTGGACTAGGTGTGTACATTCTTCAAGTGAAAGTTTTTTGAAGGAATTTTTTGGATTTTAAGGTGTTTGTGGAATATTCGAGATTGTATTCAAGTGTTTTGTGTGGTTCATGAGTCATCTTTAGATTTGAGGAATCGTGTACTTAAATATTAATGGTGTTTACATAGGTTTGAATGACCTTTGGTGTTTACACTAATTTTGGATTTTCTTTGGTGATTGTGGAAGGGTGGTGTGGTGTATATGTATGATTTGTGTCCGAGCTAAGATGTGGAATGGTTCACTTTCATTCCTTTCCACTGTAGGAATGATTAGTGTTGATCTAATTTAAATTTTCATTATTGAGGTGCATATCCAACCTTGGAGAATGTTTTCAATGTTGAAGAAGGTATAAATAAGTGATGAGTTGATGGATAATTATGTTGTGAAGTGTGTGATATGAATTGTAGAGATGTGAAGTGTGAATTTGTGAAGTGCATTGTGAGCTTAATGAGTTAGACCACTGGAAGCAATGAGCAAAAGGTGTCTACAATCTTTAGAGAGACTAAAAATGTGTTGGTGATGTTGTGGTGGATCTTTTTTGTTGCATTAAGATAGATTTCTTATTGTAACACTCTTCTTTCTTCTTTTTTTGTAATCTGGTAGTGAACCTTTAGTAGTGAGCCCTTCTTTCTTTTGGGCAGTGAGCCCTTCGACAATGAGCCTATTGTACTTTGGTGTTGCAATTACTTTATATTGTGAGCTAATCCTCACTGTAGTTTTTCCCTTCTTGGTATTTCCACATAAATATGGTTTTGTATTATGCATGGTGTTGTTGTGTTTCAGTTTTCTATTATTTTCTTTCATGCTAAATCATTATAATAGATTAAGGGTTAATTTAGTTGATGTGGATCTAAATGTTTTGAATTTTTAATATATAGTTGATTCACCCCCGCTCAGTTGTCTTATGTGCATTCAATAATTGGTGTCAGAGAAAGGTTCCTTGGAATAAATCTTATCTGCTTGAGGTAGATCTAGGATGACACACAAGAGGGATGCTCCTTTGTTTGATGGATCAGAGTATGGTTTCTAGAAGATAAGAATGGAAGGTTTCCTAGTATCTCTTGGATTTGGAGTTTGGAAGTCTATTGAGATTGGATATACCATGCCTATTGGTGGTTTGAAGACTGATGATGAGATCAAGGCCAATGAGAAAAATGGTAAAGAAAGGTATTCTCTTTTAAGTGGTCTTTCTAACAATAAATTTGTGAAAGTTATGAGTTTGAAATATACTAGAGAGATCTAGACAATGTTGAAAAGTATTTATGAAAGAGATGATAAGGTCAAACAAGCTAAGATGTAGAATCTAAAGATAACATTTGAGAACTTGTGGATGTCTGAAGATGAAAACATTACAAGCTACATGCAGAAGGTGGATGAAGTTGTCAATTCCATTAGAGGTCTTGGTGGAAATATTGAAGAAGAAGAAGAAGTGGTAAATAAGGTATCAAGAACTCTTCTTAAATCTTACAGTCATCAAGTTTATGCTATTGAGGAAGTTCAATATTTAAGTAAATATTCTAGAGATCAGTTGTATGGTGTTTTATCTACTTTTGAAATGAGAGAATTTGGTACAAATAATGCAAATTTTGATGCTTTTAAGGGTGGAAAATTAAAAAAGACCGAGGAATCAGGTCAGGAGGATCTTGATGATGTTGAAGAAAAAATTGTGAGGAAAATGTAAATGGGTACTGGTAAATACAGAGGTAAGCTACCTTTCAAATTTTTTAGATGTGGTAAGATAGGTCACTATGCTTCAAGGTGTCCAAATAGAGCTTTTAATGACAACAACAAATAAAACAAAGGTAAAGCAATTAAGACAATTTATTATGTTAGAGAAGATGCCAGTATATCTCATGATGAATTTGACTATGGGGATGATGAAGATAGTGAATGATTGTTTATGGCTATTAAAGATGAAACTAATTCTGATAACTCTAAGAGATGTGTGAAGGTAAGTGCTTCAGAAATAGGTCACAATGCTATCATGCCACTCTTCATGCTAGAAAGGAGAAGAACTATTGGATTATTGAAAATGGATGCTAAAATCATATGACTATGACAAAATTAATTTTTTCAAACTTGAGAAATATGAAAGAGGTCTAGTTAAGTTTTGTAATGATACATCTACTAAGATGTGGAAAAGGTTCTATCAATTTTGATGGCAAGCATAATACAGATGATGTTCTTTATGTTAAGGGTTTAAGGTATAACCTCTTGAGTGTTAAAAAAATGTGTAGAAAAGGATATAATATTACGTTTTAAGATGATGGATGTGAGTTCAAAAAAATCTCTAGAACTGTGGTTTTTGTTGGAAGAAGGACAGATGGAAATGTTTATCAGCTTAAAGGTGTTAATGGTCACTACTTTATGACTCATATTAATGAAAGTTGGCTATAGAATAGAAGGATGTGTCATATAAATTTTGATTTCTTAGTGAGGATCAATTCGGTTCAAGATGTGAGATATCTGTAAAGGATTACAAAGCCCATTAATGTTGTCTACAAGGAATGTCAAATTGGGAAGCAAGAAAGAAGAAGCTTTAAATCCATAGACCAATCTACTACTGGACTATTTGAGCTGGTACATATAGATATTTGTGGTCCTACTAGAGTAAGAAGTATTCAAAGTGATAGGTATTTAATGCTATTGATTGATGATTATTATAGAATGACATGGGTTACTTTTCTCAAAGAAAAATTAGAAGATCTAGGTAAGTTTAAAGCATTCAAAGTTATGGTTGAGAATGAAATGGATATGAAAATAAAATTTTTGAGATCTGATAGAGGTGGAGAGTTCACCTCCAATGAGTTTAACAATTTTTGTGAGAATCATGGAATAAAGAATCACTTATCTACCCCTAGGACTCCTCAGTAGAATGGAGTGGTTGAAACAAAGAATAGAACTATTCAGGAAGTTTCAAGAACAATGATGAAAGAGGAAAACCTACTAAAGTATACTGGAGAGAAGCAATCCATATTGTTGTAGATACATTCTTAACAGAGTTCAAGAAAGAGTAATTAGTGCAAAGACTCCCTGTGAGTTGTGGTATGGAAGGATCCCTATTGTCAAATATTTTATAGTGTTTGGAAGCAAGTGCTATATTAGAAGAGATGAAGAAAACTTAGGAAAGTTTGATACAAGATTTGATGAAGGTATCTTCCTTGGATATTCTACAAGAAGAAAAGCTTACCAGTGCTACAACAAGCAATTGAAGAAGATTATTGAAAGTACAAATGTCAAAGTGGATGAAGACTTACAAAATAATTTTGTGGTAATAGATGGATATGTATAAGATGAGTCCTCTTGCAAATAAAATGATAGATATGAAGATAAGGAAAAATAAGTTAAGATTGAAGAGGAAGAATCTCCAGAACAGATCTGTAAGACCCCTAAGTATGCGTAGAAGAATCATTCTAAAGATCAAATCATTAGTGACAAAAGCAAGGGTGTATTGACAAGAAAAATGTTGATATGGCTGAAGAACAGGTAAATCTATGTTTAATCTCTAAAGTTGAACCTAAAATAGTGATTAAAGCATGCAAGGATGAGCATTGGATCAAGGATATGGAGGAATAACTAATAAATATTAAGAATAATCAGACTTGGGAACCTGTCCCAAGACCAACAAAAAAGAATGTGATTGGAACTAAGTGGGTATTTCAAAAAAAATTGAATGAGAATGGAGAAGTGGTAAGAAGCAAGGCAAGGCTTGTTTGTAAGGGCTACTCACAAGTAGAAGGAATAGATTTTGAGGAGAATTTTTCTCTGGTGGCAAGAATGGAAGGTATCAAGATGTTTTTGTCTTTTGTAACACATAAAGATTTCAAAGTATATTAGATAGATGTGAAGTCTTTTTTCTTGAATGGTGAATTAGAAGAAGTATACATTGAACAAACTGAAGGATTTCAATTATTAGAAAAACTAAATATGGTATGTAGATTGAAAAACACATTATATAAATTGAAGCTAGCTCCTAGAGCCTGTATGCAAGGTTGGATAGGTACTTGATACAACAAGGATTCAATAAAGGTACCATAGATAGTAATCTTTATTTCAAAGTTGAAAATGATCTCTAATCTTGATTGTGGTTGTCTATGTTGATGATATATAATTTTTGGATGAAGTAAAGTTATGTGTAAGAGATTTGCAGTAGAGATGTAGAAAGAATATGAGATGACTATGTTTAGGGAGATGAATTTCTTCCTTAGGATGCAAATCAATCAAACAAAAAAAGGTATATTCATTTCACAATCAAAGTATGTCAAGGAAATGTAGAGAATTTTGGAATGGAAGATTCTAAACTAGTATGTACTCGTATGGTTACAGGTTTCAAGAGAAGTAAGAATGATGAATCTCCTAAGGATGATCAGAGAAAATATTAATAAATGATTGGAGGATTGCTATATATAACTTATACTAGACCAGATATCATGCATGCATTTTGTCTTGTGCCTATATTTCAAGAAGATACTAGTGAGTCTCATGTTGCAGTAGTGACAAGGATATTCAGATACTTGGAGGGCACTCTGGAACATGGCTAGTGGTACCCAAAGGATATCAATTTTTCTCTAAGTGCTTATACAAATGCAGATTGGGTAGGATGTGTTGATGGAAGAAAAATTACAAGTGGTGATGCATTCTTTCTTAGATGGAGATTGGTGTCTTGGTTGAACAAGAAGCAATATTCAGTATCTTTATCTACTATAGAGGAAAAATATATTGCAGAAGCTTCTTGTTGCACACAAGTGTTGTAGTTGAGGAAAATATTGAAGGATATTAGGGTGGTATGATGAACCAAGTTCTATTTTTTGTGATAATACAATTGCTATTAACATTTCAAAGAATCTTGTGATGTACTCAAGGACAAAGCATATCTTAATCCAGTATCACTTTTTGAGAGAGAAGGTTGTAGAGAATGAAGTCAAGCTTGAGTATGTCCCTACAAAGGAACAAGTTGATATATTCACTAAATATCTTTGTAAAGATACTTTTGAGTATCTATAGGAGAAGTTAGGGGTTATTAGCCCTCCTTCTTTGAACTAGATGCATAAGGATATACATTAGTCCAATGTATTTCAAGATTCATTCTATGTTCTAGACTGATGATTGGAGGCTACCTCTCAGGGGGATAGGTAGTGCCTTTTTGGTTGTTGCAGTTAGGGGGAGTAAGTATTGGTGCATGTTGGTGTTGTCCTTTGTCAATTGTGTCAAAGGATATGTGCAGTGATTGCTATTTGGTATAGTCTTGTTGTGTGCTCCTAAGGGGGAGTATGTAGAGTAGTAAGGAGAGAAAGTATGTATGTTTGATGTCAAAGGGGGAAAGATATGCAAATATGTTGTCCTTTTCCATTGATGTCAAAGGGCGAGAGAAAAGTAATATGAAAAATGTTCAGTTGTAAAAGGGGGGAGAGAGTAATTTGAAAAAGGAGACTATGATTTAAGGGGAAGAAAGGAAGGAAGTTGGTATGGAGCAGTATGTTGGTTATTAGAGTTGTTATGTTTGTTATTGATAGTTTTTCACATCATGTATTGTCATCAATGACAAAGGGAGATATTTTTGCAAGTATGAGTATGTTGCAAGAATGTGCAGATTTGAAATTTCATTGATGTCAACTGTATGTGTTGAAGGAGATTGATGTTGAAGATGAAGAGTTGGTGTTTTCTATGCTTTAATTTTTTGCATTATGTTTTCATCAATTAAGCTACTAGTGTTAACCTCTAGTGTTGCTTAAAAAAGCTTATGTATAGTGTTGAAGATGGTGTGCATTTGTCTCTGGTGCTTGGTTTCAAAGTGATTTTAAGAAAATTTGATAAAAAGAGGAAACAATGAGTTGCAGTATTGTTCTTGGTTACAAAGAGATGTTCTAGTTTTGTTCAACATTTCTTCTAGGTTGAAGATCTACCTATGCAATTCAGATATATTGGTGAGAGGTTTTTAGAGGTGTTATATTCAAGAGATGGTATGTTGGATCATCGTATAGTAGAAGTTGTGCTCACTAGTGTGTGACTATGCATTCAAGAGGTGTTTAGGAGAAATGTTTATGCTCCATGTTTCTTCATGGTTATTCTTTAGGTCTTGCGATTCTGAAGGATTTCTGATGGTGTTGTTAGTTTACCTTAGTGAAGAGGATTTTAGGTTTCGTGAGCTTCAAAAGATTTTTTTTCAAATAAAAATGTATGGTAGAATAGTCTAAATGTGTTGGGTTTGTACATTCTTGAACCATAGATTTTTGGTTCACTTTGCACCTTTCTAGCTCTTCTAGGGTTTTTCACCTAAAAGGAGAGAGGTAGGGCCAAAAATGTAAACTAGTTCATTCAAATTATGTTATGTGAAATGTTGTTTAATCTAAATGAGGTGAACTAAATGAAATTGACTAATTTAAATGGATGAAAATGAATGCAAAAGTGAGATTTAAGCTATGTTTGAAAAGACACTGTGATATGCAAATAATGAAGTAAATGAAGAAATTATGCAAAACAAAAAGAAATAAGCAAAAATAGAGTGCACCTGGACAATATCTGATGAATTTGGAATGTTGTGGATGCTAGTTGAAATCACTAAGTTTTCATAGTGGGATTCATTTGCCCAGGGTGGCGAATTAGTCCTCCTCCTGGTGAAGAAGTGTCAGAACTAAGTTTCTGTCTATTGGGATCCAGAATCTGACAAAATTCAGATTTTCAGTCCTAAGGTGGGACTCATTCACCACTAGTGTCGAATCAATCCTCTCCCAATTTTCTAAAAAATTAGGAGGCAACTCTGCAACACCAGATCTAGAAATCACTGATTGTTGGGTTGTCGAAGTCAATTCTACAGGAAATGGACAAGAAACCTTCTCCAAGCTTGAAATAGACTTGAGTTGACTTGAAGCACCTAGTTGACTTGTAAACCAATCTTCAACACCAAATTTTTTGTTAAATCTGCATACCTAGGTTTGCAAACACACATGCAATAGGGGAAAAATGGTTGAGGGTTCGCAAATAGGGGTTTGCCTTGGTCAAACCCCACTTTTGGTAATCAAACCCTTAATGAAATAATGAAATGCAAGAGAATGATAAAATAACAACATGAAAATTGTATCAACTTACCAAACCCTTGATAATGCAAGTCTAAAGTAATGTCAATGGATGCTCCAAAGTGCTTGAATATTGCTTGAATTGATGTTGTAGAATGCTTCAATGAATGCGAAGATTATGGGGGATGTAAAATGAGGTGAAAATCACATATTTATTCACACTTGTGCCTTAGTTAACCATTCATACCTCATCACAGGCCAACATCAAGTGATTTTGAATAATAACCTAAAAGGAAATTTTTAAATTTTTAAATTTGGAGCTAATGGGGATTTATTCGCCACCCATGGTGAATGGGTCCCACCTAGGACCTGAAAAATATACATGTGTCAAGAAATATGTTGTATTTAATGTTGTTTGTTAGAATAATATTCAAAAATACACTTAATCAAGTCATATGAGGGCATAAAGGGGTCAAATAAAGCATAAGAAAGGGATAAATAGTGAAGATGTGCCTAGAAAAGCATGAAATCTTGTTACAAGACTTTACAACACTTCAAAATAGGACTTAATAATGAATAAAAAGGTGGTTCTTAGGTAAATTGCAATAAATAAAGTCTAGAAGAATGTAGAAATGTCTTACAACACTTCACAACACCTTCACAAGACGTCGTTATTTGAATTTTAGTACCTAAATATTCATATTCAAGCCATGTTGCAACATAAAATTAGAACCAAATATATCAAACACCATGAAACAAGACCTAAAAGGCCATGAAAATGATAAGGGGCCATTTTTCTATGACACATTTAGCCCCCACTTTAATGAGAGGATGAACTTGCTTCAAGCTCACACTAAAGTAGCCATGTACATTGAGAGTAGGGTTCAAATGCACTTACGTTAGCAAGATGGAATGACAACAATCAAGAGGGATGATCAAGCCCCCAGGATGAAGATCCGATGGAAAAACTAGACATAAGAACAAAGGAACACATAAGTATTGAAATGAAAGAATTGAATGAAGCTTCGATCGTCAATCCAACTAGTTGTGGATTAGATGTAGGCTAATTGTTTGAAAAAAGAGAATGTATACTCACTCCGGGGTGACAAAACTTAGGACGGTCCATCAGGTGAGAAGGCCCAAATGTACTCACTCTGGGGCCACAAAACTTCTAGTCGTTCGCATGGTGAGAAAGCCCAAAAAGGTAATATACATATGCTAGTTGGTATGCACTCACAAACACAAAGGTGGCTTTCCCACTCAACCATATTAAAGTTATACCTGCTGATAACTTTAACAAGGCACCATAAAGAAATATGTCTTGAACAAAAAGAAAGGTACCACAGGTACGCAAGTTGCGTTATGCAAGGTGGAAAAAATGCAAAAATGTAAAATGCAAAAAAATGTAAAATGTAAAAATGTGAAATGTAAAATGTGAAAGATGTTCAAAGGAGTCTTGTTAAGTTTATGCAAGTTCGGTCACTTAGAGAATATTGTGTCTAATGTCTCAAAGAGAGGACAAATCAAAGAATAGTATATTCACAACTTAGGGGATGCAGTGCATCACATCAAGCCACCAAGAGGAATGTAATATATTGAGATAGATCACACTTATGAAGGACATCACACCCAATGTCATCGACAAAGTGACAAACACATTATATAAATGACAAGGCTACACTAGGAACCAAGAATGCAAATGAAATAATGGTAATGTATGCCCCCCACTTTAAAGGAATTGCTACACATCGTTCTATGAGCAATTACTTTAAAGTAGAGAAAGAAAGAAAAAGAAAAAAGAAAACAAGACATGAGAGCCAACTTGGAAAGCCCTATGCCAAGTCATATGTCTCAAAGCTAGGCTACGTCATGTCAAGGAAAAAATAAATAGAAAAGGGAGTTGCCCCCCAGAAAATAAAGAACACCAAACACATAAGGAATCTATGGATTTGGGGTCAATATGTTCATTGCTGCAATGTTTTTATGAAAGAGCTCAAAATTGTCATCATTCCCCAAAGCACATAAAACTGGAAGAATGACACAAAGAGAGGGAAAAAAAAGGAAAAATAAAGTCCATTTTGGGTCAACATAGAAGAGACATTGCGGTCTCAATGCCTTGCATCGTCCCCAAAAGGAAAACACAAGCGGAATGAAAATGGAAAGGAAAAAGAAAAGGAAAAAGCTTTTGAGTCAACATGAAGGAGACATTGCGGTCTCGATGTCTTGCGTCATCTTTTTCAACTCTCTATCCTGATGATGATTCACTGAGTGTGATCCAAAACGTTGATGAAAAAAGACTCCACACAATCAAATCCAGAAGCAATTAGATTTAAAAAGTGAAAAAGACAAGGACCTTTTGGGTCAACATCAAAGAGACATAGGGCATCTCTACACTTTGTGTCATCCCCAAAAGGAGAACACAAAACAAAAATGAAAAAGACAAGGACCTTTTGGGTCAATATGGAAGAGACATAGGGCGTCTCTACGCTTTGTGTCATGCCCAAAAGGAAAACACAAAACAAAAATGAAAAAGACAAGGACCTTTTGGGTCAACATGGAAGAGACATAGGGCGTCTCTATGCTTTGTGTCATCCCCAAAAGGAGAACAAAAAACAAAAATGGAAAAGACAATGTATGACATATAGAAGAATAGAGGTACAAATAGAAGTGTACGAAGAGAAGGAACATTAAACACACATTACGGGGAAACACGATATGCACATAAAATCAAATCCAAAGAAAAAGAGAAAGGAAAATAAATGTAGAAAGGAAAGTAAGGAAAATGCAAGTCAACCATCTAACAAGTCATCCGCCTCCCAATCATGTTCAGTGTAATGCGAGGGTGGTTGACTGTCCAAAGGAAGAATTGCAAATGTCGAACTAGGAGTCATACCAGGTTCTTCTCTTGGTGGAGAGGATTTATCATTTAAGCTCATTGTGGATGAAAATAAAGAGTTTAAATCGTTATGCACTTCTTCATCTATTTTTTCTATCGTCACATCATCATCATCATCAAGATTAATGACAATGGGAGGACGAAGGGTGATTTCCAAGGGAGGATGTATCAAAATTTGAGGTTGTTGGATTGGTTCATTTTGTTGGGATTGTTGCACTAAACTATCATGTGGCGGGTCAAGAGAAGGAGGGTGGTCATCTATTACTTTTGTCAAAGGTAAATGTTGATTTTCTTTATTTTCTTCCATGCGAGATTAACGAGTAAGGAGACGGCAACGATGCCTACGTTCCCTAGCACTGTGGTTTCATTTAATTATGTTTTGGAGTTGTTGAGGTGTAAGAGCGGATTGAGGCATCATAGGTTCTTCTACTTCCGAAGAGGTAAGAACAAAAGAAACCAAAGAGGATGGATCAACCACTTTCTCTTTTACTTTATACACTTGTTTAGTACGAGGAGGCATGATAGGAGTTGTTTCATTTTCTCGTGGTCATTTAAATGATGGCGGGGAAGTATCTAGGGGTGGTTTTTCATTAGGTTGTATGGTTTGCTCAATGTTAGACTCAGGTTGAAGCAAGGTTTCATCTATGATAGGAGGTGTGGAAGTGGATGGGGAAGCGTTACGAAGAGACAATTCAGCTATCTTTTTGGCTTTGAACTTTTGATAAGCTATGAAAAAGAAGTCCTTTCGAGGTGTAATGGGTTTCGTGGGTTCATGCCAAAAGGATTCTAATGAAAATTTACCTTTAGACGATAAGGGATTAAAGCCACTATGGTGTATGGTAAATATCTCATTGCCATGTGGAAACTTCAAACACTTGTGAAAAACTGAGGGGACCACTTTCATTGAGTGAAGCCAAGGCCTAGCCAAAAACGAAATTGGTCAGATTGTGGAATAATTGAAAATGTTACATTTGAAGTTTTAGGTCCAACTTGTGAGGGAAGTACGATCGATCCAGTCATAGGGAATGCAAAACCAGCATGTGTCTTAATCCATGCAATTGGTTTATTATAATCATCTTGATATAGCTCATGTAATACTAGAAACTCCTCTATGATCACATTCTCACCACAAGCGAGATCTATTAATATCCTGTTAGTGGGCTTATCATAGATTATGCCAGCTATATAGAGAGGACCATTAGGAAGCTTTTGTAGTATGTCTTTAGCAGAAAAAGTGATATCAAGAGACTTAGTGGTTTGGCCCTTATGAGGGATAACATCTATCATAGCCACAAGTTGATCCAAAGGACCATATTTAGTAATAGGTGGAGATGTATCATGTTGTTCATTGTGTGTATCAATAGTCATTACATCAGTGTTTGAAGGTTCACTAGCCTTGAAAAATTAAGTAGTGTGTTTAGGAATAGGATTGGTGAAAATTTGTAAGTTCTGGTTAGGGGGTGCAACAGACTTATTGCCTTGATCATTAACACCCACAATGGACAAGTGGCTTGAATCAATGAGGTCTTGAATTAAATGTTTTAGATGCTTGGAGTGTTCAGTGTCATGTCCATTTTGGCGATGAAAATGACAATAAGCATGAGGTTTGAAAGTGGGTGGTAAGGGCTGGTTTGGGTCAAGTGGTCGAATGGGTGGAAAAGTGAGCATGCATTGTTGAATTAATTGGTTCATTGTGTTATGAAGGGTATCGGGTAAGGGAGTAAATTGTCTCTTCGGGTCCCCATAGTTATAAGGTACCACCGATTTAACAACTACCACTTGAGTTGGAGCTTGTTGGGTTGGTTGTGGTTTCGTCTATGTTTTGTCTACATCGCATGAGGTCAACCATTTCCTTTTTAGGTGTCATGTGAACTTGAAAGTGACTTATGAAAGCATCCACCAATTCATTGAATGAACGGATGGAATGATTGGGAAAGTTGGAAAACCATTCTAATGCAGTATCTTTCAAGGTCCGTGGAAACAGTTTGGCTAGCAATTTATCATCAAGGACAAAGTCACTACACAAAGTTGTATAAGTATTAACATGGTTGATAGGGTCTCCTTTACCTCCGTATTTCTCAAACCAAGGAATTTCTATCCCTTGTGGCATCGAGGTACGTAAAATTTCTAAGGATAAGGGGTTGCTACAAACATGATATGTGGTTGGAGCAGATTGACCTTGGCTAATGGTGGAAAGTTGATGTTGCATAGATGAAACAGTATTAAGGAGTTGTGTAAGAACAAGATCGGGGTAAGTGGGTTGAGGTGGAAGAGAAAAAGGTGATGGAGTGTAAGTGATGTTAGGTGAAGTGAAAGGAATACTATGAGGCGTGAAGGTGGTGGAGGGGACTTGCGATGCCACAAGAGAAGTAGGAATGCTAGGTGGAATCAGGAAAAAAGTAACCACATAATTAACCTGTTGCATAGTTGTGTGGACTTGCGGATTGGTGTAAGTTGGTATAGATGGTTGAAGGGGGGTGAACTTGAGGTCCTCCTTGGATTACAGAATGTTTGTGGATTGATTATTAGTAGAGGCATGTTTATTGTAAATCTCGGCAATTCTCTTCATCACTTGCAAGCCATCATCACTTTCAATCAAATGATGAAGATTGTCAATGGCAGGTATGGCAGTGGAGAATATGTTTTCTAGTGACAAATCTTGTTGTACATGTGCAAAATCCTCATGAATATTAATGACCTTTTCTTGCAGGAGGGCATTGTTTGGGGTGTCAAAATTCATTGGATGGAAAGGTGAAGGCATAAAAGTGGTATTGTCAGTGCCTAATGCACCATTGTCCATACTAGGAGTAGGAGCTTGTGAGATCCCAAGGTCCACAATGAAAATGCTATCGTGGGAAGCCATGAGTCAATAAATTCTTCTCGCTAAAGTATTATCAATGGGGCACCAAACACTCATACAAGTACCACAAAGGAGAGATGAACACAAATGCAAGGTAATCTAATATGTCTAATATGCAAAGAACATAAATTCTGCTAATTGTAACATATAGCTAACTACAAAAAAAGGAAATGCAGACAAATGCCAGAAAATTTTCAGAAATGTTGTTCAAAAAGTGTAGAGGGATTGATTCACCCAGGGTGGCGAATGAGTCCTAGTATGAAATTTTTTTGTGTTTTTCAGAAATTTGAATGTGATTTTAATGCTCTAAATAATGCAATCAAAGATGAAAAATGCATAATTTTAGTTTTTTCAATAAGATGCAATGCAAAAATGAAATCTAAATGAAGTTTTCACTAATGCAATATGAAAATTCCTAGAATGTAAGAAAAAAACAACTTCCTAATTGAATGTTAATGCAAAAGTAATCTAGGATGTAATATACAAATGAAATCAAAAATGCAAAGTGTTCAAAACGTGGGTTCACCAAAATGAACCGTAGATTTTTGTCTCTCTTTGCACCTTTCTAGCTCTTCTAGGGTTTTTCACCTAAAAGGAGAGAGGTAGGGCCAAAAATGCAAACTAGTTCATTCAAATTATGTTATGTGCAATTTTGTTTAATCTAGATGAAGTGAACTAAATGCAATTGACTAATTTAAATGGATGAAAATGAATGCAAAAGTGAGATTTAAGCTATGTTTGAAAACAAATTGTGATATGCAAACAATGAAGTAAATGAAAAAATTATGCAAAACAAAAGGAAATAGGAAGAAATAGAGTGCACTTGGACAATATCTGATGAAATTGGAATGTTGTGGATGCTATTTGAAATCACTAATTTTTCACAGTGGGACTCATTCGCCCAGGGTGGCAAATTAGTCCTCCTCCTGGTGAAAATTTGGTAGAAACAAGTTTTTGTCTATCAAGATCTGAAATTTGACAAAATTCAGATTTTCAATCCTAAGGTGGGACTCATTCACCACTAGTGGCGAATCAATCCTCTCCCAAATTTTTGAAAAATCAGGAGACAACTCTACAATACCAGATCTGGAAATGATTGATTGTCGGGTTGCCAAAGTCAATTCTGAACAAAACGGATAAGAAACCTTCTCCAAGCTTGAAATAGACTTGAGTTGACTTGAAGCACCTAGTTGACTTGTAAACCAATCTTCAACACCAAAAAGCTTGTTAATTTTGCATACCTAGGTCTACAAGCACACATGCAATAGGGGAAAAATGGTTGAGGGTTAGAAAATAGGGGTTTACCTTGGTGAAACCCCACTTTTGGTAATCAAACCCTTAATGAAATAATGAAATGTAAGAGAATGATAAACTAACAACATGTAAAAGCTATTAACTTACCAAACCCTTGATAATGCAAGTCTAAAGTAATGTCAATGGATGCTCCAAAGTGCTTGAATATTGCTTGAATGAATGAGGAGACTATGGGGGATGTAAAATGAGGTGAAAATCACATATTTATTCACACTTGTTCCTTAGTTAACCATTCATACCTCATCATAGGCCAACATCAAGTGATTTTGAATAAAAACCCGAAAGGAAATTTTAATTTTTTTGAATTTGGAGCCAATGGGGACTCATTCACCACCCATGGCGAATGGGTCCCACCTAGGACCTGAAAATATGTGTCAAGAAATATGTTGTATTTAATGTTGTTTTTCAGGATAATATTAAAAATAACACTTAATCAAGTCATATGAGGGCATAAAGGGGTCAAATAAAGCATAAGAAAGGGATAAATAGTGAAGATGTGCCTAGAAAAGCATTAATTCTTGTTACAAGACTTTACAACACTTCAAAATAGGACTTAATAATGAATAAAAAGGAAATTTTTAGGTAAATTGCAATAAATAGAGTCTAGAAGAATGTAGAAATATCTTACAACACTTCACAACACCTTCACAAGACGTCATTATTTGAATTTTAGTACCTAAATATGCATGTTCAAGCCATGTTGCAACATAAAATTAGAACAAAATATATCATACACCATGAAACAAGACCTAAAAGGCCATGAAAATGACAAGGGGCCATTTTTCTCTGGCACAATTCTTCAGGTGGAAGCTATTGCAAATGAGTTTGTTGGATTTCAAGATGTTTGAGGAATATTCTAGATCGTGTTCAAGCATAGTGTGTGGTTCACAATACATCCTTGGGTTTGAGGAAGCGTGTACTTAAAATTTTAATGGTGTTTGCATGAGTAATGACCGACCTAGTGTTGTTGATTTGGGTCCTAGTTAAGCTTTGATGTGGTTCACATTCACTTCTATCCAGCACAGAAGTGTTTTGGCACTGACTTAATTTGAATTTTCACATTTGAGGTGTATAGCCGGTGTTGGAAAGGGTTTCAAGGTTGAGGACGATATAAGTATGAGTTGAATTGTTGAAGGAGGTCAAGATAGATGAAAGTACAAAGTGTGTGATGCAAATGATGTGAATTACATAGATATAAGATGAAAAATTGAGCAAAGTAGTGCAAGCTTTCAAGTGTTGGATTACTAAATGTAGTGAGCAAAAGGTTTTTGTAATCATTCAAATAGAATGCGAAGGTGTTGGAGCTATTGTGGTGGATTTTTTGTTGCATTGAGATCATGTTCTCTGTGTAACATTTCTTCTCTATCTTCCTTTTCTACTCCAATAGTGAGCCTTGGTTGTGATCCTTTCATGGAAGTGTGCCCCTTCTAGTAGTGAGCCTTTATAACTAGTTTTACAATTACTTATATTGTGAGCTAATACTCACTATGGTTTTTCCCTCTTTGGGTTTTCCACATAAACTTATGTTCTTTGGTGCATGGTGTTAAAGTTGTTTCAATTTCTGTTATTTTCTTTTCATGTTAAACTTCATAATAGATTAAGGGTTTAATGAATCCATGTGGATCTAAATGTTAATGTTGGTTTTGATGTTTTGATAAGATACAACTAATTCATCCCCCCTCTCAGTTGTCTTGTTCATTCAATAATTGGTATCAAAGCAAGGTTCTTTGAAGAAAAACTTAACATCTTGAGGTAGATCTGGGATGGCAAATAAGAAGGAGATCCATATGTTTGATGACACACACTATGCATTCTAGAAGACAAAGATGGAAGGCTATCTAGTTTACCTTAGATATGAAGTCTGGAAATTAGTGAAGACTCAATATACCATATCTACAAATGGACCAAGAAAAATTGATGAGATCAAGGCCTATGAAAAAAATGGTAAACCAAGGCTTGTTCTCTTGACTAGTCTTGTAAATTTTGGATTAGTGAAAGTTATGGATCTAAAAATTGCTAAAGAAATTTGGGATAAGTTGGAAACTATTTATAAAGGAGATATTATAGTCACACAAGCTAAGATGCAAAACTTGAAGACCACATTTGAGAAAATAAGGATGTATGAAGATGAAAACATTACAATCTATATGTAGAGGGTCTAGATGAAGTGGTGAGCTTCATCAGAGGTCTTGGAGGTAAGGTCAAAGAACCCAAAGTGGTAAAGAAAATTCTTAGAACCCTTACTAAAGCTTACAGTTATAAAGTTGTTGATATTGAAGAATCTGAAAATCTAGATCAGTAATTCTAGAGATCAATTGTATGGATCTTTAACTTCATTTGAGATGAAAGAGTTTGGTACTAACAATGGTGCAAAATTTGAGATTTCTTTTAAGATTAGAAAAATAGAGAAGATTGAAGATTTAGATTAGGAATATATTGATGATGTGGAAGCTAACTTTGTGAGAAGGATGTGAAGAAGTACTGGAAAGTATAAAGGAAAATTACCTTTCAAATTTTTTACTTGTGGACAAATAGGTCACTATGCTTCAAGATATCCAAACAAAGCAAGTGAATAACAAGAAACATAAGAATAAGGAAAACAAAGATAAGATGATCAAGAAAAGCTATTATGTTTGAGAATATACAATTATTTCTGATGATGAATCTGATTATGGAGATTATGATAATAATGAATGCTTGTTCATGGCTTTAAAAGATCAATCAATTTTTGATAACTCTAAAATATGTGTGAAGGAATGCCCTCCAAAGAGAAAGGATAAGATTGAAGGTACTTTGGTATCTTCTTTTCATATTAGATAGGATAAGAACTATTGGATCATTGACAATGGCTACTCAAATCACATGACTGGAGACAAGAGTAATTTTGTTAAACTTGAAAAATATGATGAAGGACTTGTTAGATTTGGAGATGATTTAGGTGCTAAGATTTGTGGAATAGGTTAAATTACTTTTGATGGAAAGCATAATAATGATGATGTTTAATATGTCAAGGGTTTAAGGTATAACCTTTTGAGTGTTGGAAAAATGTGTATCAAAGGATATAATATTATGTTTTAGGATGATGTATGTGAGATCAAAAAAGGGTCTAGAAATGTGATTGTTGTTGGAAAGAGGATAGATGGAAATGTCTATCAGCTTAAGGGGGTCATTTTTGATGACTCAGATTAATGAAAGTTGTTTAGCACATGAGGATGTGTCACATTAATTTTGATAATTTAGTTAGAATTAGTTTAGTACAAGAAGTGAGAGATCTATCGAGGATTACAAATCCTATCAATGTTGTTTGCAAGGACTGTCTGATTAGAAAGTAAACAAGAATAAGTTTAAAGGGTAAAGAACAATCTTCTACCAGATTATTGGAATTGGTGCATACAAACCTCTATGGTCCTATAAGAGTGAGAAGCCTTCAAGGTGACATGTATTTCATGATTTTTATTGATGATTATTCTAGAATGACATGGGTTACTTTTCTTAGAGAAAAATCTAAAACCCTAGATAGATTCAAAGCATTTAAAGTTATGGTTGAGAATGAAATGGATTTGAAGATCAAATTTTTGAGGTTTGATAGAGGTGGAAAATTCACCTCCAATGATTTTAACATTTTTGTGAGAATCATGGCATAAAGAGGAACTTTTCTACCCCTAGGAATCCTCAGCAAAATGGAGTGGTTGAAACGAAAAACAAAACTGTTCAAGAAGCTGCAAGGACTATGATAAAATAAGTTAACTGGGAAAAACAAAATTGTTCAAGAAGTTGCAAATAGTTTGGGCATTGTTGGATAAATTTTAGTCTTTTATCATAACACACACTTACAAGGAGGGGAATAGGATGGCGGATAAATTGGCAAGTATGGGTTGTTAGGGCATCAAACTTGAGATTTTGGATGATATTCAAATTCAAGCATATCCAGAAATCTCTGAATTAGAAAGGCTTGAAGTGACAATTTAGATGTATGGATAAAGTAAAGATTCAAAGGGATTGTGTTGGGGGAAGTTAGTTGGGTTATAAAATTGGAATGTAGCCAGTTGTTGAAGCTAACGTGTCGTGGAGGGTTCAAGGTAGTATAAGTTGTTCAATCAAACATTCAACGATGTCATTAGTAAAGGGTAGTCTTGGGTGCAGTCAGTTGATTGCAATTATGCATGGCATTGATGGCACAAAGCAGTATAGACTACACACTCAAGTATTCAGTGGTGGTGTAAGTAGAGGGTATATTTTATGCTAACAATGTGCTTTGTGTTTTGTAGGTACAATCTCATGTTTGACATCATTCTGTTATAGGAATTCACATCATTTTTACATATTTCTAATGTGGGAAAGGGTAACTAGTGGTAGTCATTTGCTAGTCGGCAACAATATGGAATTGCAACAATGAAACTATAAAGTACCTACTCCAATTCGGCTATGGGAGATACCCTTCTTAGGGTGAATTGACACAGAACATCTGCAACAAGTTTTTAAGCCAATCCATGTGAGGAAGAGCTTCTATGTTGCGAAGTTGCCAAAAATTCAAACTTGAGAACATTTGGTCGAAGGTTGTGAAGTTTTGAGAACCACCGATGGACTGACAGGGAAGAGTTAGGATTTTTTTAGAACCTTCAAACTTATAAATAGAGGCGTCAATGATATAATGATATGTCACAAAGTCGCTAGAAATCCAAACTTGAGAACATCTGGTAAGAGGTTGTGATGGTTTGAGAACCATTGATGGACCAACAAAGAAGAGTCGGGAATTTTTAGAACCTTTGAACTTATAAATAGAGTCAGTGATATAAGGAGTTCTAAAACTTAGATAACCTCTAACAACAAAGAAGTTGGGTGGTCAGGAGGTTAGGAAACTTTAGAACCTCTCGACTTAGGTTAGGAAAAGTATGAACCTGCCAACTTTGACAAGACAATGTTATGGATTTAGTTCAGAATTTCAAAAAAATTCAGTCTGTGGCATACAAATTGTTATGGTTATCATCACCAATTTTGGCTTATATGTAATTATCTACTTATAATATTAATATAAATACAGGATTTTAGTCGTTTACTTAAAAAAGAAGAAGTTAACCTACCAGAAGTCTACTAGAGAGAAGCAATTAATTCTACTATTTACATACTAAACTAATTTCAAGCAAAAGGAAACAGCATAAATACTCTCTATCAGTTGTGGTATGGAAGGATCCCTACTATCAAGTACTTTAGAGTGTTTGGAAGAAAATGATATATCAAAAGAGATGATGAAAACTCATGATAGTTTAATCTAAGGTTTGATGAAGGAATCTTCCTTGGATATTCTACTAAAAGCAAAGCTTACAGATGTTACAATAAAATATTGAGAAATATTGTTGAGAGTGCAAGTGTCAAATTTGATGAAGATTTGCAGAATCTAGTGGTGATAGATGGATATGAATAAGATGAAATTGCTTGTAGAGAAGAAGATGAAAAAGCTAAGGAACAAGAAGTATAGGATGAAAATGAAGAAGCTCCATTCCCTAGAACCCCTAAGTATGTGAAGAGAAATCATTCTGAAGAACAGATCATTGGAGACAAAAGAAAAGATGTACTAACAAGAAGGAAAGCTACTAAAGAAGAGGTAAATTTGTGTCTACTTTCTAAAGCTAAACCTAAAATAGTGATTGAGGCATGCAAAGATGAACATTGGATGAAAGATAAGGAGGGAAAACTTATGTATATTGAGAAAAATCAGACTTAGGAACTTGTCCCAAGACTAGCAAACAAAAACATAATTGGTACTAAGTGGGTGTTAAAAAAAAAAATAAATGAGAATGGAGAATTGGTAGGAAATAAGGCAAGGATTGTGTGCAAGGGCTACTCACAAGTTGAAGGAATAGACTTTGAGAAGATATTTTCTCTGATGGGTAGAATGGAAGCAATCAAGATGTTTTTGACATTTGCAGCACATAAGGATTTAAAAGATTATCAGATGGATGTGAAGTTCTGCTTTCTTGAATGGGGAATTGGAAGAAGTATACATGGAACAACCAAAAGGATTTTAGTTATCAGATAAACCTAATACATTTTGCATATTGAATAAGGCATTATATTGATTGAAGCAAGCTCCTAGAGCTTGGTATGCAAGGTTGGATAAGTATTTGGTACTGTTGAACACTAGGAATACTGAGAGGGGGGTGAATCAGTATTGTATTAAACCATCCAATTACCAAATCATACTTAACTGCAATAAGAAATGAAAGCATGAAACACCCATAACACACATAACACATGAACACCAAGATTTTTATGTGGAAATCCCAAAATAGGAAAAACCATGGTGAGGATTAACTCACAATATGTTATAACCAGTTATAAGATATTACAAAAATGCTCATTTCTAGGTGGAATTACTATCCAAGTGAACTCATTATTCACAGAGAAAACAAAGATAGAAAGAAGTGGCTTCACAACCAAGATTTGAACTGATACAAAGTGCATCTATCATATGCTAGATTTAGTTCCTTTGAAGATCAAAATACTAAATTTTAATAGTCTTTATCCAACTCAAAATATAAATCTATGTTATACTTTACATTCACACACCTCTTCTCAACTTTCATAACTTATTCTCTCAACTCTAAAAAACTTTGCATCACTGCACACATTTGGATCATGTACCCCTTAAAACTGATGTCCAAAAACTTAGAAAAACCTTGTATATATAGAAAACTTCTTCACAAACATCAATTAGGTCATCTTAATTAGATGTAGCCCTAAATCATACAAAACATTCCTTGTCAGCACCCAATTCAAATAAAAATACCTTAGACCCAAAAAAATGTAATATAGGCTTGCATGGACCTATAAAATCTCCTTTTTATATTCCCATTACATATTTAATCTCCACAACTCTTTACATACATTAGGTTGGCTAGGCATAGGACCTAAAAGAAAAATAATCCAACTGATCATCACCATAGGATATGTGGAACTCAAAATGTCATGCCAACTAGAAAACACAATGCATTGACACCCATTAACATTCTCCCAAAATCGCAAGGTCTAACTCAAATCCATGGAGGAGTGCGGATTGGATAAGTCATAGCCAATACATAGAAAACTGTGTAAATGTTGATCTTTTGTTACTTGTATCTTGAAAACCACTTATCCAAATCAAGTGAAATTTTAAATGGAGATACTTCTAACATCCATAAAAAACATATTAGAATCACAAAAGTAAATTTGTAAGACCGAACAAATGCACACCAATTATCGAAGGGCTCTATGTACTTAATCTACTGGTGTACACACTTTGCAAAAGTACTTGACTCTTCCTATGTGTGGATCAAACATAAATCTTCTACAATCATTCTTAACACAATGCTAACATATACACAATGTAGTGTGGACATCAATGAAAACTCATTAATGACAACTTTCTTCATTCTTTCAATAGATACAACAAGGATTCAAGAAAGGTACCATAGATAGTAATCTTTACTTTAAGGTTGAAAAAGACAAAATATTGATTATAGTTGTGTATGTTGATGACATAATCTTTGGAGGCAATGAAGCTATGTGCAAGAAGTTTGCAGAAGATATGTAGAAAGAGTTTGAGATGTCTACGTTTGAGGAGATGCCGATAATGATCATATCTACCTTTAGTCAAATTTGTTCATGGTATGGTGCTTTAGAAGTTGGTTTCTTGAGTTACAGACTATGGAAGGTTGTCTAAGTGTACTGGGTGTGTACATTCTTCAAGTGAAAGTTGTTGCAAAGGAATTTTTTGGATTTTAGGGTGTTTCTGGAATATTCTAAATTGTATTCAAGTGTTGTGTGTGGTCTATGGGTCATCTTTGGATTTGAAAGGAGTGTGTACTTAAATGTCAATGTTATTACATAGGTTCAACTGACCTTGGGTGTTTACACTAGTTGTGTATTTGCTTCAGTGATTGTTGAAGCATGTCATGGTGTATATGTATCATTTGGGTCTAAGTTAATATGTGGAGTGGTCCACTTTCATTCCTTTCCACCATGGGTATGCTTAGTGTTGACCTAATTTAAATTTGCATGATTGAGGTGCATAGCCAACCTTGGAGAATGTTTTCAAGATTGAAAAAGCTATAAAAAAGTGATGAGTTGATGGGGAATTGTGTTGTGAAGTGTGTGATATGAATTAAAAATATGTGAATTGTACTACGAGCTTAATGAGTTAGACCATTGGAAATAGTGAGAAGAAGGTGTCTACAATCTTTAGAGAGATTGTGAATATGTTGGTGATGTTGTGGTGGATATTTTTTGTTGCATTGAGATGGATTTCTCATTGTAACACTCTTCTTTCTTCTTTTTGTAATTTAACATTGAGCCTTTGGTAGTGAGCCCTCCGACAGTGATCCTATTGTATTTGATGTTGCAATTACTTTATATTGCGAGCTAATCATCACCATGGTTTTTCCCTTTTTATGTTTTCTATGTAAATCTAGTGTTCTATTATGCATAGTGTTGTATTTTAGTTTTCTATTATTTTCTTTCATGCTAAATCATTCTAATAGATTAAGGGTTAATTTAGTTGATGTGGATCTGAATGTTTTTGAAGTTTTAATTTACAATTGATTCACTCCCCCTCTCAGTTTACTTGTGTGCATTCAATAGATATTATGAAAAAAAATATATTCACTATTACATAATCAAAACTATTTAATTTCATAGTGTATCACATGGTTACATTGATATATAAATTGTTTATATATTATGAAAAGATAGAATTTATTAATTTACCTAATGGATCCATGTCCTCTTAGTAGTATAAATGCAAGGATATCGAAGAGTTCAAAAGGAAATGAAGTGTGAGCAAAAGGGATACCACCCTTCTTTGAGGATATTTGAGACATTGACCTTATACATGTGGTTATCTAGGAGTTACCACATAGGGTAAATTCTAAGCAGGTTAGATATTTCTTGATCCAATGCATGATTAATTCAAGGATATTCCAACTTGTCACATTTCCTTTTCCTTCCAATCTATAGACTTGGTCCTAGCCTATGATAGAAGCCAAAATTAAAGTAAAATAAAGGTTCTTTTCTCTACAATCCAAAGAATATTGGTCATCAATTATGATGGCATATAGGTAGTATTTGGGCTACCAAAATATTCCCAATATGATAAGATTAACATGAAAAAAGTAGTAAAGTATTATGAATATAGAACTAGATAGGATATTAACTTAATCGATGATAACTTACTAGTGCAAAGAAGATAATTAATAGTTAAGATGGAAATTTCATACACAAGTGAATTTCAAGAGGATACCAAGGATTCCATCACACTTCTAAGTAGGTCCTTAGCAACTAAATTTCAAGGATTTCTGCTTGTAGATGTCATTTTTTACTATCAACATTATGAATGGGAAGAAAATTGACTAGGTCACTCTAAGTAGTCACGCTTGAAATGAAAAACTATTAGATTTTTTGGAATTTTAAATACTCCATATGACATCATAATTGGTGTACCTATTGGGTTTCTAGGATAATTTTTTTGGTTTCAATCTAGTGGACACCCTACAGTTGTTGGAAAAAAAAAAATTATCACTACCCTCAACTAGAACTAAAGGAAAGATGAAAGAATTATAATAGGGTGAATGATGTATCTATCTATGTTGTCATAAAATTCTTGGCAAATGATTATGGAAATAGGTTATCTCTAGAGGTAATACAAGTGATGATAGATCTAGGAAGCTCACACGTCTAGTTTAAAACATTTTCATATATCAGATTTGATGGCTTCCATAAAGAACCATATAGTCTACCTAGGTACCCTAGTGATAAGCTTATCCTTCTAGATATTCACAAAACAAATGTGGATATGTGGACCTCAAAATGTCATGCCAACTAGAAAACACAATGCATTGACACTTATTAACATTCTCCCAAAACTGCAAGGTCTAGCTCAAATCCACATAGGAGTGTGGATTGGATAAGTCATAGCCAATACATAGAAAAATGTGTAAACCTTATATGTTGATCTTTTGTTACTTGTATCTTACAAACCAATTATCCAAATCAAGTGAAATTCTAAATGGAGATACTTCTAAAATTTGTAAACAACATATTAGAATCATAGAAGTAAATCTATAAAAGAGAGAAAATTTGGAACATATTACTAGAGGGCTCTATGTACTTAATATGTTGGTGTAGACACTTGGAAAAAATACTTGATTGTCCTATGTTTAGATCTATCATAACTATTCTACTATAATCCTTAATACAATGTTGACATCCACACAATGTATTGTTGATATCAATGACAACTCATTAATGACAACCTTCTTCATTCTTTCAAAAATCTCTCCCTTTGTCATTGATGGAAACATGTGCCAAACAAAACTTCTCTCCAAGCATCTCTCCTCAAATATCTCTCCACAAATATCTCTCCCCCTTTAACATCAAGGGGAAAGTTTGTACTAGTATTAACACTTTGTATGCTCTCCCTCAAACATATATACTAACTAAAATGAATGTACTAGCCCCCCCTTAACCAAATACTCCTAATACATCCACATATGTACAAAAGAATTTGAAAAACTTGAGAAACTAAAATATGCATGAAAATAGAAATGTTCAACCCAAAGATGTTGACCCTTGAAGCTTCTAAAGAATAGCTTGCCAAGAAGATTTTCCTTCTTCCTAGTTCTTCTAAGTTGCTACTGAAAGCATCCTATGTAGAGACTCAAGCTCCATCAATGTTTCCTCTCCTTCTTCCATAGTATCGGGGGTAAGATTTAACTTTGAGATTTTTTCAATACTGGCAAGGGCACTTGAGATAGGTATGTGCTTTGTTTTTACCAAGTCCCTTAGCTTCCCAAGTTGCTTGATAATCTATTCCTTCTATCTCTACAAGGTGAAGAATGTGTCATGCAAGTCCACTATAGTAGTCCATGTCTGATCATTTATGTCTAGTGTCAGATCATAGGAACTTTATGTATTGCTTATTTGGGACTCAATTGAGTCTATTTCATCCTTTATACCTTGTGTGGCATTCAACAACTTCATGCAATACAAAAAATATTTAATTTTTCCTGTTCTTCACAATATTATACTTCCTTCAAACATTAATCAACTTTGTTGTGTGAAGATGCACACTTTTCTATGATATCCAACAATGTTTTCTCTGTAAGCCTTGTCTCAACCTCTGTTTCCACTTGTCCTTTCAATCTGAAGGAATATTCCTTAAAGGAATAAATCAATAGTTTGAAATTTTCCATAGAAGACAAGGATGTATCAATATTATTTCTTAGTGTGATCTCCTATAATGTCTTGATGGCTTCATCCATCAATTCACCACTCTTTTGGTGAGTTGCAATAAATTATTTTTTAGCTGATGCATGAAACACATCACCTAGCTACAACTTATGAATGAGATATATCTTATTTAAATCGACATTACCCTGCTACATGGGCAACTACAATAATTAAGAAGAGACAATTGATTGCAACCTTAATTGCTTAGACAATAGAATTTTTAAAGGATTACCAGAGGAGGATTCACCGGAGGGCTTAGGTAACTCTAAGTTTTTTGCTTCTTCATTCTTTTTAGTATTAGGATCTTCTTCCTCTCCCTTTTCTTGTTCTTCACCAAAGGTCTTGTCTTTGTCTTCATCTTTGTCTTCATCTCCTTTGTCCTTATCCTTCTCTCCTTTCTCATTTTCTTCACTTTCATTCTTATTTTATTATCCTTCCTTCTCACCATCATTTTATTTTTCTTTATTATATTCATTCTCATGCCTTTTCTCATTAACTGCATCATTCTTTTCACATTCACTGGTACTTTGTTCTATATCTACTAGAGGGACAGATGACTCCAGGTAGCCTTGATCTGTAGTAACCTATGTCACTAGAGGAATAGGAGTGCCATCCTTTGTGGTTTCCTCTTTGGTAACAATTTCTACTTTAACACTATCCTCATCTTCATCATTTCCTTGCATTGGTTCATCTGTATTTGAAGGAGTATTGCCTAGATTTTCCTCTATATCATTAACTCCAATATTTTCTACATGCTCCTATTGAGCTTCATTTACTGGATCTTTTTCTATGTTGGAGTATGCGATGGGGATTATGCCATACTTCTAAGCTATATCAGTAATCTTTTCCTTTTTTTGCTTCTACATTTTCTCAAATTGATCATGTTCTCTTCCCATCAGAATTGTGACCCTTTGTTTTGTTTTGAATTATTTGCTAAAGACTTGGGCCAATGTGGCCTTGTCAGCATTAGATAAGGAGAATCCAATTTTCTACACAACATCTGATCTATGCTTCTCTTCCTTTTCTATGGCCTCTTTTCTCCTCTCCATTAAAATGTTCCACACATCATCTAGATCCTTCTTCTTGATGTTCTCCATATCTGATTCAATGATCACAATGTATTTGATGATTGCCCCTATTATGGTGGATTTTTCCACCTCATTTGCATTCTTGTATAAGGAAGCTATTTCTCTCAACATCTCATGATGTAAAATACCTTTGAATAGTATGTCCAACTTCATTGGACCATGAGGTTTCTCCAGAGTTGTATTTTTCTTCTTTTTCTTCTCCAATTCAACTGTGTCTGATTTCATTTTCTCTTTTTCCTTCATTTGCTTATGCATATTTATCTCAAAGGCTTGCTTTTCTTTCTCACTCTCTTCTTCATCTAAGGTATCAACAATATATATTCTTTTTTTCTTTGTCCTAGAGCTCTTTCTTCTTAGAATCAATGGAGGACCTTCATCCTCTTCTTCTTCTTCTTCAGATAGTTTACTCATATTCTTCTCCCTTAGAACTTTCTCTTTTCTTCTTTTTGATGTAGTAGCAATGGAGGGGTGATCCCACAATACTGGTTTACAATTTTTGGCCAAACTAGACACTGAACTGATTTTTCCAAACTAAATCTTCACTTTCAGGCACCTATAGTGGCTAAACCGTGAGGAATTTGAAGATGATGCAAACTAGTGATTTGTAACATTTTGTTTTTAGATTCTAAATATATTTTTTTCAAAAAATTTGGATCAGATTGCTTCTTTTTCTATCTCCTTCAAAACTAGTTTTTTTTCAGTAAATGTCATTTTTAAGGAGTGATGCTCACCGTATACAACATAACATTTTTTCAATGAAGGATAAAATTATTTTTTTTGAATTTATATTTGTAACTATGATATCTAGTACATGGAATTGGTTTCATAGCATTTCATTGAATATTTTTTCCCTAATCAAGTTTTGAAGTCAAACCAATTACAATTCAGACATAGGCGGACTGCATACAACATAACTTTTTTTGTATGTATCAAAATTCTTTTTTTTTTGTTGGATCAAGGACATCAATATCTAGTGCATTGATATTTTTCAATTTTTTTTGATAATCTGCTATTTTTCCACATGTACAGAACAAAGAGCTTGATTTTTGGTGAAAAACATATGTTCAATCAAACTAAAAAAAACATAATAAAACCAAAACATATTAAAATTATATTCATTGGATAGGTCGTTCCAAGGACTACCATCATCCAGTTGGGTCTGTGAAGTTTCCTCCATTTTCATCCTCAACTTGAGCTTCGAAGGGAAAAATTCTGGAGATTTTTGGTTCCAGAGGGGGAGAAGAGGGAAAAGGGGGTTCAAGCGAACCTAGGTTCGACCGAACCCCCCTTAGAGGTTCACTCAAACCTGGTTCACTCGAACCAGGGTTCGAGCGAACCCCCTTTCCACAATTTTTTCTTTTGTCTTTTTCCTGGGAAATGAGAACTATGGTGGGACCCAACATTTAATGGGTTTGCTTGAATGAGGGTTCTAGTGAACCCAAAGTTGTGTTCGCTCGAACCAAATGTTCGTTTGAACCCCTAAAAATAGAAAACTTTTCCATGGGGGCAGTTTTTGCAAATTTCCTTCCTGACTGGAATTGTAAACTAGTTTTGTTGGTTTACCCAGTGGGGGCTGTTAAAGTATTTTTCTTTCTATTTTCAGGCCTTGTGGCCTCCTTCACCTAAGGTTCCTCTATTACCAAAGCACTAATCTCCATTCTCTTAGTTTTCCTAGTGGTAGAAACTAGTCCAGAGGGTTCTTAAATACTAGGGGGAATGGTGGAAGTAGTTGTTTAGGATCTTTTGGGTCTAGTGGACCCACTTATTGTGCTCGCTTCTTCCTCTACTCTTGTTCTTGTCTCTTGTATTTGTTCTTATGTGAATCCCTTTTTCTTGAAATAGTCATCCACCTTCCTTTTCACCTTCTTTATCTCAAGCTTCTTCAACACCATATGCACTTCCATGGATTTCTCCTCATATGTTCCATATCTTTCTTATGTAGATTCCTTAAGACTTTTCAACAATATTTAAACACAACCATTTACTTCATTTTGATTGGTCTCATATCTAAGTGGTAGAATCCAAATAGTTTTGGGTTTTATAGCCTCAATAATGCATTCATCTATTGTGACTAGAAATGTGATATCCTTCTCATATTTTTCCACCACTAACTTAGGGATCCTCTCCCTTTCATGCATTCTCTTCTAGAATACTGCAAAGAATGTAGTAAGTACTTCATCAAGAGCTTTCATATCACCAATGTTGTGTAGATATTCCAAAATTTGATGGGAAATCGGTCTACTTTTATCCCATATGACATTGCTTCTTCCCAAAAGCTCCCTCAAAAAGTAAAATAAAAAACAAACTACTAAAGAACTAAACTTGAAGGGGTATTTCTTCTCTTTAGTTTGCTTCAATTTTTCAAAGAGTTATTGTCACAACAACTCACATAAGTCATAGTCCTTTCCCTTTTCCACCATTTCATAGGCTACATGAATTGTTGTAGCTAACACATAATTCTCTCTACTAGTATAGTATATCTTATTTCCTATGACCATAGTTGCATATCTTACTATGGGATTCTAGATGGTGTTCATAGTAAGAGCTCTTTGATCAAATGTAGCTCCAATTACTTCCATTACATCCTTATTCTTCACATATTTTAATATCGGTATAAATCCGGTGGCACATAGTCTAGTAACTTCCCTTATGAATTTTTGAGATACCAGACTAGGCATATCCATCCATATGAATTTTTCATGCTATCTACTTAATGCCATCCTCACGTACTTAGTTCCATCATCATAAATGAATCATGGAAACCATTGACAAACATCCAGTTTCTTCTTCACTAGGTTTTCATATTTTGGCTTGATTTTGTAATCATTTCCAACCAATTGATCTATCCACAGGTCTGTAAATCTTGTGTGATTATACTCTTCCATTTTCCTGTGGATGTATGCCCTACTATCCTTTGTAGGTAAAAACCTATATGGAATACTTGAAAAATCTCTGAGTGGGTCATTCTCAAAAAAATTCATGGGAATTTTCTTGAATTTTGGTCAGGGTTTCTCACTCACATTCACTACTATAGGTGTATCCATCTCTATTCAATTCAAATGCTTCAAAATACCTTTTTCTTGCTCAAGAGGAACTAGGGTTTGGATGCTCAGCTTCACAAATCACCTTTGAACTCTTGAATTCACTTCAACACACTCTACTCACTCCAAATGCATAAAAGTGAATAAAATAAACTAAGTGTAGGTACATATAACCCTTCAATTGTACCCTAAGTCACATTCAATGTGCCAAATAATAAAGCTAGTAAAAACCCTTCTTAGTGCAACAATAAACCCTAAATTACTCCACAAATCTTTGCATTCGCATATTTTCTTCTGGGATCTTCTCCAAAATATCATTAATTTCCATCTCCATCACATATCTTCGTTCCAAGCCATGACACCTTATATAGGTAGTGGGCTATTTGATTATCTGTTATTGCTCCCCTTAAGCCATTTCCTAGGTTTAATTTATGGAGGAATTATCTACATCGTAGGTGGTACAGATTCATTTGTAGTCTCTAATTCTTCCTTGTTCTTAGTCTCCTCTTTATTTCTCCAGATCTCCATTTCCTTCTTTACTTCAACTAGATTAATCCTTTGAATAGGTTCATTTCTCTTTACTGGATTATCCTTGTATTTTTTCTTCTATGAAATTTAGCAATATGTCCAGGTCTACTGCAATTGTGGCATACAACATTCCTTTGAACAAAATTCCTTCTATTCATCCTAGATCTGCATTGATTAGCCTTGTGTCCAAATCCATAGCATGTATGACAATAACCATTGAAAGGTTGAATAATTCTACCATTGTTATATGCATTCATCATTTGACTTCTACATTCATTTGTTCTACAGTCTAAACTTCTTGCATGCAAAACATTGACCAGTAAAAGATGAAACATTCTCATTCATTATGCTTATACATTCCATTGCTCTATGACCAAAATTATTGCATGAATAACAAATAACATTGAAAGATGGGTACCTTTGAGAATTTGGTTGTCTAATAGGGGGTCTTCTAGCATTGTTTCTTTGATTTTGGATCTTTCCACTGTCCTTCTTGCTTCAGTCTTCTCTAGATCATTGATCTTCTTTGTGTTAGGTGTCTGATTTTCTTTTGACCTTTCACCTTTTTTTTATCCCAAACAAACTGTCTTTAGATGTCTTCTGACCTGTAATAAACTCATCAAGCATTATAGACTTTGTATTGAATTTATCTTCATGACTTCTTGCTTTCTCCAAATTTGATCTCTTATTTACCACTTCTTGTTCAAGCCTTGTGCATTCATCAGTTTTTTTTTTTACCACTACATTTAGACATTCATCAATCCTTTTATTTTCTTCCACACTTTCAGTCTGGTGATGTTCTCATTTTATTGTTTCAATTGTTCATTGACTTCCTTATTCCTATCTTTGAACTTCTTGTTTTGCTCTCTCAATTTTTGGATGTAGTCATTTGTTTCTTTAATATTTTCCTTCAAGTCTCTATTTTTATCTTCAAAATTTTCAAGATATTCATGAGCAACTTTGAGTTCTCCATCTTTTTCAAGCATGCAATATTATTTTGTGTATCCAATAGAAGGAATCTCTTTTGGAGGGATAGGAGAATTTTTGTTAGCCATGTGTTCAATCTCCAAGATCTTCCCAAAGTGGTCAAGCTTCTTCCAAGGAACCAAGCTCCAATACCAATTGTTGAAAACTAGGAATACTAAGAGGGGGAGTGAATCAGTAGTCTATTTAACCATCCAATCATTAACCATCCAATTACCAAAGCATACTTAACTGGAATAAGAAATGAAAGCATGAAACACCCATAACACACATAACACGTGAGCAAAAGGATTTTTATGTGGAAAAACCATGGTTAGGATTAGCTCACAATATGTTATAACCAGTTATAAGATATTACAGAAAGGCTCACTACCAGGTGGACTTACTATCCAAGTGAACTCACAAAGAAAAGAAAGATAGAAAGAAGTGGCTTCATAACCAAGATTTAAACTGATATAAAGTGCATCTATCATATGTTGGATTCAGTTCCTTTGAAGCTCAAAATATTGACTTAATACACTTTATCCAACTCAGAGTGCAAATCTTTGTTTTTCTTTACATTTACACACCTCTTCTCAACTTTCACAACTTATTCACTTAACTTTGTGAAATTATGCATAATTTCTTGCATTCAGATCATGTACCCCTTAAAATCGATGTCCACAAACTCAAAACACCATTGTTTATATACCAAACTTCTTTGCACACATCAATTAGGTCGGCCTAATTAGATGTATCCCTAAATCATACAAAACGTGCCTTATTGGCACCCAATTCAAATTAAAACTCCTTAGCACCCAAAACATGTAATATAGGTCGGCATAGACTTATAAAATATCCCTCTTACATTCACATTACATATTTAATCTTTGCAAATCTCAAAATATACATTAGGTCGGCCAAGCATAGGACCTAAAAGCAAAATACTCCAACTGATCATCACCGTAGGACACAAGGACCTCAAAATGTCATGCAAATTGGAAAACACAATGCATTGACATCTATGAACATTCTCTCAAAACTAGAAGGTCAAACTCAAATCCATGGAGGAGTGTGGACCGGATAAGTCATAGCCAATACATAGAAAATTGTGTAAACATTTTATGTTGATCTTTTGTAACTTGCATCTTGCAAACCACTTATCCAAATCAAGTGAAATTATGAATGGAGATACAACTAACATCCATAAAAAACATATTAGAATAGAAAAAGTAAATCTATAAGAGTGAAAAAATGCAGACCAAATTACTGGAGGGCTCTGTGTACTTAATCTACTAGTGTAGACACTTAGAAAAAATACTTGAATGTTCCTATGTGTTGATAAAATATAACTCTTCTACAGTCATCCTTAACGCAATGTTGACATCCACACAATGTAGTGTTGACATCAATGAAAACTCATTAATAACAACCTTCTTCATTCTTTCAACGGATACAACAAGGATTCAATAAAGGTGCCACAAATAGTAATCTTTACTTTAAGGTTGAAAAATATCAAATCTTGATTGTAGTTGTGTATGTTGATGACATAATATTTGGAGGAAATGAATTTATGCGTAAGAATTTTTCAGAAGAGATGCAGAAAGAATTTGAAATCACTATGTTTTGGGAGATGTTGATAATGATCATATCTACCTTCAATCAAAGTTGTTCATGGTTTGGTGCTTTAGAAGTTGGTTTCTTGAGTTGCAGAGTATGGAAGATTGTCTGAGTGTCCTAGGAATGTACATTCTTCAAGTGAAAGTTGTTGTGAAGGAATTTATTGGATTTTAGGGTGTTTCTAGAATATTCTAGATTGTATTCAAATGTTGTGTGTGTTCTATGAGTCATCTTTGGATTTGAGGGAGTGTGTACTTAAATGTTAATGGTATTTACACAGGGTTGATTGACCTTAGGTGTTTACACTGGTTGCATATTTTTTTGGTGATTGTGGAAGCGTGGCATGTTGTATATGTATGATTTGGGTCCGAGTTAAGATGTGGGAGTGGTCCTCTTTCATTCCTTTCCATCACATGAATGCTTAGTGTTGACTTAATTTGAACTTGCATGATTGAGGTGCATAACTGACCTTGGAGAATGTTTTCAAGGTTGAAGAAGGTATAAATAAGTGATGAGTTGATGGAGAATTGTGTTGTGAAGTGTTTGATGCAAATTGTAAAGATGCAAAGTGTACTACAAGCTTAATGAGTTAGACCACTAGAAGTAGTGAGAAGAAGGTTTCTACAATCTTTTGTCAAGACCCTCTTTCTTAGAACATTTAGAAAACTCTTTATTATTGTTAAGTTAATTTAGTTTGAATAATTAATTTTTTTATGGATAATTTATAAAGTTAAAACTAAGGGAAAACTAAATTAAAATATTTAAAGAATCAAATAGATACTTTGGTAAATAAATAAATACAATTTATGATGCAAAAATTTATTTATGGAATTATGAATCTTTTTCAAATTATGAGAGAATGAAAAATAAATAAATTTTAATTATTTAAAGGTTGCCATATTTCTTTACTTCAACTTTCTATTTTCCCTTCCAGTCAATACCCCGTATCTTATCAATTAACTTCATCTCATTTTAGAATCTAAAACTTTCCTTATCAATTAACTACTCTCCCTTTTAGAAACTTCTTTCGTCATCTCCAATTAACTAAGTACGAAAGGGTAAACTTCACACGCCATTATCTATCTTTTTAATTTGAATAATTCATTATTATACTTTTCTGAGTTAAAATGATAACTTTCCATTTTCTCCTGTGATCTTAACCATCAATTTTGCTATCAAATCCTGACTGTCGATCAAGCATAAATATCCTATAAAAGGAAGAATGCTCTAAATGCATAAGGCAATTTTGGTTTATGGGAAGAATTTTATGAAGTTCTTTGGGGAGGAAGTTTTCAATTATTTTGAAATTTTCAATTTTATTTGGGGAAGAAAAAAGTAGATATTTTTGTTTTCTTTTATTTTGGAAGAAGTTTTGTTACTGGTTAAGATAGAGAAGAGGAAGGTGAAGGAAGAAAGATTGAGATTGGTTGCAGTGAGGAGGATGGTTCAATAGAGAAAGGAGGATGATTTTATTTAGAGGTATGTTATTAATCTTTGTCTTTATTTTTTTTATAAGAAGAAATGAAGAGGAAATATTGATAATAATTATTTGTTTATCTTCCTCCTATAATTTTCTCTCTAATTTTTTTTTTTTTTTTAAAAATCACTTATGAATTTAAGAAATTAAAAATAAAATTTGAGTTCATTTCTCTTTCAATTCACAGATATGTAAATAAAAATAATATTTTTTCATTTAAAATTAAATTCAAACACCTATATTCTTAGAATAAAAACTTGAAGAAATTTTGTTTATCTAATTGCATTGAAATAGATTGTTTCAAAATTCAAACCCCATATTTTAGAATCCTAAATTATGCCCTCTTTAATTTAATAGAACTTTTAAAAACTTATATTATATTAATGCATGATTAATTAATACATAATAAAAATAATAAATGTTATGCATATATATTAATATATAAATATTATTGTTATTTACAAATTTTACATTTAATAATTTATATATGTAAATATATAATCTAATTTTTAAATTCTTTAAATATATCCTTGATTTTTCCTTTCATGATGAGATTTTTAGTGATTTAAAAAAGAAGAGATTTTAGTGATTTTACTTTGGATAATTTCATATTCATTTAATATTTACAAGGATTTATTTATTTATTATTATTTCTTCTAAATCTCATTTTATTTTAAGATTTATTTTAAACCCATATATATATATAAATGTTTGTATAACATTATTGGCGCCCTGCTCTGCTCCCGCCTTGCGATTTCAAATTCCTTCCATGCCTACAGGTTTGGGGGAGACCTCTGTCTCTCCCCAGCCTAACCCTTCATCGGTTTTGGACATGATTCCCTCACATGCTCTTTCTGGGGATACAACATTTGTCTTAGGCAACCTCGATGCTCTTGCTAAATCTCCACCTTGTGGGGACAAGGGGGGCCGCTTGGGGCTTGGCGCTCTCATGATTGGCTGGAAAGATATCCTTTCGGGGTCTAGAAATACTACTTTTGAGTATGTTGGTCCTTAGGCTTTCCTTACAGATGAAGGCTCTGAGCTTTGCCTTCCTGATGATGTGATGGAGGAGGTTGCTGGTTCGCTTCACCTGGCCTTGGTGGGAAGATTCTTGGCTTTTCACCCAACGATTGATATGGTCCGTAGATGGGTTAATGGTAAATGGTTGTTGAAGGGCAGCGTGTCTATCTCGACAATTCCTGGTGGTCTTTTCCTATTTAAGTTCAATGTTGAGGAGGACTTGGTCCTTGTCCTCTCTGGTACTTGGGCCTATGGAAAACATTTTCTTTCCTTGGCTAAATGGAGGCCAGGTTTTGACCACTCGGCGGATCTTACCCGTTCGGCCCCTGTTTGGGTTCGTTTGCTTGGCCTCCTGCTAGAATTTTGGGATGAAAGGATTTTCCAATGGATTGGGAACTCCTTTGGCAGTTTCATGGCAGTGGATGTGATCACTTTGGTGAAATCTAGGTTGGTGTTTGCTTTTTCTTGTGTTAATGTCTCCATTAATAAAGCTCTTCCCAACTTTATCATTCTTAAATCCAAATGGGGGAAGTGCACTCAAGCTCTTGTTTTTGAGAATGCCACCCTGTTCTATCAGAAGTGTGGAAAACAGGGTCATATTATTTCTGACTGCAAGAAGGTTGTTATGAAGGATGCTCCACTAAAGGATAAAAATTTGTCCTGCCCAATGACGTTATAGGATAAAATTCTTGACACAAGCACTAGTGGGGTTGGTGAGCCATTAAAATAAGGTGAGTTTGATGACTACCCCTTCACGGAGGGCTTGAATGAACTTCTGAAATCCCCTGTCTCTGGGAAAAGATAGAAACTAATTTGAAAATAAGCTGCTCTAAAGGATTGGAAAAGGGTGAAGTCTCTCCGCTATTGGATGTGAATTTGGTGCCTAGCTCCTGTGTCCGTCTGGGGAAGGAAGCTTCTAGATCCTCTCCTGTGTCTGATGTGTGTCTGGATTATGCCATGAAGAAGCTGGATGTCGAAGGTGCTGACAATCTTGGATGTGAGACCACGGTGGATGTCTCGGTCACTTCTTAGTGTCGCGAGAGTGCATTATTTTCTACCCCCTCTAAGTTAGTTCTAACTAACTCACGTATTCCTACTCCTCAACCGGCTATTTCAAAGGACTTCTCTATGGAGGTAACTAAGTCAGTTGTTCTCTCCTCGAGCTTTAAATTGACAGCCCAGTCAAAGGGTGATTGCTTGGAGGACTGGCAAAACCCAAAAAGGAAAACAAGGAATAAGAAAGTGGATGTTGGAACGGAAAGTAGAGTTGGAAGACCTTCAGAGAGACTATCTAGGCACAAAGCCATGGCTAGGGATATTGCCAGCGGCAGGCAATCTACCCTTGATTCAGCTCACAAAGGAAAGAAATGAAGTTCCTTTCATGGAACATGAGAGGACTAAATAGTCCTCTAAAACAATGTGCCTTAAGGAAATATATTTTTGATATGAAGTTAGATTTCTTGCTGCTCCAAGAAGTCAAAATGACCTACCAGTAATTTTCCTCTACCATCAATAAAATTTGGCTAGGATCTGCCTTCTTTTATAGCGAGGTAGATGGTGCTTCAGGAGGTGTTGCTACTTTGTGGAATCCTGCTAAATTTTTAGGTGAAGCATTTGCCTTTTCTCAGAATTATCTTGCTGTGACTCTTAAAACTGACAATCTCACCTGGTATTTGTTTAATATCTATGCGCTAAATTCTAGAGGTGGAAGAAAGATGTGGGAGGAAGTGTCATCCTTAATAATGAGTAACAACAGTGTGTGGTTTATGGTGGCTGGAGACTTTAATTCCCCCCTTTTTCCTTCAGAAAAGCTGGGTGGCTTGACAGACTATAGTGATAGTATGAATGATCTGGCTAAATTCATTAACATTTCTAGTTTGTTAGACTTGGAGTTAAATGGCAATCCTTTTACGTGGTCGAACAATAGGAAGGGCATTCAACTTATTCAAGTTCGGCTGGATAGGGTCCTTGTCTCAGCTGGCTAGGATCTTGGTTGCAATGCCTCTCTTACCTTCCTCCCCAAGACTGTCTCTAACCATAATCCTATCATCCTTCAGTGGTCTGACAAACCATTTTTGGGCCCACACCCTTTTAGATTTGAGATAATGTGGATGTCTCACCATGATTTTAGAAAATTCATTGAGAATTGGTGGAGCTACCATGTTCAAGGCTTAGCTATGTATAGAATTTCCCAAAAACTAGAACTTATTAGGAAAGAATCCAAAGGGTGGTCCAAGGTGACTTTCGGTGACTTTTTCAAAACTAAGAAGATGATCAAGGACAAGCTTGAGGGGTTCCAAAAGATTTTGGCTTCAGGTCATTCTCAGCAATCTTTTCATGTTGAAGAAGAAAACTGGAGGAAAAAGTGGAAGGATATTTTAAGTAAAGAACAAATATATTGGAAGCAAAGATCAAGAGTCCAATGGCTCAAGGAGGGTGACAGGAACTCTTCTTTTTTCCATAGGACGGCCAGTAGACATAAAAAGAGGAATACCATTAAGTGTTTGATGAATGATTCTAATCAGGAAGTCAAGGAGGCTGATAAAATTGGTGAGGTTGTTGAATAGTAGTTTAGACAGATCTACTCTGATACTGGCACACCCCCCTCTGATGAACTTCAGGTGAGGCTCCTGGGTCACCTCCTACTTGGTATCAGTGAGCTTGACAATCATCAACTCTGTGTCCCTATGACCGAGGAAGAGGTTCAGACTGCGGTGTTTGCTATGGGAGCCTATAAGGCCCCAGGACTGGATGGTTTCCCTCCAGCCTTCTTTCAAGAATATTGGGACATTGTCAGCTATGATATTACTATGGCTATTAAAGATTTCTTTAGGACTGGTAAACTGTTAAAGAAATTAAACAATACTTTTATTGTGCTTGTTCCTAAAGTGCAGGATCCTATACACATGACTGACTTCAGACCTATAAGTCTTTGTAACACTATCTACAAGATTTATTCCAAAGTCCTTGTCAATCGATTGAAGCCATTATTAGACAAAATTATCAGTAGATGTCAAAATGGGTTTGTGCCAGGAAGACAAATCTTGGATGCTGCTATTATGACTCATGAAATAATTCATTCAATGGAGAAAAGTAAGAACCAAGGTATGGATTTTAAACTTGACATTTCCAAATCCTATGATAGGGTTAGATGGAAGTTTTTGTATTATGTCCTTGCTAAGTTTGGCTTTAATGATAGAGTGATTTGTATCATTAGGGAGTGTGTGGAATCTATTTAGTATTCAGTGCTTGTCAATGGGATACCCTGGGGTTCCTTTAAAGCTGGTTAAGGTCTTAGGCAGGGGGATCCCCTCTCTCCCTGCCTATTCATCATGGTGGCTGAGGTTTTGGGAAGGAATTTTCTTTCCTTGCTCAACTCAGGGAAAATTTAGGGGATTAGAGCTGCCTCCACCCTTCCTCCCTCCGTTCTCCAACAGTTTGTTGATGATACATTTCTTTTTGGAAAGTCCTATGTGATTGAAGCTAGAGAATGGAAATGCCTCCTGTAGGATTATGCTTGTGGTTCTGGACAATGTATAAATTAAAACAAAAGCAGTGTCTATTTCTTCAACACGAGAGTTGATCTCCAAGCTAAGATCTTAGCCATCCCGGGTTGCCTTAATGCTTCTCTTTTGGGTATCTACCTAGGCTTGCCGCTTACTATTAAGGAGGTGTCACACCACTTTTGGAATGGTATTCTAGAGAGAATGCAAAAGAAACTTTCTAGTTGGAAAGGCCAACTTCTTAGTAATGCTGGTAAACTCCAGCTTCTTAAGGCCTCCCTTCAAGGAATTCCAGTTTACTTTCTCTCTCTCTTTAGGATTTCAGGCTCCATGGCTGAAAAGTTGGAAAGAATTCAAAGATCCTTTCTCTAGATGGGAATGGAGGAAAAGAAAAGACTTTCCCTGGTGAATTGGGACACTGTCTGTCACCCCAAATGTCAAGGGGGCCTGGGGATCAAGAAGATTACTAATTTGAACAAATCCCTTATTGCCAAGATTGGCTAGAGTTTTCTTCAGGAAAGGGCAGAATGCTGTAATATAATGAAGGCTAAATACCTTAATCAAAGACATCTTTTTAGAGCTTTGGACCTGATTGATCTTCCTTCGGGCTCTAAGATTTGGAACAATATCCTTAAGAGTAGATCCCTCTTGAAGGAAGGGGTCAGATGGAAAATTGGTAATGGGAGATCAATTAGGTTCTGGGAGGACAGCTGGATTGGGAGTAGACCCCTTGCTGACAGTCACTTTAATATAGTAAGGGAACATGCTAAAAATCTCATTGGAACTTATATTTTTTATTATACCTCACCCAGAGCTAGATGGAAAACTATGAAGTTGTCTTTCATACATTGGCCTAACCTTCTGCCAAAGGTTACGGAGCTCCAAGAGCTTTTGAAAATGGCCAAACTCCCTCTTTTTCCCAAGGAGGAAAAAATTTTATGGTCAAAGAATCACACTGGGGAGTTCACTGTTAAGTCTGCTTATCTATTGCTTCTCAGGTTTGGTGGTGATGAGCAGTGTTGGAGGAAGGTGTGGATTCATCAGCTTGTCCCTAAAATAAACTTCTTTTGGTGGACCTCCATCCATGGGAAAATTTTAACTATTAACAATCTTGTCAAGAGGGGCTTTCAATTCCCTAATTGGTGTACTCTTTGCAGAAGAGAAGAAGAAACCATCCCCCATCTTTTTATTCACTGCCAGTTTGCTTCCTTGGTTTGGCAGAATGTTTTATAGAGATTGAACATCTCTTGGGTTTTTAATAGAGATATCCACCAATTCATCTTTAATTGGAAATTCCCCTCCAATCATCCATTAATTAAACTGCTATGGCAACTTATTCCACCCCGCATCTGTTGGTGCTTGTGGAAAGAAAGGAATAACATGAGTTTTAGAGAAAAGGAAAACAATGTGGATGGTCTGCTGATAATCCTTAATAAGCTGCTCCTGGATAATATCTCAACATGTAAATGGAAGATGCCTACTAATCCCCCGACTGTTTGGAATAAAAACATTGCTACCACCTGGAATTTACCCAATGAGGTCCTGAGATTTGACAACTCCAAGTCAATCATCAGGAAGCATACTAGATGGAGAAACCGTAAACCGCCCTGGGTTAAGCTTAACTTTGATGGGGCTACTAGGGGAGGGATGTCTGCTGCTGGAGGTATAATTAGGGATCATTTTGGTAGCTTGGTTGCTACCTATGCAAGGAATTTGTGCGATCATACTAGTAACCAGGCTTGAAGGCATGGCTCTCCTCTGGGGTCTTAAGATTGCATTGTCACTCAGTATCAAGACTTTGGAAATCGAAGGTGGCTCAATGCTAATTGTGGAAGACACTAAAGGGAAGATGAATGTGGGATGGTCCCTAAAAGGTATTCTGGAGGACATTTTCCCTCTCCTAAATGCTCTTCATGACTTTTCTATCCAGCATGTCTTCAGAGAAGGGAATGCATCTGCTAACAACTTGGCGGCAGCGGGTCTTGATATTGAAGGGCTTCGATGTTGGTGAAATGAGGTTTCTTTGCCCCCCTTGGCTTTGGTGTGTGTAAAGGAAGATCTCAAACATCTAAATGTTGAGTCCTAGATGGTGCTTACTTATTTTAGTTGGGCTCCTTCTAACTTTGGTTAGAATTTTTGGCGGGAGCTGGCTTTTGAATAATTGGCTGTTATGTGAGGTGATGGGTTTCATATGTTTTTTCGATGGCATGTACGACCTCTTGTGGGCTGGTGATATGGCGAATCTTTCTACCCTCACTGACCGATGGAGTCATCATTTTTTAAACCCCCTAAATTTTTGTGTTCAATTTTTTAAGCTTGCGGATTTCATGATATTTTTTGAGACGGCTAAGTACTACACCGATATCATGCCCTTACATGCTATGGGTGATTCGCATGAGGGAGCTACTGCCCTTGCGTGGGTTGCGAGAATTAACAATTATTGCCTCTATTTTTTACTTTTATGGTCACTTTTTTCTAGCCTTTTCCCTTTCAATGCTTCTAGAATTGACTACCAACTCTTTTTCCTTGGTTCCCCTGTTCTGGTCGATGACGTCTTTGGTGTGGGATCTATGGGTGGGGATAGAGTGTGTGTGGAGCGGACAGATGTGATGAGTGGAAGATGGATGCCACTATTTGGCACATCTGTAAAGAGGGCAGAATTGCATAGTATATGGAGGCCATGACTGGTAATGATGAGGGCTTGTCTAATAAGTTTGTTACCTTGTGGAATGAGGGTAGGGTCACCATTGGTGGCATTTCCTTCAAATTTTCTAAGGAGGTTATTGCTAGAGTTACTAGGCTCCTGAATAGTGGCCGAACTTGGAAGAAAACTACGAAAGTTCCAGACTAGATTAGTCTGAATCAATTTTTTCGCGGCGAAGAGAAACCTGTCAAGTTGCGGGGTGGCTTTGACTGCGAGGTGCTGCCGGAGCCATGTGATTGAGTTTGTATGGTGATCATGAAATATTTCACGTTGGAAGGAAGGTATGGGGTCTACTATTATTACCACTTTAATTTCCTCAACCACCTTAGGAATCATCTGCATATTTCTATTCCTTTCTTCCTGTATCATGCTCTTCATAGCACTATTGCGGAGTTTAATGAAGCCTCTATTTCTGGAAAGAATTATACTATCCTTCACCAGGGCCTTATGTCTAGGCTCTATCATTTCCATATGGCACTTTGCCCTGCTCAGCCTATCACTGTGCAAGAAGTCCCGTCTCTCCCTGCTCTTGACAAAACCCCAGTTTCTTCTACTCCCCCCTCTGCTAGTATTTTGGACACGTCAGGATCGAGTATGAAAAAATGCCTAAAAAATCCTGCCTTGAAAGCCCATCCCCATGGCACTTCCCCTGGTAAGGGCTCGGGGGATACGGGTAGGGAAAGAAAGCGGCCTACCCCTACCTGGCGCCCTAAGGATAAAGCCTCTAAGAAAACTAAATTCTACCATCAAATTGATTTTGACATCAAGATCACTGAAGAAGCTAACATCCCTCGTCGATCTCATAGACTGGTTCTTAAGCAGGACAAGGTGGGAAGCCTTAAGGAAGCCTCTAATTCGGATAAGGATCTTGAGAGTGACAGTGAAAGTCACGAGGAAATGGTGGCAGGTGGGGAAGGCCAGTCTGTGTCGGTGAATAGCACGTCCCATGTGTCAGAAAGCTTGAAGAAGGGCCCTTCCAGTGACAATGTGATGGAAATTAACCCCCGATCCTCTGATGAGGTTAAAGGAAAAGCCCCCTTGCAGGAAGAGCACAAGGAAAAAGATCAGCTTGGGAAGAAGTTGGCAAGCTGAAGGGGAGATTGGAGAAGTTGGAAAAGAAGGTCCAGGAGGTGTCTCAATTTTCCCTGAGGGTCATGCACAGGTCGGCCACCAATCTTTGCTTGTTGCAGAAGGACAAGTCCGCAGATGGTGCTGAAGATGATGCTAGTTTCAATGAGCTGCTCGAGTTCCTCACGGCGGACTGGGTGACAGTTATTCAGGATATGCCTGGCAGGAAGGAAAAGAATTAGGCCGCTAGGCCTTTTTGTTCTTGTTTTTTCTGTCTTGTTGTTTGTTTTTTCTGCTGAACTTGCTAGACCCTTGGTGGTCCTTGGACTTATTTGGCTGGTCTCATGCTTGCATGAAGAACTTTGTTATTCTACGGTTACTATTACTTTTTGTTTTTTGATGATGCGTTGTGGGTGATGGCTTTCTCTTTGCTGTCACTATGATGTTAATGTGCTTTCGCTGGATGGCCTTTGTTGCCTTGTTCTTATGGGTCAGCACCCTTGTTCTGCTGCTTTTTAATTCAAAAACTTTGTTAGAGAAATTTAAATTAAATAAATCATAAGTTAAAAAAATTATATGATAAGTTAAATTTAGATAATATTAAAAATTGCTAGATAAATGTTTGGCACTCATAAATCCTCTTTCTTAGAATATTTGGAAAAATGTTTATTATTATTATTAAGTCAGTTTGAATAATTATTATTTTATGGATAATTTATAAAGTTAAAACTAAGGAAAAAATAAATTAAAATATTTAGAAAATCAAATAAATATTTTAATAAATAAATAAATACAATTAACTACTCTCGCTTTTAGAAAAAAAATCATCAATTAACTAAATGAGAGGGAAAATTATGTGCACCATTATCCATCTTTTTAATTCAAATAACTCATTGAGTTTGTAATGCCCCGCCACGCAACCCTAGAGGAAGTTGCAATTAACTACTCAAACGTACTAATTTTTTTTTTTGTTTAAGTACAAATAACATGCAAGATCACTATCTATTGCCAACAACCTCTAAGGTTACGCGACTGAGATTACTTAAAACCCAACAAGAAACATGAATTGAAAACATCACATTTAATTACTTAATAAATTAAGAAACACATACATTCCAAACATGATAAATTACATCAAAGCATAAGAGATACCACATTTTTCAATTAATGATAATTTACAATACGATTACACTCTCATTCCCTGAATGAGGTAAATCCAATAAACATGGTTATAAATTACAACACCCACCTCGATAACAAATGAGGGGTAATAAATTACAATAACAACTGAAATGAATAAAGCATGAAAAGTAATTGGATCCCATGAGCTCTCCAACTGGAAATATCATCCACACGAACAAGAAGATGACCCAATGAATTAAGGTGCATGTTCCACCCAACCATGTGATACCCGAAGGCTCACCCCCCATGCTAGGAGATAGTAACAAGGATTCCTAGGCAAAACCAACTACCTCTAGACACCGACTGACACAAACTGACTCAACCAATCACATGAACTATACAACCATAAGAATAACACAAGTACAACTCTAACATCACTGACATAAGTCACATTGCTTCCATAAATAAAATAGATCAAGCATGATAAGAAGACCATACACATAAAACCAAATACCAACTATTGTCATAGAAAGAGTGTCATCACATAGCTCGACATGAGATATCCTCTAGGAATCTTCATAGGCTTCGGCCCCCACTATGAGTTGTCCTGGTGGCCTCTACCGAATCCCAACACCCATACTCACTCATGAGGAATCAAATACCTCTCGTAAAGACAAGATAGATGACATTGCCATTCCAGGCCTTCCCACTCATGCCAAGCCTATGCAAGCACTTGCATCTATGAGTGAGGCTCAATTATCTTAATTAATGTGAAATACTACCCAAACTTCTAAGTACATTATTTTAGTTATCACTTGATTAAACCACCTCTGAAGGTTACACAGTTTACCTCTTTGGGCTCTGGCGCTTAACAGGAGCCACTCTTCTACTTGACAACATACCAAACAAAACCAATTACCAAGGGACACCCAAGTGCATACCAACAAGATAAAACCACTCCAACTCTAGGAGGAACATATAATGAAACCCCACTCCAAACACAAGAGGCAACAAAAGTCAAAACCCTCTCCAAACACTGGAGGCAACAACACATAATCCACTCCTTCCAAAGGAGGCATGAATCACATAACCCACTCCTAATCCAAGGAGGCACAAACCACATAAACCACTCCTAATACAAAGGAGGCACAAACCATCCCCGTTCATGAAAATCGGATAAAACAACAAGATAAAACTATACGCCCTACCCAAGGCAATACAATGGTTGACTAACATAATACAACAACCCCCAAAGTTAAACCCCTTCTGGAAGACTTAACAACCCTTCAAATCAAATTCCCCAAAGCGAAAATAGAAGAAGTGTACATTCAAGAAGGGCGATCAAACAAGAATTAAATCTATATTTGGATTTCCTAAATCCACTTCCTTCATTAACATTTAGTAATTTATTGCCTTAATAAAACTGATTTAATAATGCCTCTTTCAAAGAAAAGATAAACTTTAACTAGATATTTAATTCCCTAATTGCTCTTAAATGATAATAACATTTACTTCTATGATCCATAACCTATCATTTAAAAATAACTATTGGTCCTTTGCAAAATAAATCATTTTAAAGTCAATTAATCCCGCTATTAAACACCTTACATTTAAATCCAAGATTTGTCCTTTCAAATATATTATTTTAAAACAAAATCAATAACTTGACTACGAACACAATATTTTAAATTCCTCGATTATACATTTCATGAAAATAACTAATCTTATCGTTCATTTGTTTGCAACTAACAAGAACTATAAATAAAAATCGCTCTCTTAAACATTTCATTTCATCTAGAATGAATAACTATTTCCTTTAAAAACATTCCCTTATTAAATAACTACTCATACATTTGACCAACAATAATAAATTTAAATCAACAGGTTTACTTCGGTTTCCTAATAATATTTGAATATAAAAAAACTCATTTCCCCATAGAAATCATTTCATTATAAAATAAATATTTGAACGTATACATCTCTATTAATTAAATATTCATTTAAATAAGAAAACATTTCTACATAAATTTAATATCTATTTCACACATTTAAATATCCATCTATTTAACCATGTGCACATCATCCAGTTTCCTTAATTACACAAAAAGATCAAAATCAATTGTGTTACAGTAAAATCATTATAAAATTAATAACTGAGTCAATAAAATAAAATAATCTCAAATTGATTATATTTAAATATGTAATTTATATTTTCAATTTAACTTCTAACTCATTAAAATAACTCAAATATTTTCCAATTAAAAATACAAATAAAATCCATATATTTAAATATATATCTTAAAAAAAAACATTTTATATTTCAACTAATTAAAATAGATCCCAATTATTTAAAATATATAATATATATATTTAAATAATAATAAAATATTTATTTAAATTATAATATATTATATATATATAATATGTATATATTATATATATAATATATATATTATATAATATAAAATTAAATTAAATAAAAATAAAATTTAAAATAAAATAAAATAAATGAATTAATGAGGGTTGACCCCGCGGGCCCCCAAAGGGAGAGGGGATGTAGCCAAAGGTTGTGCCCAACCTCCCCTTGGAGGCCAGCGCTGCCATAGCAACGCCCCTCCCTGGAGCTGTGTCCAGCCATGGCTGCGGCCTCCCATGACATGCACAATTTTTAAATAAAAAGAAATAAAAAAAACCTCCCCTGCTCTCAGAATTTTACCATAAATTTTTCTGTGTAAAGAAAAATTTTAAAACAACATTTCTAGAATGAACAAAAAATATATTTATAAAATAAGTATGTATATATATATATTACAGACATCTATATACAGACATATTTATAAATATATACCTAAATTTCTATTTTACAGTCAAATTGTGCAACTTTTCTACAAAAAATTTGCAATAAAACTAATTGCTCAACACAATTTCCTAGTTCCAATTTCAAATTTAATATGAAGCATTTCAACTCCAAAATAAATGTTTTCAAATTTCATTTTGCTTTCTTTCCATTTTTCTATTGATAAAATTGAAGATTTTTGTTGCAAGTTTTATTTTTCAACAAACAATCTAAATTTCTTCAAGATTTAAAGAGGGTTTTCAAAAAGATTGACAAGCAAGTTTTTAAATTGAAAATGCAAATTTCCAAACAATAAACAAGGAGAACCTATAATTTGAAGCTTGAAGGAGAGTTTGAAGAAGAAAGTTGAGCTTCCCTGCAAGAAGATTTTTCCAAAGGTCTTCCAAAATCCACACCCAAATCCAAAAATGTATATAAACAACAAGCAAACTCTCTTTCCTCTTCATAGCAATTTTTTTTCTCCAAGCATGAATAATGATCCAAATCCTTTCATTTTCCCCAAATTAAGTCAATGCCCTCTAAAGTATCCCAGATATTTTCTTTTTCCCAATTATAAATATCTTTCAACAATATAGATATTTTCATGCATTTAGAAAATATCTTACTTTTAATAATTTAAAACAAATTCCTTTTCAATAAATTTAATTCTTTTAATTTATGCATTTACAAGATATTTGCATTTTAATACTCTAAAACACAATTTAAATTTCAAATAGATTTAAATCATTTACTTTATTATAAAATTTCTATTTCAAAATGTATTTAAAGCTTTTAATAATTTCTTTTCAAAAAGCATTTAACACTTTTAAAATTCCAAAAAGAATAACTTAATTCATTTCCACACAATTAATTTAATTAATCAATAAAATAAATCTAATCCAAGATTAGATTATTTTATTAATTAAATTAAATTAATTAATAAATTTAATAATATTTCTAACATCATAACCAGATAAATTTAATAAGCAACTTAAATACATAAAGCCATTTATTTACCTTTTCCACTTGCAATTAAATAAAATCAGGGAGAGATGAACAACAAAGAAGCAACTTAACCCGACTAAAACCCGATGACACACTATGACTAGGGTGATGACTTGGCACGAAAAACCTAGCTACTATCTCCCAATCGAATACCGCTGGCCAATGGACATGCTCAACCCTGTGAAATCGGGTGGAGTTGATGTCATGTACCTGTCAACCTGCGAACAAAGAGTATATCGAACATGCATATATACAACATAATAAAACACACCGTGAAGAGGAAATTGTGGAATCGTAGGGCACTCACAAGCGAGTGATGCGATCTCGTCCCCCTCACCAATAAACTCATCATGGACTGATAGTTCCATCATAAACAATTATCTCATGCAATAATATGTTACAATAACTAATCATCATTACACCAATTAAAACATGACAAACAAAGCATCAGATAAGATACATCACATCACACCAATAGACTATCGCTCTATAAATAGCGATCAAATAACACACACATGATAAAGTATCTCAATACTCGAAAAGCACATCAAACCAAACAAGGACACACTGTCCAGCCAGAAAGCAAAACAGAGGGGTATTACAGAAGTTAAAATGAGATTTTAGTGAAATTAAAAAAAAAAAAGATTTTAGATTTTACTTACTAATTAAATGGATAATTTCATATTCATTTAATATTTACAAAGATTAATTAATTAATTATATATATATATATATATATAACCTTATTAGAGAAATTTAAACTATATAAATTATAAGCTAAAAAATATATGATAAATTAAATTCATATAATATTAAGAATTATATGGTTAAAAAAAAATACTATATATAATTAGTAATACTTTAAAAATAATAAAATCAATGTATTTAAAATAAAGTATTTCATATATATTTATTTTTATCTTTTAGATGAGTATATGTAAGTAATATATATTTAATAATGATATTTAAGATAATAAATTAGAACTAAATATATTTTAGTTTATATAAAGAATTTTTTCTTAGTTTAATTTTTGCAGTCTTTTTTTTTAAATAAATAAAAATAGCAATTATGTGAATGAAACGAACGTAGGTATATATGGTTAAATTATGGAATGATCTTTAAAATAGTTTCTTAATTACAATTTGAATAATCAAACATTTCTTATTAGTTAACTTTAAAATTTGGGGGTCTAGCTTATTTAGTATCTAAATATCTTTAGACAAATATTTAAGAATAGAAGTTTCTAATTACCCAAGGAATTTAGGAATGTTAAATTAGAGTTTATATTTTTGTCAAAATCTTATATCAAATATTAAAATTAGAAGAAAAAAAAGTCTCCATAAATTAAATAATTTGAATTTTCTTCCTCAAGTTGGATTAGTAGTGAATAATTCCTTAATAATTATTTAAATTAAAAACATAAAAAAAAATCACTCAAATTTAGTAACAAATCAAGTAACTTTTATTTCCTTTATTCTCTTCCACAAAATATGAATTTACAATTTATAAATCAACATTTAAATTCAAAGAAATACATTTATATTATTTTCCACACTTAGAGGAAACAATTAGTGTCAGATTTTAAAATTAATTGCTAAAATAATTAGTTTATATTTTCACATAATGTTGTCTTAAATCATTTATTTTGCATGTTAGTGATTAGAATTTATTTTACAAAAGAAAATTTATAGTTTATATTAGATACTTAGTAATGTATTAATTTATGAAAAGTAAATTAGAGTTCAAGAGAAAAGTATTAGCTTGTAAGTGTTATTTTAGAATTTATTTTAAAAAGTAATTTAGAAGGTAATTGCTATTAACATAAAATTTATATAATCTTAACTACCTACTTTCGTTATGAGCGGGATGTCGTCGGGCGGGAAGAGGAGTGAGGCTCTGCATTCAAATTCTTCTAAAGAATTGGGAGGGGAAGGCTCTGACGCTGATGAGGATGATGATGAGGCATGGAGGGAGTTGCTTCTATGGCCTTTTCTGGACCTCTTCGTGGATTGCTGGGAGCCATTTTTGGTGGGGGAGAAGCTTTTCTCATGTCACTTTGCTGTTGCAACACTCCTGGTGGCTCATTTGGTGTAGGTCGCGGGGTCTTCCTTTGTTGTGGCCTGCTATAGGGGTTGGCTCTTGGCTTTTGCTACCCATTGGGGCTTCCTTTGGTTTTTCTGGCTCCTCGGTATTTTGACTTTTGAGAAAGTTTTTGTTGATATTGCTGAGGTTGTTGTTGCTGGTGGTTTTCTTGGGCCTACAAATCTGCTATCCCTTGTATCATCTTAGTTTCATGTTGACTTGAGTGATCTTGTTTCTTTGGCTAGTGTGAATGCCCTTCTATTGGGTTTGCATGTTACTTTTAGTGTTTGGGGGTTAGCCTCTTGGCCCTTTTCTGTTTGGAGGAGCTTGTGGGGGGGGTGTTTGGCTAGTGTGTCCATTCTCTTCTTTGTTCTTGAGCTTCTTTCTCTTGACTCTCCTGATGTGGGGGTCTAGTGTGGCGCGTGTTGCTTCCTTGGCATTGCTTGTAGGACTTCGATGGTGTGTGGTTGTGGGGGTTCCCGTGAGGTGGATTGGTTGGAGGAATGGCCTTTTCTTGGTCCTATTCAATGTAATGGGATGGCTTGGGGACTTTTTATGTTGGCCTATTTTCTAACTGCTTCCTTCTGGGTTTCCCTTTATCCATTTCTGATGTCCTTTTGGTGGTGTTGTGGTGGTTTTTATTTCCTTGGGTGTGTAGTGGGTGCTCCTGGTTCCCCTTTTATGGACTAGTGGTGCTTCCTTTGGGTTGGTTGTGTGGAGATTTGGCCTATCTTTGGCCCTGACTACCATGTTGGGGTAACTTGGGGGATTTATGGTTTGGCTATCTCTCAGTGTCCTTGTGGGGGCTCCCTTGTCCCTTTTGGGCCTACTTTGCTTCTATTATCCTTAGGCTTCTTTGCTCGCTTTGGTTCTTAGGCTTGGTTCTTTGCTCGCTTTGGTTCTTTGGTGTGCAGATTGTGGTTTTTCTTTGGTTGGGTTATGCTTATGGTGTTATCCCCAGCTGTGTGCTATGTCTAAAGAGCTCCCTACTTCCTTTTACCTGTACTTGATGCTTGGGCTGCCTTGGGATGTGGTGTCTTCCCTCCCTTTGGATTTCACTTTCTGTTGGGATCTACGGATTGAGTCTTCTATTGAGGGGGAGAATTTTTCTTTTGAGGTGGATCCTTCTTCTATTGAGATGGAGTTGGTAGTTGTAGTGTTGGTTGGTAGTTCTTCTTCTCTATGCAAAATCTTATTGAGGTGTTGCTTGTGTAAGTAGGAGTGTGGTGTTTTCAGAGGTTTTGGGTCTCATTTCATCCTCTCTTTTGGAGGTGATCCCCCTCCTCTTGAGGTGGAGGTTGGGTTGGCATCCCTGGTGGGAAGGTGTTGTTGGGAGGCTATTGTTAGCAGTTTGGTGGGGAGCTGTTCTAAAAAAGTTGATTGTATGGGGATGGTTTCTTCACTAGCTCAACCTTGTTCCTCTCATATTGAGGTTGAGAATCTGGATGGGTTGTTTTCTTTGATTGGTAACTTTGGTTGTCCTTGGTTTAATGTTTCAGATGCGAGTTGGAGCTACATTAGTGATGTCTTTCCTGAGCAGATGGTTTGTTGTTTCCTAGTTGGTACAGGCGGGTTCAATGTTCACTTATGGTTTCCAGGTCCTAGTTAAAATCCGGTTGTTTAGGGATCTTATCCCTCTCTTGTTTTTTGATGCAGCTTGTGTAGTTATGTCTTATTATTAACTATTGTTGTTGTTTTTCTACTATTTGTATGTGATGTGTCTTTTCTGTAGCATTCTTTCCTTGGACAAGGTTATGGAGCCCTTCAAAACCAGTTGTAATGGGTTTCAAGGCCCCATCAAAACCTATTTACCTCTAATAAAAAACATATTAAATTTATATTTACAAATTACTTAGCATTGATTCAATTAGTTAAAACATATTTCATAGTAATTGGTAGTAAATATATTTCAAAGAAGTGGTTCAATTAAATTTATATTTAATTAGTATTAATCTATGTCTAAGTAAACAATTTAGGGATAATTAGTAGATAATCACTTAGAATTTAATTTTAAAACTCATTTCCCAAGGCAATATATCACTAAGTGATTAGAATTAGATTAAATTAATTTCAAAAAGAGCAAATAGAATTAGTATTAATTTATTTTTAAAGGTGAACCAAAATAATTAGACTTATTAATTTCATCAATTTGACTTATATTGCAAAGCTAGTTAGTATTTATTTCTCAAGTATTAAAATTAATTCAAAGTAAATATAACAAAAGTAAGCAAGTAGATTTATTTATTTCAAGAGTAAGTGGAGATAGTTAAGATAATTAAAAAAACAACAGTATTAATAGTACTCAATACTAATTTGTTAAATTATATTGCAAAAAAAATTATAATTAATATAATTCAATTCATTTCCAAGAAATTATTATTTAAGGATTTAATTTTGCAAAAGTAGGTTTCCAAAATTATAATTTAATTTATGAAAGAAAATTAAAAATTTAGTCAAAATTAATTATTAGTTAAATTCGTGTTAGAAGGTAATCCCGATGTATGTTAACATAATAATAGCGATTCATATTATTCTAAAACTTAATTCAGGTAAAGAATTGTGGTAATATACATGAAAATTTTTAGGAGAAGAGTTAATACTTGAAAGGAAACAATAGATCATATTTATAACTTCTTGTACATCACATGTTATGAGGATTGTAAGTTTTTGCTTGATGCATATTGAATTTCTAATTGGATAATTATGGTTAGTTGGTCCATTTATTATTATAAGATCTAAATTAGTTATGAGTAAATAAATAATTGGGCTTATTAACATAAAAATTATAAATGGGATTATGTTTTTATGGTTCTCACCTCACTCTTGGGGATCTTGGTGATTAGAAAATGAGAATTAATCCTTTACTTTAAACTAAGTTGACTTTTATTTTAAAAAAAGTGTTTAATTAAGGTTTTCTACTTTTACTTTCATAAACGTTTAATGCATATTAAAGTTAGTCTTTATCTTTAATAAATTAGTATTAGTAAAATGAAACTAATTTTCAAATGTTTAGAATAGTTCAACTTTATTTTTCAAAACAAATTAACATTAGTCAAATTATATTTGCAAAATTAATTTTTAAATACTTAGGATAATTTATGTGTATTTATTTACATTAATTTTTTTAGAATAGTTTATGTTATTCCATAAAGAAATAAGTGTTTAAGTCATATTTGCAAAAGTAATTCTCAAAGTACCTTTAAATAGTTTAAGTTTATTCAAGCTATATTTGCAAGTAATTCTTGAAGTGTTTAAAATAGTTTAAGTTATTTGCAAGATAGATAGTATTAATTAACTTCATATTTAGTATGGTTAATTTAGGAGATAATTTTATTTTAGAGAGATAAATCTTCAAATAATTAGTATAGTTATTTTTCAAGCAATTAGTATTAGATTAATTTGCTTTCAAGAATTAGCATATGTTTTATTTTAGTAATTAGTTAAACTTACTTCCAAAAGAAATTGATTTGTTTAAGGCTACTAGAATTAGATAAGTTTATTTATGCAAGACAATTAGCATTAGCAAAATTTACTTTCAACATTTATTTTTATGCAATTAGTATTATTCTTACTTTGTTTTAGATAGAAAACTTAAAACAAGATTTGAAACTAAAACCAGCAATGTTTGGTATCAACAGTGTCTCTGGCTCATGTTTACAAGTAATGTCGTCGCGCTTGAGTTGCTACATCTATAGCCTAACACAACTGCAACAACAACGTCTATGTCATCGTCACTTTAAATCACTGGGAGAAATAAGAGACATCTTGATGATAAAATCCAAGAGATGGGTAATCTCTCTTGGATCGATAATCTAAAAAGATTAATCTAATGAACTTCAAATCTGCTAGTTCAAACTTAGTAAACCTTCTTATAGGAATTGGTGGAATTTTATTTATTTGTTAATGTTATTTATATTTTATTGGATATTTAATCATGGAATGGAAATTTAGTTCAATGGTTTCAAGGGTGACATTATTTTAGGACTAGGAATTAGTTGTTTAGGAAACAAGTAATAGTTATGGTGACTATTTACTTATAATTTATTGCTTCCCTTCATGGGTAGCAATCACAAAGGAAATTTCTGAGGAAAAGGGGCTCTAGGAAGGGCTGCATACCCACATACTAGTTCACATCAAACTTAGATTAGAAAACATAACTATATATTTTACACCTTGATCCCATTTGGAAGTAGGGTATGTAGGAAATTTGGGAAACGAAGGATGCTCCCAGTACCTCATGCGTTTGGGGATAGAGCTTAGGGAAAGTTTATGATAATGATAAATTAAAATATTTTCTAATAATTCAAGAGATTTGATTGGTCAAAAGGGGCTAAAAATATCTAATATAATGATAAGATAAAATACATTCTTTTCATACTCGGAAGGAATCCCATATGGATTTTCTTGACTCCTTGAGGCCATAGGCCAAATTTTAAGGCAGGACTCAAGCTACATATTTACTTTTAAATACTCCTAAAGACAATGACCTTGATGCACTTCCAAGGGGAGTGTGGTCATTAGTGAGTGAATCAGGACCCGAATGGTCTTGATGAGTCTAAGTCTCTGGCCAGAGCACATTCCTATCCTTTATGGATCTAGATACCTACCCTGTTTTAGTAGATGCCTATTCCAAATGAATGGATGGCTATCTCAAATGGATAGATGAATTCTTATCCCATATGGACAAATGATTAACCTATATGGTTGGATTCCTATCCTAGATGGATGGATTCCTATCTCGTATGGATAGAAGTACCTAAGTATACAAGTGAATGAACACATAATAAGATAATAAGATAAGAAAAAAAATCAGTGGTAAATTTTGGGATAATAGAATGGGTCCTTACATCTTTAACAGACTATGAATATGTTGGTGATTCTATGCTGGATATTTTATGTTGCATTGAGATGGATTTCTCACTATAACACTCTTCTTTCTTCTTTTTTGTAATCTGGTAGTGAGCATTTGGTAGTGAGCCCTTCGGCAGTGAGCCTATTATATTTGATGTTGCAATTACTTTATATTGTGAGCCAATCCTCACCATGGTTTTTCCCTTCTTTTGTTTTCTATGTAAATCTGGTGTTCTATTGTGCATAGTGTTATTGTGTTTCAATTTTATGTTATTTTCTTTCATGCTAAATCATTCTAACGAATGAAGGGTTAATTTAGTTGATGTTGGTCTGAATGTTTTGAAGTTTTAATGTACAACTAATTCACCCCCCTCTCAATTGTCTTATGTGCAATCGACAAATATTATGAAAAAAAATCTACTCACTATAATCAAAGCTATTTAATTTCATAGTGCATCACATGGTTACATTGATATATATAACTTATTTATATATTATGAAAAGAGAATTTATTAATTTATCTAATGGATCCATGTGATTTGGTAACTTATAGATGCAAGGATATTGAAGACCTCAAAAGCAAATGAAGTATGAGAAAAAGGGATATCACCCTTCTTTGAGGATATTGGAAACATTGACCTTATACATGTGGTTATCTAGGAGTTAGCACATAGGGTAAATGCTAAACAAGATAGAAATTTCATGACCCAATGCATGGTTAAGTCAAGGATAATCCAACTTGTCACATTTCCCTTTCCTTCCAATCTATAGAGTTGGTCCTAGCCTATGGTAGAATCTAAAATTAAAGTAAAATAAAGTGTCCTATCTCTACAATCCAAAGTATATTGGTCATCAATTATGATGTCATATAGATAGTATTTGGGCTACGAAAAATATTCCCAATATGATAAGATTAACATGAATGAAGTAGTAAAGTATTATGAAAATAGAACCACATATGATATTAACTTAATCGATGATAATTTCCTAGTGCAAAGGAGATAATTAGTAGTTAAGATGGAAATTTCCTACATAAGAGTAAATTTCAAGAGGATACCAAGGATTCCATCACACTTCTAAGTAGATATTTAGCAACTAAATTTCAAGAATTTCTACTTGTAGATGTCATTTTTTATTATCAACATTGTGAATGGGGTGAAAATTGACTAGACCACTCTAAGTAGCCACACTTGACACAAGAAACTATTAGATATTTTGGAATTTTAAATATTCCATATGACATCATAATTGGTCTACCTATTGGATTTCTAGGCCAAATTTTTTGGTTTCAACCAAGTGGATACCCTACTGTTGTTTGAAAAAAATCTATTATCACTACCATTAGCTAGAACTAAAGGAAAGATGAAAAAATTATAATAGGGTGAATGATGTGTCTATCTATTTTGTCATAAAATTCTTGGGAAATTATTATGGAAATAGGTTGTCCCTAGAGGTAATACAATTGATGACAAACCTAGGAAACTCACACATCTAGTTTAAAACATTTTCATATATCAAATTTGATGGTTTCCATAAAGAACCATATAATCTACCCAGGTACCCGAGTGATAACCTTGCCATTCTAGATATTTACAAAAAAAATGTGGATATTGAAAAGATGTTTGCAAGCAGAAACAAGGATAAAATATATTTTCCCATAAAGGTGGGAGATTCTTCCCACTCAATCATCTAGCATGCAAAATAGAAAATAAAAATATATCTCATTTAATAGTTCACTTATATGAGATAATATATTGGTTTGATCTAGTTAGAAATATTGGACCATTGACTAGTTTATTCTTTTCTCATATACCTACAATAGAAGACCTCTTGGCTAATTGTCTAGATAAGAATGGGATTGGAATATGGGATTACTACTAGATGGAAATATCATTGATCAAGGGGTGTAACATTGAGAAGATCACCAATACTATGAATGAATATGGAAAGTTCTTATACCCTTCCTACAAAAGGGATAAAGTATTCAACTATCCAATGGAGTGAATAGTTTGATCTATATTGAAAGATGCCTCAATTAAGGCTAGGAAAATTTTGATGGTTGTGAGGACTAAAATATGGTTGACGTATCCTTATTTTATGGATGACCTTGACCCTCAATAAAATAAACCTCATAAGTCCCTAAATTTAATGCACAAGGTAAATCATCCTTTTCTAAAACTACACAAGGGAAGGCCAAGCAAAAGAAAGAAGAGGCTCTCATTGTGCATTGCATATTAAAGGAAGAGAAAGTAGAGATTGAGCGGTATAAGCAATGAAAATAATAATGACAAGAGAATCAATAGCTCAAGAAGTATCTTGAAATAACCACCTTACTCTCTAGTTTAAACACCAATTCCTTCACCATATACTTCTCCTCATCCATAGATCCCAATTTCTTCTTCCCCCACAGGCCAACATTATAGAGCTATAAAATGAGCAAGCATAATAGAGAATTGATGGTTGTAGGATGCACCATTTTAGAAGAAATTTAAATAGCTATAGAAACTCATGATGAAGAGGTTGCAATTATTTTCCATATTCTAAGGAGGAGTCTCATACCCCAACTCAATTTGTGAATCCTTCACCTCCTTCTTCCCTAATATCTAATTCTATAAATACCTCTTCTCCTCCTTCAATCCCTCCTCACTTCACTCATTCCAAGTAACCAAGACCTTCTAGAGCACATGTAGGTGAAACTTGTTAGAGTGAATTATTTATCTATTCACTATACTTTAAGTGTACTTAGGTTGATGAGGTTAGAAAACATCTTTTCTAACTAAATGTGCAGCCTTTTAGACCTATAGAGGTTAACTTGAGTTATTTGGTAAACCTCATGTGCTACCTTTTTGAGGTTGGAATACTTTCCATCTCACTGAAAGGTAACTCAACACTTGGCATCCATGTTGATGACTTGGTCAAATAGGTTGTTGGTTTGCACATTCTAGTGATCCTAAGGTTGACACATATAGGACACTTGTCTACTCATTTGTGTCACATCATGGGGCACTTGCCAATCCACATTATAGGTGGATTACATCTTCCCTTCCTATATATGCAAGGCTTCCTCATTTGTACATTTGGGTTGATTGAATACAATATTTTCATTGTTCATTTGTGCTTGTTTTCTCTCTCCATGATCTCCTATTTATTATATGGTATAAGAGCTCTAGGGGGGATATTTACAGGCCTTAAGGTGAACAATATTCATCATTATTCTTTTGTTTCATTTTTCTTTGGAGTCCTCTAATATATGAGCGGCTCAATCTATGTTGTAGTGTTTTGCACAGAGGGAATTTTCTAGAGGAAGGCCCATTCACATTCTCCTCATGCTCATTTTTTTGCAAAAAACTAATGCCCTTCAATTGGAAATGAGTGACTGGGAAAGACCCCTCACGTGGCCCTATTGCAAGTGCTAAATCCAATGTGGAAATACCAATGAATTTGAGGCACAATTTTAAGATTTTTGGTGTCCTACGCGTGAATTTGTGATGGCCTAAGTTTGTGGTGTGAAGGCACTAGAAACTCATTTCCATGTAGATAGAACCTACACCCATATTCCACATGATTACTCTCATGTAGGTCATTCCTAGTATAGAATTTCTAAACACCATCATTTGTCGTTATAGCTATGCAACTATTTGTATTTTACAAGTCCCACAAGGCCTCCTTATTTGGTATTAATATGGTGAGTTGGAATTTATTTTATTCAATTGTAATTTGATCTTCTAGATCAATTTTTGACCAAACATATTGAGCCTTGTAAGATGTTTTGTGATCTCTAAAAAACACACAAGCATAAGATCAATCATCCTCCTTCTAAGCATGATTTGATTTATGTTAGGCACTATATGTGGATTATCTATTATATTATGCAGGTTGTGGGAGTCTCACTCATTATTTCTTCTGTAAACACCCTCATAAGCCTTGGCACTACAAAATTAGCTTCAAGATCTATGTCAACTACACATAAATCATGGTCATCAATCAAGCAGTGCATCCATTTCACCTATTTGCAATTATTTTCGGCCACATATCTGAATCTACAACCATTTGGAACTGAACAATAGGGGAAATAGGTGCTTCATGGCCTAGGTCATAGAACAACACTATTTTCCCAAATTGTCATTCAAGAATTTCCTAGGATCCCAAGTTGGATTGACTATCAACACAAAGGTGAGTCAATTCTCAACAAGGAAGACCTAGGAGGGGCTCTTTAGGCTTTGAAGGGTTCACCACCAAGAAAAATCTTGGAAAAGATAACTTAAACTTCAACTCACAAAACCTAGTAATGAAAGTTAAATGATGAATGCAAATGATGGAATTAAGTAACAAAAAGTTAGGATGTGTGTACCTAGGAAGTCTGGAAATCTGATGAGGATTCTAGAAATGCAAAAATACTATCAAAATATGCTAGGGAGGAATAAGACGCCCTTACTGTTGTCTTAATCCTGCTTCTTTTTTTCAAGGTAAATGTGGAATCTTCGGGTGTCAGAACAAAATCCAAAAAAATCTCTACAAAAAACCCTTGGGAGGACTAAGATTCCCTTGCTGCCGACTTAGTCCCATTTTAAATTTCTAAAATCTTGAAATGTGATCCTGAGGTCCAATTTCTACACTTCCTTCTTCTCAGATCTGGGATCTTGAAACTTCCAGATTTGGCCTCAAGGTGAGTTTTTTGTGAAGATGACAACTTTGCAACTTTGAAACTTTTCACTTCAAATGATCTTCAAGTCTTCAACCGAAATATGCAAACAAAAGCATGCAAGAGAGGAAAAACTTGTTGATTGTTAGTAAATGGGGGTTTTCCTTGGTCAAACCCCTTGTTGGTAATTAAACCTTGGAATGAAATGAAATAATGGAGGGAAATGATGAATGAAAAAAGTGTTGTGTTGCAACTCACCAAACCCTTGTTATAAAATCTATAAACTTGTGTGAAGTGGCTAGCTTGAATTTAGATCTTGAAATGCTTGGATGCTTGATATATCTTGACTTGAATTGCTTGCTTGAATGAAAACCCTACATCACAAATGTTAGCTCAAAATCACACATGATGCAAGAATATCTTTGACATGATGCTTGAATCTTGATGATGGCTCCAAATGCTTGATGAATTTCTCTTGAATGCTCTTGTGAACTCAATTATGCTATAAGGATGAATACTTGAATGCTTGGGTTGCTTGTTAGGATAAAATGAGAGAAGGAACCTTGTATTTATACTTATCCATACTTAATATCCTGAAATTACACCACAACAAGCCGACATATGAATTCATTAATTAAAGGAGGCTAAATCCCACCAAGATTTGAAATTAAATCCTAAAAAATCCTTGAAGGGGACTAAGACACCCTAGTTGGCATCTTAGTCCCAACCCAAAAATTAGGGACACACAACTAGAATCATTAAATTACCATTTATCCTTTGATGTTTGTTGAGATTATCCATAAAAAGATATAATTTATTAGGCTTGTGGATGCAAAATAAGACCAATTAAGACATAAATAAGGATAAACAAAGCAAGGCAGGCCCAAACAAGTGTGAAAATGCAAGGGTATGCATTTTCCTACACTACAAGAACCAAGCACCTTCATTTGGTTTGGTCAGATGTGACAATTGTTTGTTGAATTGGTCAAGACTTCACCATTTGGCGCCCTTCGACTCACTTACAAAGGTGTTCCTTGACTTGGTCTCAAATCTCAAGAAACTTCAACATTTCAACATGCTCTCTCTTTTAGCATTATTTGATGCCTTGTCTACTACAACAAGTTTTGACTTGTCTTATGTTTGCTACAAGTGGTTACAACTAATATTTATTATACTTGTGGTTCATAAATTTCACCACATTTAATTTCATTATTAGTGAGCTTGTAAAGAGGGAATTTTTATTATTTTCCATAACTTTCAAATGGGAGATCAAAATTTCAAGTGTAAATAGTCATTAGAAAGCTTGTTTTGACATCGACGTTTTAGCATCAAGAATTTTTTGTCATTTTCTTGAGTTTTGAAAGACATACTTAATCTATTTCTTCATTATCTACCTCATGACCTAAATGACATAAACTTGTAAGAACTCAATAGAAAATAAGTTTTTAATTGCACTCATATAAAGTGCCACAAAACTAATTGTGTTCCTTAGGGAGGGAATTTGGTAATTTTGTACTTACATTAAATTAGAAAGTGTAATGGGGGGGTTGTGCAGAGCTTTGATTTGACATCACAGTTATGGATCCTCATGATTCTTTCCACATGATGTGTCTTTCCTTGATTTTCCATCATATCAATGGATTCTTGTGATTCTCACCTCATGCATTTGTGTCTTGATGGACACACCTTTTTAGTTTCTCGTAGATCTTTTAGACCTAAATTTGGGTCTAAATTCCTTGCACACTTATATACTTATAAGAAATAACTTCAATTGGTCTACTTATTTCTCTTAGCATTAAGGGGGACTATGACAGTGTTATGCTAATTCTTCTTTCAATGAAGCAGTGGAGGAATCTTCTTTTTGGGGGGTCTCACAAACCTTCTATCTTAATCTCTCATATGGGGGATTATTTTAGTGGATCATATTTTGTGATATTCTAGTACTCCTAATCACAGTACTCCTAATCACTCATGTAGTGTGTTGTATCTCTTATCTTGATCTATGAATCTTGGAGGTTCATTGATTCCAGTAAGCACCAATTCATCTTCGGTAGAGTTTACAACTTTTACATGCTTTAGGAGTTCTTCATCATGAGACATCTTTTCATAAGGTCTTAAATCCTTCAATTTCTCTTTTGGATAGGAGTTTTGTTTCCCACTGGGTTTTCTCCTTTACTCCACTTTATGAGAAACGTTGTACATGGGTACCATACATGGCTTAGTAGTCGATACCCATTTCTATCTATTTGCACTTTTGTGATCTCCCCAAGTATCACTTAAGGGGGTATTAGAGTGAATAACTTATCTATTCACTAAATTTTACTTAGGTTTATGAGGTTAGACAACATCTTGTGTAACTAAATGTGCAACCTTTTAGACCTCTAGAGGTTACCAAGTTATTTGGAAAACCTCATGTGCTACGTTTTTGAGGTTGGAAGACTTTCTATCTCACCTCAAAATCCACTCAACACTTGGCATCAAGTTTTATGACTTGGTCAAATAGGTTGTTGGTTTGCACATTCCTAGTGATCCTAAGGTTGACACCTATATAGGAAATTTTTCTACTCATTTGTATCACATCATGGGGAACTTGTCAATCTACATGATAGGTGGATTGCATCTTCCTTTCCTATATATACAAGGCTTCCTCATTTGTACATTTGGGTCAACTAAATGAAATATTTGCATTGTTCACATGTGCTTGTTTTCTTATCTCCATGACCTCCTATTTCTTATAAATCTTTAGTTAGGAGTTCAATATTACTAGTTTAGTTGAAATTCACCATAGAGAAAAGGAAAAGGACATATAAGCCTATTTTAGATGACTTCTTATTGTTTGTGAGAATTTTTAAGGCTCACTCCAATTATAAGAGGGAATTTACATTGTTTTCCATAAGTTTATATACTCAAGGATAAATAATTGTATAGGTAAAAGTACCCATGGTGGATAAGGAAGAATAATACATATAGCTTTAGGACTACTAGGCGCAAAACTTCATTATAGTCCACCAAACATGAGAGGAAGGGAATTGGTCTCTTTAGAATTTATTATCTTCCTATGGGCACCTAAAAATGTCCTAAGCATATCACACACCAATATTTTGATTATTAATACCATTTCTCTCCTAATTCATATGAGTTTGAATCTATTTAATTAAATAATGTCAATTGTTTAATTAAACTCACTATTTTCTCCTATTAACCAAATAATTAATATTATTTGACTAATTCATCACCTTCACACTAATTTTCCTCTCTTTTGATTAAATGGTGTCAAATTATTTAATTAAATGTCATAAATCCTCTTTGATTAAACAATTCTTAATTGTTTAATTAAAGTTTCTAATTCCCTCCACTTGCACAATTAAATAATTTCTAATTTGTTTAATTGGTTAATTTCCTCCTATAATTAAGAGAATATTCGCATGGAATATTCCCTTTTCAAATTCAAATAGTTCCCTCCACATGGAAATATCTCCCACGTGCTTCATAAAATCAAGATATTTGTTATTGTCTCAAACAATTTGGACCTTTGATTAAAATCCTTGATCCATGTCATTATGCATTATTAACCTTTGATTAAAATCTTCAATCCATGTCTTCATCTCTCATCAATTTTTATCCATTGATTAGACAATGCAATCTCAACCCTTGATTCATTCCAAAAATCTACAAATAGTCTTCATTTTACATGAATTCTCATTCACAAGCATTCAAGTAACCAAAATCTACTCATTTTCATACTCATGCTTAAGCCAATTACATTTTTTGGATCACCATTAGCACATTTCACCAAGATTTTGCAACATCAACCTCACAATGGATAAGGAAATTTGAGCAATTCAACATCCAACCTTCACTCAATTGCACTCTTAGTTTAGTTTCATTTTGCTTGAAATTATGTTTAATGCTTTTAAATGAATATTTCTTGATTTGTAGGATTAATTTCAAGGAATATGGCTTTAACTTGATCAATTATCTTGTTTTATTGTTTCATTTTGTTTCATTTGATCTTGTTAACTGACCATGTTACATTTTGGTACACTTGGTGGGACCCGTGTCCCTAGCTGACTTGTTTTTGTTTGAGTTTATAAACATTGTAGGTTCCAAAAGTAGAATTATGCATATGTACTTGAAAAACCAATGTATTTGTAAATACTGACACCTTTGCAAGTCAAAGGCTAGTGCATATGCAATAACGACACTTTTGTCTAATATATTTTCTTTATAGGTGATAGTTTAGCACCTATGCATACAACGACACATCTATAAAACTCTGACACTCTGCATATTTACTAGACCGATGCCTCTATTTGATAGAGTGATGACTTTTTTGATAGAGCGATGCCTTTGCAAGATAGAGTGTTACCTTTGCAAGTATATTAGGCAACTTAAGTTTTAGGGTTTCTATTTGATTTCAACTTGCTCTTCTATCTAATCCTAACAGTTTTGTTGTTGTCTATTTTTTGGTTTATGAGGCTAACATTTGCAAGGAACTCACTTAGAAAATCATGAAGCATGGATCAAGTTGAAAAGTGTTTATTAACACTTATTGGAAGGAATACTCTTAGGGTTATTTCAATCTTATGTATTACATAGACTCACATTTATCTTTAGTGCATTGAAATAAACCCCACAACTTACATCTTTATTTTGGGCTTAAAATTGGACAATCAACTTACACTTGTCATTTGGGTTTAAAAAGAACAAATAATTTTGATCTTTTATATGGGGTCACACATTTATCTTTGGTGAACACTTAAAAAGAATGAATATTTTCTTTTTCTATCATTCTTGGTGAGTTATAGATGTGTATCCTCTCCCCTTGCACCGAGTGTGATCTTGGGTGATGAGAAACATCTTTAACTTACATTTTATGTTCATGTTGAGATGAAGGAGTTTCTATGTATCCTCTCTCCTTGTTCCTAGTACGATCTTGGGTGAAGAGAAATAGCAATATGAATCCTTCCCTTTTTTTTAAAGTAGGAGGTATGCCTTGGGATACAGCCTTACGGAGAACCCAAGGGTTCAACCTCAAGCAGTGCTTTTAGGTGCACTATACAAATTAGATGAGATCGAAAGTTGTAGTTTGATCCGCGCATGTTGTGTACTAGACTTTCACCAGGGGATTAAAAAATTTTGGACCTCGAGGAGATCTCTATGTAGCTAGTGGTGTTCATCGTTGTTCCACCCACTACAAACCATTGTTTTTAGAGGCCTAAGACTATTAAATTTCTTTTATTAGTGGTGAAACAAGATAGCATCGTCCTATGAAGGTACTTGCTATGTGTGGATCATTGTTGAGGTGAAAAAACTCCTTGCAAGGAACTTTTCCTTCCAAGTTAAGAGGTGTTTCATGTATGTGAGCATACTCTAGTTGTCCATTCAATGGGAAGTATTTTGGAGCAAACCCACTTTTAGAAGAATAACCTGAAATACCACTAAATATGTTGTACTTCATGGCATGGTTTCATGTGATGACCTTGTGACACCAATTAGTGTGTTATTGTGGAAGAAGAACACATGGAAAGAATCTATTCACCTAATTCATTCAATCCACATGTTGCATACTATTTTGTTCAAAAATTAAAACATCAAAATTTTTGGAAAACTCACATTTTGAAGATCCCCTGATAGATTGATGCATTTTCTTGAGAGTGTGGTGCCTTTACACAAACTGACAATTCCATTTTTATCAAAATGATGGTTTTTTTGCACATTGATGCCTTTGCACATAGTGGTGCTTTTGCTAAGGTAAACAAAAATTTGTTTAGTGATGCTTCTATTTGGATAGTCTGACACTTTTATCAAACAAAAACTCCTTTACAAATATCGATACCTTTGTAGAACAACAAAGCGTTTCCTTTACCAAAATTGTGAAAAAAACCTTCAACAAATTATTTGATTTTGTCTTTTGGTTCCTAAACACTAAATTGGTTCAAATTAATGCAAAAAAAAAATTGGTTCACTAATATTACTCAAAGCAGCAAAAAAAATTCTACATTCTTTATCATCTTAACCTTCTCAAAAACACCTTTTAGGTTCTCAATTTGGATCAAACTTTAAACCATTAGCAACAAACCGTCAAAGTAACTCACTCCAAACAACTTGAAATTTTGACACAAATCTCTTAGGCTTATTTTTTTCACCCTATCAACTAGTTTAGCTTCATTTTTAGAAACAATCTATTTCTAAGAATTTATTTGAATTGCTAAACATCATTTTGGAAAAACTCACCTTGGATTCACAAGTCTATTCCCAAGGTTTCCAAGTTCAACATCAATAGCATCAAACACATCTAAAAATTTGAGTCTAGAATCTTTTCAAAAAATTAAGAGTTTCATATCTTGCAACATTCACAAAATCATCCATCATTGGTCCTAAACTGATTAAAGGGTATTTACTTGAAAAATTTGAGGCAGCCAAGGAATTTCAACAAAAGATTCACACCAAACATCTCCTAGGGCTGACACAACTTGTATGGTTACAACCAAGTCTCAACACAAAAGAAACATGGAAAAAAAATCCTAGTTACCCTAAAATACGTACCACTACAAGTGTGAATCTAAATGAACCAAACTTTTCCCATTTCTACCAATGCTCCTACCAACATAGGTGTTAGTGATCAACCTTTTAGAATGCCACAAGCAAGTGAACTCCCTCTATATAAAAAGATTAAAACATTGACTCAACCATCTCGTGGTGAAGCAGTCATCATAGAAGATATAACTAACAAAGCTCATGACTTCACTCTCGAAGAACTCTTAGAAATGAAAAAAGACCAAGAGTTTATCAAAGTGGTAGAGGTAGTGATAAGTCAAAACCCCAATCAATACATGTTGACACTTGCACAAAAAGGTGATAAATTACCCTCCAATTTTGACATAAATCAACTTAGAGAACAACCAACAACACAAATGTTGGAACAACTTGTCAACAAGGAAATGACCCCTTGGTACATCATGTTATTGAAGAAATATCTAACCTCTTGTCAAACATACTAGGTCAATCCATGGTTGTTTATCAAGGGGTAGATCAAACAAACTTCACAAATCAATACATCAATCCCTTGTAAAATACTCAAAACCTAGGGAATCACACAAATTTGAGCATTCAAAACACCAACATTCTGCCTACATTCAATACCAACGCTCCACCTACATTCAACACCAACGTTCAACCTACATTCAACACCAACATTTCGCTTACATCCAATGCTCAAAATGTTCACACAAATGTCCCTAGCATTCAAAATTATCAAAGTCAAAGTCAAAAAAATCCTCAACAACATCAAGTGACTCAACATCAAGTTCTTCAACAACCTCAAGGTCCTCAACAAATGTCACAACAACCTCAAGGTTCTCAACAACATCAAATCTTACAACAACAACAAGTACCTCAACAACCTCAAGTTCAACAATCTCAAGTACAACAACATCAAGGGTCCCAACATCAAAATCAAAACCCACCACAACATCATCATCAACCCCCAAATCAACAATATCAGGCGTACCAAAATCAAGGTCAAGGTCAAAAAATCCTTCCATCACACCAACATCAATCACACTCTCACAACACCATCTCACAAAATCAACAAAATTTCTAACATCAATAGTATACCACCTTACAATAATTGCAAGATCAACAACAACTAGCTCAACAACAATTGATGTCACAACAAAATCTTCATCAATTGTCATACATCAATTTACAACAATCAAATCCATCACAACAAAGCATGGTCCCTCAAAATCAATTTGGATCTTATAATGCATCTCCTCAACATCAAGGAAGTTATCAAATGGGTCCTATACCTCAAGGAAAACCACAATATCAAAAGGGTCCTATACCTCAAGGAAATCTGCAATACCAAAATAGTTATTTCCCTCAAGATAATCATTAATATCAAATGGATTCATATGAAATGAATGTTCCTCTATACCAAGATCAAAATTTATACAACGCATATAATCCAAACATTCTACCCATGGACTTATCCTCACAAATTCAAATGTTAAATCAAAGTATTCAAGATTCAAATGGGAAATGTTGAACACCTAGAATACTGAGAGGGGGGGTGAATCAGTATTCTTTGAAACCACTTAAACATTTAAACATTCATTCCACATAGCACATTTAATTTGTAGTAAGAAAGGAAAGCGTGAAATTAACCATCAACATCACATAACACTTGAACACCATCTTTTTACATCGAAAACCCAAAAAGGGAAAAACCACGTGGTGAGGATTAGCTCACAATATATTATAATTGGTTATAAGATATTACAAAAATGCTCATTGCAAGTGGACTCATTGTCCTAGTGGACTAGTTTCCCACAAAAAGAAGAAAAGATAGAAGAGAGTGGTGGCACACAACTTGGATTTGAACTGTTATAATTGCATCTATAATATGCATGAAATATAGTTCCATTGAAGCATAATACACTAACTTTATACACTTCATACTGATATGTACTAATACAATACTCTACTCTGCATCCACCTCACACTCACACAATTCACATCAATAGACAATTATCATCTCATCATTCATTCAAAACATCAAAAATTAACTCACATATATATCCATCACAACCTCAAACATCAATTAGGTTGGCCTAATTGGATATATCATATAAAATATAACTTGTTGGCTCAAATATACAAACATATACACTTTGAACCTTAATTCAAACTTGTAATGCAATAAGATAGGTTAGAGTGGACCTATAATAACATCCTTATAAAGGATCAATACTTACTCAAGCTCTGCAATACCCCAAAGATACTAGGTTGTCACTAGTAGTGACCTAACATCAAAGTTCACCAACTGTTCAAACACAAACAGACACACAAACCTAAAAACTTCATGCAACTTGGAATATACACACAACTGACACCTATCAATACTTCCACAAATCTAAAAAGCTAGATACCAATCTACAGTGAAGTGTGTATTCACCAAAAAATACACACTATAAAAGAAACACTATCACTCACAAACCAAAACTTCTGACATCCATAACTTTTACTCCAGAAACCAAAAAAATGTGAAACTTCGGATTTAAACACTTCTATATTCCAAAAAAATTACATTAAAAATGTAGTCCAAGATTCTTCACAATGGACCAATGCAGACCAAATTACTGGATGTCCTATACACCGAATTACCTGTTCTAATACTTAGGCAATTTACCATATCAATTATCTGCACCAAATCAAACCTTCTTGCAACCAAGAACTAGATTAACATGTTCAAGCTTACTCAAGCTATACAAAATGATCTACACAATGTTGACGTCAATGAAAACAATGTATCTACAAACTATACAACTTATACTCATACCTCATGCTGATGTTGCCAAAAAAAATATCAATGACAAACTTCTTCTTCCAAAAATCTCCCTTTGATCCAAGTAGATATGATGTTCAGCGAAAAAATGATTGTTCCAAATGCTCGAGAAAACCATGCCATCTTGAATTTATCATTGAGACGGATCCAACACCGCTTGAATCATGTCAAATGGAGTCAATACATAAAAGTTATGGCCCATCAAATTTCAGAGAAAAAAAAAATTGACCAGGACAATACAGATGTTGACGTTAGCATGCTAACGTGGTAGGCATAATGGCAATAGGTGATGTGGTGACAACATGGACCAATGGTGCTCCACACATGGAAAGTGTTACGGCGATGAAATGGAATAACTGAGCTCCAACACATGGAAAACCTCAAAAAATCAAGCAGTGCCACATGGACCAATGAAATGGTGCCATGTGGCACCTCTGTGGTAGACAATCAGTGGTTGTTTATCCAAAAATGATTTGTGGGGGATGGAAATCTTGACCTCCCCTTTACAAGTTTCACACACCACCATTGAAGCATGTGACATTCTTAGATATATATAGGTCATTTTCTATTTATAATGTAACAATAACTATTTTGAGGGAGTGGTGGTTTGAACCACCGACCCCCCCTCCTTCAACCCCCATCTCTTTCTAATGTGTTAAGCACTTTTTTTGGGATAAGATTGCGGTGGGTTTTATTTAAATTAGTAAATTCCCCTAAGAATAATATTAAGAATATATCCATATAAGCCTTTAAAATCAACCCAGATACCATAAATTAAGGGGTGCCAAAAAATAATATTAAGAGAATTAATTTTTAAGGGGATTTTAATTGGGATAAAGGCCTAGTTTAGGAGACAAAAAAGATATGTTTGTTAACCCCCATATAGAATGTAAAATTGTAGTTAAAGGGGGACATTGTACTTGAAGGGGCAGTTGTTGAAGGAATAATTCCAACTCTGTGCAGATAGTTTTAGAAGGCTTATAGCCAAATTATTTGTACTTGAAGGAGAGGATTTTCAAGACTTTATTAGCATCTAAGGAGACATTGTAAAGAATTTGTAGCAGATTCAATGTGCCTTGTAAATAGAATTTAGAGCATAATCAAGGATCAATCACCCATTGGAGAGAGCCCCAGAGACGTAGCCATTTTGGTGAACTCCGTTATCAATTTATGTTTTCTTCTTCTCTTCTATGTTTCCATATTCCTTTTGATTTAATTATTTTAATGTCTTTTTAAAAGAACTTAAAATTAAGTTTAAGATATTCAATTACTAATTTGCATAAGTTATCATTCACTAAGCAACAATCATAGATCCTAACATATCAAGCTGGTATCAGAGCCTTGTTTGACTAGTGATTGTAGAATTGAATGTTAACATGATCTAGGAGCTGGAGAGGTGAAGGAATGCTTGTGGAGATCAATCCTAAGATCGATAAATGGAGAAATTTTCCAAAGATGGAAGGAACAAAAGCTAGACAAATTTTTGATCTCGATGAGAAAATTTGTCAGCAATCCTTTCTCAACATGAAGGCTATGGTGGAAGTGCTCTTTCAAGAAAGGAAAGAATGGAAGAAGCATGAAAAGCATGAGGACCATGAAGATCAAGAGGACAAAGGGAAAAGATAAGGAGGTGATGATGAGCCTTGAAAAACTCCTCCATCTCCATCATCTCCATCTTCTTCTTCTAATTCTACTTCTTCTGCTAGTCCTTTCAAAAGTACACATAAGCCTATAATCAAGTTGGATGTAAATTTTGAACTACCTAAATATTGTGGAGATTTGAATTCTAAGAAACTAGATAATTGGGTTCAACAAGTAGAAGTATATTGTAGAATTCAAGGTCTCTTAGATGATGCTTCTAAAATCCAATTAGCTACTCTTCGGTTGGGAGGAACCACAATCACTTGGTGGGAGAGTAAAACTCAAGTAGAAATTGCTCGACATGGTAGTGTCAATTTAACTTGGATGGAGTTTAAATTTTCCTCAAAAAGCAGCTTTATCCCTTAGTCCATATGCAACAGTTAACTATGAAATGGAAAAATTTTAGTTAGGGTAAAGGTCAATTTTTCCAAGACTATACTCATGAATTTAGGAAGCAGGCTATTGCACTTAATGTCCCATTATACACCCAGGACACATTGCTCAAGTATATAGGTGGTCTTCACTCTTACTTAAGACATACCATTTTTGTTTTGAATCCTAATAATCTAGATGAAGTATGTGTACAAGCCACACATTTGGAGTTAAGAGGTAAGAGTAGTTTCAATGACAATTATGTCAAGAAGTCATCTAAGCCTGAAGGTAAACCCAAGGGCAAAGGAAAGGGGGAAAATGCAGCTACCATCAAGAAGGAGGGAGATAATCCCACATGCTCCCACTACAAGAAGGAGGGGCATGATGATTCAAAGTGTTGGAAGTTGCATCTAGAACTAAGGCCGAAGAAGTATGGAGGAAACAAAGGCAAACAGAAGACTATTGTTGTATCACAATAGGATATTGCATCTAACTCTAGGGACGAGAAAAATATTGTTGCAATCGAGATCCAAGGTAAAGGAAAAGGTATATCTCTTTCTAATAATACAATTTTTTCAAATGCAAGTGTAAGTGCAAGTAAAGAATCTTCTCCACCTAAGATTTATAAACATAGAAATGAGTTATTTCATATTCAGGTTGTAACAAAGCATACAAAGATTGATAATTTTTTTGATACAGGATCTCAAGTAAATTTAATATCTTAAGAAGTTGTAAAGAAACTCAACTTGGCTACAATACCTCATCCAAAGCCATATCCACTTGGATCGGTTTGCAATGATGCATAATTATAGGTAGTTGTTGTGCACTTTTCGTACACACGCCCCACCTGAGGCAGGGACCCTCTTCTGCTTGTTTTTGCTTTTCTGGTTTTTCTTTAGGTTTGACCTTTTCCCCTTAAGGGATAGGTTCCTCTAAGTTTTGGGTTTGCTTCACCTTGTTGAATTAAGAATCTATCTGCACTTTAGGTGCCTTTGTTTGCAACACCTTGATTTCAAGTGATGTCTTGAGCCTTAGCTTTCCATGCAAATTTCATTGAGGCCTTGAAATATGCAAGTTAGGGAGAGTTTTAGAGAATCTGTCTCCTCCTGGATTTTTTGAAGTGTTTGTCTTTCAGACCATCTGCCCCATCATGGACTCCCCAAAGGTTTATCCTCTTGTAGAATTCAAACCCTGTCGGATTCCCTGAGTCTACTTCCTAGTCTTATTTCCAAGCTTTGAGGGGTGACATCACTACATTAATGGGTTGTCATTCGCCACACTAGGATGCATTCAATGCTATTTGGGAATGTGATTTAAAGATTTTGCATTGCATTTTTATTACTCAGTTGTTTCATTTGAAGAACTATTTTCATCCCTCAGCATTTGGTGTTAGCAACTTGTGTGGTGACATTAGGGTTTTTTCATCGATAATCAATTCAACTTTCAGGTGCATTCAACTCACTAGCCTTGACCTCTCTATTTGAAATGTAAGATCTTTTAAATCCCTTGTGATTTCAGCTTGGTTTTGTGATTGTTTTAAGGATTCGATGATACATTCATTCATTATTTATTTCTTAATCATTGGTCAATTTTGGGGGGTGTTATTTGCATTTGTTTGTTGATTGCACTTGATTTTCTTGGATTTTAATAAGGAATAATTGGTGTTTGAGGTTATTCATGAAGCCCTTTGTGATCTCTAGTTGCTTATTCGAATTTGCATGAATTAGGCCATCATCTCCACCATGAGGGTTTCTTTTCGAGTTCACTATTATGGCAAGATAGGGCATACATGTTTTTATGTAAACTAGGGTTTGCATCTAAAGTGTGTTGAGTATGATTGCACTAAGTTTAGAATTAATTCAATGTGGTTAATATGATAGGTGATTTGCAAACCCTAGTTGTATCCCTAATTCTAGTTTTAGAAGATTTCAAAATGATATAAGACTTTTTGATGGGTTTGAAGTTGAATTTGTTCTGCATTATAAACTTGTGTTTGAATTCTGGTTCGTAAATGCATCCAAATCATGATTTTAAATCAAAAAATGTGAGTCAAAACTTGGTTTTTTTCGTGAAATTGAAGAAACAAAGGAAATCTATGAACTTCGAGAAATATTCCTACACACAAATTCTCTAAAGGTCATTTCTTTCAAGAAATCTGCATCCTCACGGATTCTCCAAATCCATCGAACTCCCAAATTCCCAAGATTGTGCTAAATTGAATTAATAGATGAATGTGACTTCAGAGCTAACCTAGGGATGGTTTCATGGCATTAATGAGATATCATAAGTTGGATTTTGGAAGGGTCCCATTCTTCAAAAAATTATCTTATCATAGATTCTCTGAGTTTCATTCCTTTTAGAAAATCCGCCTGCTCACAGATTCTCTGAATCCATCGGAGCATGAAAATCACGAAGTCTTGTAAGGTGTGAATTAATTACTTGGATATGATCTTATCATTTGAATGGAAGTGATTGCATTACATTAGCAAGGGAATGGTAACTTGAATTTAGATTGAATTGGTTTCTTTAGAAAATCCGTCCCCTTGAAAATTCCTTGAGTGTCTAGACTTTCGGACAATCCTCCTGGGGGGGATTCCCCAAAATCCGTCCATGCCTAAAATCCCCAAAGGTATGAAAATCTCGAAGTTGTTTTATATATCATTTAAAGGGATTTGTAATGGAATTTTTAAGGTTTCCATGATGGTTTGAAGGTTAATTGTGTAATTTTTATAGATTCTCATGATTATATGTTTGGATTCAATGCTTCATTATGCTTAATATCATGGTAATTGTTGTTTCTTTTCAATAGATACAGGTGTGTGAACCCCAATCCTAATACCTGAAAAACAATGAGAACAAACACATTAAGTTAGAGATTGCAAGCAAGAACAAGGATTCCCCATGAAATCCATTTACAAAACTCAAATTAGGAAAATAAACAATGAAGAACACAATGAAAACAATAAAAATAGATTGACTCCTAATTTAAATTTGCAAACTCATGATCCCATGGGGGAATTGGTGCCAATTTGATGTGAAAATTGGCCCTTTCCCAATTCCTATGATGCAAGATTGATATGTGTTGATGATGATTGATGAATGATCCATGCTAAAAACCTGCATAACTTAGCTAAGATTCAAGATTGATGGATGGAATTTGATAGATATTTGAGCATGGTAACTTTGCATAATTTGTGGATGATAAAATGAGGATATGAGCTCTTTATTTATAGAATGCCAAGATGGATGAATGTCCAAATTTGAGCAATGTGGGACTAACATTCATCCAATGGCAAGATGCCACTTGTCAATCTATGAGTGGATGGAGGATGTGCAAGTTTTGAGGATTGTGCCAATAAATGCATATTTTTGAATTTCAAATTTGTTGAAATGACTTGCAAGAGGGAATGGAAAATGCAATAAATGCCACTTGGGTCAAGGAAAAGGACATGTAAGATGGAGTAAATTCCTTGTTGGATGTACATGTCAACTTGGAATTTGAATTCAAACTTGGAGGAATATTCCAAAAGATACCTTGTTGAGGAAAATAGAGGCTTTAATAAATCAATTAAATCTATTTTTTATGTGCAAGTGGGAAAAGCTAGAGGATGGGACATGAATTAGAATTAAATTAAGGGTAAGTGCACCAAGATGGTTCCCAAAAGGGGGTCTTAAGTGGGCACTTTTTTTTTGAAATCAGAAAATGCTAACCTTGGATGTGAAATTCAGGATAGTTACACTCAAAATTTTGAGATGGAACAAAAACAAGGATCGAAGTTCTCCAAGTCTATTTTCTAAACTACTAATTTATTTTGAAAATGGTTGAGATTAAGGGTTTCAAAAGAGGGGTGTACACAAATTGGTGTTGTTTTTGTCAAAAAAACATAACATAGCAACTCTTGTATGACCTGAGCATGGTGAACTTTTTTTTAGTATTTTTAAAATCACTACGGTCAGAAGTTAGCTAATAGCATCTAGTTGATGCACAATTTTTTTGATAATTTTTTAATGAATATTTGATTTTTTACTAATTTTCTAAGTGGGCACTTTCTGAAAAGTAGGATTTTGGCCGTGCTCCCTCTACAAAATTTTGAAAATAATTGATTTTTTTAATTTTTTTTTATAAATTTGTAGAATGGAGTCTATTTTCTAAAAATGTAATTTATTTGAAATTTTGATGAATGGTTAATTTATAACAAAAAAAACACCAAACATTGCTTTTTAGCAAAAAATAGACATACAAACAAAAGAAATAATGGATGAAAGGCTTAACATTGTCAAAAAGTGAAAAAAATTACATCCTTGGATACCTAAGAGAGAACCTAACATTACCCATGTGTTCTATTTTGTCAATATTGAACTAGATGCAATCTTGATGGTGAGCACAAACTTGATTATGTGAAAAATTGTAGAATTTACAAAAACGCGTCTCTGGCCTTGTTGGGAATGCCCTCCAAGCCTTTGGGTTGGTATCCCAAGGAAAATAATTTCAATTTTTTCTTTGTTTTTAACGCGAAATAACACGAGCGTGTTATAATGCAAACACATTTTCTAAAACTTTTTTCAAAAATGGCCATAGAATTGGTACCCAACTTCATGCACCTGCCCTTAATCAAGGGTTAATTAATTTAATAGGAGATTAGGTGATGTGACTTATTTGACTTAGATTTTAGGATTTATTTAAATCAAATAATGAAAAGAATGTGATAAGAGATTAATTAAATAAAGATTTTGATTTATTTAATTAAAAGAGATGATGTTAGATCAAATTAAATAAGGTTTTAATTTATTTAATTTAATAGATAGCCTTTAGAGATTTAATCAAATAAAATTGATTATTTAATTAAATTGGGATAATTAGATCAGATTGATTGATTTAATTAACAAAAGAGAGAGAGACTTAATTAAATCGCTGGTTTATTTAAATAAGAGAGGAATATTGATGAATTTAATTAGATAAGGGAATTTGATTAAATGGTTAGACCGAGGGATAATTCAGGATGAAACGATGTTAGTAGTCAGGATCAGGTGCACAATGTCAATCAGTACATTTTACGTATCTACAAGAGGCAGAATCTAGTCAAGCAAAGGGATCTAAGGAAAGGACATTTGAACCTAGTCCGTAAAAACCTCAAAGCAGAGTTGAAAGGATGAAGTATGATTTCAAGGGAATTTGGCCCGAATCTAAGATTCTTTCATCATGGAGTAAGATCAATGACACCAACATGGGCCATGTAGATTATGATTATTTTAAACAAAGAATGTTTGGGAATGCACCTTCCAAGCTTGCTAATATCATCATCCATATAGGATTGGCTCAAGCTCCAAGATTTCCACCCACATTATAGTATCCAAACTTATTTTTGGAGTCTGCCAAGCACTATGATTCAGATAAGAGAGTGATTGTTGGTCCTCAAGGAAGGATCTTGGCCAATTTGACTAGGAAGTTTATAGCAAAAACTTTTAACATTGGCTCACATCATAAGCTGGTGAAGATTAACATAAAGGAAGCAGATGACTACTATGCAAAGGATCCTGATTAGGCTTTGGCCATAATGAATAGTAATTGGATTGCTAAGCCAAAATCACACTACTCAAATTTTCCCAAGCAATTGCACGGGAGTGATTTTAAATTAGAATACAATGATATGATTACCCTCTTAGGAAAAATAATGGGATTAGAGGAGGCCTTGATATTCAAGAATTGGATGTTTTATGTTATCTCACAAATTTTGAAGGGAATCCATTATCACTGGGTAGGTATCTTAAGTGACAACCTAGACTTGCAATTGAGAAAAGTGCAGGATACAAAGAAATTCACCATGACCTCCTACCTTGTATATTTGTTGTCAAAGAAGAATAAGTATAAAGGTTTGAGTTGAAAAGGAATCCTTGGCAAGGATAGGATATGTGATGTTTACCCTCAGCTCCAATTCAATACTTCCAATTATAGGAGGGTAAATGATTCATTTTTCATGTATATCACCAGATTTCTAAAGGATGCACTACACATCAGAATTTCAGCAGAAGTCGTGGAGTTGATAAGGAAGTATGGCCAGTGGTTTATTCAGTTTCAAAATTTCTCCTATATCAAAGTGCAAGGATCACCAACATTACCCATGAGATTGCCAAGATATCCAACAAATAAGCTCATTTTGCTAGAGTAAACTAGGCAATTGGTGGCCATTGATATAGTTGTAAAGGATATGCACAAGATAGGACTTGGAGCTGAATTCCCATTAAAAATTGAAGCCATGGAGGATTTCCCCTCTATCCAAAGTGCTTATTATTCTAAGAAGGAGATGGTGTAGTTTCATTTATATTCACATAAAAATAGAAATAAATTTGATCCCAATGGAATTTATCAAAACTTGGCAAGTAGATAATACAGGCACAAGATTCACATAGAGGATTATTGGGCCAATTGCAGAGATGAATTTGAGGTCATCAAAAGAAGGTATTCCAAGTTATCCTTGAGAATGATTAGACTGTACAGAATTTCCAATGTTCCTAACCAAGTAGAGGATGAAGAGGATCATGTGCAATACCATGACTATGAGCCTTTTCAAAACAAACCACTCCCTCCAGTTAATTAGTTTGATGATGAAATAGTTGAGTTGAATCAACTGAATGAGCCAGTGTTGAAGTATTCCAAGTTGTGGGTTAAACATAAAATTTTGGAGTTGGAAGCAACAGGTACAAAGTTTACTTATGATCTCATGGGTGATTTGGAGACTCATTCGAAGGAAGAAATAGAGAACACCCAAGATGATACTACCAAGCTTCATGAAGATGAGAATGTAGAACAAGCTCAATACAAAATTAGAAGAAGAACTCAGAGCCAAGATAAAAGTAAGGGACCTAAAGACAACCTATAGAAAAAGCTAGGAAGTCTTCAAAAGAGATAGTTGAAGAAGGTGCTAGTGAGGCCAAGCTCTCCAAGAAGAGGAGAATAATCACTGAGGTTCAGAGGATGGCCAAATCAAAGAAGGCCAAGGTTGTTGAGGAGGAATTCACCCAAACCAAAGTGGTTGATGTTGAGAGCTCAGGAGAAAAGCAACATGTCTATGTAAGAAGAGGTTCTCCCAAGCAGAAGGCACCTCCTGTAGAAGATATCAAGGACATGATGGAAGAACAAAGAGTAGACACTGAAGAGGCACCTACTAATGATTTTTCATGAGAAATGCTACAATAAATACTTCTCCTATATATCCAGTCCAAAATGTACAAGTTGATGAAGATATGGCTAATCAAAAGGGTGATGTTTCTAATGAACACAAGCCACAAATTGAAGAGGATGTCCCCAATAACCCTGAAGAGGAGATGAAAAATGAAGACATACCCACACCCAAGAGTGGGCAGTTATGTGATTTTGAGAACCAATTGGAAGAGAATGAGGTACAAAGTAAGGAGGAAACATCAGAAGTGATAGTAGAAATGCCCTCTCAGCCTCCAGTGAATGAACATATAGACCTATCACATACAGAGGATAAGAGTGAAGATAAGCATGGTGTAGATAAGGAATGACAAAAGCAAGGGGAGGATAATAAGGATGCAAAAAATGTTGAAGCTATTCCTTCCAATAGTCAATAAGAGAAAGATGTTTCTCAAGAGAAGGAAGAAATAGAACAATTAGCTGGCCTAGAATGGCTGGAGAAGAGGTTGAAACAAAATTCCATCACTTTGGAGGATGAGACTCCTAAGTGGGATAAGTTTTTGGAGAGTTGGGGACAGTACAAAGAAAGGAAAAGAGATAGAATTGTCTTTAAGTTTACAAAAGATGAATTCAACAATAGAATTGTTCATGTTGTAACTCTTGTAGGTGATAAATAAAAAGATGAGGTAAGGCCTTCAGATTACAAAATAGAAACTATTAATCTCGGCCATTCTACAAAATAACATGAGAAGGAGGATTTTCAAGAATTAACACAGGCAATTCTTAGAGGTTGGATAAGGAATCCAAAGAAAAGGAAGAATTGCAAAGGAAGCTAAGAGAAATGCACATATATGTTCAGCATTTGGTGAAACCATTACAGGCACAGAGTAGTGAAGGGTCTTCATTTTCAGAAGGGTTTCTATCAAAGGATGTGGTATTAGAGATTGAGGGAATGAAGTCTTATGTGTGCGACACTCAAGGATAGTTACATAGTGTAAGTCAAAGAGGAGATTTCATGATTGGAAAGGTATTACAAATGTATGAAAAGGAATCCTCCCTCTCTGATGATATAACACAATTTCTCATTGAATGTCAAAATCCAGATTGCACTATCATTAGAGAATTGGAGAAAGTATTTGAGGTTCCTACAGATGTGTTGATCAAGGAAGGTGTTCTCACAATGGAGAATACTAGTAAATCAATGGACTAAATAGAGGCCTTTAATTTTAGAAATGAGCTTAAGTTGAAGGCACCAAAGAAGATATATAAGGCCTAAAACAAGGTGAAATAAATCTTTGATAGTTGCAATGCATTTTTGGAAATTTTCACTAGAAAAAGGAAATTTGGACATAAGAATTTAAATGTCAACCAATTACAAAAATGGTGGCATGAAGTTTACTCCCCAGGTGATAGTGGGCCTATAATAAAATATCAACTTGAAGATACTGCAATCTATATTTCCAGTTTGCATAGGTATCAAGGAATTTATGGTGATTGGGAGAAAACCTTGGCTATATATGGAGGAGAACTAAATACAATTAAAGCAAAAATTTAACTACTATTGTATACACCTAAAAATGGTCACATCACAATAGTCTGGTAATTAATTAAATATTTTTAATATTTAATTAAATCTCTGAATTCATCTATGTATAAATAAATCCAAATAATTTATTTATATTGTTCATTCTTTCCGATTAAATAAAGAAGTTTATTTAATCACTTTTCTTATCTATTTCTTAATTAATTAAAAAAACATTACGATTTATTTATATTAATTATCATATAATCTTGGCTTGAATATTTTATTCAAATAAAGATTAAATATTCTTATCCTCTAAATTCCATTCACAATTAAATATTCCCAATATTTAATTAATTCTTCTAAATTCCATTTACAATTAAATATTCCCAATATTTAATTAAATTCTTCTAAAGTTCATGCACAATTAAATATTCTAAATATTTAATTGAGTCTTCTATAGTTCTAAAATTAAATATTTCAAAAATATTTAATTTCCTCAAAACTCACACAAAATTAAATAAATTTATTTATTTAATTAATTAATTTGCATTATCTTCAACAACCGTGAAACAAACTTCCAAAACAGAAAAATTAATTTCTCTGTTCCTGTGCAAGCTTGTTCCCATGGGTTGAAGACAAGCTTCCATTTTTCTCTCCAACCTCCCAACATTCTCCATCTTTCTCTCAACCTCTCCATCTCTCACCATTCAAATCTACCAGACAATCTCACAACCATTGATCTTTGCCAGCCAGGCTCTTGCCTGCAAAAAGCTATAAAAAGGATTGTCGGGTCTTTGCAATCACACAGAAGCTTTCATACAGGAAAACTATAGTCAAATAGCTTTCAAGCATCCATAGCATAGTCTTTTAGCATTCATAGATTGTAGAATCATTTCATATCATGGCCAATCATCCTCATAGTTTAGTTTTAGAAGCATCCATAATCCACAGCCCCTGTGCATAATCTACAACCCTGTGCATATCCGTATCAGCATTTCACTCCATCAGGATAGAGGATAGAAGTACTTTCCTTTTTATCATACTCGTTCTATAGGTTGCCATTCGGAGAAGCCTTGCTTATACAATCTGAGAGCAGCAGCTTCAAACAAATCCCTAGAGATAGAGAAAAATGGAACGGCTCTGAAGAAGCTATGTTTGTTTCCTTTGTTTCTTTAGTTTAATGTTTCATTTGTGTGTTTTGTTTATCTTATTTTGATACACATCTTTCTCTCACACAAATATCAATCCCATCACAAGCCGACCTAACTCGGTACTTTCAAAAGTTCAAGAAATTTCTAGGAGGGAAGAAGATAGGGACAAAGAAAATGACTAGGCTTGGCTACCTTGAAGAATGTGCCTAGGATTCAAGTCGACCACACCTTGAGTTCTATGCTAGGATTATATTTAATTATAAAGTTTCCTTTTAGGGCTGACCATATATTATTTTAGTATAAATTTCAATTAGTGAATTAAAAAGTGTCAAGGCCGACCTATCTGGCCAATCTAATTGTAAAACCCTAATTCATACTTCTCTTAGGCTAACATGACTTGAAGGTTTCTATAAATGGATGCCTCCTCCTCATTTGTAAGGCTAATAGTCAATATCTTATAGTGAATAGTGCATAGTGAATAGCTAAGTTGTTGATACTGCTATGTTTTGAGGAACTTGAATTGTTGCAAATTTTTGGTGAAGTGAATACAAGACATTGTTCTTTGGTGTTCTTCTTTGTGTTGTTTCATCTATGCATGGTTCTTGAAACTCTAATCTATTATATTTTGAGTAATTCTTTTATGATTAATATTAGAACTATTTGCAGTTCATTTGTGTTTATGATAAAGTGTTTGAGGTGTTGAGGAATCTTCAGTCCATACTTTTAGTGATCTGTTGATTGTGGATTATTGTGTTAAGTTAGCCTGGGCCTACTCTATTTTGCACTCAAGTTCAATTGTGAATGTTTGAATGCATGTTTAAGTATTTGCAATCTGAAAATCATTTGATTCCTTTGGAGATTGCATTTTCTTTGTGACAATGTGGATTTAATCTTGGTTAAGAAAAGAATTGTTTTGAAAGATTAGTCCATCTTGAACACTCTAATGTTTGCATAATTGATCTTAGGTTTAGATTATATATCTCTCTCAAACCCTATATCTTTCTCTATCTCTTTTAATCATTGTTATAGCAAGATTCACAAATCATCACCATTGTTGCTACATTTGATGAGTATTAAATTTTCCAACATTTTTTTTGTTAGGTCCCTTGTGATTACCAACATTTTCACATTTATCACTGATTTGTTTGTTGCATTGTCAAGACCTGACATTAGAGACCTTGTGGTTGTTTCTTGAGGCTTGTTGATAGAAATTTACCTTTCAAGAGAGATAGATTACTTGTATTCTTTCTAAGTTGTTGCAGTGCTAAAAACACCATCAACAAATTAGCACTAGAAGGACGATTGATTCAAGAAATTTGGAGCATTTTCTATCGTCCATATCTCCACAAAGATTTAGAAGGTATATCAAATCTACAACAGAAGGAGATTGTCAAGAGTTAGGAGCCCCTACTAGGCCAAGAAGGACAAGAAATGGAATGCATCATCATCTTCACCCATCTAGCCATCCTATACATCCATCTCTTCATCATCTGATTCTGAACCCATTCCCACCGAACCTAATCCCATTAAACCTACTCATATTGAGCCTAATCCTGCACCCATTCAACAACCATAGATTCTAGTTAATCAGCCACTACCACCTCCACCACCACCAATGGCTTTCCTAGCTAATAACCCTTCATCCCTATCCTTCAACAACTATAATGCAATGCCCTAAAATCTTGAGCATTTTTACTCCAAGTACAATATTAATTATCCTAATAGGACTACTGAAGAACATATCAAGATTTTCTAGACCACCCTAAAAGATAGGAAAATTAAATTCATGAGGATGTGGCATGCAATTTTTTCCCTATTCATTGGGAGAGGAGGCATTCAATTGGTAAAATCATTTACCATCTGGTTCTATCACTAGTTGGAACCAATTGGAGACTTCCTTCTTGCAGAAGTTCAGAATTCCAGTCAGTCCTAATGACTTGTACCTCTGGTTCATATCAATCAAGAGGGAATTCAACGAACCCATAGGCTTGGTTAACAATAGGTTCCATCGTGCCTACTCCTGACTACAACCACCATATGTTGTAGATGATGCATCAGCTAAAGAAGTGTATTATGAGGCACTAGATAGCCTCACCTCTACATTCATCAAGTGGAAACATCAACCTATAGCTTCACTAATTGATGCATATGTTGAGGCATTCAAGGCTAGCACAGATTTAAGGTAGCATTTGTCAGGACCCTTTCCTTTATTAGGACCTACTGCACATCCAGGACAAGTCCAGGGTTTGAACCAAGCTCTAGCTAACCAGACTCCTATGATGAACCCAGTTCCTCAAATGTATTTGGTCCCTCACCCAGGTCCTCCACTAAATCAATCCCAACCACTTCCTCCTTATTTGTAGAATTTAGGGAAGACAACATTTTCTTAGCAGCAATCCAATGTCACATCTTAGTTGCAACATTCTAAAGTGTTGAATCAATCACACAATTTTGTACCACCACAAGGTAATACGAATAAGGAGAGGCTTGATGAGTTGACAGAATAGGTAAAGAAGTTATCTACTGAAGTCACCTACTTGAGAAATCAAAATAGCCAACTGTAGGCTACACAAAGAGGCATATAGTCTAATTACAGTAGAGAAAGTAGAGACTTTCCTCATGGTCAAGGACAAAGCTTTAAAAGAGGCCAAGGTTAGGGACAAGGTTATGATAGAGGTCAATCATCAGGGAAAAATTTTGATAGAAGGCCACTGCCAAGATAGAATAGGGCCTGAAATACCATACCTAATAATGGAGGAGTCCCTGCGCCACTGGATCAAAATAATAATCAAGAGAAGTCAACTAGCACAATCCTCTTAGAAGAAGCTGCTTTAGCTTCCATATTCCAGATGGAGGTCCAATAGGTTGTTGGAAGTGGAACAAGTGGGTAGGGAATTGTGCCATCATATCCCTATGATTCTCTAGTATTGGTTTTAAATCACACTCCCTTTCCAAGGGATGAGGAAAATGAACCTGAGGAGGATTCCATGGAGAAAAGTGTGAAGTCAAAGTAGGTATGCAATGGAGAATCAATAGCTAAATTGTTTGAGAATAATGATACTATTGATATGATCATTTATATGAAGAAGAGTAGAGAATAGATGAATTCTAGATGTTTCATTAAAGAACCAGACCATATGATTTAAGAAATAGGTAGGCTGGTGGGCCCTTTACCACATCTACACCTCTAAATAATTTCAGCACACCTCCTGATCCAAATGCAAGTAACAATCCTTCCTATCCCCATGTGCCAAAGCAGTACTTCTCCAAAGGGGGATCTTCTGATGCTTCAAAATGTGATGTTTCCAAGGATTAAAAAGGAGGACAATTCAAGGGCAATCAATCTGACATGACCGTGTTCCAAATGGGTCAATATGTAGCAGAGGAACTTAAGAAGGTAAAGTTAAGTCTTTCATCTTTTGAGTTACTAAGAGTTCCAACCATTAGGAGTGAAATATTTGGAGCTTTAAATGAGAATGCATCCACAAAGTTTTCACAAGATTCCACTGTCAAGAGAGCTAGTTTTACCGAACCAGTAGTCAAGGAGGTCACTAGAAATACACAGAAATCCCAACCAGCTAAGGATCAGAATAATCAACCTATTAAAGATCACCCTCAAATGTAGAAAAAGGATAGGAGAAAAGAAAAGGATAAATATCAAGTGGCACATGTAGATTCTCCGGTAATTTTGTTCCAAGATAAGCAAGATACCCCTCCTTTTGCTAATTTCTATTTGTATATTTGGCAAGAACCTACACAAGTGTTTATTGGATTTTGGAGTATCAACAAACGTCATGCCATTTTCAGTTTGCAAAGCTTTAGGCATCACCACTGCTCTTTTCCAACACAAGGTGACCCAATTGGATAAAACTGAAGGAAGTGTAGTAGGGAAATTGAACATGATTCCAATGTAGATTATGTCTGACCCACATGTGCAACAAGTAATCAATATCCAGGTGGCAGAGATATCAAATGCCTATGGGATGATTCTCAGAAGGTACTTCATGAGAGTACTCAATGGTTATACCTCTATGGATCACTCTCATATGTGGTTTCCATGGAAGGGAGTTCCAAATCATATTAGGATTAAAAGAGATCCAAGATTGAAGTATTTGATTACTAAGTATCAAAACACATCAAATGAAGTGTTGGTTTATGAGGCAAGTCTATGAAATTATATCCTAGCATCAAGAATCAAAATTAGAGAAGGTATTCATGATGTATGACATGCCTAAAGATATGACTCGGTGTTCCAGCAGTACAAAGGAAATTGTAGAGTCAAATGAGGATACTGACCAAGGTGATGGCAATCTTGGTCTACTTGATCATTTCTAGGAGTTCATTCAAAAGTGCATTGAAGATCAAATAAATTTGGGAAGGAAAATGAATTTTGAGGAGTTGTTGCTGCCCAACTGGTGTAGAATTCACAATGCCTCTCATCCCAAGCTCGAATGTTGTCTTTTTCAGATTGTTGTAGAGCAGATCAAGAGATGTATCAACCCTTCCTTGACAGTCAAACTTGAGATGTAGGAAATCCATAAGGATTAGAAAGGAAAAAAACTAGTTGTGCAAGGAGATCCCTCATAAAGTAAAAGTAAGAATATAAGGGATTCCAGAGGCATGTCCAATTTATAGTTTGATGGCTCTAAGTCTAAGCAAGGAGCATGTGTTGGATTTGAGTTAATAAGCACGACAGGTAAAACCTTCTTCACTGCACATAGATTACAATTCCAATGCACTAATAATTTTGTTCAATATGAGGCACTAATACATGGATTACTAATGGCTCTAAGGAAGAAGGTAAAATCTTTGCAAGTTTTTGGAGAATCTAAATTAGTGGTTAAGAAAGTCAAGAAATAATACTCTTTCCATGATAGGAGGATGACCAATTATAGGCATAGGGTATGGGATATAATAGAAGGGTTTGACACATTTAACATTTAGTTGATACCCCACAACAAGAATCATACTATTGATGCTCTAAGCATAGATAGCTAGCACTTTGGAGCCATTATCTTTGTTTGGGCTCAAAAGATTCACAGTAGAGCTTACCCCAATACATTCTATGCTAGATAATGTAATAAACTTTCAGATGTTTGAGGATGATAAGCATATTTTTATTTCATTACTAGTTTTGATGTGTTTACTTCTCAAATAATTGATGAATCAAAACCCCAGGAGGCAAAACTAGACATGGAAGGGGTTATCAATCTTAAGAAAAATACAATTCCAAGAGGGATGGTACAACTTGAGAGGATCTTCGACTTGGACAAAATAAGGGATTAGGATCAAAAAATGAAGAAGGATTCAATAGCCAGTCAATGCAAGGCATATAACATGGGCACTCTAGATGAGGTCAAGAATGTTTTTATAGGCAAGGTGTGTACTCCAGAAGAAAGAAAAGGTTTGATAGATGCATTACGTGCATATCAAGATGCCATAGCCTGGAGTTATGAGGATTTGAAAACTTATGATACATCAATAATCACACACACTATTCCTTTGAAGCCTGATGCAAAGCCATTCCGACAAAGATAGAGGCCTATTAACGTGTTGTTGGAACCTATTATTTAGAAGGAAGTGTAGAAACTGTTATCTACTCGCATCATTTTCCCAGTCAGACATTCAATGTGGGTGGCCAACTTGGTTCCGGTCTGTAAGAAGAATGGTGAGATAAGATTGTGTATGGATTTCAAAAATATCAATCACACTTCAGAAAAGGATAACTATCTAGTTCCTTCATTGGATGAAGTTTTATAGATTGTGAATGGATCCCTAATGATGTCCTTTCTAGACAGTTATTCTGGCTACAACTAGGTCATGGTGCAATATGAGGATAGGCATAAGACTTCCTTTACAACCAAATGGGGAACATTTGCATACCGAAGAATGCCCTTTGATTAATCAATGCAGGGGCCACTTTCCAAAGGGATATGGACATTGCCTTCAAAGATATTATTGGTAAGTGCATTATTACCTATATGGATGGTCTAACTATTTTCTTGAAGAATAGGGGAGATCATATTTCAAACCTATGCAAGGTATTCCAAAGATGCAAAGAATTTGGCATCTCCCTCAATCCCAAGAAATGCATATTTGGGGTAACAGAAGGTAAGCTCTTGGGACATGTGATCTCTAGACATGATATTTCAATTGATCCTGAAAGAATCCAGGCTAACTTGAAGATACAACCCCCTGCTAGTAAGAAAGAGATGAAGTCTTTCTTTGGGAAAAATATTTTTGTTTGGAAATTCATCATGGGTTTCATAGAAATAGTCAAACCATTGAATGCAATGCTAAAGAAGGATGCGAAAGTGGAGTGAACTTTCAAAGCGAAGCAGACATTTGATGAAATTGAGAGAGCCATAGCTACTACTCCAATGCTAGTAATTCTTAATTATACAAAGCCATTTTATATATATTCTTTTGCATTAGATCATTCCTTTGCTAGCATGTTAACACAGAAGTCAGATGAGGGGAATAAGCAACTCATAGATTTCATGAGTGTTCCTCTTAGGAATACAGAACTGAAATACCCAAATGTGGAAAAAAAATCTTATGCACTAATTAGAGGAGTTAAAAAATTCAAGCATTACATTTTAAGGAATAAGGTCTTTTCCATTGTTCCTTACCCAATGGTGAAGCTCCTATTAGTGCAAAATGAGATGGGTTAAAGAAAATCTAAGCAGGTCACTATGTTACAGGAATATGATATAGAGATTCAACCAATGAAGTTGGTGAGAGGGAAAGCTTTAACAAGGACAATGGCTAAAGCAAGCCCCAAGATTGTAGCACAACATTATCATCTCCAAGATGTCTCCCTTGATAAATGGTATGATGACCTAGTCTATTATTTGTTGAATTAGAAATGCCCAGATCATTTGAATCCAATACAAAAAAGAGTGTTATGCTGGAAGAGTGCTAGCTACATGCTTAAAGGGGTAATTCTGTATAAAAAGAATCATGGAGTATCTCAGATGTCTTGGAAAAGAAAAGGCTGCCAGGGTCATTAAAGAATTGCATGATAGGTATGGCTACTGCAACTCAAATTATGTGTGTTGGGTACTATTGGCCTACCATAGTTAAGGACACATATAATCATGTAAGGGCTTTTCATGTTTGTCAAACCTCTGCTACTAGAGAGAGGAATGTTGCTTTACCACTACAGTATGTGATCTAGGTAATACCTTTTGCACAATGGGGGTTGGACTTTATAGGTCCAATCAATCCACCATCCACAGTTGGACACGAGTATGTTTTAGTTGCTACTAACTACTTTACTAGGTGGACTGAGGCAATTCCTTGCAAACAATGCACAACAAAGGTGGTAATAAATTTTCTTGAATCCTAGATCATTAATCGTTTTGGTTGTCCTTTTGTTGTTGTGTGTGATAATGGACCTTCTTTTTCATCATTAAAATTCTCTGGGTGGGAATTTGATTATGGCATCATAATTAATTTTGCATCTAACTAATATCCCTAAGGAAATGGTCTAGTAGAATCCACCAATAAGAATTTTCTCACTGTCATTCATAAGTTAATTGACAAAAATCCAAAAGAATGGCATACTCAGTTAAGATTTTCTTTGTGGGCCGATCGTACCCAACAAAAAGCTTCACTAGGGACCTCACCTTACCACTTGGTTTATGGAATTGGGTATATCTTTCTTGTCCAATTGAGAATCCCCACTCTCCAATTTATCAATGAGTATTATGAGGAGCGGGAGCATTTAGAGGCTCGCCTAGCTAAATTGTTACATCTAGAAGAAAAAAGAGATGTGGCCCTATAACACTTTGCTAAGCACCAGGGTGTAGTCAAAAGGTGGTTTGATCACAAGGCTAAGGTCAAGGCATTCAATATTTTTTACTTGGTTTTGTACTGGGATAAAGCACATGAAAATAAAGGGGAGCACGATAAATTTGACAAGTTATGGCTTGGCTGCTACCAAATTTCTAAAATCCTAGGAGATAATGCTTTCCATCTTAAAACCCTCATTGGAGAAGATGTCCCATTGCCAGTCAATGGGAAATATTTGAAGCATCATTTCCTTGCTTGAGTTGTTTCCAGCTCATCCTTGTAAATAGTTACATTAGGTGTGTGTTTTCTTTTGGTTTTTTTTGTTTTGTTTTAGTTTTTCTTTTGCTTTTGTTTGGTTTGGGTTGGTTGCTTTGCTTTCTTTGTTTTGGTTTTGAGGTTTCTTGGTCTTTGGTTGGGGAAGTGTCTTATTTGCACAATGATTATTTATCTGGGACTATTTCAAGTATTTCCTTTACAAACTCTAATCATTTTTCTAGATGGGATGGTGGAAGTCTTCCATCTAGTGTCACATGTGTTGAACATTCAAAGTGGATAAGTCATTGAATTAAGTTAGTTTCTAAATGTGCTCAAATCTTACATCTTACACACATCTTAAGAATCCTAAGGTTGTTGTGGGTTCCTTGTAAGGTCTTGTTAAGTGAAAAATATTATATTTATGCTTTAGTGCCAATGTGATTCTCAACCCTAATGAGCTTCATTTCTTACAGGTTGAAAATGAAAAGAAGCAAGAAGAAAAATCAAAAAGGAAAGAAAGAAAAGAAAATATTGAAAATCAAAAAAGAAAATTCAACTTATCAAGGGGATCCGAATATCTCTACCGGGGCTATGGATGTATGGCTGGAAGTAGAGCTATGTTTGGGAGAATCACAGTGATAACCTCATTGAGGCTATGGATGCTTGATTGGCAGCGAGGCTCTATCCAAGTTGCTTGTGGAGTCAGAATATTTATGTAGCTTAACCTGACTAAACATGCTTTCTTCGTAGTAGCTAAGGAAGGGAAATTAATACATCAGCATACACTTGGATTTCTAGCACAAGAAAGGCTAGCTTGTTCATTGATTTTGAGACTTTAGTTTATTGGTTGACCTAATGTGAGGATCAAAACCAAGGATTTCAGGTTCTTGATTCTTGTTTGTCATCGAAATGCTCTAGAGAATTTTCCCAACGGAGTCACCATTTGTAGTGAACTTTTTGCACACACACCCCACCCGAGGAAGGGACCCTCTTATGCTTTCTTTTACTTTTTTTGGTTTTTCTTTAGGTCTGACCTTTTCCCCTTAAGGGATAGGTTCCTTTGAGTTTTGGGTTTCCTTCACCTTATTGAATTAATGATCTATCTGAACTTTAGGTGCCTTTGTTTGCAACTTCTTGATTTCAAGTGATTTCTTGAGCCTCAACTTTCCATGCAAATTTCATTGAGGCCTTGAATTATGCAAGTTAGGGAGAGTTTCGGAGGATCTGTCTCCTCCCATATTTTTTGAAGTGTTTTTCTTTTGAAAAATCCACCCCATCGCAGATTCCCTAAAGGTTTATCGTCTTGGAGAATCTAAACCCTTCTGGATTCTTTGAATCCGCTTCCTAGTCATATTTTCGAGCTTTGAGGGGTCACGTCACTACATCAATGCCTTGTCAATTGCCACACTAGAATGCATTCAATTCTATTTGGAAATCTGATTTAAAGCTTTGGCATTTCATTTTCATTACTCAGTTGTTGCGTTTGAAGAACTCTTTGCATCCCTTCAACATTTGGTGTTAGCCACTTGTGTGGTGACATTAGGGTTTTTTCATCGATCATCAATTCAACTTGCAGGCACATTCTACTCACTAGCCTTGACCTCTTCATTTGAAAGGTAAGATATTTTAAATCCCTCATGATTTTAGCTTGGTTTTGTGATTGTTTAAAGGATTCGATGATACATTCATTCATTATTTATTTCTTAATCATCGGTAAATTTTGGGGGGCGTTATTTGCATTTTTTTGTTGATTACACTTGATTTTCTTGGATTTTAATAAGGAATAATTGATGTTTGAGGTTATTCATGAAGCCCTTTGTGATTTCTGGTTGCTTATTCAAACTTGCACAAATTAGGGCATAATCTCAACCATGAGGGTTTCTTTTCGAGTTCACTATTATGGCGAGTTAGGGCATACAGACTTTTATGTAAACTAGGGTTTGAATCTAAAGTGTGTTGAGTATGATTGCACTAAGTTTAGAATTAATTCACTATGGTTGATATGATAGGTGATTTGAAAACCCTAGTTGTATCCACTTTTTTTCCCTAATTCTAGTTTTAGAAGATTTGATAATGATATAAGCACTTTGTGATGAGTTTGAAGTTGAATTCATTCTGCATTATAAACTTGTGTTTGAATTTTGGTCCATAAATGCATCCAAATCATGAGTTTAAATTGAAAAGTGTGAGTTAGAACTTGTTTTTTTTCACGAAATTAAAGAAACAAATGCAAGCTATGAACTTCGGGAAATCCACCTACACAAGGATTCTTTGAAGGCAAGTTCTTTCGGGAAATTTGCATCCTCACAAATTCGTTGAATCTGTCGAACTCCCAAATTCCCAAGATTGTGCTTTGAATTAATGGATGAATGTGACTTTAGAGCTAACCTAGGGATTTTTTCATGGCATTAATGAGATATCACAAGTTGGATTTTGGTTGGGTCCCATTCTTCAGAAAATCTATCATGTTGCAGATACTTTGAGTGTCATTCCTTTCAGAAAATCCACCTGCTCATGAATTCTCTGAATCCGTCAGAGCATGAAAATCCTAAAGTCTTGTAAGGTGTGAATTAAATGCTTGGATATGATCTTATCATTTGAATGGAAGTGATTTCATGAAATTAGCAAGGGAATGGTAACTTGAATTTAGATTGAATTGGTTTCTTTGAAAAACTATCCCCTTGAGGATTCCTCGAGTGTCTAGACTTTTGGATGGATTTTGGGGAATTCGCTTAGGGGTGGATTCCTTGAAATCCATCCATGCCTAAAATCCCCGAAGGTATGAAAATCCTAAATTTGTTTGATATATCATTTAAAGGTATTTTTAATGGAATTTTTAAGGTTTCCATGATGGTTTGAAGGTTAATTATGTAATGTTTATAGATTCTCATGATGATATGTTTAGATTCAATGCTTGATTATGCTTAATATCATGGTAATTTTTATTTCTTTTGAATAGATGCAGGTAGAATCCAATCAAGTAAAGGGATCTAAGGCAAAGACATCTGAACCTGGTCTTGAAGAACCTCAAAGAAAAGCTGAAAGGATGAAGTATGATTTCAAGGGCATTTGGCCTAAATCTAAGATTCTTTCATCATGGAGTAAGATCAATGACACCAACATGGTCCATGTAGATTATGATGATTTTAAACAAAGAATGTTTGGGAATACACCTTCCAAGCTTGCTGAGATCATCACCCATACAAGATTGTCTCAAGCTACAGGATTTCCACCCATACTATAGTATCCAGAGTTAATTTTGGATTGTGCCAAGCACTATGATTAAAATAAGAGAGTGATTGTTGGTCCTCAAGGAAGGATCTTGGCCAATTTGACTGAGGAGTTTATAGTGAAAATTTTTAACATTGGCTCACATCATAAGCTAGTGAAGATTAACATAAAGGAAGCAGAGGACTTCTATACAAAGGATCCTGATAAGGCTTTGGCCATAATGAGTAGTAATTGGATTGCTAAGCCAAAATCACACTACTCAAAGTTTCGCAAGAAATTGCACAAGAGTGATTTTAAATTAGAATACAATGATATGATTACCCTCTTAGGTAGAATAATCGGATTAGAGGACGCCTTCATATTCAAGAATTGGATGTTTTATGTTATTTCACAAATTGTGAAGGGAATCCATTATCACTGGGTAGGTATCTTAAGTGACAACTTGGACTTGCAATAGAGAAATGTGCAAGATACAAAGAAATTCACCATGACCTCCTACCTTGTATGTTTTTTGGCCAAGAAGAATAATAGTTGCAAAGGAATCCTTGGCAAGGATAGCATATGTGATGTTTACCCTCATCTCCAATTCAATATTTCAAATTATAGGAGGGTAAATGATGGATTTTTCATGCATATAACCAGATTGCTACAGGGTACGCTGCACATAATAATTTTAATAGAATCCATGGAGTTGATAAGGAAGTATAGTCAGTGGTTTATTCAATTTCAAAAGTTCTCCTATATTAGAGTGCAAGGATCACCAACAGTACCCATGATATTTCCAAGATATTCAACAAATAAGCTCAGTTTGTTAGAATTAACTAGGCAGTTGGTGGCCTTTGATATAGTTGTAAAGGATATGCACAAGATAGGACTTGAAGCTGAATTCCCATTAAGAATTGAATTCATTGAGGCATGCCCCTCTATCCAAAGTGCTTATTATTCTAAGAAGGATATGGTACAGTTTCATTTATGTTCACAAACAAATAGAAATAACTTTGATCCCAATAGAATTGCTCAAAAGTTGGCAAGTAGAGAATATAGGCCCAAGATTCACATAGAGAATTTTTGGGCCAATTGCAAAGATGAATTTAAGGTAATCAAAAGAAGGTATTCTAGGTTATCCTTGAGAATGATTATATTGCAGAAAATTGCCAATGTTCCTGACCAAGTAGAGGATGAAGAGGATCCTGTACAATACCATGACTATGAGCCTTTTTAGAACAAACCACTCCCTCTAGTTAATTGGTCTAATGATTAAATAGTTGACTTGAATCAATTGAATGAGCCAGTGTTGAAGTATTCCAAGTTAAGGGTTAAACATACAATTTTGGAGCTGGAAGCAATAGGTACAAAGTTTACTTATGATCTCATGGGTGATTTGGAGTCTCATTTAGAGGAAGAAATAGAGAACACCCAAGACGATACTACTGAGCTTCATGAAGATGTGAATGTAGAACAATCTCAATACATAATTAGAAGAAGAACCGGATCTAAGATAAAAGTAAGGGACCTCAAAGACAACCTGTAGCAATTTAAGCTAGGAAGTATTCAAAAGAGATAGTTGAAGAAGGTTCTAGTGAGGCCTAGCCCTCCAAGAATAGGGTAATAATCACTAAGGGTCAAAGGATGGCCAAATCAAAGAAGGCCAAGGTTGTTGAGGAGGAAATCACCCAAACCAAAGTGGTTGATGTTGAGAGCTTGGGAGAAAAGTAACAAGTCTATGTAAGAAGAGGTTCTCCCAAGAAGAAGGCACCTCCTATAGAAGATATGAAGGACATGATGGAAGAAAAAAGAGTAGACACTGAAGAGACACCTACTGATGATCTTTCATGAGAAATGAAGAGAGCAGCTACAGGAAATAATTCCCATCCTCTATCTCTAGGTAAATAATTCCGATCCTAAGTCCAAAATGTATAAGATGAGATATGGCTAATCAAAAGGGAGATGTTTCTAATAAACTCAGGTCACAAATTGAAGAGGAGGACATCCCTAATAACCTTGAAGAGGAGATGAAAAATGAAGAAGTACCCACACCCAAGAGTGGGCAGTTAAGTGATTTTTGGAAGCAATTGGAAGAGAATGAGGTACAAAGTAAGGAGGCCACATCACAAGTGACTGTAGAAATTCCCTCTCATAGTGAACGAACATATAGACCTATCACATATAGAGGATAAGAGTGAAGATAAGCATGGCGTAGATGAGGAACAACAAAAGCGGGAGTAGGATAATAAAGTAGCAGAAAATGTTGAAGATAATCCTTCCAATAGTCAACAAGAGCAAGATGTTTCTCAGGATAATGAAGAAATCAATTGCCCTATAATGGCTAGAGAAGAGGCTGAAATAGAAGTCCATCATTGTGGAGGATGAGACTCCTAACTGGGATAAGTTTTTGGAGAGTGTGGGACAACCCAAAGAAAGGAAGAGAGCTAGAACAGTTTCTAAGTTTGCAAAAGATGAATTCAACAATAGAATTGTTTATGTTGCAACTCCTGTAGGTGATAAATACAAAGATGAGGTAAGGCCCTCAGATTACAAAATAGAAACTATTAATCTCGGCCCTTCTACAAAAGAATAGGAGGAGGATTTTCAAGAATCAGCATAGGCAATTCTCAGACAGTTGGATAAGGACACCAAAGAAAAGGAAGATTTGCAAAGGAAACTAAGAGAAGTACACAGATATGTATAGCATTTGGTGAAACCCCTACAAGCATAGAGTAGTGAAGGGTCTTCATTTTTATAAGGGTTGTTATCAAAAGGATGTGGTATCAAAGATTGAGAGAATGAAGTCTTTTGTGTGGGACACTCAAGAATAGTTACATAGTATAAGTCAAAGAGGAGATGCCATGATTGAAAATGTATTACAAATGTATGAAAAGGAATCCTCCCTCTCTGATGATATAACACAATTTCTCATTGAATTTCAAAATCCAAATGACACTATCATTAGAGAACTAGATAAAGTATTTGAGGTTCCTACAGATGTGTTGATCAAGGAAGGTGTTCTCACAGTGGAGAATAATAGTAAAGGAATGGACTGGATAGAGGCCTTTAATTTTAGAAATGAGATTAAGCTGAAGGCACCAAAGTAGATATCTAAGGCCCAAAAAAACGTGAAAGAAATCTATGATAGTTGCAATTCCTTTTTGGAAATTGTCACTGGAAGAAGGAAATTCAAACAAAAGAATTTAAATGTCAACCGATTACATAGATGGTGGCATGAAGTTTACTCCCCAAGTGATAGTGGGCCTATAATAAAAGATCAACTTGAAGATGCTACATTCTATATTTGTAGTCTGGATAGGTATCAAGGGCTTTATGGTGATTGGGAGAAAACCTTGGCTAAATATGGAGGAGAACTAAATACAATTAAAGCAAGAATTTTGCTAATACCAATCCCATCACAGGTCGACCTTAACTCAGTACTTTCAAAAGTTCAAGAAATTTCTAGGAGGGAAGAAGATAAGGACAAAGAAGATGACTAGGCTTGGCCACCTTGAAGAATGTGCCTAGGATACAAGTCGGCCACACCCTGAGTTTTGTGCCAGGATTATATTTAATTATAAAGTTTCCTTTTGGGGCTGACCTTGTATTATTTTATTATAAATTTGAATTAGTGAATTAAAAAGTTTCAAGGTTGACCTATTTGGCTAACATAATTGTAAAAACCCAATTCATACTTCTCTTAGGTCAACATGACTTGAAGGTTTCTATAAATGGAGGCCTCCTCCTCATTTGTAAGGCTAATAGTCAATAGTTGATAGTGAATAGTGCATAGTGAATAGATAAGTTGTTGATACTGCTACATTTTGAGGAGCTTGAATTATTGCAATTTTTTTGGTGAAGTGAATACAAGTGAAGACATTGTTATCTGGTGTTCTTTGTGTTTTTTCATCTGCGCATGGTTCTTGTGACTCTAATCTATTATCTTTTGACTAAATCTTTTATGATTAATCTTAGAACTAGTTGCAGTTCATTTGTGTTTATGATAAAGTGTTTGAGGTGTTGAGGAATATTTAGTCCATACTTTTAGTGATCTGTTCATTGTGGATTACTTTGCAAAGTTAGCCTGGGCCTACTCTATTTTGCACTCAAGTTCAATTATGAATGTTTGAATGCATGTTTTAAGTATTTACAATCTGAAAATCATTTGATTCTTTTGGAGATTGCACTATCTTTGTGATACTATGGATTTAATCTTGGTGAAGCAAATATTGGTTTTGAAAGATTGGTCCATCTTAAACACTCTATTGTTTATATAATTGATCTTAGGTTTAGATTTGATATCTCTCTCAAAGCCTATATCTTTTTCTATTTCTTTTAATCATTGTTAGAGAAAGATTCGCAAAGCATCACCATTATTGCTACATTTGATGAATATTGAATTTTCCAACATTTTTTTTGTAAGGTCCCTTGTGATTACTAGCATTTTCACATTTATCACTAAGTTGTTTGTTACATTGTCAAGACCTGACATTAGAGACCTTGGGGTTGTTTCTTGAAGCTTGTTGATAGAAATTTTCCTTTCAAGAGAGATAGAGTACTTGTATTTTTTCTGAGTTGTAGTGCTAAAAACACCATCAACAGTAACAAAGCAATGTAAGTTAAGATTTATCATCACTGCAAACTTCATAGATGAGGTAGAAGTTGATGTGGTTCCTTTAGATATTTGTGGCCTTGTACTTTGGAGTCCCTATCTTTATGACCGAAAAGCAATCTTTTATAGGGGATAAAACAAATATCACCTTTTTAAGGATGGTAAAGAATTCATTGTACGTGTGCATAAGATAAAGACTAATCTAGTATTAGTGAATATTGGACAAATGAAGAGGTTAGTCAATGCTAGTAAAAAAATTGTATTAATGATTGTAAAAGCCAAAGAGTATGATAAATCTAAGGCATTCAAAGGGTTTGATCCAAAGCACAAAGCTGAATTAATAAAAGTAGTTTCCACCTACGATGATTTATTTTAGGATCCTAGTGGATTGCCACCAAAGAGAGAGATACAACATGAAAACCAGTTACAATAGGATGTGCCTCTTCCAAACATTGGCATGTATCATTTATCAGTTATGTAGAATGAGGAAATCAAGAAGTAGGTTCAAGAGTTGGTTGATAAAGGATTTTATTTGTCCAAGTACCCCTCCTTGTGGTTCTCCAATTGTCTTGGTGCCAAAGAAGGATGAGTCATGGAGAATGTCCATCGACTATAGAACCTTGAACAAGATAATGGTAAAGAATAGGTATCCTCTTCCCTGAATAGATAATTTACTTGATCAATTGAAACATGCAGTTTATTTTACTAATTTGAACTTACGTACTAGATATAATCAAATAAGAATTGTAGATAATGATATATGGAAAACTGTGTTTAAGAAAAAATAGGGATTGTATCAGTGATTGGTCATGCCCTTTGGACTTTGTAATGCACTAGCTACCTTTATGAGGGTCATGAATGATGTCTTCCATCCATTCATAGATGATTTTTTCATAGTTTATTTGGATGATATACTTCTATTTAGTCGAACTTGGGAAGAGCATGTAGAACATGTGAGAAAAGTACTGGATGTATTGAGAAAAGAAAAATTGTATGTAAAGATGTCAAAATGTGAATTTGCTAAGATATCACTAGTGTACTTAGGCTATATTGTAGGAGGAGGTCATTTGAAAGTGGATCCTACAAAGGTTGTAGTCACTGTAAGCTGGCCAAAGCCAAGTATAGTTACAAAAGTTAGAAGTTTTCTAGGTGTAGTACAGTATTGGAGAAAGTTCATAGCTAACTTCTCCTACATAGCATCTCCATTGCATGCACTAACAAGTGTAAAGAAATATTTCTAGTGGGGAGGTCTGTAGCAAAAGGCCTTCAATACTTTAAAGGAAAAGCTAAGCACTGCACCAATTTTGGCTCTACTAGATCTACAACAACCATTCAAAATTGAAATAGATGCTAGTGGAATTTCCATGGGAGCAATACTCATGCAAGGAGGTAAAAATATTTTCTTTCATTTTGAAACTTTCACAATTGCGGTAAGTAACTATCCCACATATATGATAAAGAATTGTATGCATTATTAGAAAGTGTAAAGAAGTGGAAACACTACCTAATGGGTAAGGAAATGATAATACATACAGATCATCAACCACTTCAATATTTGTACTCACAATCTAAATTGCAACAAAGTAAGCACTTTAGGTGGATGGGTTTTCTATGGAAGATTCATCTGGTTATAAAATATAAGAAAGGGGTTCATAAAAAAGTAGCGGATATGTTGTCTAGGCCTCCTATAACAAATGTTACAATTATTCTTCAAAGTAGTTCAATGGCACATGAAAGTTATCAAGAACAATATGCTAAGGACAAAGGCTTTGAGGATATATATGCAGGATTAATTCAAGGAAAACATGTAGAAGAGATAGACTACTATGTGCAAGACAAATTATTGTATCATTTAGGGAAGTTGTGTATTCCACAAGATGAACATGCACAGGTAAATAGAGAAGCACATACACCATTGATTCTTGGACACTTTGGGGTAAGCAAAAGAATGACACAATTGTAGAAATATTGTTATTGGCCTCGTATGCAAGAATCTATGTCTAAATACATTAGAGGATGTGTAATGTGTGCAACAAGCAAGCCTAGCAATAGGAATTTGGGATTGTATACACCTCTACCTATACCATCCCTTCCATGGGAAAGTATCTCAGTGGATTTTGTTGGGGGGCTACCAATGTCTAGGAAAGGGCATGATTATCATTTTGTGGTAGTGGACATGTTCAAAAAAATGTGTATTTTGATGCCTTGTAAGAAACAAGTCACAGCTGAACTAATAGCACACTTGTACTTCCAGTTTATATGGGTTCATTTTGGGCTTCCAACTTCTATTGTATTGGATCAAGATTCTCAATTCTTGGGGGAATTTTGGTCAGGATTATGGGAGCTTATGGACACAAGACTAAAGAGGAGCACAACATTCCATTTGCAGATAGATGGATAGATAGAGGAAGTCAATAGAACAGTGGTTTATCTTCTTAGAGGTTACTACAGTAAACATCCTAAGTTGTGGGATGAAAGTCTACATTATGTGCAGCATGCTTACAACCATGAAACACACTCTTCTACTCAAATATCTCCTTTTGAGACTTGTTTCAGTTATCTTCCAAGGAAACCTATGGATTTTGCTTTCAAGAAAGAAGATGTTAAAGATGGACATCATGAAGTAGACAAGGCCTTGAAGTTCATCCAAAAGATCCAAGCAATTCATCAAGTAGTTGAAGCACAGTTGGAGAATATTCAAGCAAAGTACAAAGCTTGACATGATAAACATCGTGTTGATCATCAATTTTAGGTTGGTGACAGAGTTTGGTTACACATCAGTAAGGAAAGAAGCTCAAGCCAATCAAGTATGGTCCCTTTGAGATCTTAGAAAAGACTGGTACTAATGCCTTTCACCTAAATCTACCTTTGTATATGCATATCCACTTAGTTGTCAATGTGGAGAATTTGAAATTGTATGAACCTCCAATGATACTAGATGAGGAGGCTAATGTTCAGATTCCTTATGTTGATGATCTATCACCTAAGTACATGAATGAGTTGCATGAAGATTTCATCCTAGATAGAAATTTCAGAACTTCACGAAGGGGTGTTGTTGAGTACCTTAGAGTGGGACTTAAGGGGATGAATCCTAGCAAAGAAAAATGGATGGAGATTGGAAAAGTGAGGGATTTTTACCCTCACTTACTTTTTGTGTAATCAGGGTTTGGAGGTCCAAATGCTTTCTAGTGGGGAGGATTGATCTAGGTGGATATGATGTTCACCAAAAATTTTATTTTTCCAAATGCTTGAGAAAACCCTGCCATGTCGAAATTCTCATCGAGACGGTTCCAACACCATTTGAATCGCGTCAAATGGAGTCCATACGCAAAATTATGGCCAATCAAAGTTCATAAAAAAAAGGTTGAGTAGGACAGTACAGATGTTGACGTTAGCATACTAGCGTGGTAGGCACAGTAGCAATAGGTGACATGGTGATGATGTGGACCAATGGTGCTCCAACACATGGAAATTGATGTGGCAATGACGTGGAATAACTGAGCTCGACACATGGAAAACCTTGACGAATCAAACAGTTCCATGTGGACCAATGAAATGGTACCATGTGGCACCTATTGGTAGGCGATCAATGGATGCTTATCCAAAATTGGGTTTGTGGGGGGTCAAAATCTCAACCTCCCCTTTACAATTTTCATGTGCCACCATTGAAGCACGCAACATTCTCAGATATACATAGGTTTTTTTCTATTTATAATGTAACAATAACTATTTTGAGGGGGTGATGGTTTGAAATTCCAACCCCCCCTCCTTCAACTCCCATCTCTTTCCAACGTGTCAAGCACATTTTTTGGGATAAGATGGAAGTGGGTTTTATTTAAATTACTAAATTATCCTAATAATAACATTACGAATATATTCATATAAACCTTTTAAAACAACCTGAGTACAATAAATTAAGGGGTGGCAAAAAAAAATTAAAAGGATTATTTAAGGGGATTTTAATTGGGATAAAGGCCTAGTTTAGGAGATAGAAAAGATATGTTTGTTAAACCCCATATAGAATGTAAAATTTTATTTAAAGGGGGACATTGTACTTGAAGGGGGAGTTGTTGAAGGAATAATTCCAACTCTATGCAGATAGTTTTAGAAGGTTTATACCAAAATTATTTGTACTTGAAGGAGAGGATTTTCAAGACTTCATTAGCATCCGAGGAGACTTTGTAAAGACTTTGTAGCAGATTGAAGGTGCCTTGTAAACAACATTTGGATCATAATCAAGGATCGGTCACTCATTGGAGAGAGACCCAGAGACGTAGCCATTTTGGTGAACTCCGTTATCAATTTGTGTCTTCATCTTCTCTTATATGTTTCCATATTCCTTTTGATTTAATCATTTTAATGTCTTTTTAAAAGCACTTGAAATTAAGTTTAAGATCTTCAATTACTCGTTTGCATAAGTTATCATTCACTAAGCAACACTCATAGATCCTAACAAATCACCCACTTGGTCATTGATAGAAACATGCCAAAATTTCTCTCCAAAACTATTATGCCCCTTTGACATCAAGGGAAAATGGCATATACATATGTTCTCTTCTTTGGTCCCCCTTTCATGACTTACATGATTTTGCATTTATCGATTATACATAGATTCTCACATACACATGTGCTCCCTCTAACTGATATATGTATATATACAAACTCAAATTCCTAATTGACTCCCCCTAAGGGTGATATCCAACAAAATCAGAGCAAAAAACTATCTTATAACATATACATATATACAAGGAAATATGAACAACAAGCTAAAATGCATAAAAAGAAATACAATCATCTAAAAGAAGCATTTGACACATGAAGCTTCTCAAGGTGTGTTTTCCATTCCTTCTTCCCTTCTTCCCAGTCTTTCTTGGTGAGGCCAAGCATTTGACCCTGAGTCTCAAACTCCATCAAAATTTCTTCACTATCATTCGAAGTGCTAGGTACTAGATTTAACTTAGTTTCTTTTTATGCACTCAATAGGGCACTAGAGATAGGTAAGAATTTGGCATTTACCAAATCCCTGATATTTTCAAATTGTATAATTATCTTTTCCTTTTGAAATTGCAATTGGAAAAACTACTCATGCAAATTATCAATCACATTCCTAGTGCTCCCATCAATGTCTTGTGTTGGATCATAGGCACCGAAGGCTTTATCAAATTTGGACTCAATAGATTCCATCTCATCTTTTATCCTCTTGGTGGAGTAGGGACATTTCATACAAAATTGGAATGAAATTTTGGCTTCTATCAGGCAATCCTATACACCTTTGAGATTATCCTAAAATTTGTTGTGTGAGGTGGCACACTTCTCCATTATGTCCATCAATCTATTCTCATTTACATTTTTATCTATTTCGTTCTCCAAATTTTCCTTCAATCCACTTTAATACTCTTTAAAAGAATCAAGTAAAAACTTTGAATTCTCCATACTGGATAGGGAGTTATCTACACATGCACCTGGTATGGTCTCCTATAGTGCCTTCACCACTTCATCAATTAGCTCTACACTTTTCTAATGTGTGTAAAATTTATTTCTGGCTAGAAGCATGAAAAGAATCACCTAATTGAATCTTGTGTAGTGGGGAGATTTTTTCCATGTCTACTTGCCCCTATTGCATCAGAAGTTGAAGTAATTGGGAAAAAACTATGAGTTGAAGTTGCAATTACATGCTTAACAAGTCTTTTAATGAATCTTCAAAGATACTGTAAGATTCTCCAACTGCCTTTTCTTTATCACCAGTATTAACCAGTGTCTCCACATCCTTATTCTCAGCATTGTAATGTTCACCCTCATCTTTCTTATCCTCATTACCGAATGTATTCAAATCATTTTTCCAATCATCCATGGGTTTTTTAGAGTTGTCAAGAGGTATATTTGTCTTTGGGTTCCCTTTTGTGTCCTCTACATTTATCTTTGGTTCTAAAGGAGATGAGTTGTGGCTTGTGGGGGCATCCTCCTTCTGAGCTTCTATGTCTTCTACCTTTGGAGTATTATTTTCTCCTACTAGGGGAGCATCATCAATAACATCTTTAACTATAGTGTCTTGTCCACTGATAACTCCTTCCTCTGTAACATTTTCTTCCACTTTCAAAAGACTAAAATCAACATCCTTTTGAACATTTTATTCTCCAGTCCCAATTCTCATGTTGAGCATCATTATGTTGTGCTTCTTTTGCAATATTCACTTCCAAAGATGGCATGTCATCATGGTTTTCCTTTATGTTTTCCTCATTTAGTCCTAGCCTTTGTGCTAAATCAACTACATTCTCAATTGTTTCATTTCGGAGCCTCTCAAGATCATTATGATCTCTTCTCATAAGGGTAGTTACCCTTTGTTTTGTTCAGAACTCTCTACTGTACAATTGATCCAATGTGGCTTTATTTTATTTTGATAGGGGTGCACTCATCTTCTCCAAAGAAAATGCTCTCAACTTTTCCTCTTCATCAATTACCTCTTGTCTCCTTGCATACAGTACATCCCTCAACTCTACATGAAATTTATTTTTAATATTATTCATATTAACTTCAAAATTAATGATGTATTTTACAATTTCTTCTTGAATGGTAGCCTTATCTACCTCATCAACAGTAGTATACAAAGTAGTTGTTTTCTCTAGCATTTCATGCTCAACAATCCCATTAAATAAAGCATTAAGTTTCATAGGGCTATGTTTCCTTACTGAAGAGGAAGCCTTACTCTTGTTCTTCTTCTTTACTTTTGGTGACATTTTTCCTTTATTAGATTCTTGCTTCTTCTCCCTCATTTATATCTTGTATCCCTCCTTTTCTTTTTCAATCTCTTCCTCTTTGTCAGTGTCCACTATATCAACCTTTTGTCTTTTAGCATTGGACACTTCCTCAGATGTACTGGATCTCTTTCAGATCAAAGGTTCTATACCTTCCTCTTTTGCTTCCTTTTCTTCATCCACATTAACACTAACAAATTTATCTCTTTTTGACTTTAATTTTACTCTTCTCCTTGTAAGGCATGTTTTTTGTGTTTCTGAAGTGGCCTTTTCTTTTACACGCATCTTCTGCTAATTTTTCAGAGGTTTCTTCTCCTTCATTGGAGTACTTGCAAACTCTTTCCTCTTCTCACCAATCATAGTCTTAGTCTCAGAGGAGTTGGGGGCAACTGAAGGAGTGCTAGCTATTCTACCATATCTCCTTCTTCTATATGATCCTTCCAAAGCATCAGACATAACTTTTTCCTTCTCAACTTGCTCCTTAATAAGGTCCATTGCCTCCACAACAGTTGTAGTCACCTTCTCAATAGTCTTACTTTTTTTTGTCTTTAGTCCAAGTGCACTTCAATGGACTTCTCATATGTTCCATACCTCTCTTAAGAGGTGTCCCTAGGTTTTCTCAACATGAAATATGGTGATGTGGTGATTTCTTGCATTATGATCTCATATCCCATCTATGGGATCCAAACAGTCCTAGGCTCAATAGCCTATATGATGCAATTGTCTTTGGAAACAAGAAAAATAATATCATTTTTGTGCTTTTCCACCATCTTCTAGGGAATTCTCTCTCTTGCTTGCATTTTCTTCAAGATGACTTTGAAGAATCCTAAAAGAGATTCATCTTGTTCCTAAGCATCACCTATCCTTCTCAAATAATCTCTAATTTGATGTGCAAATGGTTTATCATTCATCTTGACAATGTTCTTTGTATCAAGCGACTCCCTCAAGAATTAGAACAAATAGATGATCAATGTGCCGAACTTGAAAGGATATTTGAATTCCTTTGTCTTCTATAAATTCTAAATAAATTATGCCCTCAATAGCTCCCACAAATTGAAGTCTGCACCATTCACCACCATCTCATATGTTGTCTTTATTATGGTGGTAGAAACTGAGTTCTCTCTGTTAGAGAAATAAATCTTATAGTCAATCATCATTGTGGCATACTTGATTACCATATTTTTGATGCCCTTCACTATCAAGGCTCTCCTATCATACTTTTCTCCAGTTAGCTCCATGACAACCTCATTCTTCACATACTTAAGCACTAAATTGGTCTGATTGAACACAAACCCGTAACAACCCTAATTACTTCCTTGGTAATAAAGCCAGGCATATCCGTCCACACAAACTGTAAGGAGGCTAAGGTAGTGGAACAACTTCCTACACTAATCTTGAGAGGAGAATAATGCAAAACTTTTATAGATCTTTAACAGTTACAGAAACTTAAATAGAAACAAACATAAATATCATGTATATCACAACACAGTGATTTGTGTGAGGAAAACCCTTTCAAGAGAAAAACCTCACACTCCAAAAGCCTCCCAATATATTATTCAAAAATCACAAAGATTACAATATACTTGCAGAGCAAGCTTCTCACAGGAGTATCACCAACCAAAGCTTCAAAGGAAACACGACAATTATCAGACTCTTAGAATACATCACCATACACATCCATAATACAATACCCTCATAAAATAGGGTTTCCTTCTAGGGAAATTCAAGCTAATAAAATATCAACCGTCAGATATGATACATAATCATGAATGGTCCAAATTTACAATAATAAAATATAAATTATTTTTTCCTTTCGAGGGCACTACCCTCAATCCCCCACCAAGGCGCACTGCCCTTGGACCCCAGCTAAGGGGATGATCCCCTCCGAACCTCGTGGGGGGAGACCCCCCACACCCTCCCATCATCATCAAATGAACAATACCTTATGTATCAATAGTAACTTATGTAATTGCAAGGTTGAGACACATTTTCCCAACAAATCTCACACTTATTGAACATCTTGAAAATAAACAAGAGGGTGAATAAACATCATCTCGTAATTGCTAGGGGTCAAAAGGTCGAGTCTCTAAACACCATTTGAACTTCTCTATGCTCATAGGCTTAGTTAACGAATCAAAAACATTCATCAAAGTCTCTACCTTAACTAACTTCACCCTACCATCTTCAACCACATCTCTAACTAAATGATATCATACATCAATGTGCTTGGTCCTGGCATGAAATGTCAAGTCCTTGGCTAGACATATCACACTCTGATTGTTGCAATAAATTGTCACTACACCTTATTTTATTCCAATATCTGAACATAGTATCTTAAGGTAAATGGCTTCTTTACAAGCATGAGTAGTTACCATTTACTCAACTTCAATAGTGGACAAAGCAACCATAGCTTGTCACTTACTCATCCAACTAATTGCACCATCATATAAATTAAACATATAAGCATTGGTGGAATGTTTTCTATCAACATCACCTACCTAGTCTAAATCCACATAACCATGAATATCAAGGGAAATATGAACTTCAGTCATATTACTATGATTACACAAGGAATAATTTGAGGTACCATGCAAATATCTGAAGACTCTTTTAACTGCATCCCAATGAACTCTACCAGGATTAGACATATATCTAGAAAGAACTCCCACTACTTGGGAAATGCTTGGTCTTGTACAAACCATAGCATACATCAAGCTTCCAATTGCACTCTGGTAAGGCACTCTACTTCAATAACTCTACTCATGACATGCTTACTTTGGCCAAGCCATAACTTTCTGTTCACTCAATCTCTTCTAATTTTCATCCCAAGAATGTGTTTAGCTACACCAATATCTTTCATTTCAAACTTAGCAGCAAGTTGAGATTTTAGTTCTGAAATCGTACCTTTCCCTTTACCAATGAATAAGATATCATCAACATATAATGCAATAAATAGGAAACAATCACCATCAGTTTTATAATAAACACAATGATCTAATTTAGAATGCTCAAATCCCAAACTCAACACATATGTATCAAATTTATGGTACCACATCCTAAGACTCTATTTTAATCCATATAAAGATTTCTTCAATTTGCAAAATAATTTACTTTTATCTTTCACAACGTAGTGCTCTGGCTATGTCATATAAATATTCTCTTCCATGTCACCATGAAGGAAATAATTTTCACATCCATTTTCTCAACCTCTAAATCATAAGCACCAACAATAGAAATCAAAAATCTAATGGATGTTATTTTTGCAACACGAGAAAATATCTCACCATAGTCAACACCCTCAACTTGAGAGCAACCTTTTGCAACCAACCTTTCTTTGTATTTCTCAATACCTCCATCTAAACAATCTTTTCTTGAACACCAATTTGAAACCAATAGGTTTTCTTCCTTTAGAAAATGGTACAAGATCCCATGTGTCATTATTTTTCAAAGTTTTCATTTCTTCATCCATAGCAGTCTACCGACCTGGGTTCATCCATTTTAGTATTCAAAGAAAAAATACTTCTCCAATCATCATGTGAATACCTTTTAGGTGGTTGTATATACCTTGTAGAACTACGAACAAGATGAGTTGGAGGTTCTTCCTCCTCTTCTAAAGATTCAGAGCTAGATGTGCTCTCCTCAACTTCTTGTCTATCCATGGGCCTCGATTCAACTTTCTTAGGTGTAAGAGGAAATTGAATCACATCTTTCCTTTTACTTTGTTATGGCTGCAATGTAATAGAAGAAGGCTTAGTTTCTCTAAAAATAACACTTCTACTATGTATTACCTATTGTGCAATAGGATCCCAAATCTTGTATCCTTTCACACCATAACTATATCCAATGAAGATACATTTCACAACCTTGTTCCCCAACTTAGTTCACTTCTCCTTTGATGCATGTGCATATGCCTTGCAACCAAAAACTCTAAGATGTCTTAATGAAGGCTTGTGGCCTCGCCATGCCTCTATAGGTGTCTTATCAACAAGAGATGATGTAGGAGACTTGTTGATTAGGTAACAAGTAGTGGCAACAGCTTCAGCCCAAAACCTTTGTTCTAGACCAGCACCACTCAACATACTCCTGGCCTTCTCCATCAATGTCATGTTCATTATTTCTGCAACTCCATTCTGTTGTGGAGAATATGGATTTTCTTTTGTCTATGAATACCACAATATTTAGAGAATCTATCAAAATCATTAGAGAAAAATTCACTGCCATTATTAATCCTCAAACATTTTATTTTATTTCTAGTCTACAACTCAATCATTGCTTTAAATTCTTTAAATTGAATGAAAACTTCATATTTACTCTTTAGAAAGTATACCCATGTCCTTCTACTGTAATCATCAATAAATGAAGCTTAATATGTTGATTTTCCAATTGAAGGAACATCTATAAGACCAAACACATCAGAGTGAATAAGATCCAATACACCACAAGATTTATGTGAACTCGAGTAAAATTGAACATGGTTTTGTTTTCCATAAATGCAATGCTCACAAAAATTAAATTCAAGATTACAATTAGATAACCCTTCAACAAGGTTTTTATTTTTCAAGGTCTTTAAACCCTTTTCTCCAATGTGGCCAAGTCTCTGGTGCCATAACATAGTTTTCTTTGTGGGTAACTTTGATTCAGAAGAAAGAGCATACTTCGGTACCCAAAATCCATGACCATCTACTGACGGTAAAACCCTCACTTCTTCCACAAACTTACTTTTCATAGAAGTACTATTGTACTCAACCGTGCATGCATCAAGCTTATACAATATGCCATATCTGACACCTCTAGCAATCACCATAGCACCTCTGACCATCTTGTTTCCTGCATCAAAAAATACTACCTGCATACCTGCATCTATTAGTTTTCTCATAGATAACAAATTTCATGCTAAACCAGGGATATGCAACACACCATTAATTATTTTTATTCTACCATCAAGAAACTTGATTTTAACTTTACCATGGCCAACAATGTCTAAATGAGAATCATCACCCAAGTACACCTTACCTCCATCAAATTCTTCATATTCAAAAATCCAATCTCTATTAAAGGTCATATGGAAAGATGCACCTGAGTCAACTAACCATGCATCTTGACTGCCAACAATGCCTGTCAAAATATTTCCATGCATGTCAAATGTATATAGACTTGTTGCTTTCACTATAGAATGCCTCTTGAAATGATAATTTTATTATTAATTATTCTAATATTATCTTCTATAGTTAAATAATTTTCTATTATTTAATTATTATCAAATTTGTAGCTCCTAAACAAGCTAAGGCATGGAAAAAGTTTCCATTAAGTGATATTCTCATTAATAAACACCCAATGTCCCCAGCAAGTTCCTTGGTATTTAAAAACCTTTGGAAGGCATGGGAGTTGATCAAGCATAGTGTGGATTTTATTCATGATAAGGTATCCATAAATAGTAAGTTAAAATGCCAAACTTATAGTTCCATTTGGTGGAACTTGGAGCACAATATCAAACCCCTTGCTCTACTACAGGGGTGTTCTGCTAAAAATGGGATCAAAAATGTATTCAAACCTTCAAGAACATCTTGTCCATTGGGCAGTGAAAAATATGGAATGTATTGTGTTGTTAGTTCAACATTCCTTCTTCCAATTCAAGAACATATACTACCCCACAAGAATCTTATAAAGATGCCAGCTTTCCCCTATGCATAGATGAAGACATTGATCTAAAAATTGAACTTAAATGGATTGATGGATCTGCTATACCAGGTCTCAAAGCTAAAACAATTTATAAGTATCTAATTAGCATTGTTTCTATCACTGGGCATGTTAATAAATTTTGGAAGATTTCACTATCTGATAAAGAGTGGCATAGATTTTTTAATTCTATTTGGCACAATGTTAAGGGGCCTAAGAAGGCATGTTTTAGATGGCTAGTCCTTCATAAAATTCCTTAAAAAATAAATCATAATGATGTATATATTTGCATCATTTGTAGAACTCCAAAATCTGTGATGCATATTTTTTTACTATTTCTATACAAAGGAAATATGGAAGATTTTTTGTAATGATCTAAATATTTGAGATAAAGATGGTAAGATTATTTTGAAAGATATTTTAATTAGTAATAAAAAATTAAAGATTGAGTATGAATTGTTTTGAGATTGTATTTCTATTGAAATTTTGTGGCACATTTGGAAGGCAAGGAATGAGGACAAATTCAAGGGATGTAAGAGGGCATTTACTGAATCATAAAAAAGATTCATGTTTCTCAATGTTACTTTGCAGGTTATCATTACAATGGAGATATCAATGTTCAAGTTCATAAAACTAGTTGGAGATGATACAGTCATAGTAAACAAGGAGGAGGTGAAATATGCACACACATGCATCATAATCATGAAGATTTTGAAACCTTTATGAAAGTGTTAAAGGAATTCCAAAGGGTTTTCAATGAATTGGCAGAAGGAAAAACAAATAGGCAAAAGAGGTTTGTCATGCTAGACTACATGTGAATGAGGGTGAGAATCTAGTGATTGAGGAGGTCAAATCCAATGAGATTTTGTCTAATAGAGAATCAAGGTGGGAGGACCTTGAAGACTGTAGCTAGAGTAGGAACTATTGACACTCTTTGCTTCTACTATGTTTCCCTGACAAATACTATGTGTAGAACCAGTTAGTATCTATAGTATATCTTTTTGTATATCCATATGTATGCCATGAAAATATGTAACGTGCAAAACTCAAGTATTTTGTAGTGATGTATGTAGTAGATAGAACAACCAGGTATTTCAAATGATTTACAATCTATAACTGTTACACAACAAGCTAAAACTCAGACACACTAGATGATCTGAATGATATGTATAACAAGTTTTTTAACTATTACTAATACAAAAAATTATTACCAAATTTCACCTTCCACTATTAAATAAATAATCTCGTATTATTTAATTAGTTCATATTATTTATTCATCTATATTAATTAAAAAATTAATGTTATTCAATTAATTATTAATTATTCTTCTATTTCCAATATTAATTAAATAATTTATTATTTAATTAATTATCTAGTTCTTATATCCAAAATTAAATAATTTAATATTTTTCCAATAGTGGCATGGTGTGATGGTTGAGTTGTGTTGTTTTTCTAAATATCAATGTTCAAACCCCATTGGGGTGTAATTGTTGAGAATTTATATTTGGGATGAGGTCCCTCATTTGTCACCTCACCAATTCATAGCTTCGAGTCAAAAGAGTTTACCCCTCCTTAAAAAAATAAAAAATATTTAATATTTAATTAATTCCCACTTCTTAAATTAAGTTATTGTTTTAATTATTTAATTTAATTCCTCAAAATTATCTTCCTTTAAAAATAAATAAAACCATTTTATTTATTAGTTTAATCTTGCACATGTAAATAATAATTAAATTTATTTAAGTATTAAATAGTCATGCAAATTCCTTATTTATTTCTCATCTCCAAATTAAATGATTTATTATTTAATTAATTCTCATTGCTTGAATTAAATATTTATTTTAATTATTTAATTTATTTCTAAAAAATTATCCAAAATAAATAAAATCATTTATTTTATTTATTAGATTTAATCTTGCACATGTAAATAATAATTAATTTTATTTAATTATTAAATACTCATGCAAATTTCTTATCTATTTCTCATCTCCAAATTAAAAGAATTATTATTTAATTAATTCTCACTTCTTGAGTTAAATAATTATTTTTAATTATTTAATTTATTTCTCAAACATTATCCAAAATAAATAAAATCATTTATTTTATTTATTAAATTGAACCTTGCACATGTAAATAATAATTAAATTTATTTAATTATTAAATACTCATGCAAATTCCACCTAACTTATTGATTGAGACTTACTCTCAATTCACCAATCAATCTAATCAGACCACTCATCAATAAAATTCGCTTCACTCCCACACACTTCAAGTCCACTGAGCAATCAATTCAATCTACTAACCATCAATCTCAATTAACTTCCTAATCAATTCTCTTAACTGAATCATGTAATCAATTATCTAAAATCATGCAGTCAGTTAACAATCAATCAATTCCTCTCATCAATCCTCCACCCTTGATCCTTTTCATTCTTTCATCCAATATTGATCATTGATCAGTGCCACCAAATATCTATAAATCAAACCATTCTATCATTCATTCATCGTCTTAGATCACACAAAAAAAATATACTCACATTTTGTAGGTGCTTTTGTGCTATTATGCTTAATATAAATTTGAGAGAAAAATATTATTCATATCATTTCTCCCAAGGTGAAATAGAGGAGAGCAATCGAGTCGTGTTAATATTTTGCATAATGTTTAATTCAATTTATCGTATTTGCTCTATTGTTGTGATCATTTGACTGTGATTTAGTTTGATATTTGCTTTATTCCTTCAATATTTCACAGTTGATTTTATTTGGTCATACATTTAAAACTAAATAATTTAACAATTGAGAGAAAGTAAATAAATAATACATAGAACTATGGATATGACTATATGTGTGTATAATGCATAGAACTAAACATACACTTTATCTCATTTTCTATTCTCATTTGATCTTAATTTTACTATATAAACACATGCTTAATTATATATATACAATTCAATATATATAAAAAAATTGCATTCATAATTTATTTGGTTTTCTACATATACATAATTCTAAAATTTATATTAATATAGATATTGATTATTTCTTGTCCACCATTATATTTTCTCATTCTTTGATCTATATTCTTTATCCTTTAATCCTTTATATTTGCTTCCTTTGTCTTGTTTAATTTTTCTTTTTCTTGATATTATTATTTATTAATTTATAGTGATAGGTTTTAGTCATTCTTTCTAGTTTTTCGTGTTGTTATATTTTGATAGTTCTTTCTTGTTCTAGATCATGTCTTTATGTCTCCATATGGAGGTGGTTATTCTCTAACATTTTTCACATGTGTGTAGTCTTATGATCATTTACTCATATACATGTATACATATATTTACATATGTATTTATATGTACATTTATAACTTAATGTGTGTATTTAGTTATATTTTTGTCTTAGGGATCCTCTCACCTTTATAGTCATTTTTAATATTTATTATAAATGCTAAGAGTATATAGTCATGTGTAGTTATAATTTTTGTCTTAGGAATCCTCCCACCTTTATAGTCATTTTTCATATTCATTATATATGCTAAGAGTATATAGTCACTTATATTTGTCTTTAGTTATTGTATTCATGTATATTTAAAAATATAGTTACCTACAAGTCTCATCTCCCCATTAATTTTAGATTTATATTTGTATTCTTATTTATTCATTTATATTGTATATTTTCCTTAAGGGTCTTCCCAGTTTTATTGTCAATTTTTTCCTAGTCTAATTTTATATTGTATATTTTCCTTAAGGATCTTCCCAGTTTTATTTTCATTTTTTTCCATATATATATATAGTAAGTATTTATTCACTTTCTTCCAATTGGTATTCTTTAGTTTTTAAGTTTGTTCATCTATAGATTGTAATTTATATCCTTAGTTTGATTCAATTATATTGTGTAATTTATAGTTCATTTTTTTTATTTATGATATATCATTTATATACACAAAAGATATCTTTAATTCTATAATTGTACATTTTTGCATTTATCAACTAATTTCTTTATGATTTATTTATTTATTTATTGTTATTTCTTATATTATATTTTTTTTCATTTTTCCTCAAGGGAGTAATTCTTATTGTGTATTTTCATTTCTCAAGACTCCTTGATCTATGTGTATCTTCTCTCTCTACTTATATTTAGATAGTCATGATCTATAATTTACCATTTTTCCATTTGCTCCCTACTTTGAATAATAAATCATAGAATATGATCTAATATATTGATACAAAAAAAATTCACATATTTCAATCTTAAAATTTCATTAAAAAAATATTTTTTAATTTTTTTTATTATAGGTAAAGTAGGTTTTGAAGGGACCCCAAAACCCTTTACAAAAAAGAGAATTGCTTCAAGAGATAATAAAAAATAGACAAAGAAGCCAAACATCAACAAAAAATCAGCAAACAACCAGCCAAACAAAAGGACAAAACCAGCCACCAACTACAAAATTTTCAAAATATTTGTGGCTTCCAAATCACTATCAATAATCTTTTGATGCATGTCCATGACCTCAGTTATCTCCTTAGTAGGTACCCCTATATTCTTCTTGGTTTTATTACGAGTCTGAGTGCATGGACCCTTCTCATTGATACCATCTTTTGAAGCACTAGGGAGATCCATCATGTATCCAACAACTTGTTTCACACCAGAAAAGTCACCAATCCACTACCTATCTTTCTCATTAAGAAATTGAAGCCTCTCCACTTCATTTGAGATAGTAGTCTTACTAACGTTGACAAACTTTTCTAGGTTCTAGTAGGCTCTGTCCATTTTGTCTTCCAACATCAAAATTTTTAATTCAAACTATTTTTCATCTTCAACATTTCATCAGTCACAATCTTTAGAGCATCAACCAATTGGTTCACTTGATCCTGGACAGGTGACTCCTTAGGAGAAGGGGAAACCCCAGCATTGTTGACTAGAGAATGAACCTTCACATTAGTTAGATTCGGTTCATTAAACACCCACTTAAAAAGTCTAAAGAAAATTAAGGAACCATCTCTAGCCATGCCTAACACATTAGGCAGTTCCTCCTTGTTACAATTAAAATTATCCTTGTCATCTTCCAGATCCTTCGTGGTAACCCTATTATCCTTCTCACTCTACAACACACCCTTCTCTTTGTTACCATCACCAGGTACTTAGATTTTGTGTAAGGACCTCTCAATATTAGTAACCACATTAACACCCTAATCCTACACCTCAATTTCATTCCCAACATCACCCTACTAAGTCTCAACATTGGGATTATCAATAGGATCTGCACTGACATTTTCATCTTGAATTAAGCACACTTTTCCTTTAGCCTTCTTCTGAGAACTCCCTTCCTTCAAGCACATCTTCCTTTTACTACCTGACACAGGGGAATCCACTTCCTCATTCACATCAACATTCTCCTCCACCGTCTTCTTGCTAGGGGAAAGAACATCTCCCTTCAATTTCACATTCTTAGCAGCAAGGGCTAGGAACTTTCCTAATTTAACCTTCTGGGTATAATTGAAATCTTCATAACCCTCCACCTCCTCACTACCAGTATAATAGTCTTCAGACTTAGAGGTCTTAGAATATTTAGCCTTATTTTTATGCTTCCCCTCAAAAGACTCAAGAGGCTTAAAAAAAAACTCCATAGAGGCTTCCGACCTAGCAAAAAACTCCTAAGAGATAGACCCCATCTCGGACCTAGTATCATACTCAGAAACAACCTTCTTATGGTGACCTTTAGTTATATTCTTGGACTCATTAGAGATAGTATAGGACTTGGCATATTCCATAATTAGGATAATTAATTCATCATGAAGGATAGGGTTCTGAGGGTTCCTTTTATGGTCTTTTATACCATTTTCAAGGGAGGCAAGCAAATAAAATGGGAAAGAAACCCTTATCTTATGCCTAAAGTGATTTAACACAACAAAATGGTATCCAACAAGAATAGAGAAGTAGTCGTCAAGAGTAAACTACCTAATGATTTCAGTAGCCATGTCACCCTAGATAGCCTTGATAGAACTACGAGCAAATCCACCACATTTCGCCTTCTCCAGTTGACTCCTTTCATCATCCTTAAAGAAGATGGCCATAGCAGCACAAGACTCTTTCTTGTCCCTATAAACTTTCCTCCCCTTAGTGGCCAAACCTATGATATTACCAATGAATTCTTTAGTAATGTTGAATTTCATCCTGAACACCCTCAAGACTCTACTTTTCCATCCCTTCACAAAATCTTGTGATATCTTAGGGTTGAACCCATGAAGTATTTCAATATAGGGAGTAACACCCCCAGCCTATAGCAGCCCCCAAACCTTCTTGTTACTCTTGTAAGAGTCACAAGAAATCGGCTCAACACAATTCCTCTCTCCTACCATTGCGATAGCAGAGACAAACCACAACAACTTCAAATATTTGTAGAGGATACAAAATAAAAGAAGCCTTGAGAAAAAGAATGCTTTATAATCACCCACAATCCATGTAGAAAAACCGAAGTGATAAGAGGAAATAATTACTCTTGAATGCAGATATTTATGGAACTCTACCACATCAATACAAGGTTAAGCCACATAAGAAATCATACTTGGATTCAAAAAAACTCATGAAAATAAACATGTGATTTTAAAAAATCATTAAGGGTACCCCCTCCTCAAATGGGTTGAATATCATGATTGACAATTGGTTGGACGTCGATAGGGAGGGGATCATTCCCTTCCCAAATTTTATACTCATTAACCCCATAATTAGAAAATTTATCAAGGAAATTTCCCTCCCTATAAATATGGGATATGAAACTTTGATCAAAGGAATTTAGAATATCAAAAGCATCATGGATAATAGGTTTGATAGACCAAAAAGGAGGGGTAGAATTTTTAAGGTTATTGATAACATTTAAGGAATCACCCTCTATCCAAACCTTACTAAATCCTTTAGACTGAGCCAACTTCAGACCATGGTAGGCAGTTGAAGCTTCCGCAAAGTGGTTTGTTTGAGTTCTCAAAGGGAGAACCACCGCAGAAACAAACCTACCACTAGAATCATGCAACACTCCCTCACAACCAGCAAGTCCCAGATTACCTTTCACAGATCCATCAAAATTGAATTTCACCCAACCAATAGGAGGAGCTTTCCAAACAACATCATTCTTGGGAGCCTTCCCATTCTTCAAAGGAAGAGAGATATCACAAGGGAGGTTCCAATTCAAGGAGACAAGAGCATCACACAGAGCAACAATAATATTAGGCCCAAACTAGGACACCTTGGAAAGAAAGTTCTCTTTGATGAAAAAAAAATCTTAAAAGAAAGCCTGACAGGGGGAAGGACAACATCCCTAAAAAAATTGTTATTTCTTTCCAACCAAACTCCCCATGCCAAATGAGGAAGAATAATAGACCAAAGGAAGTCCAAAGGAGGATTAGAGAACGGGCCCAACCATTGAGACCACAAATCTCCAATAGAAGATGGGAATACCCAACTCAAGTTCCATAGAGAGAGAACATTGGCCCAAACATCCCCCACACACCTGCAACCAACCAAAATATGGTACGCATCCTTCATAGCCTCTTCACGAAGAAAACATCTGTTAGGCATCATAAAACCCCTTTTCACAAGATTATCAATAGTAAGAACTTTGTTTTGGAAAAATAACCAAAAGAACAAATTCACTTTAGGAATCAACTTAGGGAACCAAAGAGACACCCAAAATAGAATAGGACCAATAAAGGCACATTGGAGAGTGAAAGCCAACAAAATTAAAAAAATTCCATTTGAAGAGAACTGCCACACCACCTTGTCAGCTAGGGAAAAAGAAGGAATATGAACAAAAGATAAGGCTTTAAAGAGAACCTCCAAACCAGGGTTAATCACGTGAAGCCTTTTCCAAGAACCATCAACTATGTAATCATCAACAAATTTTTCAAAATGATGAATACAAAGGTCCATAAAAGGAAGAGCCCATATCTCATATTTCAGGGGGCCACTACCAATCCACCAATCCTCCCAAAAGAGAATCCTCCTACCATTCCCTAACTACCATTGTATCCCCTTAGAGATGATACTTCTAGATTTAACCATAAAATTCCAAAGGGTGGATCCAAAAGGGAGGGGGAACTAGCAAGAAGATCCCTGATACGATTCATTAACACTTATTTTTTAATTGTTACCATATCACTGGGTTTAAAATTAATGGGAAAGGTGATCACTAGTGCCCGTCAAGTGATTTTTTATGATTGCTAATCACTAGAGCATAGGCTTTTAAATGTCAAAGACACTTTAAGCTTTAAAAAAATCCCAAAATAATAATATATTATTTACATTGATGCCACCTTCAAATATCTTTTGTCGTATTGCAAAGTTAAAAAATAGCAAAATATGATCATAGGATTTGATAAAATAGTGAGTAGCATGAAAGCACAATGCCACATCATGTGAGCGACTGATGATCCATGGAATTGAATTTAATAGATAATTATTATTATTATTTTACATGTGCTATGTGTAAAGTCCTAATTAAGACGCTGATTGAAAAACATCTATAACTTTTAAATAGTTCACTTTTTTCAACTATGAAAGATGTGTCACACTTTATTCTTCACAAACTATAAGTTGAAATAAAAAAATAGAATTTCATAAATTTTTGACCAAGCTAGGATGGCTAGAAAAATGATAGTTTTTAAATATTTTTAAAAATTCCTACTAAAAAATTCATATCTAATTATTTACATGCAGAAAAATTACAAAACATTATGTGTCATATTCAGCCATGTTTCCTCTGCTTATATTGAAATATTTGAAAAATATATTTTATTTTGCTCATACTCAGGTTGGCTAGATAAAAACATGCTACTTTATAAAAAAAAAGTACTAGTACATTGAAATTTCAAAATTTCACCAAATAATTTTTTTTTTTCCAAAAAGTCATAGTAGCCTACAAAATAAATTCAATTTTCTACAAATTCTATTCATACATATTTTCCAAATTATGTTACACATGCCCATTTCAAAGATAAAATAAGTTACATGCAACAAATAAAGAAGACCCTCTTCTTGAAGGTAAGAGTTCATTGTATCATTGCTCCCAATTTCAACTATATCCTAGAAGCATTGAAAAATTAGGCATAATTCCTAGACTAGTGAGGGCATAGGAGTGACCATGTTAGTAGTAGAAAATTAGAGGCTAAGAACTTTTCTTCTTCATTCTCCTTCTTTATTCATATTCTATTTAACAATGTAATAAACCACTTATTTGATGAGTGTTTTCTATTGTAATTATTTTCTTAGGCTCAATTAATAAAATATATAATTTAATTTTGGGATCTAAGATTTGAAAATAAGTTTATTTTGTTAATTTGGCCTTGGTGATCAATTCAGAATCCAAGCCAACTATCTTTTGTAGGTGTGGGTTTTGGGCACCTGGGTTTGGGTTTTTTTTTTAAAAACATTGTAAAGGGTTGGGACCTTTTGGGAGAAGCTAAGAACTAAATTTTGTAACATCCCGCTACGCAACCCCAAAGGTTAAGAGCCAAAAGAGGACAAGATAAAAAAAAAATTATAAAGAAGAAGAATAACTTACACATAAAGCAGTTATCGATATGATAAATTGACAACATACAAGACCAAGAATGGTCGAGTACAAAAACAAGAGGGGAGGACTGATTATACCTCCCAAAAAAAATCTGAACAAGAGCAAATAAGAGAGCTCCAAAAAAAATTTGCTATGGAACTTCCTACTCTGGTGCTCCAGAATTACCCTGCACCAGTGCTTTGAAATTACCCTGCACCAGTGCTCTAGAATTACCCTGCTCCAGTGCTCCAGAATTACCCTGCACCAATGCTCCAAAATTACCACATACAGCACAGAACAACAAGCTGCATTGCACCGGAAACTTTATCAACAACAACATAGATTAGTAATAGCAAGTTGCATTGCGCCAGAAATATAACATCTTGATGTATGAAGGAAGGATATAAAACCATAGCTCGAATTTTGCATGATAATTAGGAAAGAAAGCCATAAAAGAATCACCATAGTACACACGAGTCCAATACCAACACCGGAACCTGTAAGCCAAACATAAAACATCACATATCTTTTCATTAAATTTATGATTACTTTCTCTCTCTCAAGAGAGTACAATGTGCATAAAGGAATAAGCATGAATACAATAGCATTTCCATGAATAAGATACATCATCTGATAAGATAAATACATGAGAGGGGATGACTCCAACTGGTGCTCCCATAACCTATACACTGGTCCCCAATGGCAGTGGAAATGCCTCCCTACCACGTGGGCTCAAGAGAGACCACCCCACCATGCTTGGAGATAGTCACAAAGCCCAAAAAAAAGTAGCAAGACAAGGGAAAGGTAAGGCCAACACTCACATCAGTCATGGAGCAAACATGGAATACAATGCACAAAACTAATGTCACAACAAGAAATGCTCATCCAATATCATGACAGGTACTACTCACGACTACCAAGGTGCTAGATACTAGAGTGCATATCAGATGGAGTTTCATCATGCGTGCTCAAAGGGATGGCACCACATGGAATCAAGTACACCTCTCATAGGGACGAGGAGACTCAATCATACTCGAATCCACGCCCTGTAGACGGATAAATCAATGCCCCGCAGACGGATGGGCCTTCTCGAGTGCATCCTTAGCCTTTACAAGCACTCAAGGCCATGCATAAGGACTCATTATCTTATTAGTGTTTTACCCCATTATTTTTATTTAGTTATCACTTGTTTACTCTAACTCCGCTACTAGTTCCCCTGGCTGCCACTTGCTGGCCCGTAGAGAGCCACTCCATATGACCACTCTATTACATAGACCTAAGCTCATCTCATTTAACCAAATGAGGAATCCAAAGAAAACATGAAATAAAATGGAAAGCCACAATTTTCTATCATAGAAACCATTTAAAATAGCCAAGCCAATATTGTTGGAAGAAGACACATTTAACAGTTGAAATTCATCATGAAATAGAGGCCTATAAAAATTCAAAGTGCTCGGATTAAAATTATAAGCTTGACCTAGTTCAGATTTTGACGTTTCAAGTTGGAATCCACCTTAAATTTTTGAGTTTAGGACAAAAAATGAGGTGTTATGAAAAACGTCATTTTGCCAAGCTAGGCAAGAAAATCATCAAAAAATAAAAGTGCTCAGAATTAAAATTTGCTAAGGACCCAATTGAGATTTTGGGATTTCTACATGGAATCCACCCTTAATTTTTTCTTTTAACAAGAGGGTAATGAGCATCAAAGAAAAACACGTTTTAACAAATTGGGCAAAAAGGAAAAAATATGAAAGAGCCCATAAATCAGGTTTTTCCAACAACCCATTTCAGATTTGTTGGAAATGTACAAAAATATGCCATACAAAATACTATAGAGTAGCAAATAGAATTTAAAACAACCATTATCCAAACCCTAAGCAATACAAAAATAAAAAGGAGTTCCTCCAAATTTTCACAAAATAAAAATAACCCAGATCAAAAACGAGATTCAAGGCATAAATGAAACATGAGTGCATGCCCAAATTACTAGCCATACAAGATTGAAGAATACCAGAAAAATACCTCAATTTTTCCCCAAAATAGAAATGGAGGAATGCTCAATGAAGAAGACATGGCCAGGTTCCAAAACTGGACAACAAGTAAGAAGTGGCACGCTGATTTCAACAATCTACTACCCACAAATTTCTTCTCAGAAAAACTTTCACAATCTCCCCAACTCAGTCACCCAAATCATGGGGTTTCTCCTCCGTGCAAAATAGAAAATTTCCTTTCCTCCCAAAAATAATAATCTCCTCACACAAATCTTCCTTTCCTTTTTATATTTTCTCAAAAGCATAAAAAATGAAATAAAGCATTTGATAAAACTAGCTATTAAAGCTCCCCCAACAATTAATTAAAGTCGCAAAATATGCAACATTAAAAATACACAGGGCTCCCCTAAAAGGATTAGTAAAAATTTAAATAAAATATTTAAAAACTCATGAAAATAACAATTCAACTCCCCAAATAATTAACCACCATAAAATACCATATTTAAAAACAAGTGAAGATGCCCATGGAACCACATCAAAATACCAACAATCCAATTAAATATATATATAATCACATAAAAGATTAATGAAAACCAAGACCAAATACCTCAATGAGACATACTAGAAAATCACTTACGATAGAAGGGTACAGTGGACTAGGGTAGGGGGCATTTGGCCTATGACTACCTCCAATAACCACCATCGAGGAATGAGAGTACACTCAGGCCTATGAATCTAGGTGGAGTCGATACTCAGTACCTGCATCACTCCAATCAAACGTTAAAGTACATGTGCATAAATCATATATCATATATCTAAAGCAACATCAATCATTAGGAAAAAGGGTCATGATATCATAAGCCTCTCGGTCACCATCAAGATCCCACTAGACCCTTACCTGCTCTATGTCCCGACCCTTGAGGGTCAACCTCCAATGTTGTAGGATTTGTATGGGCTCCAAGGAAAGTTGCTTGTTTGCCTCGACCTACAAAGCAGTCCAATCAAGAACATGGGTCACATCAGGAATATACTGTCTAAGAACAGAAACATGGAAAACATCGTGGATGCACGCTAGACTCGATGGCAACGCAAGGTGATAGGAAAATGGACCAATCCTCTCAAGGATCTAAAAATGTCCAACAAAATGAGGTGCCAACTTCGAGCCTTTCCCATAATGGATGGGGCTCTTCCGCAGACGAACTCTCAGAAACACACGGTCACCCACTAAGAAGTGGCGGTCCAACCTATGGGCATCGACATACTTCCTCTTTCGATCCTGAGCTGTAGCCAACTATTCTCTAATCCACACTACCTACTACTCCATATCCTGAAGCATCTTCGGACCCAAAAGAACTCGGTCCTCTAAGCGATCCCAACTCAACAGTGTCTGACACGGCCTACCATACAAGGCCTGGAAGGGGGACATACCAAGAGAACTGTGGTACCCATTATTATAAGCAAAGTCAACCAGGTACAAGTAGTCCTCCCAATGAGACTGTTGATCCATAACGTACATCTGAAGCATATCCTCTAAAACCTGATTAACCTGCTCCATCTGTCCATCAGTCTCAGGATGGTATACAAAGCTGAAATTAAGTTGAGCTCCCAAAGCATGCTGAAGAGAAGTCCACAAAGCTGAAGTGAACACTGGATCACGATCGGAAATGATCCTACGAGGAATACCATGCAGACACACAATATCCTCCATAAACACTCAAGCTACGGATGCTGCAGTGTACAAAGACCTTATGGGTGAGAAGTGTGCCATCTTGGACAACTTGTCCACTATAAACATAATAGCATCATGACGACATGAAGACATAGGTAGCCCCACTATAAAATCAAGAGATATTGTATCCCACTTCCATCCAGGGATGGAATGAGGTTGCAACAATCCTGTTGGGTGCTAATGTTCTGCCTTCACCCATTGGCACTCAAGACACCAAGCCACAAAATTGGCAATATCAGGCCACAACCCTTCCCAATGATACAACTGTCGAAGATTGGTATGCATCTTCGTGACACCCGGATGAGTTGAATAGGGTGCACAATGGGCCTCTGAAAAAACCAAGGAATGAAGATCACCAGAATCCAAACATATATGCAACCAAGATGCCACAAGAGTTCATCAGGCTCGAGAGAGAAACCTGCAAACCTGCCCTCAAGGACTCTTCCAGACTCAATTTTTTCTTTCACCTCCTGATACCAAGTATCACTAGGAAGTGACTCCAAAATACGGCTCTGCAAATCCACTCCAAGGGACAAAACTGAGATCTCATGTCTCCTCCTACTCAAGGCATCTATAACCACATTTTCCTTTCCCTAGATATAGCGAACCTCAAAGTCATACTCACAAAGGAACTCCATCCAATGATGCTATCGAGCATTCAGATTTGGCTGAGTGAAGATATACTACAAACTACGATGATCACTATGCAACTCAAACCAATGTCCCAAGAGGAAATGTCTCCAACGCACAAGTACATGGACGACAACTGCTAACTCCAAATCGTGGGTGGGGTAGTTCAACTCATGATCCTTGAGCTTACGGGACTCATATGCAATCACTCGTCCCTCATGCATAAGAATTTCCCCCACACCCTCCAACGAAGCATCGGTGCACACTACAAAATCACCTGTAGGATTTGGCACTACCAGGATAGGTGCACTAGTCAACTACTCCTTAAGAGCCTGAAAAGCTGACTCACACTGAAGATGACCACACAAACTTTATCCCTTTCCATTGAAGAGAGGTGATGGGATGGGCTACCTGAGAGAAATCTCTCACAAATCGGCGATAGTAACCCGCCAATCCCATGAAACTGTGAACCTTAGCCACATTCGTTGGAGCTGGCCAATCCACAATGGCCTGTAACTTAGAAGGATCCACTGAGATGCCTTCTCATGAGATGATATGGCCCAAATATCTCACCTCAGTTTGGAAGAACTCACACTTGGCCAAATTGCCGAACAACTAATTATATCGCAAGCACTGCAACACTTGTCACAAATTGCCTTCATGCTCCTCCATAGTCCTCGAATAAATCAAAATATCATCTAGGAACACGAAAAAAAATCAGTCAAGATAGGTGCCAAACACCCCATTCATCAAACTCATGAAAACTGATGGAGCATTGGTCAACCCGAAAGGGACAACCGTGAAATCATAATGCCCATAGCGTGTACAAAATGTCGTCTAATGAATGTCTGCCTCATGAATGCGAAGTTGATGGTATCCTGACTTCAGATCTATCTTGGAGAACACCTTGGCTCCCCTCATCTCATCAAACAAATCATCTATTTGAGGCAACGGGTAACGATTCTTCACCATCACTTTGTTCAACTGGCGATAATCAATACACAAGCAAAGAGATTTGTCCTTCTTCACAAAGATGACAGGTGCTCCCTGTTGGCCTCCTACAATGATTTAATAACTAAGCCTTTACAACCATGATTCACAGACTGGACATCTAACTTGAATATCTATTCAATCATCATGAAGGTGCATTTAACTTGTCAACCTAGGGACGTGAACTTGAAATGGGTTAGCATAGTATGTGCACTAGGGGCTCAAGTAGCCATTGCATTCTACGACTAAGAAACACAATATTGAAAGTAAATTGCTGAAAAGAAATGAAACAAATGTTGAACATCAACCGACAACTATGCTAAGCTGAAATGCAGAACAAGAATGGAAATCTAAACAACAAACAAGAAACTACTCTGTCTGCTTTGGCTGTAGGAACAGTCACAGAATGAAATTCTAGTGGCTACAGGAACAGTCGATGCCAGATGTGTAACTAAACACTAAAAAGTAAGCAATACTAAGCTAATGCTAAACTAAGAAGATGGATTACTTACCAAGTGGGCTCCCTTGGATAAGTATCCTATAAACTAACAAGAACTCAGATGCTTAAACTCAAAGCTTTTATTTCATTCACTGCAAATCATGCATACAAAGAGTAATGTATCTGTATTGCTGAAACTAAAGAATGCAAGTACAATACCAAATCGTACAACTCCTGAGGAAGGAGCATCAAACTATTATTTATACTACAGCTAAATAGGGTAGTTAACTCCATGACTTGGAGGACGCCATTTAGGGAAAATAGGGGAAAGTGGAGCGATGGCGGTTGCTCATGCAAGGAAACTGGCCAGACATGCAAGTCAAGCGTAGATTCAACACAACAGTAATGCCCATGCATGCTCGATCATTAAGGTCCATACAAGGCAGTTATGCTCAATTGCATGAAGAATCTTTGCTGCCAGCTGCCTTTGACTTGGAGTGATTCCTCAGCTAGATGTTATGGTGCATGCCCAGCTGGCGATGTCTTCCTCAACTTAACTCATTAAATCTGCATGATAGAGTCAGTACGCATAATAACCATACATCTATAACCACTCTAAGAAACATCCATTAATCACATGCAAAATCAATATAGATAACCCACATATTATGCCAAATGTCATTAAAGCTTGCAAAGATAGGATATTGTCAAATGTTAATGGTTTGAGGGAAACATTATGCCAATACCAACACTTAAGTGTCAAAGTCCATGACATCTATTAGAAAATAGACTATAGATTTTACCCAAAACTAGACCAAAAACTAGGCTCATTACTCCCCCAACCTAACATTTTGCTAGTCCTCCCACAGGGGAAGGGTTGTTCTTCTACTTGGTCAAAGCTTTGAAATTTGCAACAAAGAGTTTTCCAACATCAATGGTTGTAGTGTGTGAGTTTGGATCCCAATAGAATCCTCCCAATCTACCAAACCTATTCCATCTTTGCCTTTCTACAGCAACATCAAACTGGTAAAATCTAAAATTTGGCACAGGCCACATGAGCATGGGTGGTTGGAAAGTCAGGGGAAGCCAATCTCACCCTTGTGCTCTCCCAATCTCAATATACCTCTCATTTTTTTTAGGGCTGCAACATAATTGTGGATGGAATAAGGCTCAGCCTATTTCAGCTCATCAGTCAAACTATTCCATCTCTGGGATAAACATCTCCTCATGACCTCTTCCTTTGTTGTTTTCTTTACCTCATACTCACTGTAAACTGCCTCAATCCAAGGCATAATTCTATTGGGATAACTTGGTCTGAGCAGCATTCTACGCCATTCTTTGTAAATGTCCCTTGGGTTGCCTGATTCAGCTCTGACATGCAGGGGAATATCGGATTCCAATTGTTTATAAGAACTATGTTGTTGTCCCCAACTAATCTCATTTTGTACCCAAGACATGAATGCTCTCAATTGAATATCTCCAACATACAACAGTAGATTCCAATCATGGTCTTTTGTGACAGCATAATTTTGTAAGTAAAATTCACATAGCAAATTTTTCATTCCAGGTGAGGCAATCCTATAAGCATTGAAGAATTCCATGGGGGTGTCAATAGAAGGATTCAAACCTGAGGCAATTCTTGACATCTTAAAAGAGAGATACCTCTCCTTCAGGAGTAGAGCATAGACTCTTGGAGGATCTCTACATTCCAAAATCTTTGGCGCCAAGGCTGCCATATCATCTACCCTTTGCTTCAGGGTGGAAATTTCTACATTTTTATCCTCAATTTCTTCATCCCTCTTTTTAATTTCCTCCTTTAATTTTTGTTTTTCCTTTTTCCATTCTTCCTCCCTTCTTTGTATTTATTGCCATAAATTCAAAAGAACTGCATGCATTGTAAAATCAGGAGGCTTATGGATTCCTACTAGTATTTTTGGTGGTGGCTCCTCATATGGTACTATCTACATGGACTCAGGTTGTCTAGTTATCTTAGGCTGCAAAGGTATTGTTTCTTCTTCCTTTTGTTGCAGGGCCTATTGTTCTTGCTCTTGCAGTGGCTGCAGGAAATCCTGCTCTGGTTATGGATGTTACTGCAAGACTTCTTGTTGTAGGACCTCTTGCTCATGCTGCAAGGAGTCCTGATTTTCCTCCAATTCTTCTGCAATGTTAGCAAGATCAGCCAGTGTTATATTTTTTTCTCTCTTAAATATGTCTCCTTCTCCTTCAACATTCTCCTGCTCCATTGGAGCTTCAAGGTCCTCATGTGAGGTCTCACTAGGTTTAGGGATTTCCTGTGGAGGCGTACCAAACATAGGCCCAGCTAGTCTTGATTTCCTTGGAGATCTCACATGTTTTCCTTTGGCTGCAGGATGAACAGTATCAGCCTTCCTCTTCTTAGAACTTGGCACCACTCTTTTTACAGGCTGCATTTTAGCCTTCCCTTTTCTCGTTTCTACTTCTCTCCGTTGTGCCCTAGTTTTCATGAGGGTTTCAAGTAGAATTTCATCATCAGAACCTAAGGAAGGGCTTTCTTTTTTTGTATGCTCTGTTTCAAAAGAACTGGTTTCTATAGCTTCTTTTGTTGTAGGAAGATTCACACTAGAGCCAGCACCAAAGGTTGAAGCACTAGGAATGGCTTTAGCCATACTTACCCTCCTGCCAAACCTAAGGGATTGAGGTATAGCCCTAGGTGGCAAATGATCAACTTTGATAAACTCTTCCCAAGTCATTCTAGATACATCACACAGAGATTGTTCAACTAGAAATTTAATTAGGAAATGGTGGGAAGCAAAATTATCCCTACCTTTTTGAGTTTCGGCCACCATGATTGAGAGAAGATTGTACAACATGTTAGGCACATTCATCCTTCTATCGTGCCTCATATGATTCAAAAGCTTGAAGTGGACAGAGTGCAAGTTTGACTGGTGACCCTCATAGGTGATGTATTTGACGACATACACGGCTATCTGCTTCCACAGCTTGGGCAGAGACATTCTCTTTGTGCCCTGTTTGTCTATGCTCAATGGGGGATCATTTGGCTCTATAAATTCAGCCCTAGCTGACTTGGCATCTCTGGAAGCAGGGTAATTTTCACCATCAGTAGGTAACCCTATAACCTCTGCAATACTTTCCTTTGTTGCGACAACTTCCAACCCTTTTACTGTGGCTTTTCCTTCTAAAAACGTCTAAGCAAATTCAAGGGAAATTCCTTCATCAAAATCATCCAACTTCAAAAAGTAATCTATCCATCCATAATTTTGAAATTCGGCCAGGCATTGTGCATCATGTAGTAAAATACCATGCACCGTGGGTTTGTTTCGAATTAACCCACCTCCCATTGTCTGCAATCAAACAAATGCTATGCAACTTCTTTTCCTACAATTCCCCTTTTTCCCAGTACCACCCTGCTAAATTTCTAGTGCTACTGCCAACTGACTTTCTTTTCTTTTGTTTTGCAACTGCGGCTCTTCAACTCAAGATTTTGACAGGTTCAATAATGGAAAGAAAAAAGGGCAATAACAAAGAATCATGATAGGAAGAAATGGCGGTTGCAGTTACTATCACTTCACACATGCAAGCCGTCCTCTCACTCGGATTTCAAATCAGCTCATTTCAAATTTCTGACATAGCCTGGTATGAATTGACACATGGGAAATAAATTCACAAAATATTTGCATCTTTTTCATTCCCCTCCCCCCAACCTAAATTTGGACATGTGTCCGCACATGTGAGGTGGGAGTGGTGATTGACAGGTAATGATGGCATCTATGTGAGTATCTATACTAACATACAGTAAATAAATGAACACTCCTAAAAGATGATTAAAGATAGCAATTAATGCGCACATACCTGAATGTATGGAAGATTTGTTGCAAAGATCATGGATAAAGTAACACTCGCCTTGTTGGAGAATGAATTGAGCAATAAATGAAGATGAAGTGAAATAAGGTGAGGTGGAATGAAGTGATGGAAGAGAGAGAAAGGTGGTGATGGATGGGTAAATGGGTGGATGACGAAGAAATGGACTTCCACGCAAGTGAAAGTCTTTATTATGAAAAGTACGTACCTCAATTAGGTAGAAGGAGGGACACTAGGTCCACTGCCTTTGGCTGCAGGAAGATTGGGTGTTGAGTGTTGAGTGAATTGCTGCAGGAACTCTTCTTTAGAGGTTGGTTTGTGGTATAATCTGAGGCGATGATCGTTGACAAGTAATTTGAACCTGATAGGGTCAATGGTGGTGAGCTAGACAGCTCCATTGGGAAAGACCTCAACAACTTCATATGGTCCTAGCCACCTTGTCTGTAATTTTCCTACATTGTCTTGGTATCTAGAATCATAGAGCAAGGCCCAATCTCCTACTTTGAATTTCTTATCCTTGATAAATTTGTCATGCCATTTGATTCTCTAATGTTGCACTACTTTTGTATGTTGTAGGGCTGCTCTTCTTATTTCATCCAAAGCATTTAGCTGCATGATTCTTTCTTTATGTGCTTCAGAAATATCCATCCCCAAATCCACTAGAGTTCGCAGAGTCTTATATTCAAATTCAACGGGCATCATAGCTATATTTCCATATAACAACTCAAATGGGGTGAAGCATGTAGTTGTTTTCCATGTTGTCCTATAGGCCCAAACAGTTTCTAGCAATCTATTTTCCCAATCCTTCCTATGTATGGCTACTTTTTTGGTCAGAATGGCTTCAATTTCTCTATTTATCACTTCAACTTGGCCATTAGCCTAGGGGCAATAAGGGGTAGACTTCTTGTGCCTTATGTTGTACTCATTAACTAGTGCTGCAACAAGAGTTGTTGTGAATTGAGTTCTTTGATTAGTTACTATATCTCTAGGGACTCTGTATCTTGTGAAATCTCTTCATAAAGAAGCACTACAACCTTGTTATCTCTTGCATGCTTCATGGCCTTAACCTCTACCCATTTTATTACATAATGAATGCATACTAATATGTAAGACTTACCATTTGATGGAGGGTCAATTGGTCCTACAAAATCTAATCCCCACTTGTTAAAGGGAGTGATTACTACTTGAGGGCACAGTGGCATCTCATCAGATTTGGTTGGTCTGTCCATTCTTTGACACCTATCACATTTTCTGGTATACCTTCCTGCATCCTTGTGGAGTGTTGGCCAGTAATACCCTGTGTTCAAAACCTTCATTGTTGTTCTCTTGGCTGCAAAGTGTCCTCCACATGGTTCATTGTGACATGCATGCAAAATGTCATATGTCTCATCTTCTCTTACACATCTTCTCATGACATAGTCTAGTCTAGTATAAAATAAACATCCAGCAATCCAAGAGAAAGGAAAATATTTTTCAATAAGTGTCACTTTCTCTTTTGGGGAGAAGTGAGAAGGAATTCTACCTGTGACCAAGTAATTGGCTATATTAGCATACTAGGGTGTTTGTACACTGAGAGAGAATAGGTGTTCATTAGGGAAAGAGTCATTTATAGGTTGATTGTCTTCTGATGTAGTTAGCCTTGAAAGAAAATCTGCAACAACATTAGCTTTTCTTGGCTTATCCACAATGGTTATATCAAACTCCTGCATCAATAATAACCATCTTGCCAATCTACTTGTGATCAAAGGTTTATTCATAAGGTACCTAATGGCTGCATGATCAGTGTGGAGAAATATTTGGTAGCCCATTATGTAATGTCTGAATTTGTTCAGTGCATAGATTACTGCCAGCATCTCTTTCTCTGTCACTAGATAATTGAATTCAACTCCTTGCAAATTTTTGCTAACAAAGTAAATAGCATGTTCAACAGCTCCCTCATTATATCCTAAGACCACTCCTATGGCATAATCTGATGCATCAGTGTGGATGTGGAAAGGGAGTTCCCAATTGGGTCCCTTGAGTACAAGAGCATGAGTTAAAGCTGCCTTCAAGTCAAAAAGGCTTTGTCACAAACTTCAGTCCACTGAAATTCAACATCTTTAGTGAGAAGGGTATATAATGGTGTTGCTACCTTGCTGAAATCCTTAATGAATCACCTCTAATATCCTGTATGACCCAAGAAACTTCTAACATCCTTTTGTTTTGCAGGTGTAGGAAGATTTATGATTACCTCAATCTTTGCAGGATCAACTTGGATTCCCTTGTGGGAGATGTAGTGGCCAAGAACTACACCTTCTTGCATCATCATGAAGCACTTTTCATTATTTAAGAACAAGTTTTGGTCTTCACATCTTTGCAGGACTCTCTTGAGATTCTCCAATGCTTGATTAAAATCAACACCATAAGTGGTGAAGTCATCCATGTAAATCTCCATGTAGTCATGAGAAATGTCTGAGAATATGCTAATGACTACTCTCTGGAAATTTGTAAGTGCATTGCACAAGCCAAATGGGAGCACCGAATAAGTATAGGTCCCCCAGGGACAAGTAAAAGTGGCCTTCTACTGGTCTTCTGGTACAATTTGGATCTAGTTGGAGCTACTGAATCCATCTAGAAAAGAGAAGTATTGCTTCACTACAAATGTATCCAGAACTTGATCAATGAAGGGTAAAGGAAAGTGATCTTTCTTGGTGACAGCATTGAGTTCCCTATAATCAAAACAAACTTTCCATTTCCCTCCTTTCTTTGGCACAATCACTAATGGAGATACCCACTAACTATCTGAAATGGGGTAAATAAATCTTGCATCTAGTAATTTTTGTAGTTCTCCTTTCATGATTTCTTTTAGTGCAGGGTTAATCCTTTGTTATGGCTATGTTACTGGAGTGCAATCATCTCTGATATAAATTTTGTGGGTACAAAGTTTAGGATCCAATCCCTTCATATCATGATAATCCCATTTCAATGCATGCTAGTGGGTCCTCAATAGATTTTTGAATAACAATTGTTGCTCTTCATTCAATTTTCTATTAACATTCAAATATCTTCCTTCTGACACATGTACTTGTGTAGTTAATTCTATCATGGTTGCTTCATTAACACATGGTACCTTTAGTTCATATGGCAGTAATGTATGGGACATACTTGTTGTTGTAGGAAATTTTTCTACAAAGACAGTGGCTGTAGGAAGAATGTCTGCGGGAAGAATATCAACAGGAACAATGGCTGCAGGAAGAGCATGCAGAAATGTCTCGATCAAAGTAGCAGGATGAGAGGATGATGCTTCCTCCACTTCACAATGATTCTGAATGATGTTAGCCAATACTTCATCCTCATCTTGGAGTTGCATGAAAGAGCTTCTTCCTAGCATCATAAGTTGCACCAAAAAATAAACTTCCTCGGCCTCTTCACCAACTTGTGGCCAAACAGAATCATCTTCATTATGAGATGGCTGAGCAGGTGGATAAAGAACAATTTTTTTAGTACTCCTGCCATCTGAAATGGTCATGTCACCTGACTGACATCCAATGTATACATTTGTAGTTGCCAACCAAAGCCTTCCAAGAATAATGGGATACCCGCCTAGTGTAGCCTTGGGAGAAAGAATCATAAAATTTGTTGGGTGCTCCCAGGAGTCTAGAACTACTACAACATCCTCCACTATACCATCAGGCTTAACAGTAAAGCTATCAGCAAGCTACAAGACAGTAGGAGTAGATCTCATGCTTGCAATATTTAGTTGTTGTAGGATGTCTTTGGTCATTACATTTATTGCTACCCCTAAATCAATCAGAGCATTCTTTACTTGAATTTCGTTTATGACAACTACTACCACAAGACTGTCTGGGTCATTATATTTGGGAATAGTCACTTTTCCCAACATGATGTTAGCTAACTAACCCACCACATGGATTGTAGTTGGGTCTTTCTTCTTTCTTCCTGGCTTCTTGAGACAAGCTTCCTTGATAGCTTTGTCATAGATTGGAACATCCTTTATGACCTGAAATAGGGGTATCTAAACACATATATGCTTTAGCTGATCTAAGATGTCAAAAGTGGTATCCTCCTTTTCTTCTTTCCTTTTGGAAATTTTCAACCTCTGAGGGAATTGTGGTTCTTGTTCAGTCTGCTTGACTTGAATTGGTTAAGGATGTTTAGGTGCATTTGGCTAAATGCGATCATTCAGAGGCTCCTCTTCCTCTTCCACAGGAAGTTCAGTGATAATGGGCTTAGAAGGGGCTGATAGAGTAGTTCCTGAATACAAGTTGACGTCACTTACACTCACAACATATGCAGTGAATTGATTTGAACCAGCAGAGTATGTAGGTTGTTGTTGTGGTTTGTTATTTGGATTGGGTGTGGGTTGGGTTGGTAGCTGAGTGGGTTTAGGTGCATTTGAGCTTGGATTAGTAGGTGGAGGTATTATAGCAGGTTATTGGGGCTAAAAAGGTGGCTGCATGTAGTTGGTTGTCTAAGTAGGCCATTATTATCCTTGTCTCCATTGATTTTTTTGTTGCCAATTTCTTGGAGGGGGTTGCCAGTGCCCTTGAAATTGCTGCCATTTTCCCTGAGGTTGCTACCGCTGGGGTGGAGAATTCTAATGATTGGGCCAAGCATTTAGAGGGTTACTCTAAGGTTGTGGTGGATATCCTCCATAACTGGGTGGATATGGGGGTTTCCATTGATTACCAAATGAATAAGAGTTAAAATATGGCCCAACATAGGATAGTGGATCTGGTGGCATACCTTGTCTGGGAGCCCAAGGCTTCCTTTGTGCAACATAGTAGAGTTGGTCTTCCTCAATCTGAATTGGCTTGAACTCGGGAGGGATCTACTTGCTTTCAAGATTAGCTACCATCTTTCATCTGCAGTCCTTCTTCTTTTGTTTGTAATGAGGGCAATATTCTGCCAGCATTATCTTTGCCTCCTCTTGCTTCTTCTTGGCCTAAAGTGTATCCAGCTGAGTAGCTAGATTGTTGATAATGTCCTGCTTGAAGTTAGCCAGCAAATGAGTGATCTCCATTCTTAAAACTCCACCGGTAGTTGACTTACCCATGGGAGATTGATAAGCTCTCCCTTTCTTTGAAGCTGCCCTAGAGTAATTCTGACATATTTTCTTGATATCCTCCCAAGGGACTTGAGAGATATCTCCTCCTGCCATGAGGTCCAAAGCATTAGTGTAGCTGTCATTAATTCCTCTCAGGAAAAGAAACTTTTGTGAGTCATCATTAAGTGCATGGTGTGGAGATTTTTGCAAGAAAAATAGAAACCTTGCAATGTAGTCTTCCAAGCTCTCATCCTTCTGTTGCATCCTGAAAATGTCACCTCCTCTCATGTCACTACCCCTACAATATTCCTTGTATTTCTCAAGGAATTTTGTCTTCATGTCTTCCCAAGTTTTCACAGTATCTCTGCCTAGGCTCATGAACCATCTTAATGCAACCTCTTTCAAAGTGGTGGGAAATAACTTAAGCCTATGGGCATCAGTGGTATAACCATAACTCCTGCAGAGTATGTCAAACTCAAATAAGAATGTATCAGGATCTTCTGTCACAAGTCCATAAAACTTGGGGAGTGTTGAGGCAGGAATGTTCTTGATGTTGCCAACTTCATTTTGATGGGAAATGGGGAAAGAAAAATTTGGTTGGTTCTGTCTGTTCCTATATGCATCCCCCATGCATGCTTGATGTGGTTCCAAAACAAAAGGATTCTCAAGCTGGTTTTGATCCTTAGAGGAGACTTCAGAGCTAATCAAATCAGGATATGCATCAGCAAAGGGGTGTGGATCTTCTTCTTCTTCTTCTTTTGATAGGTGTTGGTACTCAACTAGTTGGAATGGATGTGGATTGTTAGGAAGAAATCTCCCATAAGAATCCCTTCTCCTTCCTCTATGCATACAATATCACCCACTATCAGTCAGCTCACACAAAGAATTGGTAAAGAATAAGGGGGGGTCATTACTTCCTAAATGAGGATATGCTACAAACAACTTCCAAAACACTATAGCAAAAAAAACTACAAATGACTTCAAAAGACTTCCTAGCTTAACACCATCCCTGACAACGACGCCAAAAATGTTGGCCTCCTACAATCATTTAATAACTAAGCCTTTATAGCCGTGATTCAGAGACTGAACATCTAACTTGAATAGTTATTCAATCATCATGAAGGTGCATTTAACTTGTCAACCCAGGGACGTGAACTTGAAATGGGTCAGCATAGTATGTGCACTAGGGGCTCAAGTAGCCATTGCATTCTATGGCTAAGAAACACAAGACTGAAAGTAAATTGCTAGAAATAAATGAAACAAATTTTGAACATCAACCAACAACTATGCTAACCTCAAATGCAAAACAAGAATGGAAATCTAAACAACAAACAAGAAACTACTTTGTCTGCTTCGACTATAGGAACAGTCACAAAATGAAATTTTAGTGGCTATAGGAACAATTGATGTCAAATGTCTAACTAAACACTAAACAGTAAGCAATACTAAGCTAATGCTAAACTAAGAAGATGGATTCCATACCAAGTGGGCTCCCTTGGATAAGTATCCTTTAAACTAACAAGAAATTAGATACTTAAACTCAAAACTTTTATTTCATTCACTGTAAATCATGCATACAAAGAGTAATGGATATGTATTGCTGAAACTGAAGAATGCAAGTACAATTCCAAATCGTGCAACTCCTAAGGAAGGAGCATCAAATTATTATTTATACTACAGCTAAATAGGGTAGTCAACTCCACGACTTGGAGGATGCCATTTAGGGAAAACGAGGGAAAGTGGAGCGATGGCGGTTACGCATGCAAGGAATCTGGCCAAACATGCAAGTCTAGCACAGATTCAACACAACAGTAATGCCCATGCATGCTCGATCATTAAGGTCCACTACAAGGTGGATACGCTCAGTTGCATGAAGAATCTTTGTTGTCAGCTGCCTTTGACTTGGAGTGATTCCTTAGCTGGACGTTATGGTGCATGCCCAACTGGCGGTGTCTTCCTCAACTTAGCTCATTAAATCTGCATGACAGAGTCAGTACTCATAATAACCACATATCTATAACCACTCTAAGAAACATCCATTAATCACATGCAAAATCAATATAGATAAGCCACATATTATGCCAAATGTCATTAAAGATTGCAGAGATAGGATATTGTCAAATGTTAATGGTTTGAGGGAAACATTATGCCAATACCAACACTTAAGCATCAAATTCCATGACATCTATTAGCAAATAGACTATAGATTTTACCCAAAATTAGACCAAAAACTATGCTCATCACTCCCTAAGGGGATACACTAGGACGAATGAAACCCTTCTCCAGTAACTCGTCTAACTGTAACTGCAACTCACTCAACTCCTGAGTAGTCATATGATATAGTGCCTGAGAGATAGGCTCTGCTCTAGGGATGAGATCAATACGCAAGTCTATGTTGCGCTTAGGTGACATACCTAGAATAGCACTCGAAAATAAATCCACAAACTCCTGAAGAAGAGGATGGTCATCAAGAGATACCTCCTAAATCCCACCCTCAGCAAGATCACTAACTGAAATAGCGAACATCTGACAATCTTGTTGCATGGCACACTTCAACTGCATAGCTGAAATCACACGGAGAGAAATGGGTCTCTAGACCCCAACTAACTCAACACACTTTCCAACATCGTCTACACACCGAACTGACTTACGCCGACAGTCTATAGTGGCTTGGTGTGTCTCCAACCAATCCATGCCTAAAAAAACCCCATAGGATCCCAAAGGCAACACGCAAAGATCCAATGTGGTACTGAAGGTACCCAAATCCAACACACAACCATGAACAAGGGAGTCTACAACCACCTTGGCTCCAGTAGGTAACTCAACCTGCCAACTAACATCCTGCCTTTCCACCACGAGTCCACAATGCTCTATGAGACAAGGAGAAATAAAAGAATTTGAAGCTCTTAAATCAAACAAAATAGATGTGGTAATCCCACATAATGCACCTGAATACTCGACCATGGTGCCCTAATGCTCAGCCTAACGATTATCCACCACCACAAAAACTCTATGAGATCTGCCAGCGTCACCTACTATAGCCTCCTACTATTGATCTCTGAGGACACTGAACAACTATATGACCATGCTGGCCACAAGAAAAACAACCACCTCTGCCAAAACCTTGGCCTGAAAATGGTGCACGCGGCTGTTGGGTTTCTTCACCCCTAGAACTATGTTGTGCACTCTGAGAACTCTGTGTCAGACCACTCTATTTCCTACTCTAAGAATGATGATGCAGAAAATCCCTAGAAAATAGAGTACTAGGACTCTGTCCACTCTGTTGAGACTAAGAAGACCTATGCCTATGTCACTGACCGGATCTAGAAGGTGCAGATTGAGATCTAGACGGTCTGGCTCCCTAAGATTGTTTACCCTGAGCAATTGATCCTAAAGGAGGGGCACTACCAATTTGAACACCTGCCTGACCACCAAAGCCTCTAACCAGATTCTCCTCTATCAACCTCAACTTCTCCACGGTGATCTCTAAGGTCTTTGGTTCAAACACCCGAACACCTCCACTGATATAGACATTCAAGCCCCTGATTAAATGTTGCACTAACATCGAATCATCATTATAAATGCTAGCATACTACTTAAGCTCAAAGATGCAATGCTTGTACTGATCTACCATCAAAGTCAACTGACGAAGCTCATGGAACTCATCAGCACGTCTCTGTCAATAGTAGTTAGAAAGAAATCATGCACAAAACCTCTCTAAGAATAGTCCCCAACAAACAGAAGCAATTTCTAAGTGAAGCTTCTGCTCCTCTACTCTCCACCATGTAGATGCAAATCCTCTAAAATGCATAATGGACATCAAGCTCTAGTATTGCTACCATAAGGATGCATAGCAAAGCATCGACCGAGATCGATCAACCAAGTCTCTGCCTCGGTACCTGCACTAGAACCATCAAAAGTAGGGGGATGGGCTCAAAGGAGATCCCTCATGTGACCAACAACAACACTATCTCCATCCACCCTATCCCTCACAACATCTACTCTCAAATGACCCAGACTATTTGGAACACTCCTGCTCAACTCTAGCATCCCGACCATCCTGACGAGAAGGGTGTGACTCCTCCTCATGAGATACCTCCTGACGAGGTCCTAAATGATCCACAATCTGCTACAAAAGAGCTAAAGCCTAAGCACCCTCGAGCCCTTTGGCTTGGTTCTCAACACGTTGTTGCCCCTGTTTCTCACCCTAATTACCCTAATCGGCATTAAGTCGGGTGCTACGACGAAGAACAGATGCTCTACCTCAAACTTTGCCTTTGGCTCCACCCCTAGGAGGCATCCTAAAGAAAACAAAGAACACATCAAAATAGATCATCATAAGGATGACCTATTCACCAAACTACGGCATGAAAGCATAACAACAAGACTATAAAACAATATAACAAGTTCACGCCACACATGTCAAACACTACATAACATAGAAGGCTCAAGAACGCTAGAGCTCCTAGTGTGTGAACATGGGCTCTGATACCAGATGTAACATCTCGCTACACAACCCTAAAGGTTAAGAGCCAAAAGAGGACAAGATAAAAAAAAATTATAAAGAAGAAGAATAACTTACACATAAAGCAATTACCAATACGATAAATTGACAACATACAAGACCAAGAATGATCGAGTACACAACCAAGAGGGGAGGATTGATTAAACCTCCCAAGAAAAATTTGAACAGGAGCAAATAGGAGAGCTCCAAAAAAAATTTGCTCTGGAACTTCCTACTCTGGTGCTCCAGAATTACCCTACGCCAGTGCTCCAAAATTACCCTACACCAATGCTCTAGAATTACCCTGCTCCAATGCTCTAGAATTACCCTGCAGTAGTGCTCTAGAATTACTCTGCACCAGTGCTCCAGAATTACCACAGTACAACACAGAACAACAAGCTATGTTGTGCCAAAAAATTTATCAATAGCAACAAAAATTAGTAACAACAAGCTGCATTGCGCCAGAAACATAACAACTTGATGTATGAAGGAAGGATATATAGCCATAGCTCTAATTTTGCATGATAATTAGGAAAGAAATCCATAAAATAATCACCATAGTACAGGCGAGTTTCATACCAATACTGGAATTCGTAAGCCAAACATAAAACATCACATATCATCTCATTAAATTTATGATTACTTTCTCTCTCTCAAGAGAGTACAATGTGCATAAAGGAATAAGTATGAATACAATAGCATTACCATGAATAAGATACATCATCTGATAAGATAAATACATAAGAGGGGATGACTCTAACTAGTGCTCCAATAACTTGTACACCGGTCCCCAATGGCGGTGGCAACGCCTCCCTACCATGTGGGCTCAAGAGAGACCACCCCACTGTGTTTGGAGATAGTCACAAGGCCCAAAAAAAAGTAGCAAGACAAGGGAAAGGTAAGGCCAACACTCATATCAGTCATGGAGCAAACATGGAATACAATGCACACAACTAATGTCACAACAAGAAATGAATATCTAATATCATGACGGGTACTACTCACGACTACCAAGGTGCTAGATACTAGAGTGCATATCAGATGGATTGTCACCATGTGTGTTAGAAGGGATGGCACCACACCGAATCAAGTACACCTCTCATAGGGATGTGGAGACTCAATCATGCCTAAATCCACGCCCCGCGGACGGATAACTCAGCGCCCCGTAGATAGATGGGCCTTCTCGAGTGCATCCTTAGCCTTTACAAGCACTCAAGGCCATGCACGAGGAATCATTATATTATTAGTGTTTTACCCCATTATTTTTATTTAGTTATTATTGATGCCAAAAATTGACGAGGTAACAATGCCTTATGGGAAACTCAGTTCAAGGGGGACCCTTTGCGCCGAACTGAGTGACCTCCAGATTTTAAAGAAGTCGGCTTCTTCTATAATGGGTTTTGGAAAGGGAAAAGGAAACAGATCTAATGAAGCAAAATCTAATCTAAGGCGATGCGCCAAAATTTGCTAATAGGCATGATAAATCATAGATTTAGGGGTCTGAATGGTGTTGTCGTGTTCCAAAACGTCAGAGATTTAAAGCTATAGCATAAACAATTCATTTATTGACATAAAATAGTATTGCATACATCCTTACTACTAAGAAGAGTCATTAGACATGATTTAGGTAAGCAAGTTGTATTCAACATATAGAAGTCCCTCCAAATGAAATGCTTAAGATAGTATAGAGCACAATTTACAGTTTAATCAGAACATGAAAAACAAAAAGGCCGAACAGTTTGCACAGTCTCAAAGTTTCTTGCAAATAAAATAGTAAAAGAGGCCTAATGTCTCTTGCTATAAACCAGTGTGTTTTCTCTCAAATTTTTTGGACCCTTATCTCATCGACCGAGAGAGTATATATACCAGGAAAAGAAACCTCCCACCGCTTTGGAGAACCGTAACAGAAAAGATCCCACAAACCCTTGCAATGATGACTAAATTAGAAGATACTCAAGGCCATTACAACGACATCGAGCCAAAACACAACACCCAGTCATCCAGGTGCAGGTGCATCCCCTTGTAATGATGGCAATGGTCCCAGCCAGCTCGAGGTGACAAGTGTCATCCACCGCTGCAAACGACCATGATGAGCGGCACCCAATAGCATCATCTCCCTCAGCCAGCCTATCGTCTGCTCTGCAGATTAGTCATAAGGCATGTGGCAGCCTTTCGTTGCCTGCTCGAAACTTTCTCCCATTGCTGTTGAGAGATTGTGAAGATGCAACATATGTCTGATGGGTCGAGATCCTTATCGCAGTGGAGAGAAAGCTGCATCAACCGGGTACAAAAGATGCATGGCAGCGTTTCACTGCCCGCGGTTGGTCGTTTTCTTACTGCGTGAAAGATATGCGAAGGGTTGCCACCTAGCAGAAGGTGGGGCTCGCCAACACCTTTAGAAATATAAAAATAAAAAGAAGCCTAGCGGAAGCAATTCGTAGGCCGTGGTTGTTTGTTTTATCCACTCATGAAAACCTTGTGATCTGTCGCAATGAAGTAAGATGTAGGACCCACTGACCATCTTTAGAAATGATGGGCCCATAGAAACCTTTCGCAACCTGAAGAGACCTTTAAGAAAATAAATAAAATCCTCCACAAGCGTGACATGTGGATGCCCAGTGCAGCTCCTCAGGACCCGAAAGGGAAGCCATTTCCAGAAGTTGCGAAGAGGAGATGTGCAAAGTGGCAAATCAAAATTTGATGGAAAGCCAAATAAACTCGGCAATGCACAGGCCGACACACACACAACACAAAAGAAACCCAAAGGGAGTTGTTTGAATATTTATTTTAACAGATTTTGGTGACTACCAGGGGCGTTTCAGATAAGGAACAAAGATCCCAAAAATCTCTCTGGTTCTGTAGACCAGAGCTTTATCCATAGGGCTAATAGGGTCAGAAGTTGGAAAGAGCAACCTGCAAGGGCGACCATTCACTTTCGGATGGCTTTGCCATGCTACGCAAATTTTCTTGTGCTCTACGTAGATCAATAGCTTCCTTGTGGGGTAACACCTCAGATAGGCCGGCGCCTGCTTGGATATGGAAAAAGCAACTGCGAGAGTGGATGAATAATCACCTCAATGTCAGCTGCCGTTGGGGAGCTGCTCAACTCCCTGAAAGCCTTCAAGTCATTTTCCTTCTGCTCAATAATCTCAGCAATCTGTGTAGTCGTGGCAATGGATCCATCCTTGAGGAACAGAGACGGCAGCCCCAGCTTGCTTAACTCAGAGAAACTTCCTCGTATGCCATCAAGTGCCCTGCTTAGAGAAGTTGTGACTGCCTTAGTGCGCTAGAAAGCGGAGTGACAATGAATGAATTTATTTGCTGCCTGAACAGCAGTGTCCTATCTTCGATACCCGCCTCGACAAGGATTTCGTCTGAGATGGAGTATAGCTTGTTGATCAAGCCCCTCTCCTCAAGAACCCTCTCCAGGATGGAACGTGGGAACTGCTCAATTGTATTGTTTGCCTCTTGATTGAGCCTTGATGCCTTATCGATAAATCATAGGGTAGGCTGTAGTGTTAGGCAAAAGGTATTGACTTTCTCCCAGTGAGAAATATATAATTGCCTAACTAGCGGAATGACATCAGGTTGGGCAGGGGCAGACAACAGAGAGGCTTTAAGCGAAAAAATCTCTGTGTCTCTTGAAATAAGGGCCTCAGCTAATTCTGCCTTCTTCCTTTTCTCAGACGCTAGTTGCTCCGCATAGTTGCTCATTTCTTTATTCCAATTTTGTTCAGCTCGAGAGTGGTTCGCTGATTGCTCTTCCAGAGAATCCTTTGTCTCTCAGAGCTCGTCCTCCAATTTAGCCTTCAGGCCTTCAAATTCGGCCTCCTTTCCCTGTGCTCTTTGCTCATACTATTCTTGTAAGCGTTCCAACTCCACACCCTTTTTTGCCATCCCTTGACTATGATCAAGGCAGACGTGTTCAAGCTCCTCCTTTGATTGTAGGCTCTATCACGCTACTTAGTTCTACTTCTGTAGTTCTTTAATTAAGCTTGGATCAGCAATCTGGGTCCTCGCAATTTCACCCTAAAGTTTGTTCCTCTCATTCTCTACTATCAGCACCCTTTTAGTCATTCGAGCGATAACTGCCTCCAAGGATTTCTCCTTTGTTTCTAGAAAACTCACCCTTTCCTTGGCTGCCCTGATCTGCTCATCCTTCTTCTTTAACTGACGACCAGTTTTGAGGAAGTCGGAAGTGACCACCCATTGCGTTTCCTCCATGATTTCGACCTTATCTTGTGGCCGGACTACTTTCATGTCGAGTCTGACAGCATATATCTCATAGTCTTCAGGTTGCATTTCTCTCTGAGGCTTATTTATCCTCGGGTACATGGTTGCTAATTTTAATTCTTCTCGGGCCTCATCATACAAAGTTTGTACTCTCGGCTCGACGGGAGCATTGTCATCATTTGCCTTGTGTTACCTCATTCTATTCGTGCATGCCTCTTTTCCATAATCTATCTGTGCTATGAATTCGGCTGGTGATGAAACTAGCCCACTTGCAAAAGGAACACCAGAGGGAAGGGCATAGGGATAGGTAACTTTCATAGGTGCACGCATTTGCTTCTTCTAGAGAGTGACTGTTTGTGGAGAAAAGTGTGGCACGTTCCATAGTTTGGCTTGAGAACTATCAGCGGGGCTAGGAATTAGTAGCGGCTTTATCAGGGATTCAGCCGTAAGGCTCATTGGCCGGGAAAGGGGAGTCGCTAACGGGGTGTTAGCTTGTTGCAATGGAAGGGGATCTATAAGCATAGTGAAAAAAGAATGGGCGCCGATAGGGGAAACATTTTCTTAAAGTGAGGCAAGGAAAGTCTGAGTGGCTGCAGTAGGCGTGAGCACACTCGGAGGAATAATTACAAGCGGGTGGGCCTACGAAAACTGGGCGAATCCAACTGAATAAGTTGGAAAGAAAGCAGAAGGTAGAGGGCTTGGACTTATGGCAGGAGTTGCCAGTGAAGCAGGGGCGGATGTGAAGGAATGAGATGTAACAGAAGAAGGACCGAAATGTACCTGTTGATTGGTCGGCAGTGGCTTTGGAATCATCTGTGACTCACCCACAAACTCTGGTATTTGGCTAGTAGCGGGTGTTTCTCCTCCGATGGGTTCTCACAAAACCCCTCTGATAATACTTTCTGTACGCTGCCTTTTTGTAGGCGGACACTCACTAACTTCGGCAGCCGAACACATCTACTGAGGCATTAGCCTAGCTGGTTTAGCAGCCCAAGTGAGTGTATGCGAGCCTCTTGATATATTAAAATGTACATTCGTGGCCACATAGGTAGCATGCCTAGAGACCTTGCCCCTTTGTGCTGAAGAGGATGATGCTACTGTTTCTTCTTCATGCTCCTCAGATTCCTCCCCCTCTTCGCTCCTATCAATACTAGAGCTCGGGCTGGGGTGGCCTTCTTTCCACCATCTATCAAATTCCTGGTCATCCCTTAGCTGATTGTAGGGAGCATCCAATTATCCTACTTCCTGGCGATATTTCTAGAAAGCTTTTATATTTTTATCACTCCATTCCTCACCCTTTTTCAACTTGTTATACATGTTGCGCTCCATGGGAACATTATCGTTGGACACGGCCACAGGAAAGTAGAACTTGTGCCTTGGGCCTCTAGTGTCTAGCGTGGGGATTTGCGCTAATTCTACAAAATCCTCATCTCTATCCGTGTGTGGATTAAGCCGTTTTTCTCAGTATGGTTGAGAAACATGGGTAACTTTCATATGTGGCTCTGGCAAGTCGTTGAAAGGGTTGTATTCCCACTTATCGTTTACCAGTACCAACCCTAGATGTGCTAGCTTTTCTTCTAACAACTTGTGTGATTGTTTTTTAATCAAAGTTACCGACTTGAAACTCTTCGTACAAATGAAGAACCCCTTCTTTTTAACCCTTCTGCTACTATAGAAAGTGAAATCAATGATACATACCTACTGATGAGCGTAAAATATGCTCATAATTTGATGTTATGATAAACTTTTAAATGACTTCATTTTTTGCTATTTCATGGCTGTTTAAACTTTGTTGAAACCTTTTATGGGGATATCCTGTAGCAAGACATTTTTATATTCCTACAGTCTATTATGTTGACTTGATTGCATTTATTGCCCTGTTGACTCCCGAAAATGGTTGGTATATCATATACAGTTTTTGAATGGTGAAGTAGATTTGAAATGTGTGATTAATGAATAGATATCATGTATGTACCATATGCCTTTTCTTGCGTGTTTGTTACCTTTTGTTTCACAGGTTGTTGAAGAATGATCGAGTCGCAACCGATCTCGGCCTTGCAGTAAAGCCCATTTCCTGCACGACTTTGAGGAAGCTCTGCCAAAGACTCTTTGACCGAAACTGATTTGGAAAGATTTTTTAATGGAAAGTCAATCTGGAGAGAGTGGAGCGCTAGATTCTTTCTGAATCGGGTTGAACACATAAATTCATTTATGAAGTTTGTTCCTTGATTCAGGGATATACTTTACTTCCACGTCTTTCTTTGATGAAGTTAGTTAGTTAGTTGTTCTTTTAATTTAAAAATAAGATACTCCTCCTGCGCGAGGTAGTGGTAGAAGATGAATAGAATGAGTAATAGATGATTTTTTAGGTAAGATAGAAACAGAGTAGCAGAGATCATGTAAGAATCAGTATGATAATGAAAGACAGAATCTGTTTGACCAGAAGCGGAGTTTGTTGTTAGTTTTCACACCAACAAAACAATGTATTTCGTTTGTTTTCATGAATAAAGATCGATGAAGTTCGAGTTCACATCTGTGTAATTAGTAGATGCTTGCTAAGGGGCCCACTTAGTAAGTATCTGTGAGTTAATTAGTTAGATGTTCTTTTTTCCGATATCCAATTAGCTTTCATCTTTTGAAGTTTTTATGCAAACTTCGGTCTTACTTCTGCTCCGGCATAGAGAGTCCATCCACAGCCGTGTTCTGCAGCATAAGGCCGATTCATGGTTTGTGCTTCAGTCGTAGGCTATGCAGTTTCGTTTTAATCAAGCATAGTTGAGTTAAAAGTTCGCATTACCATTCAGTAGCTTAGATAGAATTTCTTTCCAAGTATGTATTTTTGCTAAGATTTGACCAAAACAAATTCCTAGTGCATATATTTGGTGCGCCATTTAAAGTCGTCCCTGGTTTGACAAGTAAATGAGCGTCCGCAGAAGATATTAGTCACTGTCGGAATGTCAATTCGGGGAAAGTTTCACTGTGATATTCATATCCTTTTGTGAGTGCGAGCCATTTTTGGCGCCGTTGCCGGGGATGGTGTCTAACTAGGAGTCTGACAAAGTCATTTTCAGCATTAGTTTAGTCTGTTAGTCAAAAATTTCAAAATCTTTCAAGCCGTTACTCACCATATTGCATGCATAGAAGAAGAAGAGACGCACTAGGAAGGTTCCTCCCTGAAAATCTGTTTATTGAACTACCATTTGACCCAGCTGATAACGAACCTGAGGAAAATCCATTTGCTCTGCTATTCCAGCACCCAGACATGGCAAATAATCCACCTAATAATCCACCTCCTGCATTTGAGTTTCCCATTGTTCCCCAACAAGATACTGATAATCTTTAAAACATCCCCTATTCCTTGCTTCCAAAGTTTTATGGCCTGGTCACAGAAGACCCAGAAACCTTTCTGTTTGAATTTGATGTCCTCTGTCGCAGTTATGACTACAACACCGACGCTCATAAACTGAAGCTATTTCTTTCCACTTTGAAGGAGGGAGCTCTCAGATGGTTCATGAGTCTGGGAAGAGCCATTGTAAATAGTTGGGCAGACATGAAGACGAAATTCCTTGAAAAATATAAGGAATATTGTAAGAGTGCCAGCAAAGGTGATGACATATTCCGAATTCAGCAGAAGGAGGATGAAAGTCTAGAAGATTATATTTCAAGGTTTTTGTTTTCATTAAAAATGAACTCAAACCATACTCTTAACGAGGACTCTCAGAAACTACTCTTTGTAAGGGGAATCAGTGATGCCTGTATTGACGCCCTGGACCTAATGGGAGGAGGTGATATAACTCAACTGCCTTGGGATGATATACAGAAGATATGCCTTAACTACTCTCGAGCAATAGTTAAGAAAGGTCGAGGTCATCATGCTTCAGTAGGGAAGTCTTCTTCTAGTGGAGTTTCCCGAATGGAGATCACAAATCTGCTATCTGATTTCAAGTAGGACATCATTAATAATATGGCTACATAATTAGACACTATGCAAGCTCGGAAAAAATATGCAGAAGCTGAGGTAGCTTTGGCTGAGTTCTGTCCCTACTATAGAAAAAAGAAGCGTGATTGTAGATGCAAGATGGTGGCTAATTTGGAATCCAAACAACTGCCTACTGATTTCAAACTAGTGGAAGGTGATGATGATCAAGTGTTCTTTGTTGCACAAAGGAGACCATGGGCCCAAAGGCAAGGTATACCTCAAGACCCTTTAACTTTTGGTAATCCTTATTCTGGCTATAATAACCAATGGCAACAAGAATATGGACCACCACCACCATGGAATCCACCTCAACCAAGTTGGTCTAATTATCAAACCCCACAGTGGCAATCTCCTCAAGGAGGTTGGCAGCAGCCACAAGGTCAATGGACCCCACCTTCAGGAAATTGGCAACAAAATCCTTAATGGAGAGGTCCTCAACAATGGCAAAACCAGTCTCCTGGCTTCTTGTAGCCTCCACAGCCACAACAACAGGCCCTTATGCTGCCTCCTGCAGCAACTACCACAAATCTTGGACCTCCAAAGCAAATGCCTATGCCTGCCCAACCGTTGCCTAATCCCAATAATAAGCAACAGCAGCAGCCTCAACATCCTGTGTATATTTCTGAAGCCAACCAATATCAAGCTTATGCCTTAAATGTTAATGACATCCATTTGAGGTCTAGAACTACTTTACTTGCTCCCAAACCACCTCTGATTACAGAAATATCTGATTCACCCCTTGAAGAATCTAATGCACCTGCTGTTTCCACTGAGCACATACCTATACCAGATATAGTTTCTATGGAACCTGTTCTGCAGAGACAAGATAAACCACCTTTTTCTCATAGGTTACAAAGTACTGAATCTAAACTCATGGAAGAACCCACTTTTGATATTCTAGATCAGCTCAAAAATGTGCAAATTCAAATCCCTTTGTTTCAGGCTATTAAAGATGTTCCTATTTTTGGAAAAGCTATTAAAGAAGCCTGTTTGAAGAAGCCTGGATGAAAGAAAAAAGATCCCCAAACAATTCATGTCTTAGAGAAATTGGCTGATATAATGTTGGGAAATGTAGTCATTCCAAAGTATATTGACCCTGGAAGCCCTGTAGTACAGATACATATAAATGGCCAAGTTGTAAAAAATGTTTTGATTGATTTAGGAGCTGCCATTAATGTAATGACAAAGCATACTATGGACTCCTTGAATATTTCAAACATTAGGTCTACACCCACAGTTCTGCAGTTTACAGACAGCTCCATAGTCAAACCTGATGGGATGATAGAAGATGTAATTGTCACTCTTGAATCTTGGGAGTATCCTGCTAATTTTACAATATTATCAGTTAAGGAAACTTTAGGAGGGTATCCAGTTATCCTTGGTAGGCCATGGTTAGCAACTGCTGATGCTTTTATAGGATGCCGTTCTGGAGATATGACCATTTCTGATGGGCAGTCCACAAAGAAATTGGCTTTATATCCGCCTGCTAAACCTCAACCAGATTTGTTCCAACCTGTTTGGCTAGATGTGGGAGAAGAAACTGAAGAAGCCAATTCTTTGGCTCAATTGATGATGCTTCAAAATGATCCGTTCTCTCAACTTCAAAGTGAAGATGCTTTGCTTATTCAAATTCTGCAATTCAATCTTTATGCAGATAGTTTATCTGATCCAAGTGACAGTCAACATCAATGTTTCCTGCAGCAGCTAGATTCCGAGAGTTCATTGCCTAAACTTCCGACAATTTTTCATAACTTGCTTCCACAAGAGGTACAAACATTACCTATTGATTCTATGAGTAATCTCATTAAGCAGATAGAATTGTCTCCAGATCATTATTTGAATGTTAATAGTAAATTGTCTCAGTCTCAAGAGGATGACTTATTAAAAATGCTACAAGAACAGTATAAAACTTTTGCATGGGAATATGAGGACATGCAGGGAATAGATCCTCGAGTCTGTACTCATAGGATATATATCAAAAAAGATTGTTCACCAGTTAGACAACCTCAGAGAAGAGTAAATCCAGCACTTAGAGAAATAGTGAAAAATGAACTTCAAAAGTTGCTTGATGCTGGTTTTATTTACCCAATATCTGACAGTCAATGGGTTTCTCCATTAGTCATTGTCCCCAAGAAAGGAGGAAAATGGAGAGTATGTGTAGATTACAGGGAGTTGAACAATGCCACTAAGAAAGATCATTTTCCATTACCTTTTGTAGACCAAGTACTAGATTCTTTGTCTGGTAAAAAATATTTTTCCTTCTTAGATGGTTACAGTGGGTATAATCAGATAAAAATTGCCCCTGAAGATCAAGACAAGACCATTTTTACCTGTCCATGGGGAAAATTTGCTTATTCGGTCTTGCCTTTTGGCTTATGCAATGCACCAGCAACATTTCAGAGAGCAGTAATTAGTATATTTGCTGATATATCTCATGAATGTATGGAGATTTATATGGATGATTTCACTACATATGAAGTCACATTTGAAGAAGCACTGGTGAATTTAGAAAAAGTATTAAAAAGGTGTAGAAAGCAAAATTTGTCTTTAAACAGTGAAAAGTGCTTTCTAATGATGAAAAAAGGTATTGTTCTAGGTCATCATATTTCAAAGAATGGAATTCAGGTTGACCCTGCTAAAATTGAAGTTATTCAGAATTTACAAACTCCTGCAAAACAAAAAGATGTTAGAATTTTTCTTGGTCATACAAGGTATTATAGAAGGTTTATAAAAGACTTTAGTAAAATTGTCAGTCCACTTTATGCTTTGTTAACAAAGGATTCCCAATTTGAGTGGACCGAGTCCTGCGAAAAATCCTTCTTGCAGCTAAAGGACTTGCTTACCAAAGCCCCTGTTCTTCAAGGTCCAAAATAGAACCTGCCTTTTCACATACATGCTGATGCGTCTAATTTTGGTATAGGAGTAGTTTTAAGTCAAAAAGAGAATTCAATTGAGCATGCTATCTACTTTATCAGCAAAAACCTTCAAGGTCCTGAGCTCAACTATACTGTTACAGAAAAGGAATTGCTTGCAGTAGTATATGCTTTGAATAAATTCAAGCATTATGTCACAGGTTATTAGATATTTGTCCATACTGACCATGCAGCAATCAAGTACCTGATGAACAAACCTGCCATTTCTGGTAGATTGGCACGATGGCTCCTGTTGTTACAAGAATTTGATATCACAATCATTGACAAATCAGGAAGAGCTAATGTTGTAGCTGACTTTTTATCAAGACTTCAATCAGTTGCATCTGAGGAACAAGAGGTCATTGATGATAGATTTCCAAATGAACACTTGTTTTGCATTGTTGCACATACACCCTGGTATGCAGATATTGCTAATTATCTAGTAGCAAACAGAATACTAGCTCATTTTTCTCCAAAAGAAAAGAAGTTGTTGACAGAAAAAAGTTTCAACTTTACCTGGATTGCCAATTGTCTGTTCTATACTGGCCCTGATCAAGTAATGCGAAGATGTGTAAGAGAAGATGAGACTTATGATATATTGCATGCCTGCCATGATGAACCATGTGGAGGGCATTTTGCAGCAAAAAGAACAGCAATGAAAGTCCTTACAACAGGGTATTATTGGCCAACATTACACAAGGATGCTGCGGCCTATACAAGGAAGTGTGACAGATGCCAGAGTATGGGAATACCAACTAAGTCAAATGAAATGCCACTATATCCGCAGGTAATAGTCACCCCTTTTGATAAATGGGGGATGGATTTTGTGGGGCCAATTGATCCACCATCAAATGAAAATTCATACATTCTAGTTTGCATGGATTATGTCACAAAATGGGTCGAGGTAAAAGCTATGACTAATGCCCGAGATAATAAAGTTGCTGAATTTTTGTATGAACAAATTTTCACCAGATTTGGAGTCCCCAGAGAGCTGGTAACTAATCAAGGAGCTTAGTTTATGTCAAATCTGATCACTACACTTATGAATGACTATAAGATCAAACACAGGAAGTCTAGCCCCTATCATCCTCAAGCCAATGGTCTGGCGGAGGTAACAAACAGAGAAATTGAAGTGATCCTCACAAAGACAGTGCAGATTCATAAGAAAGACTGGAGTAATAGACTTCCTGAAGTAGTTTGGGCTTACAGAACTACATGGAAAACAACAACTGGGTTTACACCTTTTGAGTTGCTCTATGGGAAAACAGCTATGTTACCCATTGAATTTGAACATAAAACTTTGAGGACAGCTCTTAAACTCAACATGGATTTATCCGAAGCACAGAAGGACCGTATCCTACAGCTAAATGCTTTGGACGAAATGAAAAAAGCCGCCCTGTAGCATACAAAAGTAATCCAACAGCAGAGAAAGAGATGGCATGATCAGCACATCAAAACCAAAAAATTTTCTGCTGGAGATTGGGCTTTGTTATATAATTCCAGGTACCAAGAAAACCAGGGTAAACTCACAACACGCTGGCTTGGGCCCTATGAGGTTGAAAATGTGTTTGACAACGGAGCTGTGCAGCTGGTCACAATTGATCCAGTCCGTTTCAAATTTCTCATCAATGGCCACCGACTCCGACTGTACCATAAGCCAGTTTCCAAGGAAGACTTCATGAAGCAGTTCATTCAGGTTCCTCCCGCTACTCTTCCTGCAGCCGAAGGCTCTAGCCTCTCTCCTGCAGTGTTCCCGTAATTTTCAAAAAGTATGCCCATAATAAAGGTTTTCTTTTTAAGAAAACACTTTTCTCAATTTTTATTTATCGCCCCCACCTCACTTCTTTATCTTCCATCCATCCATCCCATCCATCCATTTCATTCGTACATTTCATCAGCCCACGTCACCCATCCACTTCAACCGTTTGCATCAACTTTAATTAAGATATCTTTCCAACTTGTCAATTCACGCAACGCCGTCATCTTTCTTCACACGTACGTGCAATTACTAAAGGTACGCCATATCTTTTCTTATCGCATATTTGATTTATTTCATTCTATTCAATTAGTGCAATACATGTATCGGTCATTATCACCTGAATCTCTACCTATTTTTTAGTACATGTGAGGACACATGTCATCTTTTAAGTAGGGGGCAGTGATGAGCCTAAAATATGCTCATAATTTGATGTTATGATAAACTTTTAAATGACTTCATTTTTTGCTATTTCATGGCTGTTTAAACTTTGTTGAAACATTTTATGGGGATATCCTGTAGCAAGACACTTTTATATTCCTACAGCCTATTGTGTTGACTTGATTGCATTTATTGCCTTGTTGACTCCCGAAAATGGCTAGTATATCGTATACAGTTTTTGAATGGTGAAGTAGATTTGAAATGTGTGATTAATGAATAGATATCGTGTATGTACCATATTCTTTTTCTTGCGCGTCTGTTACCTTTTGTTTCGCAAGTTGTTGAAGAATGATTGAGTCAAGCGCAGCCGATCTCGGCCTTGCAGTAAAGCCCATTACCTGCACGACTTTGAGGAAGCTCCGCCAAAGACTCTTTGACCGAAACCGATTTGGAAAGATTTTTTAATGGAAAGTCAATCTGGAGAGAGTGGAGCGCTAGATTCTATCTGAATCGGGTTGAACACATAAATTCATTTATGAAGTTTGTTCCTTGATTTAGGGATATACTTTACTTCCACATCTTTATTTGATGAAGTTAGTTAGTTGTTCTTTTAATTTAAAAATAAGATACTCCTCCTGCGCGAGGTAGTGGTAGAAGATGAATAGAATGAGTAATAGATGATTTTTTAGGTAAGATAGAAACAGAGTAGCAGAGATCATGTAAGAATCAGTATGATAATGAAAGATAGAATCTGTTTGACCAGAAGCAGAGTTTGTTGTTAGTTTTCACACCAACAAAATAATGTATTTCATTTTGTTTTCATGAATAAAGATCGATGAAGTTCTGAGTTCAGCATCTGTGTAATCAGTAGATGCTTGCTAAGGGGGCCCACTTAGTAAGTATCTATAGTTAATTAGTTAGATGTTCTTTTCTGCGATATCCAGTTAGCTTTCATCTTTTGAAACAACGCAAACTCTTCTTACTCTGCTCCACAGCATAGAGATCCATCCCTGTGTTCTGTGTCCATAAGGCTAGTTCTGGTTTGTGCTTCAGTCATAGCTGTTACAGTTTTTGTTTTAATCAAGCATAGTTGAGTTAAAGAATTCTGCATTACCATTCTGTAGCTTAGATAGAATTTCTTTCCAGTATGTATTTTTGCTAAGATTTGACCAAAACAAATTCCTAGTGCATATATTTTGCTACGCCATTTAAATTCTACGTCCCCTGGTTTGACAAGTAAATGAACGTCCACAGAAAGATATTAGTCACCTGTCAGAATGTCTAACTCCCAAGAAAGTTTCACTGTGATATTCATATCCTTTTGTGAGTGCGAGACACCTACCAGAAAATTTCCAGCGCGAGCACTCTATCTGTGATGCAAGCTGGGAGCAAGAAAGGTTTGTCAGTAAAGCCCCGCATTCGGAGGATTGTAAAATCCCTGCCTAAGAACCAGTCACAAGCAGGGGTGTAGCTCTGCATAAATCTGATCTGCTCTTTAGTGAGTCAGAAAATATCACCCTCTCTGATTAAATCATTCAAAATCGGGGCTATGAAATAGTCTGCAAATGCATAATAGTCATATGATGCGGAAAGGAAAGGTGTCCATGTAGACACCGGCTTTCTTTTATTCTGCTCATCAAAAATTGATAGCAAAAAAAATTGGGCGAAGAAATCTGGATTCTGGTGCATAAACATGTGGACCAGGTAGGAAAGAAACCTAAACTTCTTCTTCGCCTAATAATTCTTAATTTGTTGTTTCATTTCTTCAACCATGAACTCAGCAAAATCATACCAGAAGAGGTCATGCTGCTTGCGAAATTGTATTGTCGGACCAGCTGAAAGCTTTCTATCTTCTCATCAGAGTCTCGGCTGCAAACAAACACCAGCATGGACATGGCGTCTTAGAGATCATTGCGGAATGAGCCACGTGATAATGGGATACTTGGCGCTTTAACACCTAGGATACCCTTCTTATTAGTCTCTTCTAATAAGAAATCTGAGCCGGTTTTCGTCTTCCTCCATATTTTCTCTCCCTTGCTCGGGTGAAAAGGCTCGATAGTCTCCTTCCTTTTACTCAAATCTAGGATACATAACATATGTCAAATGGCTTATGGGCTGATATGAACCCTTAAATTGTGGCCTTCAATGTAGTGGGTATCTAGATTATAGCGCTAAATAGCAGCATCAACAACTTCTGGGCAATAGTGCACCAATGGGACCATGTATTATGGGAAACCACTATACCAGAATCTACTCACTGTGGATTGATCCACCTATGGTGCTGATAACCTAGCACAAGCTACCTCTCTGAGGGATTTAGGGTTTCTCGCAAGCTTTGGGTCATAGATATTGTTCCATTTTTTCTCAACCTTTTTCTGATTACTCCATTCCTTGGGTTTATCTAGCTCCTCTGTGTGGGCTCTTTTCGTCTTGCTAGATATACCAGGCGTGGCGTACGCTACATCCTCGTAGATATATACCTCAACTAAGGAACGAATAGCCGTGAAATAGTTCCTGGCTAATTTCCTCCTGCATTGGCTGAGCTAAAGATTCTGACATTTTTCCTTCTCTGATTTTGTAAGCTCCTGGCCTGCAACTATGCTCGCTCTGGATAAACAAACAGAAAACAACTCTACACTTCTCCTTGTGTTTGTAAAAAGACTTTGAAAGATTAAGCTTTTTCATACAATAATAGCAACTTCCCAAGGTGGTAGGAAAAAACAAGCCTTTTGCATTTAATTCGGCATGTACCGTTAATCTTGCAACTTGTGTAAGATGAACTAATTGCTATTCCGAAGTGGCCAGATTTCATTATTATATTTGGGTGATCGTGTGATATGCTCTGATCTCCTTGGAACTTGAGCCTGCAACTGGATTGCCAACCCTGCATTAGCATGTGCTGGCAATTAATATCCTGGCCAAAATGATTACGCCAAGCAAACGATCACCGCCTAAAAGGATATGAGTATCGCCTTGGGACCTGGGACATGCTTGAGAGATGACACAATAGCCTATGGCCATTCGTCCTCCCACCAACAAACGCCACCTTTTTAAAACTAATTAATTAGCTTCATTTAATTAAGCACGCATCGAGTCGTGCTATCACGGATGCAACTGGCCCAAAAATGTGAACAAACGCAAGCTTGTCTTTCAAGATAGCAGCTAGCATAACATCACGTTTCTTGGAGGCGGATCAGCATGTGCCTTGTCAATCTTTCTATAAATAGGCCAGTAGATAGTGAGCAAAACATACTTAGTATTTAAGAGGTGATAACCCAGTAGCAGAGTGCTAAGCAAGTCTTTTCATAGGTTAGGTGGTGAACGAATTCGGCATTATCTTAGAAGACTAGGGACATTGTCAGAACAATGGATACCCCAATTCGTCTAACCTTGTATAAGTCACAGATGGCGTTCTTAGGTGAGATTTCCACTAGGAGACTAAAAAGGATGACAAAGAACAAGCACTCTCTGGTTTTGGTAGCCAATAAGTGGGTCCTAGGCAAGGATTGCATAGAATACGAGGATAAGTATAGGGTGAATACCGACGTGTGCTTTCACTTTGTAGCGTCCATGCTGGACATTTGCATTCCTCGACCACTTATCCTGAAGCTGGTTAAAGAAATCTTCCTGAAGAAGTACCTGAATGGGCTCGGCGAGGTCGTTGTACATGCCGCATATGGGATAGGCCTACCAACAGCCAGCGACCTGCATCGCTTTATTAAGGAAGAAGTTGTCGTCATTTGGCTGCCATTTCTCAGCGGATTCCACTTGTAGACTCGTGACCAGCACTAGGAGAGGGTTACCCAGGCTCTACACTTCCTATTTTGGAGCTACAACATGATACTTTTTTACGACGTAGACTGGTATACTAACTTTAGGAACTTGGTGTTTCCACTACCACTAGCGATTGTGCCAAATGATTCTATCAGTGTCGCTAAGGAGCACGTGGACGAGGAAGAAGTGGACGCTGCAGTGAATGCATCAATTGTTGCCACTCATGCCTTCGGATAGACAACCCCTTTGCCTACTTGTTTAAAATGTAACTCTCCTACTTTGGATAAGCCTGATAAAAGGCTATCGTATATAATATACCTCGATACTTGTACATTTTGATAATCAGCTTCCCAGCTATTTTGTAACCAAAGAACATATATATCAATATATATCTCCTATTTTAAGGAAATCCATGCTCTTTTTTGCTTTTGTGTTTAATTTTTTTTGGGTTTGCATGTTTTGTATGCTATTTCTCCGTATATGAGTGTATTTGTGTAAAGCAACTTTGGTGTTTCCACCGCTACTGATAATGAGTTAATTTGCAGAACGACAACTGATTTTAGGAAAAAGAAATGGCCAAACAACAGGAAAGAAAATAAAAGTGTTATTTACATATGTACAAAGTAGAGCTTAATGCCTAATGAAACAACTTAAGATGAATCCCATTGACCGGGATTCCTAACAGTTCCTGCTCCATATTTTCCAGCTCAAAAGTGTTGTGTTGTTTGCACCGGATGATTTTAAATGGTCCCTCCCATAGGCTATCAAATTTGCCATGTTGACCTGGCTTTGCAGCCCTGCTGTCATATTTTAGGACCAAATCTCCACTTTTTAGACCTTGGTCGGAAGCCTTCTTGTCAAACCATCGTTTGACCACCTGTTGACAGCTTGTCATTGCCATTAGGGAATTTTCCCTATTCTCTTGTACTTCCAACAATTCAGCGAGCCGAACCTCCATGGCTGCATTTTGTTCTATCTCAAGAGATTTTAACAATTGTATTGCTGGAATCTCCATGGAGATGGGTAACAGTGCCTCTTTTCCATATACCAGCTCATAAGGTGAAGTCTTAAGGACTTGCTTAAGAGTTATGCAGTTTGCCCAGAGCACTTTTCAGAGATTTTTATGCCATTCCCTCCGATGCTCTGAGCCAACCTTTTTAAGGAGTGAGACTAAGTTTTTGTTTGTCGACTCGGCTAGACCATTTCCTTGTGGATAATAGTTTGATGATGTTTTAAGAAATATGCCATTCTTTAATACAAAGTGACATACCTTTGTACCTAAAAATGCTCTGGCATTATCCAAAATGACCATTTTCAGAGGGCCGAACCTTGTCACCAATGCTTCGAGGAAATCTACAATCTCTATTTCTATTGTACCCTTAAGGGAACAGCTTTCGTCCACCTTGTGAAGTAGTCCATAGTGGTTAGAATCCACTTATGTCCGGCACTAGAAATCGGGTTGATCATTCCGATGAAGTCCAGGCCCCATTGCGCAAATGGTTCATCTGCCACTATAGGTCTGAGGGGCATGGCTAAATTCTTCCTTCTATCAGAGAAGAACTGACATTTTTTACAAGCCCTCACCAGAGAGTGGGAGTCACTGAAAAGTGTAGGCCAATAATAGCCAGCTCGCATGACCTTGATGGCCGTAGTTTTGGTGGAGAAATGTCCACCTTCGTCGCTATTGTGGAATGCGTCGAGGATTCTCTGTGCCTCCTCTAAAGTAACGCATCGTAGGAGCACACCATTGAAATTTCTTTTGAAAAGGACTCCTTCTATCAGCATATACCCATGATTTTGAAGCCAATAATACCTTCTTTTTTGGGATGAGAGGCCTGGCGGATACCTTCCGACTTCACGAAGTTCATTCTATAAGTCAGCCAATCGTCTTCCGATCCTGGCCCATTTATCAAGATGAGCTCTGGTTGTTCCTCCTTGGCAGGTACCTCCTCGTTCTATGCCATATACTCACACAGTCCTCTGCCTTTAATAGTCTTAGTAGGCCTGACCTCGATGTCATATTTCAGGATCTTGGTGATCCAATTAGCCCTTTTTTCTATGATCTCTCCTTCCATGATGTATTCACGCACACTAGAATGTGCGACATATACCAGAACTTTGTTGCAAGAAATTAGATGGCAGAATTTTTTAAGTCCCTTTACTATTGCGAAGGCCTGTCTTTCGACGAAGTTATAATTCACCTCATACTCTTTTAGGGTTCGGGAATAGAACGCCAATGGATATTCTCCTTTTCCTTCACTATCCTTTTGAGTTAGAACAGTAGCAATACTGGACTTGCTACTGAAGGCATACATTATAAAATCTCTGCATTGATCCAGATTAACCAACACTGGGGCTATGGAGATCACTTCCTTGACCCGTTCAAAAGCCTCCTGGGCTTCCGTTGTCCACTTGAAAGCTTGATCTTTTTTCAGCATTAGGGTGATTGGCCTAATCATTCCCACGAAATCAGAAATAAATTTGCTGATGAAATTTACTTTACCCAGAAAAGACTGGACACCCTTCTTATTTACCAGAAGGGGGAGCTCTTTGATAGCCTTTACTCGTTCGGGGTCAATTGAAATACCTTCTTTAGACACAACATGTCCTAACAGATTACCCTGTGGCACTCCGAATACACATTTTTTTGGATTTAGGGAAACCCCGAATTCCTGGCACTTTTGAAAAACTAATTCCAAATGATCAAAATGATCATCCTTAGATTTAGAGAACACAGTAAGGTCATCCAAATAGATTAGAATAAACTTATTGGTCAGTTCGCTGAATGCGAAGCCCATCGCCCACTGGAAGGTTGCCCCTACATTGGATAAACCAAAAGGCATTTTAGCATATGCAAATGTTCCCCACTTGGTGGTGAACGTAGTCTTGTGCTGATCTTCTTCTTTGACTTGAATCTGGTTATAGCCAGAGAAGCCATCCAACAGAGAGAATATTTCTGATCCTACAATAGTTTGTAGGATTGACTCCATAGAAGGCAACGGATAGTGATCCTTTAGAGATGCTCTGTTTAGGTCTCGGAAGTCCACACATAAGTGGATATCACCATTCTTCTTTCGGACTGGTACCAGATTTGATACCCAAGTACTATGTTTGATTGGGAAGATAATACGTGAATCAATGAGCTTGGTTAGCTCTTGTGCCATCAGGGCCTCAACTTTAGGGTTGACTAGCCTCTGTTTCTGTCGGACTGGTTTCACACCTTATGCTAGCTCAATAGTGTGTTGAATGACACCAGGATCGTAACCTTCCAGATCATCATAGGACCAAGCCACTACTCCATATTTTTTGCAGAAACCGATAAACCTTTCTTTATCTCGCTGCAGGACATCTCTCCCGACCCGGAGATTCCTACCATCGAAGACCTGAAGGTCCTCATAATCACTTTTTTCTGCCACAAATTTTTGCTTATCATTTCAGGCGTCGTTACAATCAAAAAAGTTTTCGAGAGTAACCAAGCCTTTCAGAAGTTTATTTGATTTGAGCTGCATAATCTGTCCTTCATAAGCTTCGGCAATCTTTGGTTGAAGTTGATTAAAAAATTCTCCCGAGTGTTGGATAAATGAAGCGATGTGTTCATCACTTTCAAAGACTTTCCAACTCTGATCATTATCAGGGATCGCTAGTCGGACAAGCATCTGTACTGAATATTCATTCCAAAGCAAGTCAGAGACAGGATCAAACTGAGCACCAATCACCGCCATACGATCTACATCGCCATTCTGGCTTCAGGAAATGGTCTGGATATTGAAAGCTTTGAAACTCTCAATCAGGTCCCAGATTTGATGTCGATAGGATCTCATGCGAACATTCTTTGCTACAGAAATTCCTCAAACCTGATTAACTACTAGTTCAGAATCTCCAAACACCATCAATTGCTTAATACCCATTCATTCTGCAAGGCTTAGGCCTTGGACTAACCCTTCATATTCAGCCTCATTGTTTGAATAGGGGAATTGAAAGTAGAAATATCTCAACAACTTTTCATTTTGTGGGGATATTAGACATACCCCTACTCCAACACCTACCTTGCTTCTTGCTCCGTCGAAATACAATGTCCATAGCTCATTTGCTTTGTTACCGTCGGATTCTTTGGTGACCCTCGGAAGCACCTGGTCTTCGTCATAAATCACATATGTGCCTAATCCTGTAGCATGATAATTTATGAAAGGGTCATTGTTTATGTGTTCGCTCAACAGAGCATCTTCCTTATCATTTCAGTCTCCATTCACCTTTTCTTCCTCTAGCATTTCAATGCTATACATTTCCTCCTTGGTGATAGAGGTATGTGCGGCTTCAAAGTTGATCAGGTCCTCATCTGCCACATGTTCAGAATGTAGAGCCTCCGATTCTATCTTCATTTTTTCCCCATGCTTGGTCCTAAGTATCAGATGAGACCAATCTAAAGACAAATATCCGCCCACCTTTGAAGTAAATTCTCGAGATAGATAGAGACCAAACATAGGAGGGACATCTATGATCACCGTATCTTGAGGGACTGTGATACTGGGGCAGGCAAATAGAGTTAAAGGAAGCAATTTGATGACACCTACAGTATCAACTTTATTTCCATCGAGCTGCATCACCCCCTTTTTCATAGGTTCGTAGCTAAGTCCCAGAGCTTCGGCTATCAATTTTGGCATAACAATTGTACTAGTGCTAGAATCAATCATAGCGTTATGTAATAGTTTCTTTCCTATAATGAGAGTTAAGAAGAAGGGCTGAGGTTTCGACCTACTTCTGTCTTCAGCATGGGATTCCTTCGCTTGGTCTGCAAGAACCTTAGCTGGTGGCATTTGATAAACCACATCTGTACTGGCAGACGGCTCTGTTGGTGTTGAATTGATTTCTTGTTGAAGCGCCTTCTATAATATAGTCTTCTGTTCTGGGATAGCTAGAATGTCCCATAAAGACACGTTTGCGGATGATTTCTTCAATTGCTCCACCACATTGAGAAGTGGCAAACTCAGAGATTTATGCTCCTTGGTTCTTGCTATAATAATTTCCTTCTGTGGTTGAGAAGGTGAAGGGATGGTTGATGTGCCAGGAATTTGATCGAACACGCCTTTACGTTGCGGGCTGTCCGGAAGTGAAACAACGGGATCACTGATGAATCTCCTCTTTGAGCACGTATTGTAGTCAGGCTGTACCTACGGCGTTTCGGCTATGAATGTGTCATTGGCAAACACCATTTCCTCGTCCTCCATCCAGGAGAAGAGTGCATGATCAGGAGCAATATCAGACTCTTGCTCTAAGGACATTCCTTGCATTTGCACGGTAAGAACCGTACTCTCCATTGGTGAGGCATATAAGTATCCTTCATTTTCTGTTGTAGTACCTTGACTGCATTGCTCTGCTACTTTCTATTGTAAGTTGCCACGCGGACAATTTCGGGGCGTATGCACATCGTTGTAGGGGAAGCACCATGGATTGATGTCATCAATAAGATTGTTTTGTCCCACGGTTAATTCTCTACTCGAGCTTAGCGACACACCTGTCAGCGGCGTGGGCACCGGGACCATCTGGTTCATAGTTGGCGCTGGTGGATTAGTGCGAGGCGCACTCTAATATTAATTTTGCTAATAAGTAGATCATTTGCCTTGATAGTTTTGATATGCAGGTTGCGGGGGCATTGCTTGGTTCCACTTGAGAGTTGTTGTCATTTGCCATAGTTCACAACATCTCCTTGAGGTCACTTATTTCATCCTTGGAAGAACCCGATGTAGAAGCTGAATTTTTAGGAGCGGCCACATATGAGTACATTGACTGGGGAGTTGTTGCCGCACTAGTCGATGCGGCCTCCTGTGCAGAGGTTGATATTTCAAGAAATATTGGCATAATAGGTCGAGGAGGCAATTTTCTGCAATCTATCAGATGATTCTTAGCTTTGATAGCGGTAGCATAAGCATCTGGTAGAGTGGCTCCTCCCAAAGACTTGATCATCACAAAAATGTCGGGATTAATGGATTTTAGATAAAATATGAATGCCAATTCTGGAGTCGGGCGAATAGTCACAGGAATTCTCTACCAATTTGAGTGAAATCGGGCATTGAAGTCCATTAGAGCCTCCTGAGGGGCTCGTTTTATGATGGATAGCTGATAATATAACAAAGAACGATCTCCATCGTTTGAGAACCTTTCATAAAATGGATCTCCAAGCTCATCCCAGGTGCGAATTGAATTAAGAGTCAGCGTTCGGTACCAATCCAGAGCCTTGCCTTTGAAGGACGCGACGAGGAGCCTCAGGGCTACATTCTGCACTGTAATACCATGTACCAGACAAACATTCGTTACATCCTACAAATGTTCTGTTGGTGTTTTTGTGTTGTCTCCAAAAAATTTAGGAATAGCTTTCAGGGCTGAAACCGGGATAGCGCCCCAAACAGCTGGTGCTACAGGGGCTACCAGGGGACTTCCAGCATCCCATGCTACGTAGTTTCTGTTCGCTGCCGGCAACATGGTGAGAGGAAAAGGTGGTGGGAACGGGACGGTTACTAGCTGATTTGCAACCTGGACTGTCCCTAGTGGAGGTACTAGTAAACCTGGGTTACTTGCGGTTTGGGATCTAGTTACAGGCTGATGGTTCATACACCCCTTTATAAAGCAATTTCATTAGTTCAAGTCCCACCGGGCGTGCCAGAAAAAAGGTACAAACAATTGATGCCAAAAATTGATGAGGTAACAGTCCCTTATGGGAAACTCAGTTCAAAGGGGACCCTTTGCGCCGAACTGAGTGACCTCCGGATTTTAAAGAAGTCGGCTTCTTCTATAATGGGTTTTGGAAAGGGAAAAGGAAACAAATCTAATGAAGCAAAATCTAATCTAAGGCGATGCGCCAAAATTTGCTGATAGGCACGATAAATCATAGATTTAGGGGCCTGAATGGTGTTGTGTTCCAAAACGTCAGAGATTTAAAGCTATAGTATAAACGATTCATTTATTGACATAAAATAGTATTGCATACATCCTTACTACTAAGAAAAGTCATTAGACATGATTTAGGTAAGTAAGTTGTATTCAACATATAGAAGTCCCTTCAAATGAAATGCTTAAGACAGTATAGAGCACAGTTTACAGTTTAATCAGAACATGAAAAACAGAAAGGCCGAATAGTTGGCACAGTCTGAAAGTTTCTTGCAAATAAAATAGTAAAAGAGGCCTGATGTCTTTTACTAAAAATCAATGTGTTTTCTTTCAAAAATTTTGGACCCTTCTCTCATCAACCGAGAGAGTATATATAGCAGAAAAGAAACCTCCCACCGCTTTGAAGAACCGTAATAGAAAAGATCCCACAATCCCCTGAAATGATGCCTGAATTAGAAGATTCTCAAGGCTGTTACAACGACATCGAGCCAAAACACAACACCCGGTCATCCAAGTGCAGGTGCATCCCCTTGTAATGATGGCAGTGGTCCCAACCAGCTCAAGGCGACAAGTGTCATCCACCGCTGCAAATGACCATGATGAGTGGCACCCAATAGCATCATCTCCCTCAGCCAGCCTATTGTCCACTCTGCAGATTAGTCGTAAGGCACGTGGCAGCCTTTCGTTGCCCACTCGAAACTTTCTCCCATTGTTGTTCAGAGATTGCGAAGATGCAACACGTGTCTGATGGGCTGAGATCCTTATCGCAGTGGAGAGAAAGCTGCATCAACCGGGTGTGAAAGACGCGTGGCAGTGTTTCGCTGCCCACGACTGGTCATTTCTTTACCGCGTGAAAGATATCCGAAGGGTTGCCACCTAGCAGAAGGTGGGGCCTGCCAACACCTTTAGAAAAATAAAAATAAAAAGAAGCCCAGTGGAAGCAATTCGCAGCCCATGGTTGTTTGTTTCATCCGCTCATGAAAACCTTGCGATCTGCCGCCACGAAGTAAGATGTAGGACCCACTGACCATCTTTAGAAATGATGGGCCCGTAGAAACCTTTTGCAACCCGAAGAGACCTTTAAGAAAATAAGAAATAAAATCCTCCGCAAGTGTGACATGTGGACGCCTAGCGCAGCTCCTCAGGACCCAAAAGGGAAGCTGTTGCCCGAAGTTGCGAAGAGGAGATGCGCAAAGTGGCAGATCAAAATTTGATGGAAAGCCGAATAAACTCGGCGATGCACAGGTTGGCGCACACACAACACAAAAGAAACCCGAAGGGAGCTGTTTGAATATTTATTTTAACAGTTATCACTTGTTTTCTCTAACTCCGCTACTAGTTCCCCTGGCAGCCACTTGCAGGCTCCGGGCCCGTAGAGAGCCACTCTATATGACCACTCTATTACATAGACCTAAGCTCATCTCGTTTAACCAAATGAGGAATCCAAAGCAAACATGAAATAAAATGGAAATCCACAATTTTCTATCATAGAAACCATTTAAAATAGCCAAGCCAATATTGTTGTAAGAAGACATTTAACAGTTGAAATTCATCATGAAATAGAGGCATAAAAATTCAAAGTGCCCGGATTAAAATTATAAGCTTGACCCAGTTCAGATTTTGATGTTTCAAGTTGGAATCCACCTTCAATTTTTTATTTTAGGACAAAAAATGAGGTGTTGTTATGAAAAACGTCATTTTGCCAAGCTAGGCAAGAAAAATCATCAAAAAATAAAAGTGCTCAGAATTAAAATTTGCTAAGGACCCAATTGAGATTTTGGGATTTCTACATGGAATCCACCCTTAAATTTTTCTTTTAACAAGAGGGTAATGAGCATCAAAGAAAAACATGTTTTAACAAATTGGGCAAAAAAGAAAAAATATGAAAGAGCCCAAAAATCAAATTTTTTCGACAACCCATTTCATATTTGCTAGAAATGTACAAAAATATGCCATACAAAATACTACAGAGTAGCAAATAGAATTTAAAACAACCATTATCCAAACCCCAAGCAATACAAAAATAAAATGGAGGAGTTCCTCCAAATTTTCACAAAATAAAAATAACCCAGATTAGAAAAGAGATTCAAGGCATAAATGAAACATGAGTGCATGCCCAAATTACTAGCCATAAAAGATTGAAGAATACCAGAAAAATACCTCATTTTTTTCCCAAAACTAGAAATGGAGGAATGCTCAATGAAGAAGACACGACCAAGTTCCAAAACTGGACAACAAGTAAGAAATGGCACGCTGATTTCAACAATCTACTACCCACAAATTTCTTCTTAGAAATTTTTTCACAATCTCCCCAACTCAGTCACCCAAATCATGGGGTTTCTCCTCCGTGCAAAACAACAAATTTCCTTTCCTACCAAAAATAATAATCTCCTCAAACAAATTTTCCTTTCCTTTTTATATTTTCTCAAAACCATAAAAAATGAAATAAAGCATTTGATAAAAACTAGCTATTAAAGCTCCCCCAACAATTAATTAAAGTCACAAAATATGCAACATTAAAAATACATAGGGCTCCCCAAAAAGGATTAGTAAAAATTTAAATAAAATATTTAAAACCTCGTGAAAATAACAATTCAACTCCCCAAATAATTAACCACCATAAAATACCATATTTTAAAACATGTTAAGATGCCAATGGAACCACATCAAAACACTGACAATCCAATTAAATATATATATATATCACATAAAAGATTAATGAAAACCAAGACCAAATACCTCAATGAGACATATTGGAAAATCACTTATGATAGAAGGGTGCTCCGGACGTTACCGTTAGGTAACCGAATGGAAGACAACAACATGGAAACATTGCACTAACAGGGGATAGTGGGCTAGGGTAGGGGACATTTGTCATGTAAATACCTCCAATAACCACCATCGAGGAATGAGGGTACGCTCAGGTCTATGAATCTAGATGGAGTTGATACTCAATAACTACATCACTCCAATCAAACGTCAAAGTGCATGTGCATAAATCATATATCATATATCTAAAGCAACATCAATCATCAGGAAAAAGGGTCATGATATCATAAGCCTCTCGGTTATGAGTGTTATGACATCATCATTTTCCTATCCATAATCATATATAAGCAAAGAAAATGTTATATAAAAATATAAGCATGTAATCCAGCATAATAACTAACTATGTAAACATGAAATCCAACATAAACAATAATCATGTCAGCAACATAACAGCATATAAACATATAAGCATGTAAACATGTAATCCAGCATAGAAGCCACAAAATTACACCTCTCAAGTGTTAATACAAAATAATGAAGGGACGAATAGTGCAAATACAAAATATATAGTTATTGAAATCCATCAAGGAAGGACCACAACAAAATACAGACATGGGGGTTGTTACAAATTTTTAGTGTAAGCAATCTTGTTGGAAGTTGTAATTTTCCAATCACAAATCAATAAAGAATAATGCCTACTTCTTGTGATTGTTCTCTTCTTTGGCAGTGTTGTATCTTATGTTTTATGTTCTTTACATTGAATTATTTGTTGAAATTATATAAAGTGCTTTAAAGTACGGTAGTTTGTAAAATATGTGCATGTAATATGATGATTTTATGCATCTTCTAATATTTTTATCAAAATCCTCATAATCTCGCATCTATAGTGTTTATGATAGAATGAAATCCTAATCACTATATTATAGGTTACTTGAATTTCATCAAATCTTTCATAATTAAGGTTGAAATTAGGCACATCATTTTTTATTTAATTTAATTTTTATTCCTTTAAACCCTAACATATTTTATCTATTTACATAATTTGATACATTAGAATTTGTTAGTGTAGTGATTAAATTTAACTTAGGTTAATCTCTCGAGTGGTTTTTTCCCATAGGGTAGTTTTCTCACCCGCTACATTTTTTCATCCCTTTAAAAGGTTGTACATTATGTAATTTATTGCATCTCAATTCATTTTGTTTTCCTTCCTAGTGAAATAGCTTCTCTTGTTGCTTCTCTCATTCATGTGAAGGTTTCTTTTGGTTTGCAATTGCTCATGGGTGTTTTTCTCTAACATGGTATTAGAGCTTGTCTTCTGCAACCACCTTCCATTCTGAGAGTTTTCTCCAAGTGTGAGTTGAGACATGTGTATTTCCTCTAATGGAAGCCATGAAAATTGTCTCTATTGATTTCTTTGTTGTAGGAGTTTGTTGGTGGCTACAATAAGAGAGTGGAAGCATTTTTTTTCTTCATTTCGTTTGGGAAAGGTGACATCCATTTGAAGGCTCGTGATTCTGCTCAAGAAGGCACATTTTTTTAAGCCTAAATTCATTGAGAGGGCACGACTCTACCATGAGAGGCGCGTCATATTTCTACACAGAGAAAAGGAATTTCAAATCCTTGAGATTCAATGATTGAGAAGGTAGTTTGGAAGCACCATTTTCTGGCATTTTCTTTTGGAGCCAATTGTCAAATTGGAGAAGGCTACAAATTGGAGGCATGTTTTTCTCTTTTAATCCTGAATCATCTCTCAGGCAACATTTGAATGAATGCCACTTGGAGAGGTGGGAATTTTGTTTGAGAAGCCATATTTGCAATCACCATGGAGATTGGAGGGGCTCAATTTGTTTGATTGGAGGTAGCATAGTTTTCCTTTCTTTGTTGTGGATATCAATTCCATTTTTTTCTGCATTGGAAACTAGAAAGGCACGTTGAAACCTATTTTTAGCAGTGAATACCTTCATTTGGAGGTGGCAGAGGAGGGGTGAATTGACTACTACAAAGGATGCATTGTTTTTCCTTCAATAGGCCCATTTTTTTGCTGCTCCAAAAAATGCAAATAAATTGAAGTAGTTGCTATTTGGAGGCATCTGAAATCTCATTTTTAGGCCATGAATCTGATTGGGGGCTATGATTTTGTCACCCTGCTCATTACTCGTGATCTGGAGAAGGCCAAGTTTGGGTGGTATAATGTTGGGTGTGATTTCTCTTGCGGGTGAAGATCCTAAATGAATATTTAGGGTTTCCTTTTTGTTGGGCGTGCAAAATTTTTACCTTTTGTTAACTTCGTTGCACAATATTATCCCACATTGGTGACAAATTGGTGACAATCAGTCTTTTTATATTCTGGAGCTTTCATTTTTATGCGAGCTAAGGTTCAAGGAGGTTATCTCACACGAGTGTATCTCTTTGGTGTGGATCAGATATTTTTCTTGTGTTGATAGCCTAGCTTGCAAAGGTGGCACTTGTGTGTTGGTGATGTGGACATTGTTGTGATTGGAAGCTTGGTTGAGGTACTTTTTGTTGGAAGCTTTGCAACATGAGCATGAAGTATGGATGGCTGTGTTGGTTGTTCCTATGTTGTCATTGATGTCAGCATGGTAATAACTATATGGGAAGTTGGCTTGGTTTATCAAAATTTGTTCTTTGCCAGTAATACTCCTTTGTGATGGATCAGTGTGTTGGTATTTGAGTCCAGAACTCACTGCAAGATCTGATATGACTCTAATCTCTTAACTATGTTTTCTTGACTCATTGAGATAGCTATATCTTGGATCTTGAGACATCTTTTGTTGTGAACAAAAAATTATCTTTGACAGAGTTTAACTCTATATCATACTATTTTTCTATGTGTGGTATACTGTGTGGGAGACTCTGCATTCTACTAAAGTGAACATTCTTATGTTGCAGTTTTGTTGATAGTCTCTTTACTGGTATTATGATGGGAAATTAATGCATTCTCAGATCTGAAGGTGTTTTCTTTGAGGATTATTTGTTGTTTTTGAGAATTTCATTCTAGTCTTGGTTGACTCAATGAATGCAATATATTATGAAGACTAGTTATGGTTGATAGCCAACTTGGCATAATGCACTACATGGATAAAATGTTTGAATCTTATATGGTGCCAACGAAGAAGGTTTTGATTTTTTTTTTCATCTAATTAGGTTGATCTAATTGATGAATAAGATATACTTGTATATATATAAGATGAAAGATAGAAGAGAGATGTACATGAGAGAAAAAAGGAGAAGTGAATGTGGACAGAGGAGAAGATTAAATCCTAAATGCTTTATCAGTAGTGATCAGTACAAACTTGTTGAGCGACTGGTGTGTGAGGCAACATTTTATATTTTGAGATTCAGTGGAACTGAACCCTGCGCAGTGAAGGTGTATTCCATCAATTCATTCTTTTGGCAGTGAGCCACTATCATTGTATCTTGGTAGTGAGCCATCTTTTGTACTCAGGTTGTGATCCTTTTAAGGACAGTGAGTCCTGGCGGTGAGCCCCGTAATATTTTGTATCCAGATATAATATATTGTGAGTTAACCCTCACCATTTTTTTTCCCATTTTGAGTTTTCCACATAAAAATCATGGTGTCCATGTGTATGATTGCATTGACTTGTTTCTATGTTCTCTCTTGCTGATTTAGTCACAGTTGTGATAATGTTTAAGTGGATTTTACTATGGGTTTATGGAATACTAATTCACCCCCCCTCTCACTATTCTAGATGTTCAACAATTGGTATCAGAGCTTGGTTCCTTAGAGGAATCCTAACAGCTTGAGGAAGGTCCTAGAATTTGAATATGAGAATTTTTTTTTCCTTTGGAAGTAGTCTCTTTCAAATTTTTAGAAGAAATGGAAAATTTGAAGGACAAGTTGATAAAAGAAAATGAGTACATTGAAAAGCTACAAAGTAAAAGTATGGAAGCATGTGATACGTTGACTGAAGGAGAAGAAATCATCACTAGCCTATCAGAACAATTGGATGAGAAGAAAAGAATTGAAGAATGTCAGGAAATTGAAATTCAAAAGAAAATGGATGAATGTGTAAAGCTTGAATTAGAAGTATAAATCTTGAGATCTAATTTGGAAAAGGCAAGAAGTTTTGAAGAAAAATTTAAGATAAGCTCGGCGATGCTTGATGAATTGATTACCTCTCAAAGACTAGAAATGGATAAGAGTGGTTTAGGGTTTGAGGAAGGTCATAGTTCTAAAGTGAAGCAATTCACAAGTAAGAAGACATGGTACAAAAATAGACAATTCAAGGAGCGAAGAAGCAATCCTAAAAAAATTCCTATCAAATGACATGATGCTAAAAGGTATTTATACTTCAATGGTGTTTGTTATTCCTGCAAGAAATTTGGTCATAAGGCAAAGGATTGCAAAAGTAATGTGAATGATTCTCTATCTTTCCTCGACAAATGTTCTAAGAGCAAGAAGAATGGATATAAAGATAGTTTGTTGGATAAAAGAGAAAATGGAAAGAAGAATGTTGTTTGTTGTGAGTGCAAAAAATCAAAACACCCTGGTAGTAATAGCGGAAGAAAGAAAAACATTTATCCAGTGAAGAAGAATGATCAAACCTTTGATCCAAAAGAAGCAAGAAAGGAAATGGAAAGGATTTGGAGAAAGGAATCATTAGTCTTATCTATACTGACCTTCGATGTAGATACACCCGTCAATTTCTAAATAAAAGCAGTGGCTAAGGGGGAGCAATCATCAAAAAATCTAATAAATCCCCTCATTGGTACTTGTGTCATATCATGACAAAAGTATACTTAATGTGGTAAGAAGATTAAAGTATTTTCTTAGTAGTTCATGTGTGAAGAATGAAGTAAACAGAATTTGAAAGAATGGATGCGTAGACAATTTTCGAGGAAATCTACCTGCAAGTTGAAACATTTATTGTAAAATCATTCAGAATGAAAAGAATAAGTTCAAATAATTTTAAAAGCCTATGTATTTTCAGAGAAGCGTGCAAAGTAAGTTTAGAAGGGAATTCAGAGTTTTAGAATTTGAATAAAATAAAAATTGGATTCGAAGTGAGCTTTGGAAGCAGGATATCTATACATTTCTTTAGAGGTATTTCTGTTTGCACAATCTTTCACTTTTATTGCTATGGATAATTCAAAGATTGTGAATTGTGCGGATAAAGGTAGATTGAAGAGATATATGAGGAATGTTTCAGAAGAGTCTGTTGGTGCATTCTCTTGCATCCCTCTGAGAGTGTTTCCTATAGAAGATATCTATGCATTTTTTTACAGTAAGATTGAAGAAATGTCGTTAGTTCAATTGAACATGCTTTGGGAAAATGAATTGAAAGTGATCCATGATGCCTACAGAGTATTAGTTGAGAAAAAGTTGGATGTTTGGAGGAAAGTTCCCTCATTTGAATTTGAGAAGTATATTTGAATAGTATTGAGGAGAATTCATGATGAATCTTTATGGATTGATAAGACACATTTGATTTCCAGAGAAGCTATTAGAGATGTAACTGGTTTATGTTCCTTCGGACTAGTTCCTAAACTGAAGGCTATGAATGAGAAATAAATAATTGAGGTTATAGGTATGAGTTCTAAAGGAAAAGAGGATTGGTCTGAGATCGATTGTTGATCTGGTAATAAGGTATGTTGCTATGGTCATCAGTCATAAATTTTGTATCCCTAACAATGACTCTACAGTTTCTATTGTTGCAGTGCATATTGTTGTTGATATGGTAATAAGAGGTATGAAATATGACTTGTGTGAACTACTTTGAATACATCTTTTGAAGAATTTAAAGGAGATCAAGAAGAGCAAAAAGAATACATTTCGGTATGGAAATTTGGTTGTTTGTCTACTCTTTTACTTTTTGAGAGAGTTAGCAGTAATAGGAAGGTTAGAATGGTCAAATTTAGAGCTTATTGCCTATCAAATTAGAAATTTCTTGATGAATCTTGGTATTTTGGATGCACAAGAGTCTACCCTTGCTGCATTCTTTGGAACATTTCAAATGAAGATGAACAAAAGGTCTAGGATTCTAGTAAGTGTTTTCGGAAGATACTTCTAAAGCATAAATTTTCTTGTGTCTATAGATTTTTGTCACATGGAAGCAGTTGAATCAAGGTTAGTTTGGATATCTTAATTGGATTATGAAGTGTCAGAGGCTAAAATTGATAAATATGCTAAAATTCTCTTGGAAAGCCTTAAGAATCTCAATGAAGAAAGTACCTCCAGTAGCGTGACTAGAATAAGGAAGAAAAGGAAGAGTGTAGTGAAGCAAGAAGGTGCAAAAGAAAGTAAGCTTGAACATGAGCATGAAAGAATAAATATTCAGAGAGCTTTGGAAGATTTGCAGAAGGTTATTCCTAATGCTAATTTTGACTCATCTATTTTTGTTATGGAGAATCTTTGTGGCATGATTAATTCTTTGAAGGTCTACATCTCCGAACTTAAAATGTCTGCTGGAATTAGGTCTGATGAAGAAAATTTGGAAGATATCAAAGGAAAATGTGTGAATGCACACGATTGAGTAATGAAGGAATTGGAGAGTGTACAAAGTTGTAAAAATGAGGCACATGAACTACTTTCCTTTTGTCTAGATTGGTCTAGCAGTACACTGTATATGAGAAATGAGATAAGGATGAGTGAGTCTCAATTGAGAACTTAGGCAGATACATATAGGTTAGCAAAAGATAAAGATAATTAGAGGTGGTCCTACATTGTGCAACTTCAGAACAAATTCTTCTCTTTGTAGAATCAAAGGACATATGTTATCAAGAAGTTTGTGGCACTCAGAGACATGATTAAACTCAGACACAGTTTTGTTTCTAGTGCTCTTGGTTGTATTGGTGAATTATCATAGATCAATCTTAGTCCCAATACTCTAATAGATGGTATAGAGTCCCTAACTAAACTTGAGCTATTTTACAAGACTCTTTTCAGTGCAAAAGGTTCATGGGAAGAAGGTAAAACGTCATGGAAGGCTATCCTGGAGAGTCTTGGAGATTATTCTTCAAGTTAATTTGAAGTTGTGTTCATATCATTCTGGTTACTTTTTGATGCATATTTACACTTATACCAAACCCCTTCCTTTTTCATTGATGTCAAAGGGGGAGAGATAAAGAGATAAAGAGTCAAAGGAAAAACTTTTTGTGAAGAAAAGTTTTGATAGGGGGAGTAGTCAGAACATTCAGTTGCAATATACTTGAAAAGTCTTTTTCTTGCATGTTGCCATCAATACCAAAAGGGGAGATTGTTGGAAGCTTTGCAACATGAGCATGAAGTATGGATGGTTACATTGGTTGTTCCTATGTTTTCATTGATGTCAACATGGTAATAACTGTATGGTAATAACTATATGGTAATAACTATATGGGAAGTTGGCTTGGTTTACTGGAAGTTGTTCTCTGCCAGTAATACTCCTTTGTGATGGATCAGTGTATTGGTATTTGAGTCTGAAACTCACCACAAGATCTGATACGACTCTAATCTATTAACCATGTTTTCTTGAATCATTCAGACAGTTATATCCTCGATCTTGAGACGTCTTTTGTTGAGAACATAAAGTTATCTCTAACAGAGTTTAACTTTGTATCCTACTATTGTTCTATGTGTGGTATACTGTGTGGGAGGCTCTGCATTCTACTAAAGTGAACATTCTTATGTTGTAGTTTTGATGATAGTCTCTTTACTAGTAGTATGATGGGAAATTAATGTGTTCTTAGATTTGGAAGGTGTTTGCTTTCAGGATTATTTGTTGGTTTGGAGAATTGTGTTCTAGTCTTGGTCGACTCAGTGAATGCAATATATTATGAAGACTAGTTATGGTTGATAGCCAACTTGGCATAATGCACTACATGGATAAAATGTTTGAATATTATATGGCACCGATGAAGAAGGTTTTGATTATTTTGTGTTCACCTAATTAGGCCAACCTAATTGATGAATAATATATACTTGTGTGTATATAAGATAAAAGATAGAAGAGAGATGTACATGAGAGTGAAAAGGAGAAGTGAATGTGGAAAGAGGAGAAGATCAGAGCCTAAATGCTTTATCAGTAGTGATCAGTATAGACTTGTTGAGTGATTGTTTTGTGAGGAAACACTTTATAATCTAAGCTTCAGTGGAACTAAACCCTACACATTGAAGGTGTATTCCATCAGTTCATTCTTTTGGCAGTGAGCCACTATCATTGTATCTTGGCAGTGAGCCATCTCTTGTACTCAGGCTATGATCCTTTTAAGGATAGTGAGTCTTGGAAATGAGCTCTATAATATTTTTTATTTGGATATAATATATAGTGAGTTAACTCTCATCATAGTTTTTCCCATTCTGGGTTTTCCACGTAAAAATATTGGTGTTCATGTGTATGATTGCATTGACTTGTTTATGTGTTCTCTCTTGCTAATTTAATCAGAGTTGTGATAAAGTTTAAGTGGATTTTATTATGGGTTTATGGAATACTGATTCATTCCCCCTCTCAATATACCAGATGTTCAACACTTTTTTTTGAAAAAAAACTGCCAATTTATGCCATTTTTTTGCAAAGTAATTTCTTGGAAAATTTGGTGGTTGGGAATTGGATAAACTTCTTGTATCCATTGTAGGGGGTGTAAAGGACCTTCTATTCTTTTGTGTGTGTCCTTATAAATCATGTCAAACCCAAGGATTTTATTGCTCACTCCACACAACTATAACATGTGGAAGCTTAAGATGACACAATTGTTGCAATCTCGGGGTCTGTGGAAAATGTTGGATGTCAAACAACCCAAGTTCACTAAGGAATTTGATAAATTTTTCCATCACAAAAAAATGGATGAGGCAAGAGGACTCATAGGTCTTCATGTGTCTAATAATTTGTTGTTTCATATTGCGTAGTGTACAATAGCCAGAGAGGTGTGGGATAAGCTTGCTAAGTTGTATGGTAAGGTCAATCAGTTCAAAATATTGCAACTTGAAGCTGATTTCACCTCTCTCTCCCTAGATTCCTTTCCCACTATTCAGGATTTCCTTTCACAGTTCAAGTTGATTTTGTCACAATTGAAAGGATGTGGTCATGCCAAAAATGATCAGGAGTGTATTTTCTTGATCTTGTCAAAGCTGAGAGGACCCTTTCAAGTGTTTGCCTCTACCTTCTATTCTACTATGGATGTCATGGGAGAAGATCATAAGATGCCTTCATTTGAGGAGTTTTGTGATAGACTGATTAGGGAATGGGCCAAGTTGAGTTAGATAGATGCTCTTCCTAAGAGTTATGCCTTGGTGGCTCAATCTTCAAGTGGCAAGAACAAGAAACATAATAAGGATTCTAAGTCTAATGAGAAAGTTAAGGATCCTACTCCTAAGACCAAAACCTCTTCCAAAGAGGAACCATCACAAAAGAAGAAGATCAAATGTGCTTATTGTAAGAGATCTGGAAATGATGAGTATAGGTGTTATACTAAGAAGATTGATGAGCTTACTCACCTTGTTCAGAAGAACAATATCTCGCTTCCCTCATTAGAGTCTCCTTCTTTTGTATCTCCATTTGCATCATCATCCAAACCTACACTATATAAAGGAATGCAAGATTTGCTAATGGGATGAAAGTTAAAGCACTCTTGGCTTCCACTATTTCTAAAAATGGGCAATGGCTTCTTGATTCAGGTGCATCTTATCATATGGCATCTTTTATGGATATGTTCTCTTCTTTTGAGCCTTGTAGTTCACCTAAAATTTTGATGGGTAACAATACTTACATGAAATTTTGTGGAAAAGGTTCTATTGATATGGTGAAGAATCTTTTAATGATGTTCTTTATGTACCCTCCTTGACCACTAATCTTCTTTCAGTTTATCAAATTACTCATGGTGCACAAGGTAAGACAGTTGAATTCATTATTGAGCATGTATACATTCGGGACATACAGACTAAAGATATCATTGCTATAGGGGTGGTGGATCATGCATCTTTCTTATATTCTTTTTCTCATTTTATTCCTGATGATGGTGTTTCTTTGGTTGATGTTCATACCCTTCCATCAAGGGTGAATCATGTTTGTGAGGAGAAGTTTGGTCACTTGAATCTTGGCATTTGAGACTAGTGTTGAGATTCCTCCTCCTTCACCTCCTGCGAACTTCAAATTTGAGTTCTTCTCTTGAGTAGGTTGGTCATAGTTTTTCAGATCTTGCTTTATTGGATGAGTATAAATGGCAGACATCTCAGATTTGTTTGTGGAGTCTCATCTTGTAGATTTGGGAGACATACTTGAGGGGATTTCTCTCCTCTTTGATGATAGTTTCAGTGTGGTTGTTGATACATCTAGATTGTCTTTGGAGATTGATGAGCCTTCACTTGATTTGTCACATTTCTTGGTTATTTTTTATCATGATTATGTGGTGGATTATTCATGCTTGGAGACTCCTCCTCACTCTTCAGATATTTCTATTTGGAGACTTCCTTCCTCTTTTTCATTTGGACATATAGTGGCTTCATCATTTGATGGACTTGTTTCTTCATAAAGGGGGAGGAATTGCTTGTAGGCATTGGATCATCTTTTGTTTTCAGGAATATTTCATCAACATTAGAGCTTCTTCATTATGGGGGGGTTATAATATCTCTTTTTTCCTTCCTATTGAAGGAGCATTTATTTTATATACATGATGTATGTAGCCCTTGGGGGGTGTGATTGAGTCCTCCATCCATGCATCATTTTTTTTTTCTTTTCTCTCTTTTGGAGAGGGGTTTTTTCCCACATAGTTTTTCTCCCTTTCTTCGATTATGAGAGATTTCCTTTTTGCATTGTAAATGGGTACCTAACATGGTTGTGTAGTTGGGACCCATATTGCATCTTCATTCTGCATAATAATTCTCCCTATGTTTGCACTTAAGGGGGGGGAGTGTTAGTGTAGTGATTAAGTTTAACTTAGGTTAATCTCTCAGGTGGTTTTTTCCTGTAGGGTAGTTTTCTCACCCACTGCATTTTTACATGCCTTTAAAAGGTTGTACATTATGTAATTTATTGCATCTCAATTCATTTTTTTTCATTACTGGTGAAATAGCTTCTCTTGTTGCTTCTCTCATTCGTGTGAAGGTTTCTTTTGGTTTGTAGTTGCTCCTGGGTGCTTTGCTCTAATAGAATTAAGATTAGAATCAATTTTATTCAAGATCTAGAAAGATTTATTAGTTTTTTTAGTACATTTAACATACTAGATGCATGAATTTCAAGTTTGATCTTTTACCAACACAAACCCCTTGAATAAACAAATCACATATCTACTAGTAAACTACTCTAACACTATCATTCCTTGACACAAAGAAACTTAGAGTTTATTGATTACTATCTAAATCAATTACCTTTTCAAGAGAAGTAGAGTGATATTCATTTTACTTGAGTTGCATGTGTCACAAGGACCATCAACAATCATATTCTTCATGGGATGATAACTTTTGTCTAATGTTTTATAGTTAAATAGAAAAAAATATACTATCTTGGAGAGGATTCTCTCCAATAGTGCACTATATATTTTTAAAGTTTTTCAAAAAAATCAATCAACTTGATTTTTTATTCTAATAACCTACATTCAGTAGATTTAAAAGAAAATCATAATAAAACTAATCAAAATATTTTTTAACAAAATAGATTCTAGACTCTAAGATCTATAAAGGGTATTTTCATATTTTCATGAAAGCACCCTTGGTTGGACAAACTTAGAGTTGAAGTTAAAATTTTATTAAGTTTACCCTGAGTGGGGGGTTAAGCTACCAGATAGACAATTTTGGGTGAAAGTAATTTGACTAGAACTCTTTTACTTAAAAATGTTTTATCTAAAATATTATACATAAATTCAACCTAGTTTAAATTTTAAAATTAAATTATATTAATAAATAATTTTAGCTAAAAGGGTTTTGCTCAAAACTCTTTATGCGACATAATTGTCAAGTAGTTTTCAGTGAAAATATTTCACCTAAAACAATTTAGGGAGAAATTATTTTTCTCAAAACTATTTAGGGAGAAACTAATTCACCCAAAATTATTTAAGGTCAAACAATTTCACCTAAAACTGCTTTGTTGGCTAAAAGGTAACACAATTCTAAAATTTTACCCATCTATCCTCATTCTCTTTTTTGGAGATGGTTTTTTCTTAGGTTTCTCCTTTTCATTGCTTGTGAGAGGCTTGTATTGTACACATGAGTACCTCATCAAATTTAGTTTTCAAGACTCATGTTTTAAGTGTTTAGCGTACTCCCTAAGTATCACTTAAGGGGTGTTAGTGTGAAAATTATTTTTACCTATCTAGTTTACTTTTACCTAGTATATTTTTTCACACTACACTTAAGTTCATGCATATATTTTTATATTTTTGTCTCACCTCATAGGGACTTTATGCATGTTCTCACATGTGTCTTGTTCTACATGTTTCATATCTAATGAAAGTTTAGTTAATTGTATATCTTCCTTCTTCCTCCTTGTCTTACCTATACGAGGGACTCATTAAATAATTTGATTCACAATTTTTATGATAGTTTTTAAGTTTTCATTATGCAAGTTTATTTGTAGAGGTTATTGGATTTCTAATTCATTTAATTGCTACTCTAACATTATATTTTTATAGTTTATGCTAATTTGAATAAAGCTTCTAGATTAAGTTATATTTGAATTTTTTGGTATTAACATTTTGGATCACATTATGTGATCCTCATCAAAAAGTAGAGAACATAACATTTGAGAAAATGGTAAAATATAGACCATGGATGTCTAAATACATGTAGGGAGAGAAGACACATGCAAACCAAGGAATCTACCTAAGGTAGACTAAGAAATAAAAATGCACAATATGATATCCTCCCTTAGGGATAAATGACAACATAATAGAAAAAATAAACAATTGAAAGAAAAATAAATTAGAAAGAAATCAATTAGTAATATAAAAATTCACAATTACATAACTAAACATATCCTTTAGGCATATAAATAGCACACCATAAAAGAAAGAAATGAACTATACGATTGCACGATATAATTGACCCAAATATAGGGATAAAAGTAACAATTACAATAGAAAAACCTACAAACTAAAGAATAGCAATTGAGAGAAAGTAAATAAACAATACATAGAACTATGGATATGACTATGTGTGTGTATAATGCAAAGAACTAAACATACCTTTTATCTTTTTTTCTATTCTTATGTCGTCTTAATTTTACTATATAAATGCATGCTTAATTATATATACAAATATATGCATTCATTTATTTAAGTTTCCACATTTATATTTCCATAATTTATATTAATGATTCTCTCTTATCCACCATTATATTTTCTCATTTTGATCTATATTTCTTATCCTTTAATCCTTTGTCTTGTTTAATTTTTCTTTTGCTTGTTTATTAATTTATAGTGATTGGTTTTAGTTATTCTTTCTAGTTTTTCATGTTTCTATATTTTGATAGTTCTTTCTTGTTTTAGATCATGTCTTTGTGTTTCATTGTGGATGTGCTTATTTTCTTACATTTTTCACATGTGTAGTCTTGTCTTCATATTCTTAGGTTTGATTCCATTAATTATTCTTTGTTTCTTCTTTGTGTCAATTGTGGATTTTCTCTCTCTTGTATTTGTATTTTCAATTGCCTTATCCTCTATATTTTTCTCATTGTTTCCCCTCATTTTTATTATATTGACCACTTTGATTTATATATTGTTTCATGTTTATATGCATTTACTCATATACATATATACATATATTTACATATGTATCTATATACATTTATAACTTTATATATATGTATATTTAGTTATCATTTTTGTCTTAGGGATCCTCCCACCTTTATAGCCATTTTTCATATTCATTATATATGCTAATAGTATATAGTCACTTATATTTTGTCTTTAGTTATTGTGTTCGTAATTATTTACAAATATAGTTATCTACTTCTCATCTCCCTATATATTTGTGTTCTTATTTATTCATTTATATTGTATATTTATCTTAAGAGTCTTCCCGTTTTTATTGTCTCACACACACACATTCTTTCAATTGCTATTCTTTAGTTTTTAGCCTTGTCAGCCTATTGATTACAATTTAACGGGCAAGGTGCTGACTAGTGCCCGTCAAGTAATATTTTATGATTGCTACTCACTAGAGCATAGGCTTTTAAATGTCAAAGACACTTTAAAGCTTTGAAAAAAACTCCCAAAAGCAGAATATATTATTTACATTGATGCAAACTTCAAATATCTTTTGCCGTATAGCAGAGTTAAAAAACAGCGAAATACGGTTCATAGAATTTGATAAAATAGCGAGTAGTATGAAAGCGTAGTGCCACGTGGTGTGATACGTGGAATGAAAAAGAAAGGGTTGAGGACAAAAAAAAATGCATTTTGTGGATTGTGCTCACGCCTCTTGTAGGTATCTATGGACTAAATGTGTTTCAAAAACATTATTATGCACCCGCACATCAGAGGTGAATAACGATTGGAGGATTTGAACAAGTTGTGTGTAGATTCTACACTTAGTGTACTAGATGCCAAGGTTGATGCAACTTGGGGGTGGGTTAAGTCCACAACCACACAACATTTAACCACTCTAGAATAATCATATGTTTACAGGAGCGAATGAAGAGATCAGATCGGATTTGGAAGCTTGGAAAGATCGGATTGTGGGGAAGAAAATAATAATATTTATTAATTTGTGAGACATATGCACGAAGGCGACGGGGCGTGAGGAGGAGCCGCATTTGGAAAGTTCATGTTTGTGAAATCCGACATGGTTAGCACCCACCACACCAGTCACTTTCGGGGTTAAAAGAAACCGCACCCCAGGTTCCACTAAGGGGTAAATATGGGGACAATGTGATCAACAATGAGGTTTATCTTGTATTAAAAAAATTGACTGGCTCCACGTGGAAGCATACGTGTATGGCCCCACAAGCACCCAGTGGAGACAAGCAACACGTATTAGGTCCTTAGAAAACAAATCCACGAGGTCTGCGTGGGGTCGGGGCGTGACGTCATGAAACCCAAGTCGGCGAAGGACACAAGGCAGGTCCCATCCACTAAGAGCCGGACGCGACGGGGTTTTCACGGCGGCTCGCCGTCAAAGTCGTCAAGAAAAGAAAGAGACGCGTGCGTTGACGCCGGCGGCGAAGGAAGATTCCGGAAAACTCCTTTAGCATTGCTTGTGTTATTCCGCGCCTTTTTTGACGGTTTTAGGTCGGCCGAATTTTGTGACTTGTGGCGCAAGATCGGGCCTGGCCTACGGGCCCATGGGCCTCGGAATCTCCGGATAAGCACAATAATAATGCACTTGTTCTTCTATTCCATGCGCCTTTCTTCTTGCTTTAGCTTGGACGCGAACGGGCCTCGTGTAATATTCTAAGAAAACGGCTCCCGTCGAGAGTTACGTATCCACTACGGTCATATGAAGGACCCGGGCATTTTCTGTGGAGGGGCATTCGGAGAAGGTTACTTTACGGGGACCTTTTGACCCCCTCCTTTATTAGTGTAAAGCAACCGCGGGCGTTTTTTTTTCTTATATAAAAATTGAAACAAAGGTGGGCTACGCCGTTGTGTTGGGTTATAAAAATTTGGTCCAAGGGGGTTTTGTGTTTTTTTTAAGGAGGAGAAGGAGAAGTGGTTCGCGGTAAACTAAACTTGAAGGGTTGAAATCCAGAGATTTGCGCCGTCGGAAAAGAGCAGAAACGAATTTGCAGACGCTTGGCTGCTTCTTCTTTTAGAGAGGTAATGCATTGGCAGAGATTGTAATTAGTCTGGTCAATTCTCGTTATGCTATAAAGTCGGAGCTTTAATGGTTCTCTGTGATTTCAGCAGCGGCTTTTGTGGAGCTGCTACAGCCGTTTTATTTTAAGGGGTTTTAGACAGGTAATGCGGAGAAATTCGACTATTTGATTTGAATACCGTCGCTTTGATTTCTCAATGCCGTTTTTTTGAGTCGGTTCAATCGTGTTTATGTGCAGGGGTAGAACTGGCTATCGAAAGTCACAGCAAATTTAGTCTGCTCAAGACTAGAAGAAAGAAGGTTATGGTATGCCTCTGCAAGAGCCCTGCTTTTTTGGTCTGTATTTGTCTCCTTTGTGATTTTTAAGCCTCTGGTTTTGACTTTTGCTTTTCTGGACAGGTTGGACCGATGTTGTCCCTGTGCAATGAGCACATAGGGCCGCCATGGCTAAGGCCCCTGCTAGAGACGAGCTTCTTTGTGCCCTGCAAAGTCCATGGAGATTCCAGTAAAAGCGAGTGTAATATGTACTGTCTCGATTGTATGGGCCGCGCATTGTGTTCCTATTGTCTCAACCGCCATAAAGACCATTACATTGTCCAGGTTTGTGAAAATTTCAGCGGTGAAGGCTTTATTTGGATAAATTTAAGAAACTCGGAAATGGCTTATCTTTTTCCCTTCCTTGTGTGCAGATACGGCGGTCGTCCTACCACAATGTTATTCGTGTTTCAGAGATTCAGAAGGTGCTGGACATAAGCGGCGTGCAGACATATATCATTAACAGTGCAAGGATTGTGTTTCTGAACGAGAGGCCTCAGCCCAGGCCAGGAAAAGGCGTTACAAATACTTGTGAAATATGCGCTCGTAGTCTTCTGGATTCCTTTCGGTTTTGCTCCCTGGGCTGCAAGGTAAAATTCGCCCGTAACGGCTTTCTCTATTTAGTACCCGTTACAATTCTCATTTATTAAAGGAATTTGACATTTAATGTGGTTTTAAATTATGCAGTTGGCAGGAATCGAGCGAACCAGGGACGCGACATTCCTTCTACAGTCGAAGCATCCAAGAGACAGAGAAGCCCTGATTTTGCGAACGGGAGCGTCAGAATCTGAGGACTCCTCAACGCACAAGAGGCCCAGATTTTCGAAGAGCCTATTCCACCGCTTTACAGAGGACGCCATCAATGCAGAGATTACGTCGACTTACACATCACCGTCTTATCCAGAATACACGTTCAACGACGACTCTGCTGCCAAGTTCCATTACAGCAGCCCCTGCATCAAAACTGAAAGTAATGTCCATGATATTTCTCCGCCCACGCCACCAATGGTGATCAACCACAGAAGGCGGAGAAAGGGAATTCCTCACAGGGCCCCTCTCTCCTGTTAAAAAGCTGAATTTCTGTTACACTTACTGCTGTTAGTCATTCCACGTACCAAATCCACTGTAGATAGATACCTGTATTTGTCACAAACATATCCAATCTTTTCTTAGGGTATAAGACTTTTGACATGGGAATGAATGTAGTGTAGTTAGAGGCGTACATACATATAGATCATAATGCTTTTATGTAAATACATAAAGCAAGCATGAGTATACATACGGTCGGTTGGGTATACAGCGTTCTAATTCTTGGATGTTGCCCTTGTGTGAAATAAGTTAAAAATACGTATGTACGTATTGCAGATCGCTCTCGCGGTTGACAGTGTTGTGTATAATACCTAAATAATGTATAGGGACAGATTCTTTGAATCTTCAAAGAGGTCACTGCCTTCTCAATGTTGACGCGATAATAAACATATCCCGTTCATGTATCCTTTGTAATATTACATATAAATTAAATAATAGTAAAGTTTTTATAGAGTAATATCATTGGTGCGGATTCCTAAAATTTGATTTGTTTATATGGACTTGCATGTCATGCGCCATGCATCAATAAGTGCCATGACAGCTCTCTTTTATTAATCTCTTCTAAACTATTACCTAATTTATTCTAATTATATCTTCTCTATTATTAGAACCGACTTCGTTTCATTATGAGGTTGGAATTAGGTCATATCGTATAAATATACCATGAAAATAAAACTTTTTCATTTCTTTTGTATTAACAATTACATTTTACCAACAATTATTTCCTGTCTTTTACTACAGAAATTGTAATTAATTTATTTTTTAATGTTTTTTTCCTCCTCACAGCCTTTCGACGGCTGAGAGCATTTTCCAATTGATAACATATTAAAAACAGGTAAAGTTATATTTTTGAGAAATGATATTTTGCTTGGATAGCACTCAATTTTGACGGGAGAAAATGTGATTAATAAATAATTTCCAAAAGCACACTATTTTGCTTAGATTTTATTTTAATGAAGCACACCACTTTGACCCGCAATTGTGAATAATGCGCTTACTACCACGGGGGCAAGTCATAGTCTTGGAATGCATGATTAGCTAACAAGTTTTAGCCACGTTTCATTTCTCTCTAATTTAGAGCCTTCCAAGCTAAGGAATTAAATGTTTTGTCCACGTTGCACCTTGTTGGCGCTTTACATCTTTCTTGGGTTGCTTCGTCAAATCATACACTTCCATCTTGTATTTATATTGAATGACTTTGTTTCTTCTGTCTTTGTCTATTGTAGACGCTCTGGCTTTTATTCCTGCGTTATATTTATCCAACATTTAATAGTTTATTTTGAGAATGACAACAAAGACTTTTAAACCCTTTTACTCAACAATGTATCATATAAATATTGTGTAGGAATAAAAGTATTCTGACATAAAATATCTAGGGGATAAAGCAATAAATTGAACAATGATGGTTAAGCAAGTAATTTAGAAATTTTTAGAAATATCTTGTGAAGATTTATAAAGATGATTGGAGTATTTAATTATAAAGTTTTGATATTGAATTATGACAGATCGGATTTAAATATTTATTTAGTGTATTATTAGTAACAATGTGTTACAATATAATAAATATCATAGTCTTTGTGTTTCAATGATATCTACACTATGAATTCAGAGGGACTTCTACAACATAATTGTACATAAAAACATGGCATATAATCTATATACCAAGTCATGTATATATAAGTCAAGGAAACTTAGAAAACTAAGAATAGTTTTCTAAAACCATGGTCTCTCAAAATCATGAATCACAAAGAAGTCCAAGTGGTCCACATTCAAACCATATACTCCAACTCCAAGTGTAACTCTCCATAAATAAATCTTGAAGATATAAACTTTCTCTTGTTTATTTCTTTTATCATCTATGACACTAATTTCTATATGTATTTTCTCTATTAGATCTTGCAATTATTTTAGCTTCCCTTCATAGTTTTGAAGATCTTATTAAGAAATACAATTATCTCGATTATTATATTTCTTCTAAAGGTTTCATTTTTATTCACTATAATTTCAACAAATCTCTTTCTATTTCTATTTATTATCTCGAGAAGATATTATCCTTCTTGGCACCTTGACACCTTTATTCTCTTGTTGTCTATACATAAAATCACTACACACTATGTAAAATCCACTTAAAGCTTCTTTTACAAGCATCTTATAAATCTCCATTTATCTCTATATGTGTTTTTAGCTCCTTTGCATAGAGCATTCTATGGTAAGAGCACACACACATCCAATATTTTTTAGACTATAGGTGGAAATTGAAAGATTAAAATTGAGTGTAATTGAGGCAAAATCCCATGCAATCTTAAATTTATTTCTTATTCATTCTTAGAGTTCATATTTATATTTTTTTTTCTAGACTTGTATTATCTATTTTGCACATATCTTTCTATTTTGTAGGTCACAAATTTTTATTTTGAAAGATTTGTGCCTATATAGATAGACTGTACCATGTTTGTGCTACCATCTATGTTCTTTTTTTCTCCTAGAGCTATTCCTTCTATTTTTTTATCATTCCCAACTATGGGTTGGCATCCAAACTATCAACTAATGAATCAAGGACGCCCATTATCTCCCTCTTTTATTTTCTTAATTTAAACAAAAGACCATTTTCTTTATTTAGTTTTATGACTTTGTTAAAGCAATTTCATTTTGGAAAAGAAAACCAAAGTGCTAAATTAAATTAAGTTTCTTGTTACTTGATTATCTTCCCATCTTTCTAAAAGCAAGTAATTGTGTTAGAGTAATCATGCATTAGCTCATAATTAATTAATCTTTAATTAATTATTAGTCTAATTTATTCTAATGCACTTAAGCTAAACTTAGGAGTGATTTTCTATGTTAACTAGAGAGCTATTATTAGATCATTTTGTCTCATTGCATGAGATGTTGAGACTTGTCATGATCTGATCCCTTTCTCATCTATGGTTGCTCCTATATAGCACTCAACCCTCACTATATTATTTGGCCTTTAATAGAACTCTCAACCTTTGAGGACTTTTGTTTTCCTTGAAGATTCTTGAGGTTCATTCTGTAACCTTTTCTTGTTGAGGAATATTTTAATTCTTTGTTTGCAAATCTCTTATGTGGAAGGTGTTTTGTTCGTTATTTAATCTTGTGGCTCGTGTTTTTCAAAATTTTAACATGGTAATCAGAGCATGATTTAGCTAACCACTTCTCAATTTATGAAGTTTTTTTTCAACAAGGGTTACAGGCATTAGATCTAGATTCTCCATTGCCTTTTTTGTAATTTTTTGAGGTGGGTGGTTTTTAGGTGCATTTTGGCATGAAAAGGACCTTACTGTTGTATTTAGAGTCGTCGAAAAAGTCAGATTTGTTTTTTGTTTGGCTTGATTTGGATTCCTGAGGTTAGACTTGCAAGGGTTTCAAACGGTTATTTTTTTTTCAGATTTGGAGGGTGGCTGTGATTTCAGAGCATTTTGAGTTGAAAAGAACCTCATAGTTGCGTTCAAGAGGCCGATTTGATGAATTTTGACTATAAAATTATCAAATTTTGTTACAAGAGTCTTAGGGGATTTTTTTTTTACTAGGGGCCCTGGTATGGCCCTTGTACGACTATCATATGGATTTTTTTCAAAAAAAAGAGCTTATTTTAATAAGTGATGCGCTTTATTAATAGCGATGCACTTATCAAGCGTTGGGTGCATGCCCACAATTTTTTTTATTATTTTTTTTAAATTTGAAAATTTAATGGAGGCACAAGGAACCTTCTAGATTCCATCGAATATTTTGTTCAAGAAATTTTCATGGAGAATCTCTATAGTATCTTCCATTAGCCAACCCTTCTGCAAGGCCAGATTTTTTCAGTACCCAGGGAATATTCCTTGAATATTCTATTGATGTCCAACTGATGTCAACATGACATCAGTGGTGTAGATGTTGGCAATGGCCCCTTTGAACCTTCCTTGTGCCCTAAAGGAGGTGTTTTTTCTTTAGGTCATAACTTGGGCATACAATATCGAAATTGGGCAAATGAGATATCGTTAGAAAGCTGGCTCTGCCATATTTTTAGTGATATGGGTCTCATCACTTGTTTTTGTTTTTGGTGCATTCCGCAACCTATTGAAATCAGAGGTGTTGTTTTCAGTCTTAAGCTCATAAATTTTGACTCGTTTCTCTATTTTTTGTGATTCTAATGGTGTTGGGACGGTCTTTCAAAGCTCTTCATAGCCATCCATGTACTTTTTCCAGAATTCTCTCTAGGTACATTTTATTTAGTTTTTGGTGTTTTCACATTTTGGTGAATTACTTGGATGTCTTAGCTCCTGGAAACTTGTCATTTGCATGGGATGACTCATTTTTTGTTGTTCTTTATGTATTTCTAATATTATGTCCTATTTAGGCATTGTAGACATCATTTTCATGCACATTTTCTTTTGTAGATGCATTGAAATAAAGTGTCATTTTGGTGTATATTGTTTGGGGATTTTGCACATCTTGTTGTGCCTTTTGTAATCGCACTATCATATAAAGTGTCATGGGGGGGTTGATGTTTTCCTTTGGTTTTCCACCACATCTTTTTCAAGTGACTGTCCCTTCCACGACAGTAGTGAATCCCAGTGATTCTTTCCTCATGTGTGTGTGCCTTAGTTTGCACACCCTTTTATTTGCAGGTTGTTTCTCCTACATGCACTTCTTGGTTTCACACAATTTCAGTGTACCTGTCATGGCTCTCCCTTTTCAGTATCATGGGGGCTTTCTACTATTGGTGCTAATGCTTCTTTGGTTTCATGGTTTGAAGTGATCTATGTATACAGTTCTTGTTCCTATGTACTAGTCAGATGCAACATGTACATCAGTAGATGGTTACCTTGCATTTCAATGAGATGGAACACTTACCATATGGACACTCTTGCATTCCTAATTTTTAGAGGAAACCTTCCATTTTTATTTGATTAGAGACTATTGGTACCTATATTTTCAACTTGCATCTTGCATGTTGAGTAGTGTCATTGGGTTTACTCATATAGTTTCATGTGCCATTTGTATCTTTGAGTTCTAGAATTTTTCCTTTGTGTGTCATTTGACTCAAGTAGTGTCATTGGAGACACTCATGCAGATAATTATCTCTCTCTTGATTTGTGTTCTTCAAACTATTAGTACCTGTGTTTTCAACTTGCAAATCTTGCATGTTGAATAGTGTTGTTGGTGTCACTCGCACAGATTCATTTACCATTTGTATCTCTGACTTTCAGATGTTTGCCTTTGTTTTTCATCTAATTAAAGTAGTATCATTGGGGGCACTTATACAAATTATTGTCTTCTTGATCTTGGAATTTGTATCTTTGAATTCCAGAGGTTTTCCTTTGTTTTCCATCTGATTTGAGTAGTGTCGTTGGGGGCACTCATGTAGATTCTTGTTATCTTGATTCTGATCATCATTTTTTTAGAGGAGGTTCTTCATTTCAACATTATATCAGTCATTATTCGATAGCAATCTACAACTTCTTCATGCTTTAGTGATGTTCTACATGTTCCTCTTGTTTTTGGGACATTGATTTGGAGGATTTTTTAGTTCTTCATTCGCCTTTCTCTCTTTTGGAGAGGATTTTTTCCCATGTAGTTTTCTCCTTTTCTCTAGTTTTGAGAGATCTTTTGTTTGTACATGGGTACCTCACCAAGCCTTGTTTGTTGAGACCCATCATGCATTCTATTTTTAGGGTTTTAGCTACTCCCTAGGTTCATCTTAAGGGGGGTGTTGGAGTAATCATGCATTAGCTCATAATAAATTAATCTTTAATTAATTATTAGTCTAATTTATTCTCATGCACTTAACTTAAACTTAGGAGTGATTTTGTATGTTAACTAGAGAGCTATTATTAGATCATTTTGTCTCATTGCATGAGATGTTGACACTTGTCATGATATAATCCCTTTCTCATTTACGATTGCTCCTAAATAGCACTCAACCCTCGTTGTATTGTTTGGCCTTTGATAGAACTCTCAACCTTTGAGGACTTTTGTTTTCCTTGAAGATTCTTGAGGTTCATTCTGTAGCTTTTTCTTGTTGAGAAATATTACAATTTTTTGTTTGCATCTCTTGCATGGAGGGTGTTTTTATTCATTTTTTGATCTCGTGGCTCATTTTTTTCATAATTTTAACAAATTGAACATAGTCTAATTAGCACACTTAGAGGATAGAAGAGAAAGTAAAAAACCTTTCATTTTAAAAGATATAATTCCTTCTATTTTTACACTTTGGTAGTCTTAGTATTACAACATATTTTTCATGGTAAAATACTCTTAATCTTCTAAAACATTTCTTAGAGGTTATGCATTTCACCTATTCACTAGTAACCCCCTAGACAATGGCTTCTTAGAACCATCATATGATCAATGACACATGGAGGAGAGTGTGTTGGTATGTGGTGACTGATCATGCAAATATTGTACACTTGTAATGTATCAATGGGGTTTGGGGAATCTTCCCAATTTTTTTTCCCATAATTGACACATCAAAGGTTTTTTCCTGTTGACATGTCAAGGTTTTCCTGTTAACACATCAAAGGGAAAAAGACCTTGTAAAATCCTAATTCTAGAAGCTTCTAATTTAAAGCTTGTTATAAGCGGCTGGGATGTATGTTGTGGCATGGTGTTCACGATATTTTAATCTATTTTGTATTGGATAATAAAATCATTGGATGTATGAGTTTCTATGGATGTAGCCCATATTGGATGAACCACGTTAAAATTTTGTGTTGATCTCTTTTGTGTCATTCTTCATTGTTATTTCTAGGTTATTTAATCTACATATAATTGCTAATGTTTATTGCTCCAATCTGCTTGAACCCTATAACTTGTATTAGAATCACGTATATTTTGATTGATTGGCAGGAAACCTTTAGATTTGAGTGGGAGCAATGGAAGAAGGAAAATTCAAGGTTGAGAAGTTCAACGACCAAAATTATCAATTATGGAAGGTGCAGATGGAAGATTATTTGTATCAAAAGGATCTATGGTGACCATTGCAAGGAAAAGCAAAGAAACAAGCTGTGATGTTTGATGAAGAATGGGAGATTCTAGATAGAAAGGCACTGGGAACCATTCGGTTGTGCCTGAAACCATCTATGGCATTCAATATAACAAAAACAAAGACAACAGAGGATCTGATGACTACTTTGGCTAAATTGTATGAAAAACCCTCAGCCCCAAATAAGGTATTCCTCATGAAACATTTGTTTAATCTAAAAATGATTGAAGGTGGATTTGTGATAGATCATTTAAATGATTTTAATATAATTACTAGTTAGTTAACTTTTGTAAAAGTGAATTTTGATGAAGAGGTGAGGGATCTCTTGGTTTTATGTTCTTTGCAAGAAAGTTGGAATAACTTGGTAATGGCTATAAGTAACTCTGTCTCTGGTTCAAATACATTGAAATTTCATGATGTTGGCGTTATCCTTAGTAAGGAAATGCGATGGAAAAGCATAGGTGAGATTTCAACATCAGGTAATGCTTTGACTGTAGGGAACAGGGGAAGAGCAAAGGAGAGAGGAAAAGGCCCAACAAATCGTGGTAAGTCACAAGGGAAGTCGAAGAAAGGTAGATCTAAATCCAGAGGAAGAATGGATTGTTGGCACTATGGAAATCTAGGACACTTGAGGAAGGATTGTTGGTCTTGAAAGGGAAAAAAAAGGAGACGAACAACATGATGACAGTAAGGAAGCTAATGTTGCAAGTGATAAATCATAAGATGCTTTAATTCTATGTTTATATAATGCTAATGATTCCGAGGCAATAGATTCAAGGGATTCATTTCATGTCACACCCCATAGGAAATAATTTGTATATTATGTTCAAGGAGATTTTGGACAGGTACATTTGGGTGATGATGAACCCTGTCAAATTGTTGGAAAAGGAAATATAAAAATCAAGTTGCAGAATGGAAATGAATGGTTGCTACATGAGGTAAGGCATGTTCCAAATTTGATAAGAAATTTAATTTCTACATGACAACTAGGTAGTGAAGGCTACATAGTTACCTTTTTAGACAAAGTTTGGAAGGTCACTAAAGGTGCATTAGTAGTAGCTAAAGGTGAAAAGGTAGGAACATTGTATTTGTGTACTAGTAATACTTATTCTACCTTAGTTGCTATAGAAACAATTGCTACTGAGACAGTTATAGCACTTGTTATAGGAAAAAAAAATAGAATTGTGGCATCATAGATTTAGGCACATGAGTGACAAAGGGATGATGATCCTTCACTCCAAAAATTTTCTACCAGGTCTAAAGCAGATTGACTTGGAGTTTTATGAAAATTGTGTTTATGGAAAATAGAAAAGAGTTTGATTTCTCAAAGTTGGGAAAGAGAAGAAGAGTGAGAAATTAGAGCTTGTGCATTCAGATGTATGGGGACCAGCTCAGGTATCTTCTCTTGGTGGCTCTTTCTATTATGTTACTTTTATTGATGATGCAACTAGGGAAACATGGGTGTCTTTCCTAAAACAAAAATATTTTTTTTTGAAACTTTTAAAAAGTGGAAAGCTTTGGTTGAGAATGAGACATGAAAAAAGTTGAAGTGTCATAGATCTGATAATGGAGGCGAGTATTGTAGTAGATAATTTGAATATTATTGTTCATACAATGGAATCCATAGGTAGAAAACAGTTTCTGAAATCCCACAAGAAAAAAAGTGTGTCTAAGAGGATGAATAGGACCATTATGGAGTGTGCAAGGAGCATGAGATTGCATACTAGACTACCCTTATAGTTTTGGGAAGATGTTGTACATACTATTGTTTATTTAATAAATTGGGGACCTTCAAATCCTTTGAATGGTGGCATTCCAAAGGAGGAATGGAAAGGTAAAAAGGTAAACTATTCATTTCTGAAAACCTTTGGTTGTGAAGCTTTTTTCCATGTTGATATTAAAAATAGAACCAAGCTTGAGACTAAGTCTAAAAAATGTACTTTCATTTGATATGGAGTAGATGAATTTGGTTATTGGTTATGGGATTATAAAAATCATAAAATCATTAGGAGCAGAGATGTTATATTTAATGAGAAGGTCATGTATAAGGATCAGCTGCAGGAAAAGAAGCATGAACAGGATAAAAATGAATATGTGGTGTTGGATGAGATTTCAAAAAATAAAATGCCAATGGTACCTAATGCTCAGCAACAACAAGTTATCCCACAAACTCCTGCAAGTGTTAGATGTGCTAGAAGGATAACTAGACCTCCAGAAAGATTTTCTCCATCCTTATATTCTATATTATTAATTGATTGTAGTGAACCTAAAGGTTATGAAGAAGCAATGTAGATAGATACAAAAAAGAAGTGGGAGCTAGGCATGAAAGAGGAAATGGATTCCTTGTTGCAGAATCAAACTTGGGACTTAGTCCAATTACCTAGAGGTAAAAGAGAATTTCCAAATAAATGGGTTTACAAGTTGAAGGAAGAAGATGGAGGCAAGAAAAGATATAATTCCAGACTCATGGTAAAAGGTTTTGCACAGAAAAAAGGTATAGATTTTGATGAAATATTTTATTCGGTTGTAAAGATGACTTCTATTAGAAGTATTCTAAGTCTTGTGGTTGCCAAAGAATTGCATCTTGAACAGCTAGATGTGAAACCAACATTTCTCCATGGGGATTTGGAAGAGGAAATATACATGTGCAACAACCACAGGGATATGAGGTCAAGGGTAAGGAGGAATTTGTGTGCAAGTTAAATAAGAGTTTGTATGGCCTAAAGCAAACACCTTAAAAATGGTATTTTAAATTTGATAGTTTTATGGCTGAACAAGGTTACAAAAGACGTCATTCTAATTATTGTGTTTATTTTAAGAAATTGGGTAATGTAAACTATATTATCTTGTTGCTTTACGCTAATGACATGCTTGTTTCCGAGTCTAACATGCAATATTAATGAACTTAAGAAGAAATTAGCAAATTCATTTTCTATGAAGGATTTGGGTGTAGCAAAACAAATCCTTGGTATGAGGATCACATGGGACAGAACAAACAGAAAATTATTTTTGTCTCAAAGTGAGTATGTAGAGAAGGTGTTGTAGACACTTAAAAATATCTTGAATGATACACACTTGAATTTGATCACTAATGTCGTTTCGTCCTAAATTTCATCTTATTTTCACTTGTTTGATTAAATAATCCTAATTATTTAATTAAATGCTTCATTTTCATCTATTAATCTAATTGACCTAAATGGGTTAATTCACCCCCTCTCACACTAACATTTCACCCTATTTAATTAAATAATGCAAATTATTTAATTTAAAGCCTAAGTCCTCTTATTTAGTTAAATAACCCTAAGCTATCTAATTGAATATCATGTATTTGTTTCCCCTTTCATTAAAATCAATAAATTAATGAATATCACTTTATCCTCCATCTTGCAAATTTAAATTTAGTTTTAATTAACTAAATTGCTAATTTCCCTCCATCCACTTGCATAGGGAATATTCCAAAGGAATATTCTCCTATTTGGCTCCAAAATTGGAATGATTTCTTTCAAAAAAACTTTGTAACAAACTTTCAAAGTTGTTACAAAGTGTGTTTGTTTGAATCATTCTCAACCCTTGATCTTTTCTTGATCCATATCAGCTTGCATTCTCAACCCTTGATGGGAATTCATGATCTATGCCTCCATCTTCTTTCCATCCTGACCATTGATTGATTCTTTCAATCTTGACCATCAGTTTCTCTTTTCCTATTCTATAAATAGACCTTGCATCTATTGAATAGGTATCCACCTTTTCAAAGAAAAATTATGCTATTGAAAATCACACTCATTTGCATCCATGTTTTATGTTTAAAATCATTTTAGGTTAATTTTCATGCATTGTTAGCTTAGCATCCATTAATGGATTCCATGGTAACTTAGTCAAGCATCCATTTAGCATATTTTTGAATTAGGACTTGTATCTTTGAATCTTACATACATTTAGAATAGATTTGCACACATTTACAACATACATCTTAGCATATATCATGTTAAATTAGCTTTCATCATGTTTCACATATATCTCTCATCAGTTTCATCAATTTTCTTCAATGAAATTGATTGAATTCAAGCTCATTATCCAAGGGATTGGGAAAGGGTCGCCATTCCACATCAATGCGAGACCACTCCCTCATTAGGATAAGATTCAATGTCTTAGAGTAGATGTTTTTCAAGCTTTCATATTTTAGAATGTTAGTTTTAATGGCTTCTTCATTTTTATTAATATTGAATATCTTATTGGGATTGATGCTTAGTGGATTAAATGTGCCTCGAATTCATATGAATCAAGTGTATTTAACCTATACTATTTCATTGGTCACAAATTTTGAAAAGGTTTAACATGCAAAATGCAAAAGTAGTTAGTACACCTTTGCCTAGTCATTTTAAGTTGACTAAGGAGATGTGTCCAAAGACATAAGAGGAGGAAGACAAAATGTCTAAGATACCATATGCATTAGTAGTTGGTAGATTGATGTATGCAATGGTATTCACAAGGCCAAATATTGCACATGTAATGGGAGTTGTGAACATGTATATGAGCAATCCGAGAATGAAACATTGGAATGCGGTAAAATGGGTTCTTCGGTATTTGAGAGGTACTACTTCAAAGAAACTATGTTTTGGAGGAAAAAATTATGCTCCAAAAGGATATGTTGACTCTGATCTGGTAGGTGATATTGATAGTAGGAGGAGTACTATAGGGTATGATTTTAATATAGGAGGTACTATAGTCAGTTGGATTTCAATGCTGTAAAAGGTTGTTGTATTTTCAACCACTGAAGCTGAGTATGTTGCTGTTATGGAAGCTAGCAAGGAGATGATTTGGTTACAACATTTTCTAGAGGAATTGGGGCAATGACATGAAGATAACCCTTTGTAAACTGATAGCCAAAGTGACATTCATCTTGCTAAGAACTCAGCCCTGCATTAAAAAACTAAGCACATACAACTTAGATACCACTTCATTCGATCAATTTTGGAGGATGGACAGTTGAAGCTAGAGAAAATTCACACAAGTGAGAATCCTGCAGATATGTAGACAAAGGTAGTTACATGGGAGAAACTGATTTCCTCATCAATTTTTGTTGGGCTTCACGAATGATAATGGTGGACATAAGAAACCAACCAGACTTGTAATCTTGTGGGAGCTGCAAGTGCAACAGTGTCATCTAGGATCAGTCTCCAAGTGGGAGATTGTTTGGTGTGGAGCCTGATTAGTCTCCAAGTGGGAGATTGTTGGCATGTGGTGACTAATCATGCAAATATTGTACAATCATAACGTATTAATGAGGTTCAGGGCATCACCCCAAATTTTTTTCCCATTGACACATTAAGGTTTTTTTCTTGTTGACACATCAAGGTTTTTTTCCCGTTGACATGTCAAGGATTTCCCATTAACATGTCAAATGAAAAAAGACCTTGTAAGACCCTAATTCTAGAAGGTTCCAAAAAGCTTGTTATAAGTGGCTGCAATGTATGTTGTCGCATGGTGTTTGCGAGATTGTAAGAGAAAGATATATGGGAAGATATGGGAAGAGAGATAGAGATATATGGTAAGAGAAATGGGAGATAGGTAGATATAAAGAGATAAATAGGGGGATAGGGAGAGAGTGAAGGAGGAAGAGATGGGGAAAGAAATAGAGAGAGGAGAGAGAAGTAGAGAGATGTAGAAAGATAAATTTATAGGGAAAGAGGGAGAGAGAGAGGAAGAGATAAGGCTAGAAAAGGGAGAGATGGGAATATGGATATAGAGGGGGAAATATTTAGAGAAAACATAGATGATAGAGACAAGTAATAAAAATAGGGAGAGAGATAGAGATAGAGATATGGAAGAAGAAATAGGGAGTGTGTGTGTGTATGTGTGTGTGAGAGAGAGAGATATAAAAATAAGAAGAGGGAAATAGGGAGTGTGTGAGTGAGTGAGTGAGTGAGTGAGAGATATGGAGATAGAGATAGAAATGGAAATATATATATATATAGAGAGAGAGAGAGAGGGGAAGGGAGAGAGGGAGAGAAATAGAGAGACATAGAAAGAGGGAGTGATAGGGATAGAGGGAGAGAGGGGGAGATACAAATATAGAGGGGGAGAGAGAGAGGCATATATTGAGAAAGACAAGGGAATAGAGATATGCAAGAAGAGGTAAGGAGAAAGAGATAGAGAGGAAAATAAAGATATATATAGAGATGGAGATGGAGATATGGATTAATAAATGGAGAGAGAGAGGGGGGGAGAGATGGAGAGATGGAAGGAGAGAAGAGGGAGAGTAATAAATAGAGATATAAAGAGGGAGAGACAAAGAGAGAGAATGAGAGGGAAGATGGAGGGATAGAAAAGTAGAGATATGAAGTCATATTTAGAGAGGGGTGCAGGGAGAAAGAGGAAGAGAAGGAGAGAAGGAGAGAGACAAATAGGGATATAAAAAGAGATTAAGGAAGAGAGATAGGGAGAGGGAAAGAGAGAGGTGAAAGTAAAGAAAGATAGAAGGAAAGGTAAATATATAGAGAAATAGGGGAGAGAGAGGAAGAGAGAATGAGAGATAATGGGAAACATAGAGATAGAGAGGGAAACAAAGATATAAAGAGCTCTCTTTATATATACCCTATCTCACCTTTATCTCTCTATATATAAATCTCTTCCTTTCTCTTTTTTCTCTGTTTTCCTCTCTATATCTTATCTATATCTCCCTCTCCCTTCTCTCTTCTTGTCTCTTTTCTATTGATCTATTTTCCTCCTTAAGTATGCAATGGGTACACTAAAGAGGTCTTCAAGGTGAATTATCATATCCTTAATCAAACATGACATGCTACCCTAAGAATAAATCCCTAGGGACACATGCCATCCTTGGATTGTTGGCACAAAATGACTAATCGGAAGTTAGTTTCTCTCTCTAACTTTTAATTTAGATTTTAAATTTTAAATTCATTTTATTATATAAATTAAGATTCAAAATATAATTATTTTGTAATAATTAAAATTATAATAAGACAATTAATTCTAAATTAAATTAATTATAATAATTAATCATTTTAAATTTATTTTATTATAGAAATTAAAATTATAATAAAATAATTAATTATAAATTACATTGATTCTAATAATTTATATTTTTTGTAATTTCATAAGAAGACACAAATAATTTAAATAAATTTAAAACTTAAGTCAAAATTAAAAATTAAAATAGTATAACTAAATGAAAAATCAAAATATAATTATTAATTTAAAAATATTCATAATAAATAACAAACTTATTAAGATAATAAATAATTATATAAAAAAGTAAAAATAATTTTTAATTTATTAGAATTGAAATATTACTAAAATATAATTCTATTTTTCATTTCAATCTTATAAACTTCTTTTCTTTGTTTTTAAAACAAAAAGCTTATTTTTAAATTTCTTTTATTTTCTTTATTTCTAAAAAAAACTTTTAAATTGTTAGATCATTTTAAAATTTTAAAATAAAAAAGAGAAATTTATTAGAACTGAAATATTAATAAAATATAATTCTTTTTTGCATTTGAATCTTATCAACTTTTTTTTCTTTTTTTAAAGAAAATTCCTAATTTTAAATTTTTAAACCATTTTAAAAATAAAAATAGAGATTGATTTCATCGGCTTGCATCCTTCTCCTCAATTCTCAACCTTTGATTTTAAAAAGTAGGTTGTCCATTTCATATAAGGAATGCCTTGAATGTAATTATTTACATGCGTAAGATTAAATTAAATAAATAAAATAAATAAATAATTTTATTTATTTTTAGAAGAAGATAATGTTAAGGAATTAAATTAAATAATTAGAACATTTACTTAATTTAAGAAGTGAAAATTAATTAAATAATAAATTATTTAATCTTGGAGATAATAACTATATAAGGAATATGCAAGAGTATTTAATAATTAAATAAATTTAATAATTACAAGTTACATGTGCAAGATTGAATTAAATAAATAAATAAAATAAACACTTTCATTTATTTTAGAAGAAGATAATGTTGAGAATTAAATTAAATAGTTAAAACAATTACTTAACTTAAGAAGTGGAAATTAATTGAATAATAAATTATTTAATTTTTAGAGATAAGAAATAGAAAATTAATTAAATAATAAATTATTTAATTAATCTTAAAAATAGAAGAATAATTAGAAAATTGATTAAATAATCTTAATTATTTATTTAATATAGAGGAATAGATAATATGATTTTAATCAAATAATATGAAATTATTCAATTTTCAGGATTAAGTGAAAATTATCATTAACTTAATCATTTATTTGGAATTAGGTGTCTACATTTTTCCCCTCTTTGAGACGATGTAGTTTTCCAGAGTTGTTTCAAAGAAAGTAAAGACATGCCCTAGCTTGCCCCAACAAAATGAATAAATGAATGTAGGATGCCCCCTCAAGAGTTTGACAAAAGAATAAAATTGCTAAGTTAAACTCTCAAAATGTATAAGAAAGATGTGATAGATGTGAAGAAAATGGAAAGAGAAGAATATGAAAGATTTGGAAATAGAAGAAAGATTAGTATAGAAGAAATATAGTGATAAGATCATGAATGTTGATCAATGAGTGATGTAAATGGAGTGAGATGGATTGATATAGCAAGTGCTTTCTATTTTGTGTTTTTTCATCATCATAGAGTGTTTTATTATGTGACAAGCAGATGTATGTGCACCAAGGCATGGATTGCTATGGTGACATCTATTTATGTCAGCCTAAAGATATTGATAAGAGACAACTAGATATATGTAAACCAAGTTGAGACAAACCTTGGTGACTTTAGTATCCATTTTCAAGACTAAGACATAACAAACAATGATTGTTCTTAAATGTACTAGACATGATAAAACCTTGTTGGAATATGTAAGGGAATATAGCTTCACAGTATGATAACCCAAATGCATAAAGGTAATAGATGACCTTATATACATAGGAAAATTTGTTAATGCTCAAATCTAGTCTACTACACACAAGGAAACATACCTATCATAACATTACTTAAAAACATGACATATTAAAGAAATTACTTTACCCCATTCTTGCTCTAAATCATTTTGAGACATCCTCGAGGAACATTGGGATAGACCAATAAGATAAATCAATCTAATTAGTCAACTCCTCAATCAAATCAACTTCACTCCCACTCACTTCAAGTCTTCTAATCAATAAATTTAGTTAACTAACCATTAGTCTTAGTTAATTCTTCAATCAATCCTCTTAACTGAATCATGCAATCAGTTATCTAAAATCACGTGTTCAGTTAACTAACAAACAATTCCTCTCATCAATTCTCAACCATTGATCCTTTTCAATCTCTTATCTGATCATGACCGTTTTTGAATGTCATCGAATATACATAAATGAAACCCTCCTATCAATCATTTGTCATCTTAGATCACACATGAATTGATCATTTTTATTTATTAAATATTAAATACTCATACAAAATCCTTATCTAGTTCTTATCTCCAAAATTAAATAATTTATTATTTAATTAAATCCCATTGTTTAAATTAAGCAATTATTTTAATTATTTAATTTAATTTCCTCAACATTATCTTCTTCTAGAAATAAATAAAATCATTTATTTAATTAATTCAATCTTGCACATGTGTTGGTTGATAGATTTTTCCTAATGCAAAAAATGACTCAAATTTCCCTAATAGAAGAACAAACTTCACCAACAATTGAGTCACTTGCAATAGTATCTGCAAATTCTCTTTGCTTATTTTACAAGGCGCAACTACCTTCGAATGATATACAATGAATAAGAAAAATTGGGTATGCTTTTAACCAGAAAGCCAAAAAGGTTCACAAAAATTTACCCATTTCCATGAAAGTAAATGCGATAAGCTAATTCATAATGAGAACAAATACAAACATGATACAAGGGTCGTTCGTCTTAAAACCACAAAGAGAAATAAGAAAAGAAAGGTTAGCAAATTTCTTTCAATAGATGAATTAACTAGACTCAAACTCCCAGAAATAATCCACACTTAGTTTGATATGACAGATAAACATCAAAGAAATTACAATGAAGCACAATTCAGTTGCAATTAAAGAAAATACTATCAAATGCAAAGATTCAAAATATTTCCTTATTTCTTTAATGTTTATAAGTAAGCTCAAAGTCTCCCCGTCTGTACAATACAACTATGTTAAAACCCAAAATTGCTACCTTCCCCCTTTTCTCCCTTCCCGCTTTTCATTAATTTGGAGGTCTATATATAGGCACACCAAAACTGTTACATTGCAAAGGTAATGGTCTTGAAAACAACTGCAAGGTAAAAAGACTTCTAGATAAAAAAAAAATTGGAAAAGTTGTTATCATTACGTGTCATGAAAATCCATGCATGCTGCTAAACCCCTGGAGGGGTCAGAACCCTGAACAATTCCAATTACATCTCCATGACTAGATTGTGAAATTCAACACATTCTTCTTCTTCGTCTAAAACGAAGATCTCCTGATTATACTCAGCATAGCTGGTCTTTTCTTTCCAGGCTAGCAAACATAATTCAAAAATGATGTCGAATTGTTCTTCCTCTGGCTAACTCAAATCAGTTTGCATAGCAGGGACAAGTTCATCTTCCCACTCTATAACCTCACTAGGAAGTACCATCTTGAGAAAATTTTGGAACTAAAAACTATTGTTACCTTTTTCTTGCATGTAGGCTTGTTTAATTTTGGTGGTGAGAAGTGATCATTTATTGGTCAAGAGAAACATGCCAACCTGCTATGAAAACCCTTTCACTAACTTCCTTATTTAAGAGTTGTCCTTTTAGAGGATTTTAAAGATCACATTACATTTCAAATTGACGTCCCAAAGCATTTGAGAAGACATTCCTTAAAGGCACCGTGCAACGTATTTAATGAACTGACACCTTAAAAGTTTTGTATCCTGATGAAGTCATCCAGTTGCTGAGAAATAGAACTTAAAAACCATCAGTCAGGAGTTTTAGAGTTTTGCAAACTCCTGATATCTCGACTACATAGCATATCACCCCGAAGGTTATGGTTGGGTGGTTCAAGAATCTTAGAACCTTGCGAATTAGTTAAGGAGCTCAGTGGGGCCGCGATTAGTTATAAAATTTGTCAGAACCGTGATTTGAATACATAGGATTTAATGGAGGCACAAATCAAAGCAATTTTATATGGGCCTTAGGATTTAATATTCAAAATTTCATAAGTAACATTGGCTCCGATTGGGGACTGTATTTTTGTAGAAAATGTAGAGAACTCTAGAAGCTTTGGGGCAGACTAGTCCAAATCCATTGGGTATAGAGTCAACAAAAGAACGAGGAACTGCTTGTAGATGGGTGGAGGGGAACCGGGAACAAGCCCAAAACAAACAAGCCAAAACAAGACAGAGTAGAAAACAAAACTAACATAACCAAAACTTCTACTATGTACATGGTCCAAGGACCCTACCTCCAGATAACACATTATTTAAGCAAATCCATTCATGGGTTGAGAGAAATAACAACCTATACAAAATAATGCTAGAAAGATGAGGAGTACACATATAGCTAATTGTTGACTAATGATTAACTTGATTAAACTGAACAGAGAGAAATCATGGAAAAGTCTTCCATCAATAATTTGGTCTTCACGAAGCCAATCTTCATTGTGCATCTATTCTATTTGGCAACTCACACGAATATCACCCAATATAAGATCTTTGATGTTTGCCCTGATGATCTCAGGTGTAACTTGATGACACACTCGTCCTGACCAACCTAAAGTAAGCAGACCTCAAATCGAACAAACCACACACAAACCATCAGATGAAACCCTCCTCTTCGTACCATAAATATAAGTGATTGCATCATTTTGAAATCTTGAATTTTGACCTACAACACACATTCCACTATGTTTGGGAATATGCTCTATTTTTTTGTCAACCAATATAGAATCATGTGAATCAGAAAATTGGTCATCAAATTCCTGTGATACTGGAAATGTCCTAAACTAGGACTTTTCATCCTTTCCAATGAAACTATTCCCAGCTGAAACATTTCCTTCTTTCTTCCTCAAATTTGATTTAACAACTTTATGACTCACCTCACCACTTATGTTCATGTCTTGCGATGCAGTCGCAACTTCTTCTTTACACAAAAATTCATTCTCGCACTCATAGAGATGTTGATTAGGGTGATGAACAATATGAAATCTAGCACATTCATTTGCTTGATTATTTTTAGTGCCATATCTAGCAAAATCTTCATTATCAAAATCTTTAAAACAGAAAGATTCAAGAAACATACCATTCCTGACTTCTTGTAGGTTCACTTTAGTATCAACTTGCTCTAAAAATATGAAAGTTTCATATTCATCCTGCATATGATCAGAAGATAAGATGCTGATAATTTTATTTTCATGTTGAGTGCTTCTAAATGGTTCTTCATCCATTATAAAAGTGAATGAATGCATCTCTATTGCAAACAAGGAGGCTGAAACAATTTCGCTTGTACTACCAATTTTAAGATTATCAATCTAGATGAATTGTTCATTTTATTTGTCATTTGATTGACCTATAGATTCATCATGTTCAAATTGGAAATAATAGGCTTCATTTCTTTCATTTCCATAAGAATTAATCCCTTCTCTGATTGCTCTTTTCTGATTAAAATGTTTAGGATAAAAAATAGAGAGATTACAATATTCAACAGTAGGAGATTGTGTGTATGGGAGCTCCATAGGCTAAGGAATTATTTGCGGTAAGATTGGATTTCTTATACTTTCATCACTCGACCCAACCAAATATGTCTTCCATAGACCACTTTGAATCATGTCATCCTCAATTTTGACAGCCTCTTTTCGTGCAATTTCAATATCATTTATTTTACACCTTTTCAAACAAAACTAAACATCTGGGTGTAAAGAAGAAATGAAAGTACAAAGTTGTAATTGTTTATTTGGTCGAATGGAGATATGCATCTTTCTAAGCAACCTATTGAACCTATCTACAAATTCTCTTATTTTTTCATCTTTTTACTTATGAACATTAAAAAATTGACCTAACAAGGTTGTTTCATCCACAAGGCCCTTATATCTTTCCAAAAAATTATCATTTAATGAATTTCAATTAGTTATGCAATCATCTTCTAAATAACAAAACCAATCAGAAGTAGGTCCAGTAAGAGATCCAATATATAGCCTGACAAAAACATCTTCTTGACTTACCCCCAAAATACCACAAGCAACTGTGAAAGCCAAAATGTGTTTTTTAGCATCTTGAGAACCTCCTCCATCAAATTTTGGAAAAAAATTCCTTGATCCTTCAGGCAACAGTGAGTATACAGGTAAAGAGAGAGGACCGAAATGACTTCCCCATGGTTGAGAGGAAGTTACTGCCATAATACAAATTCAGAAAAGAAATCAGCACAGGTCCTGAAACAAAATATTCTTGAGTGCATTACTGTTTCCAAAGTCGCCAACCTTCGTCCTTAGGGAGGTACCTTAAAATATTCTAACGAAAAGGACATCGTTTATTTATTGCACTTGTTTCCCCAATATAGTCGCCAAAAATCTATTGGTTAATAGATTTTTCCTAATGCAAAAAATGACTCAAATTTCCCTAATAGAAGAACAAATTTCACCAATAGTTGAATCACTTGCAATGGTATCTGCAAATTCTCTTTGCTTATTTTACAAGGTGCAACTACATTTGAATGATATACAATGAATAAGAAAAATTGGGTATGCTTTTAACCAGAAAGGATAAAAGGTTCACAAAAATTGACCCATATCCATGAAAATAAATGCGATAAGCTAATTCATAATGAGAACAAATACAAACAAATGATACAAGGCTCATTCATCTTAAACCTACAAAGAGAAATAAGAAAAGAAAGGTCAAAAAATTTCTTTCAACAAATGAATTAACTGGACTCAAATTCCCAGAAATAATCCACACTCAGTTTGATATGACAGATAAACATCAAAGAAATTACAATGAAGCACAATTCAGTTGCAATTAAAGAAAATACTAACAAACACAAAGATTCAAAATATTTCCTTATTTATTTAATGTTTATAAGTAAGCTCAAAGTATCCCTGTCTATACAATACAACTGTGTTAAAACCCAAAATTGCTACCTTCCCCCTTTTCTCCCTTCCCCCTTTTCATTAATTTGGAGGTCTATATATGGGCATACCAAAACTGTTACATTGCAAAGGTAACATTCTTGAAAACGACCGCAAGGTGAAAAGACTTCTAGGTAAAAAAATATTTCAGAAAAGTCATTATCATTACATGTCATGAAAATCCATGCATGCTGCTAAATCATTGGAGGGGTCGGAACCCTGAACAATTCCAGCTGCATCTCCATGACCAGATTGTGAAATTCAACACATTCTTCTTCTTCGTTTAAAACAGAGATCACCTGATTATACTCGACATAGCTAGTCTTTTCTTTCCAGGCTAGCGAACATAATTAAGAAATGATGTCGAATTGTTCTTTCTCTGGCCAACTCAAATCAGGTTGCATAATAGGGACAACTTCATCTTCCCACTCTATAACCTCACTAGGAAGTACCATCTTGAGAAAATTTTGGAACTGAAAACTATTGTTACCTTTTTCTTGCATGCAGGCTTGTTTAATTTTGGTGGTGAGAAGTGACCATTTATTGGTCAAGAGAAACGTGCCAACCTACTATGCAAACCGTTTCACCAACTTCCTTATTTAAGAGTTGTCCTTTCAGAGGATTTTAAAGATCATGTTACATTTCAAATTGACGTCCCAAAGCATTTGAGAAGACATTCCTTAAAGGCACCATGCAACGTATTTAATGAATTGACACCTTAAAAGTTGTGTATCCTGATGAAGTCATCTAGTCACTGAGAAATAGAACTTAAAAACCATTAGTTAGGAGTTTTAGAGTTTTGCAAACTCCTGATATCCTGACTACAGAGCATATCACCCCGAAGGTTATGGTTGGGTGGTTTGAGAATCTTAGAACCTTGCAACTTAGTTAAGGAACTCGGTGGGGCCATGATTAGTTATAAAATTTGTCAGAACCGTGATTTGAATACATAGGATTTAACAGAGGCACAAATCAAAGGATTTTTATATGGGCCTTAAGGATTTAATATTCAAAATTCCATATATAACATGTAAATAATAATTAAATTTATTTAATTATTAAATACTCATGCGAATTCTCACTTTGTGAATTAAATAATTATTTTTAATTATTTAATTTATTTCTCAAATATTATCTTCTTCCATTTTATTTAATTAATAAATTCAATGTTGCACATGTAATTACAAAAGCATGAAATATAAGCAATCAATAAACTAATTACAATCAAACAAGATCAAAACAATGAAATAATAAGACAAATTGAATTAAAGAGATGCAATCAATGAAAACACAATACAATTCACCTTAGTATAACCCCATTGCTCTCCTTTATTTCACCTTGGGAGAAATGGTTTGATATTCTTTGCTTTCATATTTGTATTTTAGCACAATAGCATCAAAGGCACCTACAAAATACGAGTATAGTTTTCAGAATGATGAAAGAGAGGATGGTTGCATTTATAGATATTCGATGACATTGATCAATGGTCATGATCAAATAAGAGATTGAAAATGACCAAGGGTTGAGAATTGATGAGAGGAATTGATTGTTAGTTAACTAGCTACATGATTTTAGTTAACTGAATGCATGATTCAATTAAGAGGATTGATTGAAGTGTTAACTAAGACTAACCATTAGTTAACTAAATTGATTGATTAGAGAACTCAAAGTGAGTGAGAGTGAAGTGGATTTGATTGAGGAGTTGACTAATTAGATTGATTAGTGAACTAAGATAACAAGTGAGGTAAGGTTGCATGAGTATTTAATAATTAAATAAATTTAATTTCTTTTTTGTTCGGTAAATCACTGCTAAGGGGTAGTACCTTGAATGCTTTTGACTAAATCTATGAACTAGTGAGGCCATATTCAGGGGACCTCATCCCCGCCATTTCAAACTACCACCACCATATCCACCACTGCCAACACCACCATATCCACTAACGCCTACCACCATATCCACCATCGCTACTACCTTTGTTGACCTCACTACCACTATCACCCTATGGCATTCCCACTATCCATCATGAGATTTGAACCTTAGATAGCCCAACTGCTGCCCTTGCAACTTAACCGTTGCAATACGAGATCAACCCCTAAATAAATTTAATTATTATTTACATGTGTAACATTCAATTTATTAAATAAATAAAATAACTAATTTATTTATTTTGGAAGAAGATAATATTTAAGAAATAGATTAAATAATTAAAAACAATTATTTAATTTTGGAAGTGAGAATTTGCATGAGTATTTAATAGCTAAATAAATTTAATTATTATTTACATGTGCAAGTTTGAATTAATTAAATAAATGATTTTATTTATTTTTAGAAGAAGATAACTTTAAGGAATTAAATTAAATAATTAAAACAATTACTTAATTTAAGAAGTGATAATTAATTAAATAATAAATTATTTAATCTTGAACATAAGAACTAGATAAGGAATTTGCACTAGTATTTAATAATTAAATAACTTTAATTATTATTTGCATGTGCAAGATTGAATTAATTAAACTAGCATACATATATTAAATATTAATATATATAATACACCAAGAGTTATCTTTTCTCGAGGCACCTATTTTCATCAACTTATTCAAAACAACAGTAAACTGCTCATATGCTATCATTGTTTGAATCAATCAAATAATACATGAGCAAAATAAAGTAGGTGAAAAGAATCAATAGTGAAATAAAGCCAAAAAAGACTCAATAGCACATTAGAGGTTAAACACAAAGATGCTTAGTTGTCTTATGAGCTCCCCGTGAAATTTGAATTGACTCATTTTATGGAAAGACTCAATAGTGAAATAAAGCCAAAAAAGACTCAATAGCACATTAGAGGTTAAATGCAAAGATGCTTAGTTGTCTTATGAGTTCCCCGTGAAATTTTAATTGACTGATTTTAATTATAATTTGATTTTCAATACATATGTCCAATTTATTCTTTAAACAAGCGTGATACAGTTGTCAATTAAGATAAGATCAAATATTAAATTTATATATTTTCTTCGCAAAGATACAAGATAAGGTAACCAAACCATAGCTTTGATTCTAGTGCATATTAAGAAAATCTAACCTTCCCAAGTTCCAAACTAAATGAGCCCTAACAAGTCCAACAAACTCAACTTGGGAGACTTTCCATCCCACTCAATAATAAAACAACCACAAATAAAAAGCAATAAACCTTACGACTCCTTGAATCTTTGTTTTATTTTATTGCAACAGCAGATTACAACAATGTAATTAGTTTCAATTGGACTAAAGCCAAATTTGTGATAGCTAAACTCAAGTGAATCCAAAAAATTTAAAGCCAAACCTATGAGAAATCCAACTCCAGGAGAATAAAGCCAAACCTACAACCGCGAAGTTTTGAAATGGTTATGATTCAACAACCTCTTTTAATAGAGGTCTTCATGAATTCAAAGATAAGAACATCTAAAGAAAGTTGTGAATAAAAAAAATTAAAACTGCTTTAAAAACAAAGCAAAAAAACTAAAAAATGTTGAAAAATAAATAAAAATAAAATAAATACACTATTGAAAAATAAACAAAAAAAAATTACAAATAAATACATTGAAATTTCTTATAATTATAAAAAATATATTTGTGTTGCTATTATTTAAATAAATGTTTACTCTAAAAACTTAAAAACTTATTACATGACACTAAGTATTTAGTTTTAATTTATTTTAATAGAGGTCTTCATGAATTTGTGATTAAAACAACTTTAAAACTACTTTAAAAACAATGCAAAAAAACTAAAAACTATTGAAAAATAAACAAAAAATAAATACAAGTACTATTGAAAAATAAACAAAAAAAAATACAAGTACTATTGAAAAATAAACAAAAAAAATTACAAATAAATACATTAAAATTTGTTATAATTATAAAAAATATATTTATGTTACTACTATAAATAAATGTTCACTCTAAAAACTTAAAAATTTATTAAATGAAACTAAGTATTTAGTTTTAATTTATTTTTTTAATTAAATTTATTTTAAAATTAAAAAAGCAACATTGCCACCACTACATAATATGCCTCTGGCATAACTCTCGACATAATTATTTTTATTTTACTTTAATTTATCTTTTTAACATTCAAAATAAAAATAATGTATAAATATATATTATAAAATAAAAAAATCTTTATAATTATACGAATGATGAAATACTATTGCAATGAGAAAAAATGATGAAAATAAGTGTCTCAATGTGTTTTATATAAATAATAATGTTATATAAATACTAATTTATTATAATAATTACTATAATTATATTAATTATAATTATTAATATTAAATTTTAGTATTAATAATAATAAAAATGAAATCATTATAAAATTGATTATGATATAAAAAATAAGTATTTTAGAGTGAATAAGATATAAAATTGATTTAAAACCGTTTTTAAATCTACAAGTTAAATCTACTTTAAATCTGCTTGAAAAGATGTCTACATACAATGATTGTAGTTATGCTAGCTTCATGTCATTTGAACGTCAAATTCAATCTAAAGAGTTTTTCCTTACATTGAATTTTGTTTTTTGATGGATGCCATTGTAATACGCCTCTCAACGTAATAAATAAACAAATTAAGATATTTGTTTTATTTCTTTAAACTTAGAAGAGATTTAAAAGTATATATATACTAGCATGTACATATATTAAATATTAATATATATAAAATACACCGAGGGCTATCTTTTCTCAAGGCACCTATTTTCATGAACTTATTCAAAACAACAGTAAACTGCCCATATGCTATCACCATTTCAATCAATCAAATAATATATGAGCAAAATAAATTAGGTGGAAAGACTCAATAGTGAAATAAATCCAGAAAAGACTCAATAGCACATTAGAGGTTAAATGCAAAGATGCTTAATTGTCTTATGAGATGCTTAGTTGTCTTATGAGTTCCCCGTTAAATTTGAATTGACTAATTTTAATTATAATTTGATTTTCAATACATATGTCCAATTTCTTCTTTAAACAAACGTGATACAATTGTCAATTAAGATAAGATAAAATATTAAATTTATGTATTTTCTTCACAAAGATACAAGATAAGGTAACCAAACCCTAGTTTTGATTCTAGCGCGTATTAAGAAAATGTAACCTTGCCAAGTTTCAAACCAAATGATCCCTAGCAAGTCCAATAGACTCAACTTGGGAGACTTTCCATCTCACTCAATAATAAAACAACCACAAATAAAAAGAAATAAACATTACGACTCCTTGAATCTTTGTTTTGTTTTACTACAACAACATATTATAATAATGCAATTGGTCAAAGATAACAAGTTTTCACAATCCATAATGATAATTGTTGAATGATTTCTAGATTTGATTGTGTGATAATTTTTTGCATCTAAAAAAAACAAAAATAATATAATCCATAAATCATTTAGCAATGCAATTGTTTTCCACAAGACTAAAGCCAAATTTACGATAGCTAAATTCTAGTGGAGAATAAAGCCAAACCTGCAACCACTAAGTTTTGAAATGGTTATGATTCAACAGCCTCTTTTAATAGAGGTCTTCTTGAATTCAAAGATAAGAACATCTAAAGAAAGCTGTGAATAAAAAAATTTTAAAACTGCTTTAAAAACAAAGCAAAAAATCTAAAAACTATTGAAAAATAAATAAAAATAAAATAAATACACTATTGAAAAATAAACAAAAAAAAAATTACAAATAACTATATTGAAATTTCTTATAATTATAAAAAATATATTTGTGTTACTACTATAAATAAATGTTCACTCTACAAACTTTAAAAAATTTCACATGACACTAAGTATTTAGTTTTAATTTATTTTAATAGAGGTCTTCATGAATTTTAATTAAATTGCTTTTAAAATATAAAAAGGCAACATTATCGCCACTTATATAATACTCAACATAACTCTCGGCGTAATTATTTTTATTTTACTTTAATTTATCTTTTTAACATTCAAAATAAAAAATAATGTATAAATATATATATTATAAAATAAAAAATAAGTATTATAAAATAAAACTATTTTTAAATCTGCTTTAAATCTACTTGAAAAAATGTCTACATACAATGAATGTAGTTATGTTAGTTGCATGTCATTTGAACGTCAAATTCAAACTAAAGAGTTTTTCCTTACATTGAATTTTGTTTTTTGATGGATGCCATTGTAATACACCTCTCGACGTAATAAATAAATAAAATGATTTTATTTATTTAAAAAAAAGATAATGTTGAGAATTAAATCAAATAATTAAAATCATTACTTAATTTAAGAAGTGAGAATTAATCAAATAATAAATTATTTAGTCTTTGAGATAAGAACTAGATAAGGAATTTGCATGTTTAATAATTAAACAAATTTATTTATTTTTTATCGGTAAATAACTACTAGGGACAACATCCGTTATATTGATATCAAAAAAGTTTTTACATCCATTGCCACAGTGGCTTTCATATTTGACCAGAGATTGCATTACCTTCCCTTTACATACTACTGGAGCCTATTTTGATTGAATTTCACCCCTACCCATTACAAATTACATAACAAGGGTTCTCATACTAATTTGCAAACAAAACATCTCTCACAGAAAGTAAAATATAGAGTATCAGCTAAATAAAAATACCAAAATGGAAACACACAGTACCCCAACCCTAGTCTTCATCAGACACAGCTTCACGCATCTTCCTTTCCTCCATTGCATTAGCTACCATTGGGCATTCGGGTCCGCATGCACTATGTGCTAGATGGTTGGCCTTTTCTTCTATGTCTTGAGAGTCCTGCTCTCGTCATTTATCGCCGCCACCAAGCTCCCAGTCTTTATTGTCTCCCGCCAGCCCCCTGCCATACAAAACTTCCGCTTGCAAATATGCCCCAACCTAGCTTGTCGTCGGAGTGCTTGACATGCCTACTGCCCATAGAAGGAAAAAGATAGATCTGCCAATCTCTCCCCAATGCTTCTCCAGTTCTTGCGGGCATAGTGTTCACACCACCACGAATTTTGGAACCTCCAAGCCATTACCAAAGGACATATAGTAGTGATGGGGAAACGAGACAAGAAGGTTACCATCAACATTATCCATTGCCTCGTCTATTTCCTCGAGCCAAGCTTGTTCAAAAACCATTTGGCATAGCTTCTTGCTCTTCGGCTTTGAGAGACCCATGTATAGAAGCATGGCCAAGAACATGGACAATATCTCTACATTGGCCCTGAAACTTTGTCGAGCCAGGAGGAATTCTTTGCCCAATACTTTCTTTGTTGCTCATAAAATCAATGGGTATGATAAATTCAAAAACCCCTTCAGCTTCTTTTCTGTTATCTCTCCATAGAAAGATTGTTGTTGCTTGGCCGTGTTTAGGAAAAGCGACGTCTCTATTGCAGCTACTTGACTCAAGCTCAAGATGTTTCCAATTTTGAGTTCTTCAAAGCCACCTCCCACTTTGTTCACTTTTTAATCTCATCCCATCGTTCTACGTTATGATGGCAACTTAGAGTAGCATACCAACATGTCACATCATCTAACTCTTTCATTTGATATGGCTACATGAGTTGTCGGTTACTTATGATCCTCCATTATAGAGCATAGTTTCTATTTTTGTGCAGTGTAATTTTTGATATTGGCCTCTTTCCCATTGTACCCTTGCATGACATCTCCCATGGGTAATCTGCTCTGATGACACACTTCCATTTAATGAACATGTCCTAGGCATCATGGCTATTAATGACAACGTATCCTTTACCTCTCTCCCCTATTTTATTTTGATGGAAACTTAGACTATTGTGTCATCATGTTAAATCCATCAATTCCTTAGTGTGATATAGTTGCATGAGCTGTCGTCAGCTTAGAATCCTCCCCTACATGACATCATTGCTATTTTCATGTAAGAGTTATTTCCAATATTGGCCACCTTTCAATTGTACCCCTGCAAGACACCTTCAATGAGTTTTTTGTCCCGATGACACATCTTCATTAATGATGAAATCCACACCATCTCGTCTACTAATGGTAACCTATCCTTGAGGTACCACATGGATCTGTCTATCGAAATCAGCACCTTATGGATATACATTCGCTAACTCTTTGGCGGAATACCCTTTTTCTTTTCCAGTGAACACATGTCCTAACCCATATCTCAGGTTATCATCATAGGGAAGGCAGGTGACCACATGTTCCACCTCACATGTCTTGTCATCTAGCCTTCTCAATCACCCTCTTGGTCAAGTTGTTTGTGACGTGGTTTCCCTCTCTACAGATGTGACTTACCTTGTAAGCCTCGAATTTGTTAAGGAGTTGCTTTATTGGTTGTAACCAGTGATTTAGTTTCCAATTGGGGGCATTGTTGAGTCGTATTGCATTGACCGTGATAAGAGAATCTCCTTCCAAGTGAATCCTCTTTGCTCCAATCACAATTCCCAATTGGAGTCCCTTTATGGCTGCTCAAAACTTTTCCTCGTTGTTGGTGCATGTTCCCAAGGGAATGGAAATTTTTGCAATTATCCTCCCTTGTTCATCTCATACCACACACCCTACCCCTCTGGGCCCTAGGTTACCCTAAGCAGCTTCGTCAAAGTTTATTTTGACCCATCCTTCTTTTGGAGCTTCCCATGACACTTTGTTCCTTTTTTTGTTAACTGTGTCCCTCATGGCTAAACCACAAAGACGGGGAATGACTAGGCCACTGAATGCTTTGTTCACTTTGTCATCCTAGCTTGTGTAGATTGCCTGATGAACATTGATTTTGATTGATCTGCCTCATTAACTTTTTCTGTGATCATACTTTCAATTTTGGCATAGAGTCTCTCCTAGGTCATCTCCTTATCTTGAAACATTCTCCTATTATGCTCCTTCTAGATTTCCCAAATTATGATGGAGGGGGTAATTGACTATATGCTATCAAAAATTACTTTTCTTCGAGGTTGGGGCCACGTGTTGAACTAGGCCAATAAACATGAGGGCATCGGACATTGAATACTCAATTTATTCATAAATAATTTCCAGCATTGCTCTACATATGGGAAAGCCATTAACAAGTGGTCTGCATTTTCATTGATCTACTTGCAAAGGACACACTGCCTTGGTCCATATATTCCAAGCATGGCTAGCTTATCCTCTGTGAGGTTTATTTTCTAAACCACAACCATGCGAACACACCTGCCTTTGGAAGGAAATGTTTTCCCCAAATGAGTTTGTTGGGCCAGTTTTTCCTTGCTTCTACCATTTCTTTTATTTTGTAACCAAACTTGACAACATATGACCTAGAAGACAAGCCACACCATCTAATAATGTCTTATTGATTGGATGGGGAGAAAGTTCTTTCTTTTAGGATTTCAGATAGAGCATCCTTTTGCTCCTGAGGGGAATTTAGATCTTGCAAGGAGTGTCACCCCATTTTTGGACTCCATCTTGCCATTTTGTTTTTCCATAATTGCATATCTTGTTTCCCGAAATCCTTGTTGTCTTTGTTTTGATTTGCTCTAGATTGGGGTGAATTGCCAAATCTTTTTATCCATTTGAATAATCTGACTAGAAAGAGGCAAAATTTATATTCCTAACTTCCCATGTTACGTGCTTGGAAATGATGTCTCTTCATTCCAACAAATAGTTCCATATTGTTGAGCCTCTTGAGGGATTTGTTGTAGTAAGGATTCGAGTTGGGGAGTCCTAATCTAGGTACTTTCTTCTCAATATCTTGACCCATCTTTGATCTCCTTTCATGTACATATCCCACACCAATTTGGCCCCCATAGCCATGTTCATCAATTTTAATTGCTTGATGCCTATTCCCCTTGCTTCCTTGGATGTACATAACATCTCCCAGGCCACCAATGGGAACTTCTACTATTCCCCTGATCCACTCCAAAAGAAATTTATGAAGATTTGGTTAAGTTTGTCTTCAACCGCCATTAGAATCCTCAAACAGGCCATTGAGTAAACTGGTATGGCTGAAAGCACTTCCTTTACCATCATGAGCCTCCCAGCTGATGAGAGCCATTTCCCCTTATATGTCTCCAATTGTCTTTTGTAACTATTTACTAGGTTCTCCCAGTAACATTTTTTATTGATACCAATGAAAAGAGGTGTCCCCAAAAACCTGCTTGGGAATTTTTCCACTCTCAGCCCCAATATCCTTGCCAATTCCCTCTGAAGGCTAGGTTGCATGTTGAGGAAGAAAACCTCCAATTTTCACCAATTGATGCTTTGTCTTGATGCTAAGCAGTACTCATCCAAAAAAATTCTAATTGTCCTTGCCTCCTTTCTGCTAGTTGTGCCAAAAAGTATGGCATCGTCTACAAATTGTTGGTGTGTCGTTGCTTCCAGCCCATTCACCATTGAAACCCCCTTTCATTCCCTTGATTTACTTAAGGTGCTAATTCCTTTGCCCATAGCCTCCGCCATAATGATGAAAAAGAAGGGAGAGAGGGGTCCCCTTGTCGGAGGTCCCTGGTAGATGCAAAGAAGCCCTGTGACGTCCCATTTACTAAGACAGATAACTTGGCTATGGATATGCAACTTCTAATCCAATTAATCCACTCTTCCATGAAACCAAATTTTTTAAGCACCTCTATTAGGAACTATCTATCCACTAAATCATATGCTTTGAGGAGGTCTAACTTTAGAATCATACATGGATCATTTACCTTTCTAACTGAGTGCAAGGTTTCATGAGCTGTAATGATGCAATAATTGATTGCCTCGGAGCAAAGCCACTCTGTTCTTCCGATATTATCTGATTTAGAACACCTTTCAATCTATTGGCTATGATTTTGGTGACCAACTTGTAGACTATATTATAGAGTGCAATTGGCTTGAAATCCCCCATTTTTTGTGGGTCCTTCTTCTTAGGTATTAGGGCCAAGAAGGTGTGGTTTGTTGAACCCAACATCATCATTTTTCTCCTTGATTCTTCCACTGCCAGAGACAAATCCTCTCCCACAATGCCCCAAAATTTATGGAAGATGCCTGCCGAGAACCCATCTAGGCCCAAAGACTTATCAAGATTAAGCTGCAAAGTTTCTTTCTTCACCTCTTTCATGCTGATTTTTTGAAATAGTGCCTTGTTTTGATCTTCTCCTATTACTGTTGGGATGTAGCTCAAAATTTTGTCTCATACATTCCTATTCTCTATAGTTAGTCTATTTAGAATTTCCTGAAAGAATTTTACTGCTAAGTCTTCATTTACCTCCTCCATTGATTGGGTTACTAACCCATCCTCCCTTCTAATTGTTGTGATTATGTTTCTTCTCCTTTTTGTCACTGTTGTTCTGTGGAAATAATTGGTGTTCTTGTCTCCTTCCTTTAGCCATGTTTCCCTTGATTTTTGTTTCCAAAACACTCTTCTCTTTTCAAGATTTTGGCCAATTCCTCTTTCAATATTTTTTCTAATTCAAAGTCATGACTCCCCATGCCATTTGTTGTGATATGCTCATTGAGCACATCTACATCTTTTTCCATTCTCTCTTTCTCCTGGAAGATGATTTTGAAGTGTATTTTGTTCCATTCCTTTAGTTTTTTTTGCACATGGTTCAACTTTTTTCTAATCTTGTATAGATGAGAGTGGTTCCCGATTCTTAGCTCCTCCCACCATTTGGCAACTAGGTCTGGAAGTATTTCATCTCTGAGCCACATGTTTTCAAACTTAAATGGGATTCCTTTTAGGGATATATCTAGCTAGATGAAAAGTTGAAGTGGGAAGTGGTATGATCCAACGAAGGGAGAAATCATTGCTTCTTGTAGAAAATTCTCTCCTCCCCAATCCCCAAATAGGAGGAATCTATTTAGCCTCTCTAAAATTTTGATAAAAGCTTTCCTTCTGTTGGTCCAAGTAAAAGTCCCATTCTTGGTTTGTAGGTCCATCAGCTGATTGTTGTCCACAAATTCTTGAAAATCCTGCTGAGTGCTTGTGGATCTTCCCATCCCTCCCCTTTTTTCTCCATAATTCAGGGTAGCATTGAAGTCACCAGCTAGGACACCTTTCTCTCCCCTAATATTTTATATGGATTTGGATAGTTTCTTCCATAGATTTCTCTTTTCAACTATGCTTATATGCCCATACACACTTATAATTGTGAACTATTCATTCTTTTGGAGTAGTTTGCATTTCAACATTATCTAGTTTTTGTTCTCTTCTACCACCTCTCTAGCTATTGCTAGCGAGTTCCAAAGGATTCCTAGTCCCCCTAAGGCCCCTTCAGCTCCCAAAAATTTTCCCTTCCACTGCATCCACCAATTGAGTCTATTTTTTCTTTCTTCTGAGCCCAATTTTGTTTCTTGTAGTAAGAAGATATCTACTTTTAATTGGTCAATTTGGCACTTGACCATGCACCATTTGTTAGGGGCACATTCCATGTTATGAAATTCATTGTGCATGGGGAAGGATAACACCCTTCCCTATTCTCAACTTTGTTTGTCCAACTGTATTTTTTGCTATCTCTAGTTTGGCCTTGTTTGTCTTGGGCCCCCTTTTTTCCTTTTCTCTTGATGTTGGGCTTCTTTATTCTTGATTGAGATTTCTCAAGAGTTCTTTCTTCCACTAGATCACCCTCCTCCACCTCCTCTTGATCCTCCTCATCTGATTCTATCTTTGCTTCACTTTCATTATCATCCACTTGTGAATCATTATCATTTCCTTCCTCCTTGGCTTGCATTGCATTTCCTAGTTTTATATTGCTTTCTTCTTCCTCCTCTTTCCCATCTTCAACATCCTTGCTTGCCCCTAATGGCCTCTTTGATTGATTTTGATATTCCTCTTCCTTTTCCTTTTTTTCTCCTGTCCTTGGGATGTTTATTTCATTTGAAATATCTTCTAGTTGTATGGTAATATCTTTTTGCAGTTTCCTGGTTTGTTCCAAGAGAGTGCTTAAGTCTTTTTCTTCTTATGTTGCCACATTCACATTGCATTTTTTTTTACACGGTTCCTCCTTTACTTCCAAGTATTTCCCATTCAATTTTCTCTTTTTAGATATTGTATCAACTATTTGACCTAAGCATCCACTGCCTTGAATGGTGGCAATCCGAGGAATCTCAATGTGGCTTACCTTTTCTACTCTCTTTTTTTGTATTGCTTACCCCTATTGGGGCTATTGTCCTTGTCGACTACCATTCTATGTGAGTATCATTCCCTTATAGCTTCCCTGAATAAGAACCTCCTGATTTTTGTTCCTTCACATGTGACCACTTTCTATTGCCAACTTCCAAACTATGATAATATTTCTAGATTTTTGTAAATCCCCACTCCTTCCGCGATTTCCATAAGGATATTAGCTTCAACTTCTTTTTTACCATTGATGAAATCTTCATCGACTCCCAGGCATACCCCTAGGGAATCCCCAATATTTACCAGAGCTTCCACACTCTAGTACTCAGATGGGAGGTCAACTAATTTAATCCATGTGGGGATTTTTTTGATGGTGTACTTCCATGGATCAAAATTAGGTTCCCAATATATACAGTGAAAACTATAGCCCTTTAAGAACAGAGGATTTCCATACACAATTTTTTGTTTTAAATTTATGTCTATGCATTCAATGAGAAAAAAAGGAATTTGATAATTACTAAAAACTTACCCGATCCTTGAATTTTTGTTGCCACCAGTCCATGATCTCTTCTTTAGGACATCCTGGGCCACACCATTTTGTAAATTATAGAGCTCTATCTTTCAGTCTGGCAACCCTCAATTCGATTGTTTTCATTGGCATCAAAAATAATTTACTCCCCCATGGCCTAATATTTGCATCTGCATCTCTCCCACTTCTTTTTTTTGGTGGCTCTGAATTTCGACTCTTCTACCACCATGGTTCCAAAATTGTTTGGGATTTTCTACTCACTTTCCCTTCTTCTAGTCAGCTACTACTTGTGCTTCCCATATTTTCCAAATTTTTCCTTTTCCTGACTGGTCCTCTAGATTCTTTTCCTTTGATTCACCGATGTCATTAGCCTCACATCTCAACTCTACTTATGGCCACCTCCGATCGATCAGATTTGGGTATGTGCAGGATCATGATGGGCCAAAAAGTGGCGATATGATGGGTATGTGTAGGGTATGTAGCTGACGACCTTTTTTTACCCAAAATTGATGAAACGAAAAGGGTTTTTAAAGGAGATTCTCAGCTTTCCACCAATATAAATTATGTTTTAATTTGAGTTTAATAAATAATTATTATTCATTTTCTATTTGAATTACAACTAAAGTCCTGATTGATATGTTGATTGAAAAAAATCTATAGATTTCAAATGGTATCACATTTTTTGAATCTTAAACATGCGTCACATTCTATTCTTCGAATACTATAGGATTTAAAAAAAAAAAATGAATTTCATGAAGTTTTGACTAAGTTAAGGTGGTTAGAAATATGAGTTTTTATATTTTTAAAAAGTTGTAATAAAAAATTCATAATTAATTATTTACATGGAAAAAAATTACAAAAAAATATGCATCACATCTAAACATGAGTCCTCTAATTATATCTAAAATCTTATAAAAAAATATTATCATTTTATTGTGGTTAGGGTGGTCAGACAGACACCTACTTATTTTTTCCCTGAAGTTTAAGTACTACTACATTGAAATTTCAAATTTTCACCAAATAGATTTGTTTTTTTTTAAATAAACCTAGTATTTTAGAAACTACATTCAATTTCCTACAGAATATATTCTTACATATTTTTGAAATAATATAGATAACTTATTCAAATTTTTACGTCAAGTTGCCTAACTCTGATTTTTCTAAATTTTTTGCCACTTAAGGGCCTATTTTTTCCATGATGATCCTGCACATACCCATCCACAACTTGTTTTGGGTGTCACTTTTCTTCAGTGTTCTTGTTTCTTCCTTTCTAAGGACTACTGGCTCTTTTTGAAGTTCCTCCCTCCTTGTTTCTCCAATTTTCCAATGTTTCTGCCTTAGGGCTTCTTTTTCCCAGAACCACCCACGCTTGCAATTTGGAAAGCTTCCACGAGCAACCCCAAATTCTCTACTTCTATCCCATTTATTTAGTTTTAACTATGGATGCATCAACCTTCCCCTGCCCGCCTTCAAATTCCTCCACTTGATCTGGCCTTGGGGGCATAGGTTGCAAGCATTCCTTATGTGATAGCTTGAATGGCACTTGTCCACCCATTCGCCATTTGTGAAAACCCATTGTGGAATGTGGGTGATAGTTCCATGTCTACTCTCCCCTGCCTTGCCTTTCCCTGATCGGTTATCATCTTTGATATCACCCCATCGCTTCCCTTCCAAGTCGCTTTCCTTTTTTCGCTCCTCCTCCCCACCTTTCGCCATTTTTTCCTAAGAGATTTTTTATAATTAAATAAATTTAATTATTATTTACACGTACAAGATTGAATTCATTAAATAAATAAAATAAATGATTTTATTTATTTTAGAAGATAATGTTGAGAACTAAATTAAATAATTAAAACAATTACTTAAATTAAGAAGTAGAAATTAATTAAATAATAAATTATTTAATTAATTTTGGAAATAGAAGAATAATTAGTAAATTAATTAAATAACTTTAATTATTTAATTAATATAGAAGAATTAATGCAACTCTTGTAAGCACAACCATGAGACTAATTTTAGCTCCTTTCAGGCAACCACACTAGAAGCCAACTATGGAAGACCAAGAGTCAACTTAAATTCCACATTAGACGTTCCTTTGAGATTTGAACTTGGGTCTCCACAATGGGAACTTGATATTTTAGTCAATCAAGCTCAAAACCTTGGACATAGATTAGATGTTTAATTTTATGTAAGGACCTTATAATACTAGAATTCCTCTAAGATTAGATTATAGACCTTATTGAACCATAAACACTACTATTGTATTGTAACTAGTTGTTACTAAATAATATATTAGACATGTGATTTGGAAGCTTATTTTTTCCCTTACAAGGGTTTTCCCAAGGTATATTATTTGTTGCATTTAATTCTTCTCCTCTTATATTCTTGTTCTTGTTTTCTAAGTGATGTTACTTTAATTAATTTATAATATTTTCTTTTGATTAAGTAGGATTTTTCCTCTCACTACTTGAATTACATCATTATCAACAAAATATTATATATTTCATTTATGTTCCACACCGACTCATACTATGTATAGTTTTTTTATGATAATGATACACGAAGTAGCAATTTGAATACTATGGGAGACCACTATATGTAATAATTGGATTGATGGGGGTAAGGTGATAAGTTGATGATGCAAAGGTTGTTGTAGCATTGTATGTGGATGGTGTGCTAATCTAGTAAAATTAATATGCTCTAGTAGTTTTAGTTTAATAATGTTAGTACAAGAGTAATCAATAATAATATTGTGTAGGTTTATGCTTGTATAGTCCACCCTCATTACTCTTATGTATTAAATTTGAATTTGATTGAAACTTATGGGTATAACAAAAAGAGTTAGAGATACCAATGTGTACGAGATTATTGTCTAACAATTTAATCTTATACTTATGTACACTACCATGTAATTTAGAAAATAAATCGTAAGTACCAAAAACCAAATTTTCTTTCATGATTGGAAGGAGACTATTGATAAACCTTTAATTTCATTGTTTATGGGTTGAAAGTTCATGTTAGCTAACACATTTTCAAATTGCAATCATAGTCATTGATTTTATTTTTTGAACCTTATTTATATTACCTGTTGATTTGATAATTGTAACGTTAAGCACACTATTGTGTTATAGCTTATTAATGAAAGCATTGGCAAGTCCCCAAAGGAATGTATCGAAGCATGAAGAATATAGTAAAATCAATTAAGTGCATAATCTCTTGAGTTTGGTAGAAATAATTTAGCAAGTAATTATTCATCATAAATATAATATAAACATATTGTCTTGAAAGTGTGTATGTGGGTTGAGGAGTTACCAATTTTGCAACAATTATTTTGGATTTGATTGCACAATTTTTTTTTTGCATCAACATTTCGGATCACACTCTGTGATCCATCACGAGGATGAAAGCAAAGAGTTGCAGGAGAATGTAAAGATGTAGACCAAGAACAACTTGAAATGAGGGAGGATGAGAAGGATGCACAAGGGACGAGGAAGACAAGACACAAACCAATAAAATTAAAAATAATAGAAGAAGAAAAATAATAGGAGAATAAAGCTCCAATTTTAAAACCAATAAGATTAAAAAGAAATGGAAAAATAGGAAAATACAAAGAATAACAGAACAACGCGGAAAAAGCAAAGAACAAGCATTGAAAAAAAAGGGACATAATGGAGAAAATAAATAAAAACCAATAAAATAATGAAAAAAATATAAAAAATAAGTCGTTTCCGGGAAAAATCATGGAATCAGTCATAAATCACGGAAAAAAGTAAATGGGGGAAATAGGGAAGAATAAAATGAAAAAAAAAACAAGAACAAAATATGTCATAAATAATTATTATATGTGTCAATCAAAATGCAAAAGGACTACATACATACATGTATATATATACATATACATACACACACACATATATTCATATACATGTTATATACACACATATATGTATGTTTGTAAATAAAAGAACCAAAAGTTGCTAAAAGTGGGAGAAAAGAAAGATATATATATATATATATATATATATATATATATATATATATATATATATATATATATAACAAAGAAATAGGGAAAGAAAACAAGAAGGGAAACAAAAGAAAGAAACAGATTGAACTTAAAGGAATAGAAATACAAAAAGAAAAGAAAAATCAAACCAAGAACCAAGGAAAATGATGTCTGAAAAAAGGCAATATCATTATGGATTGTGGAAATTTGATATTTCTAATTGAGTTACCAATTGTTGTAGTACATTGCAAGACTAAGTGCTATAAATATTGTTGGTAAATGATAAGTTGGTACACCGTAAGCCAATGAATGTGACTGAGTGTTCTTATAAATGCTTTGTGCTAACAATCAATTATTCTAAACAACTTAGGATGATGTCCTTAAATACAAGTTGTAGACACACAACTTGAGATCTTTTGCATGTAGGCCAATTGGGTAATAATCATATTGCTAGAAGCTGGTATGGGAAGGAGGGGATTTAAAATTCAAACCAACAAGTCTAAGCTACAACATGGTCATGTCTAAAAGATAAGATTCTGGATGTGACTTTAACCAAGAAATAAGAAAACAAATAGATTTGGATCAATCCCAACTAAATTAAAAGATATGATATATCTAAATAATAAAATCAAAAATTAAAATTGACTAATATGCCAAATAAATCAATTTAAATGATAATACCACATGTTTATAAATTCATAAAAGATAACGTGACACAAAATAACAAATATACATGATATACATTTTTATCTCTTACACTACCATACTCAACAATACTCTACTCATCCTATGCATGTATGTTACACTATTTGAATTAGAAAAAAAGTTGAAACATAGTACAAAAACATGCAAGTGCATTTCACAATGATATTCCGTTCCCATTTGCAAGTGAGGGACAAGGACAACTTTCATATTGAATAAATCTCTATTCAATCCCCATTTATCATAATTAAAAAATAACATTTTCAATTTCATCCATTAATGGTTTTACTTTAGTTGTAAAGTCCCTATCATCCTACTGCCCAAGGCTTTTTTTTAATAAATAAAATAAAAAGAAAAATCAACCACTATTTTGGCGTTTGGTTTTTTACTTGTAAAGTCCCAATCAACACTCGTCATACTAATTTTGGTCCTCTTAAAATAAAGAAAGGTTCCGAAATATCCGGTAGGGTTACTCTCATATTACATGTGATAGACGTGGAAAACGAATAAGGCTTACACTCAAAGTAGAAAGGGTACAAGAAAAGGTACCCCTAATAATTTATTTATTTTTAATTATCAAATATTCTTGAATACGTGGCAACTAATGTGTTTCCCATGGAAGGTGCTGTTTTTTTCCTTCTAACTTTCTAGTTGAAGTATGAAAAGGTGGGGACAATCATCATTGCACAAATCGAAAGCTATTAAGAATTTGTATAAATCCAATGGTTAGGATGATGAGACTCGGTCAATGGGACAAGACAAATGCAAATTGGATACATTTGTCTAAACAATACAACTAATTTGGAAGGATGGGTATACCTAGTTTCATACATACATGACCTTATGTAACAACTCACCTAACATTCTTCTCTTATATTGCAAATGTTGTTTCAATGGGGGAGAGAGGGGTCCATTCTATAAGGAGATCCCATTGTTTTGTCCTTATCCAATATAGGAACAAATTGAGTGTAAAGTATTCATAGAGAGTTTGAGTTGTATAAATATAATGTTTTTTTTGTATTTTTAGACTGTAAGAACTGGAATCAAGTAATCGCCTCTTTATAAACTACAGTGTGTCTGGTAAATCTTTTTCACGTGATTGGCGATGCTAGCGCGACACGCCCTCCAGTACCATGGGAACGGTGGGGAGACTAGACCTTGCGACCTCTTGCCTGCAATAGGATGCTTTAGCCAATCAAGCTAGGCCCACCGACCTAATGCCTTTTATAGTTATTCTTATAATATGGTTTAGGTTTAATTTATAATTAAATACTAAATGATGAAATTCGGTATACATTATAAATAATTGGTTTTTATAAAATTGAGAGGAGATAAAAGTGTTAAGTTAATTTTGATTAAATGTATTAATGTGTGATGAGTTGTAGTTTTGTTGCAATTAATAATTTAAATTTGGGGCTTGATATCAAATTTTAAATCTATGTCTTATAAGAAATCTCTATTTTACGTTAGATTGATGTAGGAATGGATTGTGCCACTTATTAAATAAATCTACATAGATTGATATTTTTATTGCGATTTTATCTATTGTTGACGTGACCTTTTGTGATGTGCTTTTGCCATTTGCACATCTTGCACAACAAAGGGATGTGTTTATAGTCACAATGGGATTTACTATAGGCTAGAGGGAATATTGTGGACTCCCTTGATGGTTGGAAAGCCCCTTAGTTTGTTGCATATGATATTAGACACACTAAACAATTGATGCAATGCCTAAGGATGTTAATATAATGAAGTAAAATATGCTTCACATGCTCTTTATGTAGATGATTTTTCATAACCTTTTAATATGCTAACTAATGGCTTAGTTCAATGTCTATAAATATATGATCCTAGAAGCTCAACTTGATGTATTTGGTGCAAAGGCCAGTGGAGTAGCAACTAATTACATGGGAAATTCAACTTTAGGAGATAGATTTGATAATCAAATCAAGTGAAATAGGTCGTGTAGTGTGACCCGATCTATGGATAAGGCCACAAATTTGATCTACTCCATGCTAGTAAAATACTTGTGGAATTAGATCAATCTTGATTAGTGTGTTGAATGAGACAATTTTAACCAATAAATTTTAAGATTAAGATTGTTTTGTACACCAAATAAGTCAAGTTAAACACTAAAAAAATATACTTTCAAAATTATATTTTTTGGTGTCAAATGAAGGTTTAAAAGTGTAGGGTATACACTTTTATCATTTATAATTGTAGCACCTAAAAATGTCCTAATCATATTACACACCGAGATTTCACGTACACACCATTTCTCTCCTAATTCACCTATTTTCATATATTTAATTAAATAATGTCAATTGCTTAATTAAATTTGTGCTATTTTCTCTTATTAATCGAATAATTAATTTTATTTGATTAATTCATCATCATCACACTAATTTTCTTCTCTTTTGATTAAATAATGTAAATTATTTAATTAAATGTCATAAATCCTCTTTGATTAAATAATTCATAATTGTTTAATTAAAGTCTTTAATTTCCTCCAGTTGCATAATTAAATAATTTTTAAATTGTTTAATTGGTTAATTTCCTCCAATCATTCAAAGAATATTCTCTTGGAATATATTCCCTTTTCAAATTCAAATTTTCCCTTCACATGGAAATATCCCCACATGCTTCCTAAAATCAAGGGACTTGTTATTGTCTCAAGCAATTTAGATCTTTGATTAAAATACTTGATCCATGTCATTATACATTATCGACCCTTGATTTGATCTTTGATCCATGTCCTCATATCTCATCCATTTTCCTCCATTAATTAGCTAATTCAATCTCAACCATTAATTCATTCCAAAAATCTATAAATACTCCTCATTTTACATGAGAATTCATTCACAAGCTTTTAAGCAACCTTACTCTACCCAATTTCATACTTGAGCTATTAAGAATTTGTGAATCAATCTCACCATTACCATCAATTCATCAAGCTTTTGCATCAAATCAACTACAGATAAGGCAACTTGATCAATCCACACCATACCTTCACTCAATTACACTCAATCCACAATGGGATTGCTCTGGTTTGCATCTTAGATAGTTTCATTTAGCTTTATTTCATGTTTAATTGTTTAGAATCAATATTTCTTATGTTGTAGATTAAATCTCACTAAATATGGCTTTTAATTGATCATTTCATCTTGTTAAATTGTTTTAATTCTTGAGTATTTGATCAATTAGATTAACCATATGACAATAACAACGTATACATTCAAAGATGAATAATTGTCACATCTCAATATCATGTTCATTACATCTTTATTATGAATAAATTTTTTATTTAAGATAAGTTTATTTATATATTAATAGCCATTTAGGGCTAAAATTCATCTATCATTACAAGAATTACAATGTGGAAGTTGCATAAGAGTGCCAACACATCTCTAATTAGGATAATTTTAGATACTTTATGGATGTCCATCTCTATGAATAGAATACTTTATAAATAGTTACATTGTACCATTTTTGTGAAACTCCCTACCTTTGCCTACTTAGATCTAAGATGTGTTTTATTGTTAGGTCCTCCAAACTTATCAAAGGCTATTCCACTCTAAACCTAGGTACTCTATCATGAGAAAAAAAGTGAGGGACAACACTCATTACAGAGGAAACAATATCAATGATGCCCTAGCTCTATCAAACCCCTTTAATGACCCTAATTGGATTTTCATATGAGAGATGAGATTTGAACCTAATTGCTAGTTTTTTATCTTTCAAGTAGTCTAGGTTATGCTTCTCTTTTAACACAGTGTTTGTGTATAATAGTTATCTGTTGATAATACACTAAAATAAATACACATTTAATTATATCAAAGTAACGTAAATATAAATGTATGTATGTTATATGTAAACTCAATGCAATCCTAGAGTACCTAATGTTGTCTCCAATGAACCAAACCTTAATGACACACCACTAAGGAGTTGGGATAAATAATATGTCTAATTGATAACTAGATCTAGACTATTGAATGTTTATATGGCTATTTAACTAGGCAAATGTTATGTTATGATGTGGAAAACTATAAAAATAAGGTAATAGACACACTTGCATTGAAGCATGACAACTGTGAAATATGATTCTAGAGCTTCTAGTGAAGTCTAAGGTCAAAATATAGATGTAGAAGCTAGATCCAAAGAGGAATAGTTAGTTGAATGACCATTCCCAAAAGTGAATGACTAGTAGGAAGGCCTAGCCCAAGAGGGGCAACCTTTGAAAGAAATAAAGTATGAAAACAATCTCCCTAAACTACTCTTTGAGGAGAGTATCATGCGAATTTAAAATCTTTACAATTATGGAAAGAGGAAACACACATAAAACATAAATAAAATTATACCATAACATAGGTGTGTGTGGGGAAAACCCTTTTGGGATAAAAATCCCACTCCAAAGTAGGTCAATTTATTAATACTTAATATAAACATAGTTCCAATACAGTTGTAGAGCTCAAGCTTTTATATAATTATTGCCAACCAAAGATCTAGAGTAATTGAACAACAACATAACAATACCTACAAACTCACTCCTTAAAAACTTAACCTCAAGTATCCTATAAATGTGAGTAGTGTTGTTAATCAAGATTGCACCCTAGTTGAGTTAGACTCAATTGTCCTACTAAAACATGGAAACATTCTCAAGTTGTGGGTAACTTTTGATGAGAATGAATCTCCAGAGAGGGCTAGTTCCCTTGGTAGATCACCTAAACTAAAGATTTTTCCGAGGAAAAGGATAGAAGGATGACTGAAATGAAAATCCTAAAATCCAAAGGGTGATGAACCAAAACTTATAAGATTATTCATTAACTCAACTCACAATCAACTCTCAAAGCATTAACTCTCACAATCTTATAGGAAACACACAACACAAAAGTGATTTGTATGAAGGTTCAAAATCAAACACAACATACAACCTGTATCATATGAATTTTTTGAACCCACTCTTGCAATAATGAGACATAAAAAGGACTAAAAACTTAGAATCACAATGATAACATCAAATCAATACTACAAAATGAGACAAAAATTATGAGATAGGAATGCTTTGCTGCTTTTATTATTCTGAAAGGAGTATCAAATATGAAAATATGAGTACAAAATCAAGCTAACAAAGCTCTTTGCAAGTGACCAAGAGAAAAAGAAGCAACTCTGAACCCCTTGAAAACTAAGCTTTTCTCAAATATATGCCTTCAAGAGTGAATGGGAAAAATATGAGTAAACTGCTCTTCAAAATAGTAACCCAAAAGTAACCCAAATGTCATTTTTGAGCAAAGGGAAGAAACCTCCAAAATAGGGCCCAAACTAACTCAAAACTGAAAGAGAAAAGATGGAAACCTTCCCTCCCAAATAGGTTGACCTAAGAGGACTCAAAAAACAAGTCAGAATTGACTATAAATGGAAATAGAAACTTCAGTTCACTTGTTTTTTCCATCTTGCACAAATGAAACTCAAACTCAAAAAGGAAAGCTTCCACTCAAAACTTTCTTTGTTTCACTACATTTTAAATAACAAGTACTAAAGCAATTTATAGAAATATTTCTTTAATATTGTCTTACATCACTTGTAGTTTCAGTTTTGCAAAAGGAAAGAGAAGTCGATTTGAGCTTTTGACTTGATTTTTGTAAAAAATATTTAAGGCAACTAAGGTTTTGATAAAATTTTTCCAAGTATAGAACATTCATGGCATATGGCACTTTATTTTCTAATAGAAATCATAAAAATGGACCAAGGAATATAACCATATGATTTTCTCAAAAAAAATAAAATAAAAATTATGGCATGTTGCCGTGGCATTAATACTTTGCATAAAAATTTAAAACATTGTGAAAAATACACAAGCCAACTAACTTAGGGTAAATTGGAAACCCTAGAACAAAACCATTCAATCTCCACTTTTCTCTCATCATTTTGCACTTGGATTTTTTGAGTCTTCAGCCCTGGGTTACTCCATTGAAGAGCTTCTAAAGCTTATTACTGTAGGAATTTGAATACATATTTTCAACCAAAAAACTACGTAAGTCCTCTACCACTCGACCCTTGCATTCTTCTTATTTATTTAGTCAATAAAATGCTCACCTCAAGCTTGATAATGGAGAAATGATGAATGTATTCAATACTTCCTGTATGGATTCCATTATTTCTATACAAATGATGAATGCTTTGTATTTTAAGTTCGTTATCTCCATTATTTTATGAGGGTTTTCTGCATCTCATGGCTGTGGCCTTTTGAATTTTTGGGTGCTCCTTATACTCGTACAAATTTAAGGGTTTCTTAATTTTCTGTATTTGTGGCTTCTTCAATTTAGTCATGGTTCAAGACCCTTGGTTATGGCATGAAAGAAGCTAAAAATATTCTACTCTATTCCTCCATGGAAGGCCATGGCCTCTCAATCTCCAAGTTCTTTTACTTTTCAATGTTTATGCAACAATTCTTTAGGTAAAACCCTAGTGGGTTTGGTTCTTATTTGCAAAAGAGAAAGCTATGATTTCAAAACTAGTTTGAAACTCGTGCTTCATTGGGTTGCTACTTGATTCCATGAATCTTCAAGCTGCTTCTAGTTTTAGCTCAACATCTTTCAACATTTGCAAAACCTTCTCATAGATGCATCACCTCTGTTCCTTGTTTTCAAATGACTCACTGCTCCATGCTAATATTCTTTTCTCCAAAAACTTAGATCACATTTGGGGGGAACAACTTTCTTGCAATGAGTAACAAGATTCAAATCCTTCTATGCTATCTATCTTTTTCCATTGAATACTATTTGTAATCTTTGGATAAATGAATGATATCACTGCAACATTTTACACTACAAAAAATGTAGATTTTGATATTATGTTTCACCCCTACAAGATACAATCACTATTTTTTAATGACCTTGTCACTTTCTTTGATATTTGAGAAAGTTTTAAACACATTTAATGGAACAATGGACTCATGATTTCTATCTCTTTTCTCTCACTATGCTGATGAACATCATGATGACTTGCTTCAAGTAGATGCATCATTCATTGTTTTCCATCCTTTGCATATGCAATGATAAATGAATTTCCTTTATCTCTTGTACTCTGCATTCCTGCACATTGCTTCTCATTTGATCACTGCACTTTGGTGAGTTGCAATCCTTGTATTTAGTACTTTTCAAATGTTTTCTTGGTGGTTGCCCCACTATGGATATGGTGTTTCTTTGGAATGAGTGCTTGATGATTGTTTTTTATTAGCACTAAACATTACACTCCTTGTTTTCCCTCCTATGTGAGCATTGTTTGTCAACCCTTGGCGACTGTTCCTTCAAAGTGTGCACTTCAACAACATAAATAGTAGCAAAACTTGATGCATGGCAGCAATAAAAGATATAAAACATGATGAAAATCATCATGAAAACATAAGAACTTTGTATGCAACCATTCTTAATGAAGAAAGTGTACTTCTATTTTGTTCTATAGATTACTTGAGCATTTGAAACAAGCCCATTGTTTGTTTGTGTTTTCCATTTCATAAGGGGGGTTCCCTCATTGCACTTTTTACTTGGTTCTCATGAATGATCAATGTTGCTAGTGATTCTTACAACCACTTTTTGAATTACTCCTTAGACTAAAAACACTTTTATTTGAGCATCTTGAATGTGTTTTCCTATCTCATTCCCCTCTTGAGACTTAGGGGTAGCATGTTGGGCTCAACGCTTGTGGGAGTCCATTTTTTCACCACATACTGAAATGTCAATAGAAATGAATTAGAGACAATATTTCACCTATACCTGCATAGTGAAAAAACATGTTAGTAAAAAAAAACAATGAAGCTCAATGCTCCCATGATGTTTGATTTTTTAGGCTCTCTTGTATACATCTGATGCTTGCTCAACTGACTTAATGCATCATATACATATACTATATTTCTATTGATAGTGCATATGATGAGGTTCATATTCGGAGCTCTAACCACCCTTTTCATCATAACACGGGTTCATCTAAATGTCGGGAGTAAAGAGGAGCTAAAGAAAACAAAGACCCACACAAGAATCTGTTAGGAAATGATGGATAAGTTTCTTTTCATGTGTTTTTTCAATACTTTTGTCTTTAGTTGTATAGCATATCCTTATGTTGCATTAGTTCAGCTACTCCCATGGCTTGTGTGGGACATTTGAGCTTTCTCTTCTATTCAATCTGTAGAACAAGAACACTTTACAGTCTTGTGTATATTACATTACAAAAATGAATGAAAACAATATCTTGTAATTTTATGTAGTTTCCTTTATATTGCAAACCATTGTACAATGAAAACTAAATTCTCCTTTTTAAGCATCTTTTGATATGCCATGGCTGAACTTTAGCATAAACATGTTGGAATACCTTTCACCTTTAAATGTAATAGATTGTTTCAGCTTTACCAAATTGAGTTGTAGGTGAAAATCTGGGAACATTTGTGGCAATTTCTGTTGAATGCTTTCCTGCTAAGATATAGACCGGTTTCCTTAACCATCCATTGGGCATGGAGTCAAAATTTTCCCCTCCAAACTCTAAAAAATATTGTAACTCAACTACAAATACTCCAAATAGTAGCAAAAACCAAGCTGGAAGAAACTAACAAGGCCCTAGTGGCCAACAAACATATGCAACAACACTTAGGGAAAGAAAACATAACTGGAAGAAATGTGCCTTGAGCACTTATTATCAGAAAATACTAACCTAATCTACTAACTGAGGAAAGGACTACCTAAACAAAACCATTAATTGGTTCAAGAAAATAGTTGCCCCTTCTTTACAATTTGTAGTGCTCCATAAGCTTGTGAGTTAACCAAAAGAGATGGGGAAAGATCAAATATCCAACAAACTATTGCAATAGCTTTTTGAGGAGGAAAATATATTCACTTACCCACCTATCTTGATTGGGGAACCGGTGGTGATCAAGTGAATAAGTGGACTGGTTTTGCCTAGCTTGATACCTTCTTTGATGCTCTAGATCAGTGTTACTATGGGGCTGCGCCTTCTTGTTGGCTTCCAACCAAGCTATATGCCTAATAGGACATCCCCTTGAAAGAATTGGACTAGGGAGAAGAAAATTTGAGTGATTAGAAATAACATCACCTTCACCTTGCATGATAGCTTGCCATGTTGATTCCTCCTCCACAGTTAATGGACCATCCTCTTATGTTAGGGTAGCTAATAACTCATCAAAGCTATCAAATCTTGGAAGGCTCTTAGGAACAACTGATCCAAGCTCAAACTCCCCATTATTACCCAAGGAGGTTACTCCAAATTAGGATTTTCTTCTTCAATGAAGGAAGGAAAATGTTCAAACCATGAGATATCCTCTCCCGACAAACTTTCAATTGAAACATCAGCCTCAAGCTCCTTTGTACAATAGAAAGGGAGCTCCTCCAATCAACTAAGATCATGCAAATAAACTTCACGAGAGATTTCTTGACCCTCATCAAGACCATACTCTTCTTCTTGCTCCAAAACTATTTTTTTCTGATTTGGTGTCACAAGAAGGGGCAGAAATAGTTATCTCTTCATCCTTTCGATTAGGCTTCTCCATAACTAGTGACTCATTCGGGAATACAACCAATTCCACCTCTTGCTCTTGCTAATCAAGAAATCCTCCTCCAAAGATGCATGAACAACATCTAAGCATGAGTAGAAAAGATCAATTTCTGCTTGAAACTGATCCTCCTCAAGCTCTTGATCATTTAAATTAGGGTTGCTTTCATATATCTCCTAGTAGCACTCATCAATCTTTACAGACTCCACGAGAGGCTCATCCTTGCACTTATCTTGCTGATCCAAGGCTTCACCATCACACTTTCTCTCCTCAATCAATAATTCTTCACATTCTTTGACCTCTCCTTGCTACTCTAAAACTACTTTGGATGAGATAAAAACATCCCCTTCATCATCTTCAATAAAATGAGGTAATTCATCAAACCAAATTGTGGAGTTATCCTCTTGATTAGCCTCCTTTACCTCTTCATCCTGCTACCCTGATTGATCTATCAAAACAACTTGATCATTTTTAACAAAACTAGGAAGCTTGGCAATAAAAAAAACAACTTGATTCATCTTGAGAAATATTTTCTTGTTCAATATTTTGCTGCTCTAAACAGTAAACCTCCAAAGCTAAAACACAATGGATTTACATTTCTAAGCTTTTCCATGAGGAGTAAGGTATCCTGATCAATGAGTTCACCCTTGGATTCATTAGGTGGGGAAAATTAGGGAGCTTCTTGGATTTATTGCAAGGGAAAATGTTGCTCAAGGGGCTGCTCTAGAACTATACTATGCTAAACCTGATTATTTTCCTCAACTTGCAAAGGATGAAGGCTTCAGAAACTTGGTATTTAAAGATTAAGAGGTTGGCTTGAGGAATTAAGGACTTTATCCTACCTAAAACTTGGAATCTCAACTTTAGGAGGGTTAAGAGGCTCACTTTTTCTGAAACTCAAAAACTTAGACCTAGGAACCTCCTCTTGAGCTGGCTGATTTGGAACTGTAGGAGATGCTTGGACTTCATTCTTTTTTGTTTGAGAAACAAAATCTTCATATTCTCCTCTTTTGTAGCTATCTCTCTTTCAAGGTTCTCCTCAAATTGTATCCTTTGTCCAAATCTTGCTCATAGAGATAGGCTTGATAAGCCATCTCTTCCCGTTGCTGATTATACTCATGTTGCCTCTTGATCTCCTCTACCTGCTTTGTGAAGTCAAGCATGAAGTCAAGCAATATACCCTTTATTCTTGCAGTCTCCTCCTTTTCACTCTCTTGGAGTTGGTTTTGAGCATATGAAGGATGATATGGAGGTTTTGCAGGGGTGGGTGGATGGTAATAATATTGAGCATGCTAGTTTTCTTGAAAATCCATGGAATTAAAACCAGCAACATGATTGCCCTGATATGGCTATTGTGGAGGTGGATGAGCATAATTTTCATGGTATGATGGATAATAAGACATAATTCCATGAAACATAGGTGTATTCATTCATTCAAAAGCTGGAAAACAAGAAAAAAAATAGATTTCTTTTGAAATAAAACCAACACTTGATCATACTGAAACTGGTAACTTGAGCTCAGAGTCACTAGATGTGTATATTTTTTCCTCCAAACGAATAAGTCCCACTAGGCATGCCAAAAATTGTTGTCAATAAGGATTGCACTCTAGTTGAGTTATACTCAATTGTCCTACTGAAACATGGAAACATTCTCAAGTTGTTGGTAACTTTTGATGATAATGAATCTCCAGATAGGGCTGGTTCCCCTGGTAGATCAACTAAACTAAATATTTTTCTAAGGAAAAGGATAGAAGGATGCCTGAAATGAAAATCCTAAAATCTAAAGGGTGATGCATAAGAACTTATAAGATTATTCATTAACTCAATTCACAATCAACTCTCAAATCATTAACTCTCACAATCTCATAGGAGACACGCAACACAAAAGTGATTTGTATGAAGGTTCAAAATCAAACACAACATACAACTTGTATCATATGAAGTTTCTGTACCCACACTTGCAATAAAGAGACATAGAAAGGACTCAAAACTTAGAATCACAATGAAAACATCAAATCAATACTACAAAATGAGATAAAAATTATGAGATAGGAATGCTCTACTACTTTTATTGATCTGAAAGGAGTATCAAACATGAAAATCTGGGTACAAAATCAAGCTTACAAAGCTCTCTACAAGTGATCAAGAGAGAAAGAAGCAACTCTAAACCCCCTTAAAAAACTAAGTTTTTCTCAAATATATATCTCCAATATTCCTCCAAGAGTGAATGGGAGAAATCTAAGTAAACTGCTCTTCAAAATAGTAACCCAAATGCCATTTTCGAGTAAAGGGAAAATACCTCCAAAATAGGGCCCAAACTGACTCAAAATTGAAAGAGAAAAGATGGAAACTTTCCCTCCCAAATAGGTCGACCTAAGAGGACTCAAAAAAAAAGTCAAAACTGACTGGAAATGGAAATAATTCTAAACTTCAGTTCACTTGTTTTTTTCCATTTTGCACAAATGAAACCCAAACTAAAAAAGGAAAGCTTCCACTCAACACTTGCTTTGTTTCATTGCATTTTAAATAACAAGTACTAAAGCAATTTATAGAAATATTGCTTTAATATTGTCTTACATCACTTGTAGTTTCAGTTTTGCAAAAGGAAAGAGAAGTCGATTTGAGCTTTTGACTTGAATTTTGCAAAAAATATAAGGCAACTGTGGTTTTGATAAAATTTCGCCTAGTATAGAACATTCATGGCATATGGCATTTGATTTTCTAATAGAAACCATAACAATGGACCAAGGCATACAACCATATGATTTTCTCAAAAAATCATAAAAAAACCCTAAGGCATGTTGCTTAGGCTTGACAAAGTATGGAAAACCTCTAACACCACTGTGGCATTAATACTTTGCATAAAAAATTAAAACATTGTGAAAAATACACAAGCCAACTAACTTAGGGTAAATTGGAAACCCTAGAATAAAACCATTCGACCTCCACTTTTCTCTCATCATTTTTCACTTTGATTTTCTAAGTCTTCATCCCTAGGCGTTGCCATTGAAGCGCTTTTGAAGCTTATTACTGCAAGCATTTGAATACATCTTTTCAACCATAAAACTAGGTAAGTCCTCTACCACTCGACCCTTGCATTCTTCTTATTTCTTTAGTCAATAAAATGCTCACCTCAAGCTTGATAATGGTGAAATAATGAATGTATTCAATCCTTCCTATATGGATTCCATTATTTATGCAAAAATGATGAATGCTTTGTATTTTAAGTTCGTTATCTCCATTATTTTATGAGGGTTTTCTGTATCTCATGGCCACAACCTTTTGAATTTTTGGGTTTCCTTATACTCGTACAAATTTGAGGTTTTCTTCATTTTCTATATTTGTGGCTTCTTCATTTAAATCATGGTTCAAGACCCTTGGCTGTGGCATGAAAGAAGCTAAAAAAATTTTACTCTATTCCTCCATGGAAGGTCGCGGCTTCTCAATCTCCAAGTTCTTTTACTTTCAATGTTTATGCAATAATTATTCAAGTAAAACCCTTGTGGGTTTGGTTCTTATTTGTAAAAGAGAAAGCTATGATTTCAAAACTAGTTTGAAACTCATGCTTCGCTGGGTTGCTACTTTATTCATTGAATCTTCGAGTTGCTTCTAGTTTTAGCTCTGCATCTTTCAACATTTGCAAAACCTTCTCATAGATACATCACCTCTATTCCTTGTTTTCAAATGACTCATTTCTCTATGCTACTATTCTTTTCTCCAAAAACCTAGCTCACATTTGAGGGGAACAATTTTCTTGTAATGAGTAATGAGATTCAAATCCTTCTATGTTATCTACATTTTCTATTGAATACTACTTGCAATCTTTGGATAAATGAATGATATCATTGCAACATTGTGCACTACAAAAAATGAAAATTTTGATATTATGTTTCACCCCGAAAGATACACGCACTGTTCTATAATGACCTTTTCACTTGCTTTGATATTTGAGAAAGTTTTAAATGCATTTAATGGAACAATGGATTCGTGATTTCTATCTCTTTTCTCTCACTATGCTAATGAACAACATGATGACTTGATTCAGGTAGATGCATCATTCATTTTTTTCCATCACTTCCATTTGCAATGATAAATGAATGTCCTTTGTCTCTTGTACTCTGCATTCCTGCACATTGCTCCTCATTTGATCTCTGCACTTTGGTGAGTTGCAATCCATGTATTTAGTACTTTGTAAATGTTGTCTCAATGGCTGCCCCACTATGGACATGGTGTTTCTTTGGAATGAGTGCTTGATGATTTTTTTTATTAGCACTGAACATTACACTCCTTGTTGTCCCTCCTATGTGAGCATTGTTTTCCAACCCTTGGAGGTTGTTCCTTCAAAGTGTGCACTTGAACAACAACATAAAAAATAAAAAACCTTGATGTATGGCAGCAATAAAAGATATAAAACATGATGAAAATCACCATCCAATGAAGCAAAACCATGACATCATAAGAAATTTGTATGCAAACAACCATTCTTAATGAAGAAAGTGCATTTCTATTCTATTTTGTAGATTACTTTATCATTTGAAACAAGCCCATTTCTTGTTTGTGATTTCCATTTCAAAAGGGGGCTGCCTCATTGCACTTTTGACTTGGTTGTCATGAATGATCAATGTTGCTACTGATTCTTATAGCCACTTTGTGAATTACTCCTTAAGCTGAAAACACTTTCATTTGAGCATCCTGAATGTGTTTTCCTATCTCATTCCCCTCTTGAGAATTAGGGGCAGCATGTTGGGCTCAACTCTTCTGGGAGCCAATTTTTTCACCACATGTTGAAATTTCAACAAAAATGAATTAGCAACAAGATTTCACCTATGATTGCACAATGAACAAACATGATAGTAAAATAAAAAACAATGAAGCTCAATTCTCCTGTGATTTTTGATTTTTTAGGTTGTCTTGCATACATCTGATGCTTGCTCAATTGAATTAATGCATCATATATATATACAATATTTTTGTTGATAGTGCATATGATGAAGTTCATATCCAGAGCTCTAACCACCCTTTTCATCATGATGCAAGGTCATCTAAAGGTCGGGAGCAAAGAGGAGCTAAAGATAATGAAGACCCACACAAGAATTTGCCAGTCAATGATGGATATGTTTCTTTTCATGTGTATTTTCAGTACGTTTGTCTTCAATTGTATAGCATATCCTTATGTTGCATTAGTTTAACTACTCCCACAACTTGTGTGGGACATTTAAGCATTCTTTTCTTTTCAATGTATAAAATAGAAACACTTTATAGTCTTGTGTATATTCCATTACGAAATGAATGAAACATTACAAAAATGATGAAAGTAATATCTTGTAATTTTATGTAGTTTCCTTTATGTTTCAAAACATTGCACAATGAAAACTAAATTCTCTTTTTTAAGCATCTTTTGATATGCCATGGCTAAACTTTAGCAGAAATATGTTGGAATACCTTTCACCTTAAAATGTAATAAATTGTTTCAGCTCTACCAAATTGAGTTGTAGGTGAAAATTTGGTAACAAGTAGTACATAAAATAATTAAATGATAATTAAAAAATCATGAGCTAAAACTACCCAAAAAGTGTTGGTGTGGATAGTTTATTTTACCTAACTAGAACTATACTTTAATATTTATTCACACCTTATTATTTAAGCTTACTTAGGTCATTTTATTTTTTGGCTCATTTCATAAGATTTAGAGAATCGGCACACTCTTTGTCCGTCTTAGGGTTATATTATTTCCTAAATAACAAGCTCATATTATCATATTGTAACCTATAACAATTATTTATTGCATCTCTCTCTCATAGAAGGTTTTTTTTATTTTTTTGGTAGGTTTCTATACCTGTGAGTTATTTCAAAACTTTAACATAGTCTTAGAAATCTAAATCAATGAACGCCTTCCTTTCTTTTCAAGTTTTTTTCTTAGGAAAGTTTAGAGGGGAATTCTAGAGAAAAATAGACCTCACAGTTGTGCTCAAAAGACCCAAAAACCTATAAATCTATATAAAACATGATATGGTTTGGTGAAAAATTCTATTGGCGTCTTCTATATTTGAATTTGTATAGTCTTTATAGTTGTATAGATCCATATGGTCATTGATGCCATTGCTACATAGATAATCTACATAATTTTTGTGCCCCCTACATCATTCTCTAGTACCATCACCATCATACAATTTTTTTTAAAGGTTTTCTTTAAAATATGAAAAGTCAACTTGGAAAGTAAACTTTGAAAGAGAACATTGGTAAAAAGCATTTAAATCTCTTTGGCATAATACTATGGATTCCAAAAGAGTATTTTTAGATGGATTGTCTTTCTTCAAAAAGTTCCTTATAAAATGAATCATTTTGATATTGATATTTGCAATGTTTGTAGAATTCCCGAATCTGTTGATTATATATTTTTTGAATGTTTTTTATGCCAATGAAATTTGGAAGCTATTTTGCAATGAACAAAAAATTCAAGGGGAAAATGGGAAAGTCAATTGGAAATAAATTCTAATTGGGAATGACAAGGAACTAAGTATTTAGAACTACAATTTTTTTGGTATTCTTTATCTACTAAGATTCTTTGGATCAATTGGAAGGCAAGAAATGAGAATAAATTCAATGGGAGTCACATGGCACTTACTGAGTCTTTAACAAGACTCATAATGTTCAATGTTGCATTGCAGGTAACAATAAATATGGAGATTTCAATGTTCTAATTCATGAAACTGTTGGAGGATGGAATAGTTTGGGTCAACAAGGAGGAAATCAAGTACAAGAATATCTGGCACCATCAACATGATGATAATACAAACTTCTTTAGAGTCCTTAGTGAATTCCAAGAAATATTCAACAAAGAGGAAGCAATTGGTAAGGAAAAGAAGGACATAGTAAAACATGACCTCCCAAAATTTATGTGAATGAACTGAATCAACCCAACAATAAAAGAAGTGAGATCTAATGAAGAGCTCTTAGATGTGGAGTCAAGATGAGATACAATGAAAGGATACAACCATAGAAAGAATCTCTAAATCTACTTATCCTCTATTTTAGTATGATCAACTATATTTGCAAAAAATAATTTTTAAGACTGTCAAATCCTGTATGTATATGCATTAATTTTTGTAAAGGATGTATATGCTCAATAGTCTATATATTTTTAGTAAATTGTATATTCTTAGTAGTATATACTTAGTTCAGTCTTGATTAGGCTTACCTTAGAACACTCCTGGATGCATTTTTTTTGTAAAAGTTGTAAATGTTGGTGTTATGACATGCTCTATGGTAGTATAGGAAGATAGGATGTGATGAGGCATCAATTGTAAACAATTTACTGTGTAACTTTTTTTTTTACTTGATAATTAATACAAAAAATATGGAAAGTCACAAGTATTACAATGCAAGGCTAACATCAATGCCTACATCCATTTCCTACACTCAATCTAGTAGGTAGACATGATGGACCGACCCCTAGTCACACCCAAACTTAAAGGGTCTTAACTCAATAAGTGGTCTAGTGAGTGACATCACTAGTCTTTGCTACTATGTTGCCACTAGGATGTCTTCCATGCCACCAAAACTTCATCATATCTATTCATTGTTTCTAGCTCACTTGTTAGCCATTGCACAACCACTCATCCATCATTATTATTTTTTCACCTCACCTCCATTGTGCCACCAAAACCTCTTTGAAGTTGTTTTCTACCACTTGTCCACCTAGTTTGAGTAGCACTACCACAAGCCCATTGACAAAATAGTGTTGTGCTCTCCTTTTTCATGCCCTAAATATATTTTCTTGAAGGTCATAACATGAGTGTCTAATGCTCATTTTCATAGATGAATATGCATTTTAAATATCATTTTGAGATCTACATAACTATACACTTCAAGTTTCAAGATTTTACTCCAAGTACCAAAATTTTTAGTTTTAAGTGAACTCGTTATATTTTTCTAGTTGAAGTATGAAAAGGTGGGGACAGTCATCATTGCACAAATCAAAAGCTATTAAGAATTTGTATAAATCCAATGGTTAGGATGATGAGACTGGGTCAATGGGACAAGACAAATGCAAATTGGATACATTTGTCTAAACAATACAACTAATTTGGAAGGATGGGTATACCTAGTTTCATACAAACATGACCTTATGTAACAACTCACCTAACATTCTTCTCTTATATTGCAAATGTTGTTTCAATGGGGGAGAGAGGGGTCCATTCTATAAGGAGATCCCATTGTTTTGTCCTTATCCAATATAGGAACAAATTCAATGTAAAGTATTCATAGAGAGTTTAAGTTGTATAAATATAATGTTTTTTATTGTAGTTTTAGAATGTAAGAACTAGAATCAAGTAATCGCCTCTTTATAAACTACACTGTGTCTAGTAAACCTTTTTCATGTGACTGGTGATGTTGGCGTGACACACCCTCCAGTACCATGGGAATAGTGGGGAGACTAGACCTTGCGACCTCTTGCTTGCAATAGGATGCTTACCAATCGAGCTAGGCCCATTGACCTAATGCCTTCTATAGTTATTCTTATAATATAGTTTAGGTTTAATTTATAATTAAATACTAAATGATGAAATTCGATATACATTAAAATAATTAGTTTTTATAAAATTGAGAGGAGATAAAAATGTTAAGTTAATTTTGATTAAATGTATTAATGTGTGATGAGTTGTAGTTTTGTTGCAATTAATAATTTAAATTTAGGGCTTGATATCAAATTTTAAATCTATGTCTTATAAGAAATCTCTATTTTCTATTAGATTGATGTAGGAATGGATTGTGCCACTTATTAAATAAATCTACATAGATTGATCTTTTTATTGTGATTTTATCTATTGTTGACGTGACCTTTTGTGGTGTGCTTTTGCCATTTGCGCATCTTGCACAACAAAGGGATGTGATTATAGTCACAATGGGATTTACTATAGGCTAGAGGGAATATTGTGGACTCCCTTAATGGTTGGAAAGCCCCTTAGTTTGTTGCATATGATATTAGACACAGTAAACAATTGATGAAATTCCTAAGGATGTTAATATAATGAAGTAAAATATGCTTCACATGATCTTTATGTAGATGCTTTTTCATAACGTTTTAATATGCTAACTAATGGCTTAGTTCAATGTCTATAAATATATGATCCTAGTAGCTCAACTTGATGCATTTGGTGCAAAGGCCAGTGGAGTAGCAACTAATTACATGGGAAATTCAACTTTAGGAGATAGATTTGATAATCAAATCAAGTGAAATAGGCCATGTAGTGTGACCCGATCTATGAATAAGGCCACAAATTTGATCAACTCCATGCTAGTAAAAGACTTGTGGAATTATATCAATCTTGATTAATGTGTTGAATGATTAATGTGTTGAATGAGACAATTTTAACCAATGAATTTTAAGATTAAGGTTGTTTTCTACACCAAATAAGTCAAGTTAAACACTACAAAAATATACTTTCAAAATTATATTTTTTGGTGTCAAATGAAGGTGTAAAAGTGTAGGGTATACACTTTTATCATTTATAATTGTAGCACCTAAAAATATACTAATCATATTACACACCGAGATTTCACGTACACAACATTTCTCTCCTAATTCACCTATTTTCATCTATTTAATTAAATAATGTCAATTGTTTAATTAAATTTGTGCTATTTTCTCTTATTAATCGAATAATTAATTTTATTTGATTAATTCATCATCATCATCACACTAATTTTCTTCTCTTTTGATTAAATAATTTATAATTGTTTAATTAAAGTCTTTAATTTCCTCTAGTTGCATAATTAAATAATTTTTAAATTGTTTAATTGGTTAATTTCCTCCAATCATTCAAAGAATATTCTCTTGGAATATATTCCCTTTTCAAATTCAAATTTTCCCTCCACATGGAAATATCCCCACATGCTTCCTAAAATCAAGGGACTTGTTATTTTCTCAAGCAAAACCTTTGATTAAAATACTTGATCCATGTCATTATACATTATCGACCCTTGATTTGATCTTTGATCCATGTCCTCATATCTCATCCATTTTCCTCCATTGATTAGCTAATTCAATCTCAACCATTAATTCATTCCAAAAATCTATAAATACTCCTCATTTTACATGAGAATTCATTCACAAGCATTTAAGCAACCTTACTCTAACCAATTTCATACTTGAGCTATTGAGAAATTGTGAATCAACCTCACCATTACCATCAATTCATCAAGCTTTTGCATCAAATCAACTACAGATAAGGCAACTTGATCAATCCACACCATACCTTCACTCAATTACACTCAATCCACAATGGGATTGCTCTGGTTTGCATCTTAGATAGTTTCATTTAGCTTCATTTAATGTTAAATTGTTTAGAATGAATATTTCTTATGTTGTAGATTAAATCTCACTAAATATGGCTTTTAATTGGTCATTTCATCTTGTTAAATTGTTTTAATTCTTGAGTATTTGATCAATTAGATTAACCATATGACAATAACAACTTATATATTCAAAGATGAATAATTGTCACATCTCAATATCATGTTCATTACATCTTTATTATGAATAAATTTTTTATTTAAAATAAGTTTATTTATATATTAATAGCCATTTAGGGCTAAAATTTGTCTATCATTACAAGAATTACAATGTGGAAGTTGCATAACACATCTCTAATTATGATAATTTTAGATACTTTATGGATGTCCATCTCTATGAATAGAATTCTCTATAAATAGTTACATTGTACCATTTCTGTGAAACTCCCTACCTTTGCCATACTTAGATCTAAGATGTGTTTTATTGTTAGGTCCTCCAAACTTATCAAAGGCTATTCCACTCTAAACCTAGGTACTCTATCATGAGAAAATAGGTGAGGGACAACACTCATCATAGAGGAAACAATATCAATGATGCCCTAGCTCTATCAAACCCCTTTAATGACACTACTTTGGATTTTCGTATGAGAGATGAGATTTCAACCTAATTGTTAGTTTTTTGTCTTTCAAGAAGTCTAGGTTATGCTTCTCTTTTAACACGGTGTTTGTGTATAATAGTTATGTGTTGATAATACACTAAAATAAATGCACATTTAATTATATCAAAGTAACATAAATATAAATGAATGTATGCTATATGTAAACTCAATGCAATCTAAGAGTACCTAATGTTGTCTCCAATGAAGCAAACCTTAATGACACACCTCTAAGGAGTTGGGATAAATAATATGTCTAATTGATAACTAGATCTTGACTATTGAATGTTTATATGGCTATTTAACTAGGAAAATGTTATGTTATGATGTGGAAAACTATAAAAATAAGGTAATAGACACATTTGCATTGAAGTATGACAGCTGTGAAATATGATTCTAGAGCTTCTAATGAAGTCTAAGGTCAAAATATAGATGTAGAAGCTAGATCCAAAGAGGAATAGTTAGTTGAATGACCATGCCCAAAAGTGAATGACTAGTAGGAAGGCCTACCCCAAGAGGGGCAACCTTTGAAAGGAATAAAGTATGAAAAAATCCTCCCTAAACTACTCTTTGAGGAGAGTATCATGCGGATTTAAAATATTTACAATTATGGAAAGAGGAAACACACATAAACATAAATTAAATTATACCATACCATAGGTGTGTGTGGGGAAAACCCTTTTGGGATAAAAACCCACTCCAAAGTAGGCCAATTTACTAATCAATACTATAAACATAGTTCAAATACAGTTGTAGAGCTCAAGCTTTTATATAATTATTGTCAACCAAAGATCTAGAGTAATTGAACAACATAACAATACCTACAAACTCACTCCTCAAAACCTTAATCTCAAGCATCTTATAAATATTAGTGTTGTCAATCAGGATATCACCCTAGTTGAGTTAGACTCAACTGTCCTGTTGAAACATGGAAACATTCTCAAGTTGTGGGTAACTTTTGATGAGAATGAATCTCTATAGAGGGCTATTTCCCTTGGTAGATCACCTAAACTAAATATTTTTCTGAGAAAAAGGATAGAAGGATGACTGAAATGAAAATCCTAAAATCCAAAGGGTGATGAACCAGAACTTGGAAGAATATTAATTAACTCAACTCACAATCAACTCTCAAAGCATTAACTCTCACAATCTCATAGGAAACACACAACACAAAAGTGATTTGTATGAAGGTTCAAAATCAAAAACAACATACAACTTGTATCATATGAAGTTTTTACACCCACTCTTGCAATAATGAGACATAAAAAGGACTCAAATCTTAGAATCAGAATGACAACATCAAATCAATACTACAAAATGAGACAAAAATTATGAGATAGGAATACTCTGCTACTTTTATTGTTCTGAAAGGAGTATCAAATATGAAAATATGAGTAAAAAATCAAGCTAACAAAGCTCTTTGCAAGTGACCAAGAGAGAAAGAAGCAACTATGAACCTCTTGAAAACTAAACTTTTCTCAAATATATATCTCCAATATTCCTCCAAGAGTGAATGGGAAAAATATGAGTAAACTGCTCTTCAAAATAGTAACCCAAATGTCATTTTCGAGCAAAGGGAAAAAACCTCCAAAATAGGGCCCAAACTAACTCAAAACTGAAAGAGAAAAGATGGAAACTTTCCCTTCCAAATAGGTTGACCTAAGAGGACTCAAAAAACAAGTCAGAGCTGACTATAAATAGAAATAGAAACTTCAGTTCACTTGTTTTTTTCCATCTTGCACAAATGAATCTCAAACTCAAAAAGGAAAGCTTCCACTCGACACTTTCTTTGTTTCACTACATTTTAAATAACAAGTACTAAAGCAATTTATAGAAATATTGCTTTAATATTGTCTTACATCACTTGCAGTTTCAGTTTTGCAAAAGGAAAGAGAAGTCAATTTGAGCTTTTGACTTTGATTTTTGTAAAAAATATTTAAGGCAACTAAGGTTTTGATAAATTTTTTCCAAGTATAGAACATTCATGGCATATGGCACTTTATTTTCTAATAGAGATCATAAAAATGGACCAAGGCATATAGCCATATGATTTTCTCAAAAAATCATAAAAAAACCCTATGGCATGTTGCCGTGGCATTAATACTTTGCATAAAAATTTAAAACATTGTGAAAAATACACAAGCCAACTAACTTAGGGTAAATTGGAAACCCTAGAACAAAACCATTCGATCTCCAATTTTCTCTCATCATTTTGCACTTTGATTTTCTGAGTCTTTAGCCCTGGGTGCCTCCATTGAAGAGCTTCTAAAGCTTATTACTATAGGCATTTGAATACATCTTTTCAACTGAAAAACTAGGTAAGTCCTCTACCACTCGACCCTTGCATTCTTCTTATTTCTTTAGTCAATAAAATGCTCACCTCGAGCTTGATAATGGAGAAATGATGAATGTATTCAATCCTTCATGTATGGATTCCACTATTTCTGTAAAAATGATGAATGCTTTGTATTTTAAGTTCATTATCTCCATTATCTTATGAGGGTTTTCTACATCTCATGGCTGAGGCCTTTTGAATTTCTAGGTGTTCCTTATACACGTACAAATTTGAGGGTTTCTTAATTTTTTGTATTTGTGGCTTCTTCATTTAAGTCATGGTTCAAGACCCTTGGTTATGGCATGAAATAAGCTTAAAAATTTCTTCTCTATTCCTCCATGGAAGGCCACAACCTCTCAATCTCCAAGTTCTTTTAATTTTCAATGTTTATGCAACAATTCTTTAGGTAAAACCCTCGTGGATTTGGTTCTTATTTGCAAAAGAGAAAGCTATGATTTCAAAACTAGTTTGAAACTCGTGATTCATTGGGTTTCTACTTGATTCCATGAATCTTCAAGCTGCTTCTAGTTTTAGCTCAACATCTTTCAACATTTGCAAAATCTTATCATAGATGCATCATCTTTGTTCCTTGTTTTCAAATGACTCACTGCTCCATGCTAATATTCTTTTCTCCAAAAACCTAGATCACATTTGAGGGGAACAACTTTCTTGCAATGTGTAACAAGATTCAAATCCTTCTATGCTATCTATCTTTTCCACTGAATACTACTTGGAATCTTTGGATAAATGAATGATATCACTGCAACATTGTGCACTAAAAAAAATGTATATTTTGATATTACGTTTCACCCCTACAAGATACACTCACTATTTTTTAATGACCTTGTCACTTGCTTTGATATTTGAGAAAGTTTTAAATACATTTAATGGAACAATGGACTCATGATTTCTATCTCTTTTCTCTCACTATGCTGATGAACATCATGATGACCTTCTTCAAGTAGATGCATCATTCATTGTTCGCCATCCTTTGCATATGCAGTGATAAATGAATTTCCTTTGTCTCTTGTACTTTGTATTCTTGCACATTGCTCCTCATTTGATCACTACACTTTGGTGACTTGCAATCCTTGTATTTAGTACTTTGCAAATGTTTTCTCGATGGTTGCCCCACTATGGATATGGTGTTTCATTGGAATGAATGCTTGATGATTGTTTTTTATTAGAACTGAACATTACACTCCTTGTTTTCCCTCCTATGTGAGCATTGTTTGTCAACCCTTGGCGACTGTTCCTTGAAAGTGTGCACTTCAACAACATAAACAGTAGCAAACCTTGATGTATGGCATCAATAAAAGATATAAAACATGATGAAAATCACCATTCAATGAAGCAAAACAATGAAAACATAAGAAATTTGTATGCAAATAACCATTCTTAGTGAAGAGAGTGTACTTCTATTTTGTTCTATAGATTACTTGAGCATTTGAAACAAGCCCATTGTTCCTTTGTGATTTCCATTTCATAAGGGGGGCTGCCTCATTGCACTTTTCACTTGGTTGCCATGAATGATCAATGTTGCTAGTGATTCTTAAAACCACTTTTTGAATTATTCCTTAGACTAAAAATGCTTTTATTTGAGCATCCAGAATGTCTTTTCCTATCTCATTCCCCTCTTGAGACTTAGGGGCAACATGTTGGGCTCAAACCTTGTGGGAGTCTATTTTTTCACCACATGCTGAAATGTCAATAAAAATGAATTAGCGACAAGATTTCACCTATACCGGCATAGTGAACAAACATGTTAGTACAAAAAAACAATGAAGCTCAATGCTCTCATGATGTTTGATTTTTTCAGGATCTCTTGTATACATTTGATGCTTGCTCAACTGACTTAATGCATCATATACATATACTATATTTCTATTGATAGTGCATATGATGAGGTTCATATCCGGAGCTCTAACCACTCTTTTCATCATGATGCAGGTACATCTGAAGGTCGGGAGCAAAGAGGAGCTAAAGACAATGAAGACCCAACCAAGAATCTACCAGGAAATGATGGATATGTTTCTTTTCATTTGTTTTTTCAGTATGGTTGTCTTCAATTGTATAGCATATCCTTATGTTGCATTAGTTTAACTACTCCCACAACTTGTGTGGGACATTTAAGAATTCTTTTCTTTTCAATGTATAGAATAGAAACACTTTATAGTCTTGTGTATATTCCATTACAAAATGAATGAAACATTACAAAAATGATGAAAGAAATATCTTGTGATTTTATGTAGTTTCCTTTATGTTTCAAAACATTGCACAATGAAAATTGAATTCACTTTTTTAAGCATCTTTTGATATGACATGGCTAAACTTTAGCAGAAATATGTTGGAATACCTTTCACCTTTAAATGTAATAAATTGTTTCAGCTCTACCAAATTGAGTTTTAGGTGAAAATTTGGTAACAAGTAGTACATAAAATAATTAAATAATAATTCAAAAATATGAACTAAAACTACCCAAAAAGTGTTGGTGTGGATAGTTTATTTTACCTAACTAGTTATACTTTAATATTTATTCACACCTTATTATTTAAGCTTACTTAGTTCATTTTATTTTTTGGCTCATTTCATAAGATTTAGCTAATTGGCACACTCTTTGTTTGTCTTAGGGTTTTATTATTTCCTAAATAACAAGCTCATATTATCATATTGTAACCTATAACAATTATTTATTGCATCTCTCTCTCATAGAAGGTTTTTTAATTTTTTTGGTAGGTTTCTATACCTGCGAGTTATTTCAAAACTTTAACACAGTCTTAGAAATCTAAATCAATGAACACCTTCTTTTATTTTCAACTTTTTTTTCTTAGGAAATTTTAGAGGGGAATTCTAGAGAAAAATAGACCTCACAATTGTGCTCAAAAGACCCCAAAAACTATAGATCTATATAAAACATGATATGGTTTGGTGAAAAATTCTATTGCCATCTTCTAGATTTGAATTTGTATAGTCTTTATAGTTGTATAGATCCATATGGTCATTGATGCCATTGCTACATAGATAATATACATAATTTTTGTGCCCCCTACTTCATTCTCCAATACCATCACCATCATACAATTTTTTTTAAAGTTTTCTTTAAAATATGGAAAGTCAACTTGGAAAGTAAACTTTGAAAGAAAACATTGGTAAAAAACATTTAAATCTCTTTGGCATAATATTGTGGATTCCAAAAGAGTTTTTTTAGATGGCTTGTCTTTCTTCAAAAAATTCCTTATAAAATGAGTCATTCTGATATTGATATTTGCAATGTTTGTAGAATTCCCAAATTTGTTGATTATATATTTTTTGAATGTTTTTATGCCAATGAAATTTGGAAGCTATTTTGCAATGAACAAAAAATTCAAGGGGAAAATGGGAAAGTCAATTGGAAATAAATTCTAATTGGGAATGACAAGGAACTAAGTATTTAGAACTACAAATTTTTTGGTATTCTTTATCTACTAAGATTCTTTGGATCATTTGGAAGCCACGAAATGAGAATAAATTCAATGTGTCATTGGGCACTTACTGAGTCTTTAAAAAGACTCATAATGTTCAATGTTGCATTGCAGGTAACAATAAATATGGAGATTTCAATGTTCAAATTCATGAAATTGTTGGCTCGGATGGAATAGTTCGGGTCAACAAGGAGGAAATCAAGTACAGGCATATCTAGCACCATCAACATGATGATAATACAACCTTCTTTAGAGTCCTCAACGAATTCCAAGAAATATTCATTAAAGAGGAAGCAATTGGTAAGGAAAAGGACATAGTAAAACATGACCTCCCAAAATTTACATGAATGAACCGAATCAACCCAACAATAAAAGAAGTGAGATCTAATGAAGAGCTCTTAGATGTGGAGTTAGGATGAGATACAATGGAAGAATACAACCATAGCAAGAATCTCTAAATCTACTTATCCTCTATTATAGTATGATCAACTATATTTGCAAAAAATAATTTTTAAGACTATCAAATCCTTTATGTATATGCATTAATTTTTGTAAAGGATGTATATTCTCAATAGTCTATATATTTTTAGTAAATTGTATATTCTTAGTAGTATATAGTTAGTTCAGTCTTGATTAGGCTTACCTTAGAATAGTCTTGGATGCATATTTTTTTTGCAAAAGTTGTAAATGTTGGTGTTATGACAGGTTCTGTGGTAGTATAGGAAGATAGGATGTGATGAGGCATCAACTATAAAAAAATTACTATGTATCTTTTTTTTTAACTCGATAATTAATACAAAAAATATGGAAAGTCACAAGTATGACAATGCAAGGCTAACATCAATGCCTACATCCATTGCCTACACTCAATCTAGTAGGTATACGTGATGGACCAACCCCTAGTCACACCCAAACTTAAAGGGTCTTAACTCAATAAGTGGTCTAGTGAGTGACATCACTAGTCTTTGCTACTATGTTGCCACTAGGATGTCTTCCATGCTACCAAAACTTCACCATAGCTATTCATTGTTTCTAGGTCACTTGTTAGCCATTGAAAAACCACCCATCCATCATTATTATTTTTTCACCTCACCTCCATTGTGCCACCAAAACCTTTTTGAAGTTGTTTGCTACCACCTGGCCACCTAGTTTGAGTAGCACTATCACAAGCCCATTGACAAAATAGTGTTGTGCTCTCCTTTTTCATACCCTAAATAGATTTTCTTGAAGGTCATAACTCTAATGCTCATTTTCATAGATGAATAGGCATTTTAAATATCATTTTGAGATCTACATAACTATACACTTCAATTTTCTAGATTTTACTCCAAGTACCAAAATTTTTAGTTTGAACTGAACTCGCTATATTTTTCTATGCTCTTATGAAAATTTGTAAAAAGGATTTATTTTTTTAATTTGGGGGTTATATTTTCTCCCCAAAACACATTGAGGGGTCATAAAAATCTATTATTATATATTTGTCAAAATTTTATACTCTTAATTATATTCAAGATGGTAGAAACCTCTTCAATTGAGCATCTTACTCCACACGATTACTACACTTGGAGGCCACAAATGACTAGATTTCTCATTTCTAAGGGGTTATGGTCCACCTTAATGATATGCTATTTGATTTCACTCAAGAATGTTATACATTTATATATAGAAACAAGATGGATGGGGCCATGAAATTGATATCACTATATGTTCTAGATAGTCTCTTGTTTCACATTGAGTCTTGCAAAACACCTAAGAAGATCTTGGTCAAGTACACATATATTTTTGTAGTTAACGAGTTTTAGTTACTTCATATTGAGTAAAAATGGACTACATTGGAACTAATTATTATTCTCCATTGATGACTTTCTTATCAAATTTTTCATTGAGGTCACTATTCTAGGGTTGTAGAAAGGACAAGATTAACAAAGATTGCATATTCCTAATTTTTTCTAAGCTCAAAGAACCATTTTAGGTATTTCCTTCTACATTTTAGTCTACTATGGATGTACTTGGTGATATTTTCACCATGTATTATTTTGAGGTTCTTTGTGATTGTTTGACATGGGAACATGATATGCTGGTATACTTAGATTATATTTTCAATTCTAAAAACTAAGAATTTTTAATTCAATCATCCAACTAAAAAGAGAATATTAAATATATTCCTAATATAGATTATCCATTAGGTGGTGAACATCCCTCCAAGAAAAAAATAATTAAAATCAGAAAAATCAATTCACTTCCAAAAATGATAATTCTTCTAAGTTTGGAAAGTCTTCCTCCAAGAAAAAAGAAGAAATTAGGAGATCCTTGTAGTTTTTTTGAAAAAGTGGGTCATGAAATAGCTATATGTTAGAAGATACTAGAGGATTTAGAATAAGCAATGGAAAAATAGAACATTTCATCCTCTAAGTCTCCTTCCACTGGTATAGGAAAAGGACAAGTCCTTTCTATATGAGATTTACTTTTTATAGTGAGTAAAATACTTGACTCAAGATATTCTCACCATATGATGCATTCCCAAGATATTTTTAGATCAATTTTAGATTGTAATATTTCATATATGGTAGTGGGGGATTCTACCCAACTTTTAGTTTTGGGATTAGGTCTATTTAGCTAGAGGATAGTTGCATTTAGGATTCACTTTTTGTTCTAGATATTTCGGCCAACCTTCTTTTTATGTATTAGATTTTTCACTCAAACACTGAAAGGGTAGTTTATTTACCACCTCATGATGTGGATATTTAGGATATTCACAATCCTAATATTTTTGCATGTCTTCAATGAGTGTTGATCATACATTTTTATTATACATTTTTGATGGTTTTCATATTTCATCAAGATCTTTTATATCACATGTAGATTCCTTGAGAAAAAATTGGCATGAACGATTTGGTCATGTCAATTAATGTATCTATAGTAGATGAGAACCCAAGAACTGGTGATAGGTCCACCTAAGGTTTCATGCACCAAGAGAGTTTGTCTAGGTTTTGCATTTGTAAAAGAACATTATGATTATTTTCCCAAATGTAAGCCCACACATGCTAAGACATTTTTAGAGTTTGTACATAGTGAGCTCATGTCATTTTTGGTTTTTTTAGCGGAGAAGTATGTGAAACATAGAAAAATTTGATCCTAAGTCCTAAGTGCTTAGAACCATAGGATACAAGGCCCTTTCCTAGGGTTTCATTGAGATGGAGATCAAAAAGGTGTATAAATTGACTGTCAACCATGAAGGTGAGTCAATAAGACCTAGATCTCCACCTATTAGGGGATTGGAATGATTTGGAAGTTATTTTATTTCACTAACCTAATTAGACTATGTACCCTAATACTAAAATTGCAAGAGTCAATGAATGATAAATGAAAGTAGTCAATTGTAGGTAGATCTAGGAAGTACAAATGACTATGTACCTACCACCAGAAGTTGGATCTAAGTGTTGTAGTAGGATTGGGTCACCCTTGGGTGAATGGGTCTTTGTATGACACTTTTGCTCTATTTTTGGGGTCCTCTGATGTTGGATCTGAGCTTTGTATTCTTGCTTGTAATTTGTCAGAACATTATCATATATTTCTATAACTGAGTTTTTGTGAGTTGAAAATGTGTAGGGTTTCAAACACAATAATGAAGAATTTGTCTCAATCCTCATTTAATCCTCTTCAAACCTACAACATATACATTCAAAGAGAGGTAAAGGGTTGTGCCATTTAGGGGCTTACCTTAGTTAAGCCTTGTGTAAGTGTTTTCATGTCCACAATGATAATATCAATGATAAAATGGATAGATGGGTAGGAATGAATGAAGAAATCATTATGTGTTGCAACTCACCAACCTTCAATGACTTCCTTGAAGTACTTAAGTCATGCACATCACCTCAAGGCCTTGGATCTTTCCTCCTTGATTCGCTTGAATCCTTTGGAGACCTACAAAATGGGTTAGCCTTCACAAAACAATTATACTATGACAACATGAACTCACATACACTATGACATGATACTTGGATCTTGAATTAATACAATAATTTTTTGAAATTATGCTTTTGAATTTCTCTTGAATGCTCTTAATGTTCACCTCTTTCTAGATGGATCTCAAATGATGTAATAACTAGGTATTATAGATATTTATTCTTATTTCCCAAAAATTAGATCCTGATATCTGACATTTGAAAGTAAGGTTTTAAATGTTAAAATGGCCACTCCGACATACTAAAAATTGGGTTTTGGCTAAGAAGGGGGACCTATTCACCCTTTGGTGAATGGGTCTTGGCCCTTGTTTCTATGACATTAATTGTTAGGGGCAACATATGAATTGGATGCATTTATTCAATGCTTATAATTTATTGAAAAGTGGTACAAATGGGCTCTAGAATGTATAATTTTAGGAAATTATGGGGTCAATTGGGCTCAATGGTTTAGGGGAAGCAAAATATAGTGTGAAATTATCAAGGGTGATAATTTACGACTCTATGTTTAGCCCCCATTTTAGTGAGAGTATCAACTTACACAAACTCACACTAAAGTAGAAAATATGTCAAGAGAGGTATGGTTGTACAAATGCTAAAGAGATAGGATGAAAAAGGATCTAGGGAGATGCCAAGCCCCCAAGATCTAAGATCCCATGGAAAACCAACAAAGGAACAAAGGAACACACGTGAATGAAATATATGTAGCAAGATAACATACACAAATAGGCATGTTGAAAAACACGAAGCATACATGGTGAAAAAACAACATAACATAACATATGGATGATGATAAAATGAAAATATAAATGATGTAAACACAACAAAATATGAAGAAAACACATAACAAAAACACACAAAAAAACACAAGGTTAGTACTAAAGGGATTCAGGTTGGTAAGGTAAAGAGACCTTAGTATTAAATTGTCTCAAATACCAAATGACATCCATCAAATAAATATTAGCTCATATGAGGACCAACAAGTTGTGTTATGCCACATCACTCATGAAACACATGGCTCCACTAGAAAGCAAGGTGTGTTATGCTAGGTGGCCATGTTAAAAAAGGGGTGTTCAAGTTTAATGTCTTGGGGAATGAACAAAACTCACCTTAGAGGGTGCATAAAGCTCACCTTAGGGGTATACAAATGACAATAGGATAAGGCTAAAAACTTAAGGGATTTTGTATCAACACCACCATAAGAGATGGTTTAAAAGAAATAACAAAGGAGATTTTCTCAATACATGAAAGGTCATGCCTTAGGGAATATCACTCATGGAATCACCACCAAGAGAGGATAAGTCATGGAAAAATAAATTCACACTTAGGGAATACTAGCCATGGCATTACCACTAATGGGAACATCATATGCCAAGAAAGGTCACACTCTTGAGGGATATCAAGCTTAATATTACCACCAAAGAGACACTCACATAGATCAAGAAGGACACACTTTGATTAAAAAGGTCACACTTCCTAGGAGATGTATGCTATCATCACTAAGAAGATACTGTTACACAAGCAAACAATGAGGGGGGGGCTATATCCCCCCCATTAAAATGTTAGTGTGCTTGCTACACTAACATTTTAAGGAGATAAAGAGGGATCCCTTAATAGAAGGAATGCACCTAATTCAAGGCTACCTAACCCCTTTCTCCCAAAGTGTAGTGACAAAGAGGAGCTTAGATGGTTATGATATGTTTCTCCTTGTAAAATGAAAATATGATTGCATAAGGCCAAGTTTATACCCCCATGCATGGTAGTGACTATGTTACGATACTACAACTATGACATGGCAAGGAGCAACAACTAAAGTTATTTGTAATGATTAATTAAAGGGATTTTGACTATTTCTGAAGGATAATACCCAAGACCTCTTATTTTTTCTTATGAGTTAGGCTCTATGGGAACAAAAATGCCTTGTTCTTTGACACCACATCCTTTTCCATTCTAATCAAATTGTTTCAAAATTTGATAACCTCTTCCATAAATGGCTTCCATTTTTCAAAGAAGGTGGCTTTTAATGATCTTCATCATAGGTGTATGTGTAAATTGTGTCTTCCTCTTTGGTAGAATTTTTAGAATCATATTTTTTTGATGAATTAGTGATAGATTGTGTTAACACCATTGTTGTTTCTTTCTCTTTCTTTGATTTTGATTGTATAAGATTGTATTCCCCCATGAATGTAGGTGTAAAATATACTGATCCCAATCATCAAATAACAATGTTTTCATGGGTGAAAGGCTCTCATCTTTATCCTTGACTTGTAAAAGTTTCACTTTTGTAGTTGGTGTCAATGTGCTAAGAGGATTCATCATTCCCGTTTCAATTTATAAACAATGTTTAGATTTAGGATCAATTTTTATCATGTAAACCTTATTGTTGTATTTTTATTTTTTTGAATGATGCAATATTGAAGGAACTCCTTTCATCTCATGAATCCATGTTCTACCCAAGATAAGATTATATGAAAGATCATGTGGCATAACATGGATGGGAGTTTTCAACAAAACCTTTCCAACTTTAATAGGTAGTGTTATCACACCAAGTGGTTGTCTTCCCACGTTATCAAAAACTTTAATTGAAAAATAAATGGGTTGAATTAAATTGTTTTCCTCTTTAATTTTATCCATAATATTTACACTACAAACATTAATCATTGAACCATTGTCAATAAAGGCATGTCTAATCTCAAACCTATTAATAATAGCCATGATCATCAAGGGATAATTTGTTTTTGCATTTCTAAAGGGGGTAACTCATTTTGATGATACAATGTCCATACTAGTTGAATTCATAATCTCAATCAAAGCCGCCACCTCATTTGGTTGTGCACTGGAAGGGATCACAACTTTTTTCAAAGTACATTGAAGCATGCCATGGTAAGCAGTTGATGTTTGAATTAAATCCCATAAGGAAATCTTATCAGGAGTGTTATAAAGTTTCTCAACAAAATAAAATTATTTACCAATATGCTACAGTATGTTAGGCATAGGTGGGAGATATGGTTGAGGAAATGGAAGGGATGTTGGAGCTTGTTTTGGTTGCTTAATATTTCTAGTGTTATATGTGTTAGCTATAGTATGATAACTTGGTTGCTATGACACATGATTACAAGTAAGTTTCTTTACAAAGTTTAGGATAGAGCCTGGAGGTTTATGAGGTCCTATAACAAGAGGAGGTCCAATAATTAGAGGAATTTTAGGAGATCCAAAAATATTTTGAGGAGGTCCAATAATTAGAGGACTCTTTGGAGGTCCAAAAGGAGTTTTTGGAGGTCCAATAATCGAAGGAGACCTAATAGTCACTTGTGTGTTCATAACCTCAATAGATTTAACTTCTTGTTGATGATATTTATCAAGGGGGAATCTCAGGTGACCTTAGCATCTTTATCTAAGCAAGCCATCATACTATCTTTTAAAAGGAATGTATCAATAACATCATTTTCTTGTACCACAATATTTTTTCAAGTGGGAGAAGCATTAGGAGAGGGACAAATAATATTCTCATGACTCTCATTGATTGGATCTTCTAACACCAAGATACCTTCATCACAAGTAGGAGAGGTATTGAGAGAAGGAAAACTATGATTTCATGGTTGTCTTGTTGTACAAATGGTTGTCATTGCACCAAAAGATTAACCTGTTAATACCCAATACAACCACCAGAGTTAATGAATCCATGAGGTGGTTAAGCCATGCCACGAACCCAAGTGCTGTACTGCACAACACAAGGAGACCAAGGGCACACACCTTGCAACAATCCCCCTAGCAAAAGTGAGGGGTTCAAACTTATGAAACAAGATTTGATACCAATTATTTCACAAATAGTTGTCATTGCACCATAATATTGACCTATTAATGCCTGATGCCACCATTAGAGTTAATGAATCCATAGGAGGTAGTTAAGCCATCTCATGAACCCGAGGGCTACACTGCATAACACAAGAAGACCAAGGGTACACAACTTTCAACATATCTATGATTGCATCTTGTTGTCCAATAAGATCTTACCAAGTAAGAGAGATAGGGGGAGAGAAACAAATAGGATTCTTATGTTACTCAGTGATTGGATCCTCTAACATTGAGATACCTTCTTCATAAGAAGGTGAGGTATCAGGAGAAGAAAATTTATGATTGCGATGAGTGTCCATGATTGTATCTTCTTTCACCAAAACATTCTCACAAGTGGGAGAGATATTAGGATATGAATGAAGATTAGGCAAAGTTATATTAACAAATGTGTCAATGATTTCATTCTCTTGCACCAAGATAATCTCACAATTAGTAGAGATTTTGGGAGAATGACTAACATGTTTATCAATGATTTCATTTTGCTTCCTTAGATTATGATCATAAGTAGGGATATTAGAATCATACAATCCATATGCTATTCTATGAAAACTACATCTTTGAAAAGGAAAAAAATTGTTACTCACCTTATACATCAGATGACCAAAATCAACTAGTTTTCTAAATAGAATTGAAAAGAAAACGTCAGACCTAGATAGAGGATACTAAGAGAGGTCTTCCATAAAATTTTAAGCTAAAAATAATAGAAAAGAGGCACCCAAACAAGACACAGGCGCCCAAGGGTGTCTGAGTCCTAGAAAAGGGCTTTGAAAATTCAAAAGTTGACTATGTAAAGCACTATTGAAGGATTCTAGGTTTGCTTGCAAATAGGTTGAACAATTCATATTTTTTCTAGATTTTACTGAATTTAGGATAGTGTACTTCAAAATGCAAGTGTACAATCAAGTTGAAAATGTTTTGACAAGTTTTGAATGTAAATTTTAAGTATGAAATGCAAAAATTAACTTATTCTAATATTTAAAGACTTGGAAATAATAATTTTTGATGCACATTTGAAACCAAAAAAGTGCACTTTCTTTCACTTTTATGAACTATATGCAAGATTGTAATATCCCTCATGAAAATCCCAAATCTGACTACCCAAAATCTTAAAACAAAGCAAATTAGGTATAAGGGAAAAAGCAACAAACAACTCCAATTTGTGATTAAATAATGAGAAAATTATTGAGAAAGATTTATTACTGATCTAGGCATGAATTCACATCATTTTTTTTGTCAATACATCAGCTAGCATTAATTATACATCTACTACAAATATGCATAAAGAAAACACAAACTAGAATCTTAAAAATACATCAAACTAGAAATTGTGTAAGGTGCAATTGAGATAGAATGATTTATTATTGAATCTCACATGGATTTACATTATATATTTTCTATCATATACAAAAGATAACAGCCATGAACATATGCAAGAAGTTACACACATATCTCTAACTAAAAACCCAAAACGATCATTGTAACTAAAGCCAACTTTGCACAAACTCTCAAAAATTCACACCAAAGTCTTCTACAACAAAAAAAATCATGAAAATACAATCCAAAAATAGAAAAACCATGACCTCCAAGTTTTCAAATGGTTTTCACAAATTAGAACAACAAATACAACCCCAAACTATTTAAACTACAACTATCCAGCAAAACCCAACTCTATAAATGAAATACAATAATTCATATAAGAACTATGGTAACCTCTGAGTGATATTATACTATGATGAACCTTCGAATCCCATCCTTATTTCATTTGGACACCCTCAAACATATTGTTCTTGAGCCTCCTCCATAGGTTTGACAACCTAATTCAAAATCTGAAATCACTTTCCCATAAATGAACCTCCACTTCCTCCACCTGAATATAAATTTCCATTTAATCCAACTTTTGATTTAATTTCAAGAAGGCTTAAAATAATTGCCAATTTTGAGCTTCTCCAAGTCCCATGCTTTTTTTGGCTCAAAATATTTAAATTTCCATTTAAGAATTTATCATTAAAATTTGATTTTTAATCATTTCACCATAAAAGACATTATTTTCTAGATTTGTTTGTAGAAATTGACTTACTATATTAGGATAATCATCCTTACTAAAACTAGAAACTGCTATTTTGAGAAAAAGACTATTTTTAGAAAAAATGGGACATGACAATTCCTCCCTTCCCAAAATTTATTTTCCTCAATCAATTCTAAACATATATCTTGAATATCATGTAGCCAAGTTCATTAATCATACCAAACTCCATACCAAGCCTTGATCCTATATTTGCATGAAGTTGCTTCTTCTTGTTAAGAATCCTGAAGGATCCTTGAAAAATGTTCCTATGTTATGTAATATATCATGAAACCAATATTTAATATGCAACCTCATATCCCATTTTACATGTGTACTTGTAGCATGCTTAGTATCTTCTTCAGTTAACAATCTCTCCCTTTCAATCTTTCTCCAAATTTGTGTATGTGCATGGTCACCAAGAAGGATAAACCAAATGTACTTGCAACCTTTGATATAGATTTGGTTTATGAAACACAATGTACTATTAGAAAAAAGAATAATCCTCCAAAATTATTAATACATTTTAAAATAATTACCCTTTTTTTTCCTTGGAGTTGTTGGGATACTGCTTCCAAGAAACAACACTGTTTATTCCAAACTTTTCCACAAATTGTGAAATATTTATTTCAACTTCATGGACTGATATATGGAAGAAATAATACAGTAGAGGAGTGGAACATGACATCATACAACATAAACATTCATAGTGAAATTCTCCCAAGTTTGAATTTGCAAGAAAAAATCCATCTATACTGAAGTTTTTTTTCCTAAGACTATCTACAAACACAAAATTATCACCCCATTTATGCAACTCATCGCTTTGAGTATTTTACTAAGGAATGCCATAAATTTTCAAGAACACCCAAGAGAGAAACATGTTATAATCCCAAATACATATAAATCCCATCAAATATTCATAAAATCTCCAAATCACACAATATTGCCAATATTTTTCTACTTCAAATTGAAAAATTAGAGCCACAACTTCTGAAACTGATATGAATTGGGAAAATAAAAATGAGAAATGATCTACAAGAGAATAAAATTTATCTACAATACTAGCACACTCCCCAAAATGCAAAACCCATAAATCTTCACACAACTTCATTGGATACATGCAAACAACATGCACATGCTACACTGCAAGAATAACTTCCATGTATCTTCTCCAAAAAAGTGTTATGATGGAAACTATTGTTGAATGAAAAAGACAACTAAGAAGGGGGGGGGGGGTTGAATCAGTTTTACCAAATTAAAATATCAAAACCCTCAACAATAATCAAATCCACATGCATTCATTAAACCCTTAATCTGTTATAATGTTTAAACATGAAAAGTAGATAATAGAAACTAAAACAACCAACACCATGCACAAGAGAAAACTAGATTTACATGGAAAACCCAATGAAAGAAAAAGCATGGTGAGGATTAGCTCATAATATAAGTAATTGAAAAACTGGTACAAGCAGGCTCACTTCCGAAATAGGAAACATTGTCTAGAAAGGCTCATAGCCCAGGCTCGCTGTCGGAATAGAAAGAAGAAAGAAGATAGAATGTTACATAGAGAACACTATCTCAATGCAACAAAGATTCCACCACAATAGCTCCACCAACACTAGCAGTCCACAAGAGATCAAGATACCTCAGCTTACTGCATTCAACAATCTTGCATTATAGTTCACACCGAAACTCACACTTATGCACTTAATTTCACATCACAACACTCAAATCTATTCCACACTTCATCTCACATCAATTCATCTTGCATTTATACCATCCACAACTTGAAAAACATCTTCAATTTGACTACACTCTTCTTACACTTCAAAAATTCAAATTAGGTCAACACTAAACATTCCTATGGTGGATTGGAATGAAAGTGGACCAATAAAAAACTTATTTGCGACCCAAATCAACTCTTACATGTGATGCTACGCCTTCAAACATATTTGAATGTAGTGTAATCACTAGGTCAGTCGTTAACTATGCAAACACCATTAAACTTTGAATTACATGCTTCCTCAAATCCAAGAACGACTTGCGAACCACATACCATGCTTCATCATGATCTAGAATGTTCCTCTATTCTCCTAAAATCCATCAAACTCCTTTGCAACAACTCACATCATCATAATGTACATGCTCAATACATTCAAACTACATTGCCAAACATTGCAACTCTACAATCTAACTTCTGGAGTACCAAACCATAAATCCTCTTGACATAGGAAATAGATCAACATCATCAATATACGTTTAGAATCACAAGATTTGAGGAATAACTATGGAGAAACACAGAGAAAATATATTTCACCCAAACACCTTTGTAAGAAACACTACAAAACCAGTTCACACACTGGTGAACATAACTTCCTCTACCTTTGATGTAAAAGCCAAAATTTTGGATATAGAAATCTCTGAACACCTCTATCCAGCATATCCAAACCACACAAGAAAATCTTCATCCCAGGAGAAATGTGAAGCAAAACCAAAACACCCCTACAAACCAGAACACCTCTACAACACCCTATTTCTTTATTTTATCAATTTTCTTAGTATTTTTGACATCTGAACCATGAATAGAAGTTTATCAAAGCAACACTAGAGGTTAACATCAACAACTTAACTAATAACAACATAATGCAACTATGTGAGATACAATTTTTAAATGAAATAAGATCACACAAGCAATGAAAAGTATTACATTAGAGAATTTAATCATAAAACTAAATCAAATTGAAACAAGAGAAAATTCCTAAAATCGTTCCATTGTTTTCTATTCTCAAGGATCCTCTAAATCATTAGTGCTCTCAGATTTGTATATTGCACTATGACTATTTGGATGACAACCTAAGAAACAAGATGTTGTAGAATGCAAGAATATAATGTTGGATGTTGTGGTTATGTTGATGATATGTGGTTGTCATTGATGTCAACACTATTAGCATTAATGTCTTCAAGGCTGTATATGTCGAGGATATTGATAAAATTGTAATGAAATAAGTTGTAGTTTGTCAGTGGTGAAGTGAAGCTTAGTCTGTCAGTAAGTTCAGTATGTTGATGATCAGAGGTTGTGGATTAAAGGGTTTCTTTTTGAGTATATCTAGTTTATCCACATTAAGTTTCAAAGATCCATGTGAAGATTTTATCGTGTTATGAAGATTTGTATTTTGACAGTTTTTATGTTGCTTCAGTTGGTGTTCCTGAATGAAGATGATGCAATTTTAGTTAGTTCAGTTGTTGTGGATTCCTCTTTGGTGATTCATGATGTTTTTGGATGTTTATATATCATGCTCTATCTATGTTGCATGTCTGCATTGATTGTTGTGCTCACAATTCAATATTTTCTCTTGCATGTTCATGTTTTTCCTATTCTTGGCTAATAGGGTGTTGAAGTGTGTTATGGATCTTAGAGGAGTAATTTTTGAAGGCGGTTCATGTTTGAGAATTTCATTTTTGGGTCTCCACTATGTTGTGGCTGACCATGGTTGATTCGCATTAATAATCTTTATTTTTTTGGGCCGACTGTTTGTATTCATTTTATTATTTTCTTGAGGCTGACTTGTAGCGATGTAATTTCTTGTTGCAGATATATAAGATCATTTTTTTGTCATTTGAAGGCATGAGTATGTGAAGTGTGTGAGTCCTATGTGCAAATATTGTTCAAATCTTTCGAAGCCAGAAGCAAATTGTGAAGAAGAGTGAAGAAGAGTGAAGCAGTGTTCATGTGCTTAACCAAAACTATAATCAGGCATTAGCAGATGTTATTTTTCTTAGTTCAAATCCTATGGATGTAATTCAATATTTTTTAAGATAGTGTGTCTTCCATGGGAAGTAAGCCTATCTATATTTGAGTAGTGAGCTCTAGGCAGTGCGCCTGAATGCATGTGCATTCCCCATTCATATTTCTTTATAATTTTAACAATGTATAATCTTATGGACTAACCTCCACCGTGGTTTTTCCCCTAATAGGGTTTCCATGTAAAAATCTTGGTGTTATGTGTGTTTTTGATGTGTTGTTGATTTATGCTTTCATGGTTATTGATCAGATCTAAGAATAAGGTTAATAAGTTGAATAAGTTTGAAATTCTATGACAACTAATTCACCCCCCCTCTCAATTGTTTTCCCTTGTGTTGCCAACAATTGGTATCAAAGAAGGTTCCTTGGAAGAAGTTTAACAACTTGAGGTGATCCGAGATGGCGACATACAAGAAGGATAGTCTGAGATTTGATGGAACAAATTATTCTCTACGGAAGACTCGAATAGAGTGCCATCTGAGATGCATTGGTGAAGCCTACTCAAGTATTACAAGCAATAGGTATGTTATTCCTTAGAATGGTCCTACTACTACTATTGAGATTAGAGATGTTGAGTACAATATTAGGGCTAAGGAAGAGTTGTTGAGTGCTTTGAATGATTCTGAGATGAAAAATGTTATGGATCTGAAGACTGCTTATGAGATCTGGAAAAATTTGGAAACTTTGTATGAAGGTGATGCTAATGTGAAGATTGTTAAGTTACAAAGTCTGAAAGGGAAATATGAAATGTTGAAAATGGGTGATGATGAGAACATTACTACTTTCATGCCAAGAGTGAATGAAATTCTGTGTGGTATCAGATGTGCTAGTGAACAATTGGATGAATTACAGATCATTGCTAAAGTTCTTAGATCCTTTCCTGCTTCATACAAAGTCAAAGCTATAGCTATTGAAGAGCTCCAGACTGTAACAAATGTAACTAGATACATGTTGATTGGTAAGCTTACTGCTTTTGAGTTAAGTGAATTTGGTGATGCTCTTCCTAAGATAGAATTTGCATTCAAAGCTACTACCTCCGAGAGAGATAAACAAAGATATGATCCAGGAGAAAGTTCATCTAGAAAGGTATTCAAATATGAGGAGGAAATGAGAGAGACTGAAGAAGAGGAGAAGAATCTAGAGGAGCTTGAAGCACTTATTGTCAAGAGAGAAGCTAGAGGAGAAGGTAAGTATAAAGGAAAATTGCCAATTAAATGTTTTTCTTGTAATAAGATAGGTCATTTTGCATCAAGTTGTTAGGAAAGAGTCCCTAAGCCAAGAAATAACAAGCCTAGATTTCAAAGAAAGTGCTATTATGTTGCTGATGAAGGTGTGAAAGATGATGAATCTAATAAAGGAAATGGAAGTGAGGATGAATGGGTATTTATTGCTATCAAGGAAATTGATTCAACCCCTATTGAATTTGTTAGTTGCTCTAATGTGGAGAAAGCTCTAGCAACCAGAGTTGAAGAGAAATATGAATGGTTGATTGACAATGGATGCTATCATCACATGATAGGAGATAAAAAAAAGTTTGTGAGCCTAGAAAAGAATGATGGTGGTGTTGTATGATTTGGTGATGACAAAGTTGGTGTAATTCATGGTAGAGGATCCATTTCTCTTGATGGTAAGAATAATACCGATGATGTTCTTTATGTAAAAGTTTTGAAGCATAATCTCTTAAGTGTGAAATAGATGGTTGACAAGGGATACAATCTTCAATTCAAGAATGGTAAGTGTAGAATATTGGGGAATTCTGGAAATGTGATTGCTTCAAGTATAAAAATAAAAAGGTAACATCTTTCACTTGAATGTTGCTAGTAAAAGTTGTCTGATTGCTCAAATTGATGAAAGTTGGTTGTGGCATAGGAGAATGTGTCATGTAAACTTTGAAAATATTGTTAAGATAAACTCTACTCAGGCAGTGAGAGATCTTCCTAAGTTGGTAAAGCCTATTAATACTATATGCAAGGAATTTTAGCTAGGGAAGCAAACTAGAATTTCATTTAAGAGCAAACAACATTGTTCAAAATAAGTGTTGGAACTTGTTCATAGTAATTTGTGTGGTCCTTCTCGAATCAGAAGCTTACAAGGAGACATGAACTTCATGTTACTTATTGATGATTACTCTAGATTGATGTGGGTTACTTTCTTAAGGGAGAAGTTCAAGGCTTTTAAGGCTATGGTTGAGACAAAGACAAGTTTGAAGATTAAATGTCTGAGATCAAATAGAGGTGGTGAATTCACTTTGCATGAGTTTAATTCTTTTTGTGAAGTGCATGGTATAACAAGACAATTATTTGCCCTGCAGACCCCTCAACAAAATGGAGTTGTGGAAAGGAAGAACAAGACAGTTCAAGATGCTAGTAGGAATATGATGCTAGAAGAAAATTCCCCTCATATCCATTGGAGAGAAGATGTGAGTACTGTTGTTTACATCCTCAACCGGGTACAAGTCAAAGGTGATATTGGTAAGACCCTTTTGAGCTATGGACTGGTCATAAGCTTATTGTTAGATATTTCAAAATATTTGGGAGTAAATGCTATATTAGAAGAGATGAAGAGATAGGAAATTTTGATGCTAGGAGTGATGAAAGAATCTTTCTTGGTTATTCTACTAAGAGCAAGGCCTACAGGTGCTACAACAAGAGATTGGGGAAAATAGTTGAAAGTGCAAATGTCAAGGTTGATGAGGACATAGCTAGACCATCCAAAATGCGTGGATATGATTTGGATGATTAGAATCATAGTGCAATCATAGGAAATAAATTTCAAACTCAAAATCAAGTTCAAATCATTTTGGTGAATCAAGAAAATCAAGAGGAAGAAACTAGTGAAAGTATAGAAGAGAGATCACAAGAGCCAAAAGTTCAAGAACTTCCTAAGACTCTAAGGTATGTAAGACTAAATCATTCAGAAGATTATATTATAGGTGATAAGAAAAAAGGTGTCCAGACTAGGAGAAGAATTGCAGAAGAATACTGTTTGATTTCGAAGACTGAGCCTAATAGTGTGAATGAAGCATGCAAAGATGAACATTGGGTGGAAGCAATGAAAGAAAAACTACAACAAATTGAGAAGAATAATACATGGATTCTTATTCCTAGAACTAAGGACAAAAATGTAATTGGAACTAAATGGGTCTTTAGAAACAAGCTAAATGAGCAAGGTGAAGTTGTTAGAAACAAAGCAAGATTGGTACTGTGTAAAGGATATTCACAGATGGAAGGAATTGACTTTGAAGAAACTTTTTCCCCTATTGCTAGGATTAAAGCTGTGAGATTATTTCTTGTTTATGCTACTTACAAAAACTACAAGGTTTATCAGATGGATGTCAAGTCAACATTTCTAAATGGTGAATTTGAAGAAGAGGTGTGTGTTGAGCAATGTGATGGATTTCAATTGACTAATCAAGGAGATATGGTTTGTCGGTTGAAGAAAGCATTGTATGGACTTAAGAAAACCCCAAGAGCATGGTATGCCATATTGGACAAGTATTTGTTGAAGCTTGGATTCAATAAAGGTACTCTTGATAGTAATCTATATTTCAAGATTGATCATGACAAAGATCTGATTGTTAAAGTCTTTGTTGATGATATCATTTTTGGAGGAGATGATAGTTTGTGCATGAAGTTTTCTAATGAGATGCAGAATGAGTTTGAGATGTCCATGATTTGTGAGATGAAATTATTTTTGGGATTGAAAATTACTCAGTTAGATAAAGGGATCTTCATATCTTAGTCCAAGTATGTAAAAGAATTGTTGAAGAAGTTTGGTATGGTAGATTCAAAGCCAGTTGGTACACCTATAGTGACCGGATGTAGGTTTACAAAAAATAATGATTCTCTAAAAGAAAATCAAACTATATACTAATCAATGATTGGTGGATTGCTTTACTTGACTCAAACTAGACCAAATATCATGAATGTTGTATGCATTGTTGCAAGATTTCAAGTTGATCCTAAGGAATCTTATGTAACTGTCGTGAAGAGGATTTTTAGATATGTGAAAGGAACAATTGATTTTGGGCTGTGGTATCCTAAAAATGATCTTACTTTGAGTACTTTTACTAATGCTAATTGGGCAGGTGATGTGGATGATAGAAAGAGTACTAGTGGTGGTGCATTTTTCTTGGGTAAGAAGCTAATTTCATGGTTAAGTAAGAAGAAAAGTGCCATTTCTTTGTCTACTGTAGAGGCATAATACATTGCTACTGCTAATAATTGTACTCAAGCATTGTGGATGAAACAGATGTTGAAGGATATCAGAGTTGTGTATGATGAACCCATTGCTATATTCTATGATAATTCAAGTTCAATTAACATTTATAAGAATTTGACGTTGCATTCAAAGACCAAGCATATATCTATCAAGTTTCACTTTTTGAGAGAGAAGATGAGTGAAAAGGAAGTCAAACTGGAGTATGTGCCTAATACGGAACATATTGTAGATATCCTTACAAATTCATTTCCTAAGGATACTTTTGAGTATCTCAGAGGGAAGATAGGGGTGATTACCCCTCCTAATCAGAACTAAGATGCATTGACTTGCATCAATTTGTGCATTTCATGGTCATATATTGATCCGGATTGTGGTGGCTGCTACTCAGGGGGAGTAGTCAGAAGTTCAAATATGTGGTTCAAAACTTGTGTGGAGAAAAGAGCTCTTTGTCATTGATGTCAAAGGGGGAGAAGAGTCATGTGAAAAACTATGAATTATTTGTGGAGAGAAGAGTTGTTGAGGAGAAAAGAGTCAGAATCTAAGGGGGAGTAAGTGTTGAAGTTAGTTGCATTGATGGTGTTTTTCACATCATGTGTTTCCATCAATGCCAAGGGAGGATATTGTTGGATGTTGTGGTTGTGTTGTTGATATGTGGTTTTCATTGATGTCAACATTATTATAATTAATGTCTTAGAGGTTGTATATGTTGCGGATATTAAGAAAATTGTAATGAAATAAGTTGCAGGTTGTCAGTGGTGAAGTGAAGTTTAGTTTGTTGGTAAGTTTAGTACGTTGTTGATCAAAGGTTATGGATTAAAGGGTCTCATGTTGAGTATATCTAGTTTATCCATGTTAAGTTTCATAGATCCATGTGAATATTTGATCATGTTATGGAGATTTTTATTCTAATAGTTTTTATTCTACTTCAGTTGGTGTTCTTGAATGAAGATGATGCAATTTTAGTTAGTTCAGTTGTTGCAGATGCCTCTCTGGTGATTCATGATGTTTGTGAATGTTTCTAGATCTTTCTCTATCTATGTTGCATGTCTGCATTGATCATTGTGCTTGTGATTCGATATTTTCTCTTGTGTGTTCATGTTTTTCATATTCTTGGCCGACAGGGTGTTGAAGCGTGTTGTGGATCTTCGAGGAGTAATTTTTGAAGGTGGTTCATGTTTGAGAATTTCATTTTGGGTCTCCACTATGTTGTGGCCAATTGTGGTTTTCTTTTTTATATAAAAGAGGGGTAAAAACTTTATTGAAATCGAAAGAAGATCAGTACATAAGAATAAGGGAGCCCATCAGCTCCCACAAATGAAAACCCAGAACAACAAGAGCATACAAAAGCACCAACCAGCCAGCCACCAGTAACTTATCCCTCCATATCATCAGCAATAACCTTCTCAAGATCAAGAACATATTCAGGAGATAACTGTCCCCACCCCTCAATCCTCCAATCATCCTCATGCTCTGAAGCCCACTTGGCCAAACAATCAGCCGCCCTGTTCCATTCACGTGGGATGTGGACAAATGACACCACTTCCAATGTAGAGCACCTCTGCAAAATATGTCTAACCACTATAGCAATCTGCCAATCAACATCAGCAACCCTTTTCTCAAGCAGCAAATTAACAATAATCTGTGAATCAGATTCACAGATCACCTTTCGCCAACCCAAGGTGCACGCACGTTCAATAGCCCAAAGAATAGCCAGCCCTTCCATAAGGTTGTTAGAATTCCACCCCTTATGGATGGAGAAAAGAAAAATGACAGAACCAGTACAGTCCCTACCAAGTCCACCAATACCCGCAGGCCCTGGGTTACCTCTAGAGGAACCGTCAGTATTAATCTTCAGAAACTCCGTCGGAGGAGGCATCCATCTTCCAACCCTTTGAACCTTCTTTTTCACTCTCCTACCTCTTCTAACACAGACCGAGACAGGAGTCAACTCTTGTAACCACAATCTATTCACAATCTCATCATCTCTTTTCTCCAACGGAAGAGTCACTTCACATTTGGCTTCCACTGTCTCTTGGAGCATCCCAATAATTCTGTACCAAACCTGCTGAGCCATCAACTTTTCTTCGCGAAAAATCCTACGATTCCTTTCCATCCAGATTTGCCAAAGGATGAAAGTAGGACCAATGCTCCACAAAATCTGGAGAAAAGAGGCCTGGGAGGGGGGCCTTCCCAAATTACTCCAGAATTCAACAAGAGAAGAAGCATGAACACAAGGATGTTTCCAAACTCCCCACCACCAATGCCAGAGCAACAAAGAATAGGAACATCGGAAAAATAAATGGGAAGAATCCTCCTCACTGAACCCACACAAAACACACATAGAGGGACCTTGGAACCCGCGTTTATGGAGATTCTCCCAAGTCAAGCATCTATTCCAAGCAAGAGTCCAAACAAAACAATTACACTTAGGCCATGAAAACTTGTTCCACACCTGTTTCCACCAAGGGACCTCCACCCCCCCAAACTTACGAGAAAGCAACTCCTGATAGCCGCTAGCAACCGTATATACACCCTTAGGGTTCGGGCTCCAAGCAAGAATATCCTTATCCCTAAGAAAGTTGCATTGTCTGCTAGCCAAGATATTCTGAAGCACAATACCATCCTCCTCCAACCTGGGAACAGGCCACTCACCAGGGTCCTTCCACCTAGCCACCTCCACCTGTCCACCAAAGTCAAACTTCTTAAAATCACTCACTCTAGACCAGCCGGCCTCCAAAAATCTCTGCGACAGATCCATCAAATTAGGGTACTGACGAAGAATGGGTGTGTAACCATCCCAAGAATCAGACCAAAACATAGCTTCAGCCCCTTTATTACAAATCTAGAAAAGGCCCTCCTTGATTAGCGCAGCCCCTTTCTTAAGCGTT